>CM077671.1:114551439-115763106 GCA_039707655.1 Elymus sibiricus
CATCCGTCGGAGTTCCTGAGAATCTACACCATTGCGGTACAGGCTACCGGGGGTCGTGACGACAAGATACTTGCCAACTACTTCCCGTTGGTGCTCAAGCCCAACGTTAGGTCGTGGTTGATGCATCTCCCGGAAGGTTCCATTTCTTCCTGGGCGGATCTGTGCCACGAGTTTGTTGGCGCCTTCACCGGAGGCCATCAAGCTCCGGGCCAGGAGAGTGATCTACATATCATCCCCCAGAAGGAAGGCGAGACCCTGCGCAAGTACATCCAAAGGTTCAGCCGCATACATCATAACATCCCAGACGTTCATCCTGCCGCTGTTATCAGCGCGTTCCATCAGAACGTGCGTAACCGCATGATGCGGGAAGAGTTGGCAATGAACAAGGTCAAGGATGTTGCCGAGCTTTATGCTCTGGCCGACAAGTGTGCTCGAGCTGAAGAAGGGAGGAGACTCCCCGGCGAGGATGTTGGCGCAGGGGCTGATTCCAAGGGTGAAGACGCTACCGCTCCAGCGAAGAAGGGTCGGCGGCGCAACAGGAAACGCAAGGGCAAGGCCATGCTTGCTGTTGAAGGGTCCGGCAACCCCGGCACCGCCAAGAAGACCAAAGTTGACGACCCCAGCAAAGATGTTGCCGGGTGCGCCTCCTGTCAGGCCTTGGCGGCTGCCGACAAGCCAGACGGCTCCGGAAAGCAGTATTGCAAGATCCATCGTACCAAGGGCCACGATCTCCAAGACTGCCGGCAAGTCGAACAGCTTGTCGAAAAGCAGAAGGCCGAGTATGAGAGGCGAGACAAGGAGAGGGCTCAGGATGGTGCTGGAGGGTCCGGCAAGAAGCGCGGTGGCCGAGGAGGTCGCCGCGGCAAGGCCAAGCAACAAAAGGACCGGCCCGCTCGAGGCCGCGACAAGCAAGAAGGGGCTGATGATGACATGGAAGAGGACGACAAGTCCAGTGAGCAAGAATTTCAGAAAGCTACTGACGCCATGTGCGTCGACGAAGGCGCATCGTTGCATTCTTCCCACCGCCAACTTAAACAGTGGGCGCGCGAGGTTAATGCGACGGAGCCATCTGTCGGCGCTCGGAAGCCCTTGAGATGGTCCAACACGCCTATCATTTTCGACGTCGAGGATCACCCTGATCGCGTAACTGCAGTTGGGTGTTTGCCGTTGTTGGTCTCACCAACGATTCGCAACCTCAAGGTGACGAAGATGCTAGTTGACGGTGGGGCCGGCTTGAACTTGATTTCACCCGAGGTCATTAAGAGATTGCAAATTCCTGATGGAGATCTCGAGGAGACGGGCTCTTTTCAAGGAGTTAATCTAGGAAGGAGCCAACCTAAGGGAAAGATCACGCTGCCGGTAACATTTGGCAGTGACTTAAACTTCAGGATGGAGAAGATTGTGTTTGACGTCTCCAAGATACCATTGCCATATAATGGGATCGGCGCTGGCCAAGTTTATGGCGGCATCACACTACGCCTACAATGTGCTGAAGATGCCTGGGCCGATGAGCGTTATCACTGTCGGTTCCGACAAGAAAGACGCGCTCATCTGCACCGATCAGCTCTACCGGGAGGCAGTTGCAGCATCTGCCGCCAAGGCGCTTGCTCCTGCCGCTGAAGCTCCCGGGGGGAAGAAGACCGGCAAGGCCTCTCGCACACACACCGGCAAGCGCGCCTCTTCGGAGTGCTGCGCTCCCGTTGAGGATGTGCCTGAGAGCTCCACCGGCAAGATCAAGAAGTCCAAGGCTGCTCCACCAGCGACTAAGAAGGTGCCCGCCAAGGAGGATGGTACGGGAGGAACTTTTACCATAAGTTCCACCCTTGACAGTAAATAGGAAAGCGCGCTCGTTGCCTTCCTGCGGGCGAATGTCGATGTGTTTGCATGGCAACCAACTGACATCCCTGGTGTTCCCAGGGAGGTAATTGAGCACCACCTTGCCGTCTGTCCACACGCGCGTCCCGTCAAGCAGAAGGTCAGGAAGCAAGCTTTGGAGCGGCAACAGTTTATTGCCGAAGAAATCAAGAAGTTAGAAGCAGCATGCTTGGTTAGAGGAGTACTTCATCCAACATGGTTGGCCAATCCAGTTGTAGTGCGCAAGGCGAATGGGAAGTGGAGGCTATGTATTGACTATACAGATATCAATAAAGCCTGTCCAAAAGACCCCTTTCCTTTGCCGCGCATCGACCAGATTGTGTACTCCACTGCCGACTGCGACTTGCTGTCATTCCTTGACGCCTATTCAGGCTATCATTAGATATTCATGTCCAAGGAAGACGAAGAAAAGACCGCATTTATCACCCCATGTGGTACGTACTGCTTTTTGCGCATGCCTTTCGGGTTGAAAAGTGCCGGTTCTACATTTGCAAGAGCAGTCCAGATTGGTTTTGAGCCCCAGCTACATAGAAATATGGAAGCTTATATGGATGACATAGTGGTCAAAACCAAAGACAAGGCAACACTCATAACAGATTTAGAAGAAACATTTGCAAATCTGCGCAAGATCAACTTGAAGCTCAACCCTGAGAAGTGCGTGTTCGGTGTCCCATCCGGCAAGCTCCTCGGGTTCTTTGTATCTCAGCGAGGAATTGAAGCAAATCCCGACAAGATCAAAGCAATTGAGCAAATCAAAGCGCCAAGACGTGTCAAGGATGTGCGCCGTCTTGCCGGCTGCGTTGCTGCTCTGAGTAGGTTCATTTCAAAATCTGCTGAGCGCGCCTTGCCCTTTTTCAAAATTTTGAAGAAGGCAGGTCCAATGAAATGGACTCCGAAAGCGGAGGCAGCGCTGCAGGATTTGAAAAGGTACCTCTCCTCTTCGCCAGTACTAGTCGCGCCAAAGCCACAAGAGCCGTTGTTGCTATATCTAGCGGCAACGAATCAAGTGGTGAGTGCTTCGTTGGTGGCGGAGAGAGAAGTTGATGAAGAAGCAGCGCCAACGGCAGGACCGCCAAGTGACGAGCCAAGGCCTTCCCCGGCAGAGTCTGGCGCCGACAAGGTTGAGTCTGCGCAGTCAAGTCAATCAATACAGAGGAAGAAGATGGTGCAGCGCCCAGTCTATTTTGTCAGTTCCCTTCTACAGGGGGCTAGGTCGAGATATTCTGGTGTGCAGAAGTTGCTCTTCGGCCTCCTTATGGCCTCGAGGAAGCTGCGCCATTACTTTCACGCGCATGAGATCACCGTCATTACTCGCTTTCCGTTGCAGCGGATTTTGCGGAACCCAGATGCTACCGGCAGGATTGTAGAGTGGGCTTTGGAGCTGTCAAGCTTTGGTCTCAAGTTTGAAAGCACTTCGACCATCCAGAGCAAAGCCTTGGCGGAGTTCATTGCAGAATGGACCCCAACGCCAGATGAAGAAGTTCCAGAGTCAACTCTCCCCGGTAAGGAAACAAATCAAGATTGGATCATGTATTTTGATGGGGCTTTCTCGCTGCAAGGCGCCGGTGCTGGCGTGCTACTTGTCGCACCCACCGGAGAGCACCTCAAATACGTGGTTCAGATGCATTTTCCCCAGGAGAGATCAATGAACAATACTGCCGAGTATGAAGGGCTGCTTGCCGGTCTCAGGATCGCGGCAGACCTTGGAATCCAAAAGCTTATTGTCAGAGGTGATTCTCAGCTTGTCGTCAAGCAGGTCAATAAAGATTATCAGAGTCCGTTGATGGAGGCTTATGTGGATGAAGTGAGAAAGTTGGAAGAGCGTTTTGACGGCTTGCAAATGGAGCACGTCCCTCGTGCGGAAAACAACATTGCTGATGGCCTGTCAAAATGCGCTGCTCTCAAGTTACATGTGGAACCAGGAACTTTTGTGCTCCGGCTGACTCAACCATCTGTGGCACCATTGATGGGACAAGAGAAAAGGAGGAAGTTGAGTTCCGGCAAGTACTTCCCGGCAGAGCTCCCAGAAGCCACCGGCAAGGAAGTTGCCGGGAACAACGCCAAGCTTGCCGGTGAGCAACAGGCTCCGGCAGGGGCTCAGGCTCTTGCCGTCGAGACGAATGCTCCCGTCCAGCTTGCCGGGGAGCAACAGGCTCCGGTAAGGCCTCGAGCCTTTGCTGTGGAGACAATTGTTCCCGCGGCAGAAGATATGCCTTTAGTCCTTGTTGTCGAGCCCCAGGCTCCAGCATGGGCACAGCACATCGTCGATTTCCTTCAGACAGGGGAACTCCCTGAGGAGCAGGAAGAAGCAGAGAAAGTAGCCCATCGGTCTAAAATGTACCAGTTTGTGGACGATGTCCTGTACAGAAAGAGGCCGAACGGTGTGAAATTGAAATGCATTTCTCGGGAAGATGGACTAGAGCTGTTGGCAGAGATACATGGAGGCATATGTGGCTCCCACATAGGATCAAGAGCACTTGCCGGCAAGGCGTTCCGGCAAGGTTTCTTTTGGCCCACTGCCCTCCAGGATGCAACTGCGCTAGTAACCAAGTGTGAAGCATGCCAGTTTCATTCAAAGAAGCTACATCAACCAGCTCAAGCCCTTCAGACGATCCCTTTATCCTGGCCATTTTTGGTCTGGGGGCTCGACATCTTGGGCCCCTTCCCTCGTGCTACCGGGGGCTTTGAGTACTTGTACGTCGCCATCGACAAGTTCACAAAGTGGCCAAAAGTGGAAGCAGTGAGGAAGGTGACAGCACAGTCGGCCGTCAAGTTCTTCAAAGGAATAGTTTGCCGTTTTGGAGTACCTAACAGGATCATCACCGACAACGGCACACAGTTCACGAGCCACACCTTTATGCAATATGTCCAAGACCTCGGCAGCAAAATTTGTTTTGCTTCTGTTGCTCACCCAAGGAGTAACGGCCAGGTAGAAAGGGCGAATGCTGAGGTGCTGCGTGGTCTCAGGACAAGAACTTTCGACAAGCTGCGCAAGTGCGGAAGGCGCTGGATTGATGGGTTGCCGGTGGTTCTTTGGTCAATCAGGACGACACCGAATCGAGCCACCGGCCAGACACCCTTCTCCCTAGTATATGGGGCAGAAGCAGTTCTCCCCACGGAACTCATATATGGGTCACCTCGAGTGCTCTCCTATGATGAGCTCGAGCAAGAGCAGCTGCGGCAAGATGACGCGCTGTTCCTTGAGGAAGATCGTCTCCAGGCTGCTGTGCGATCTGCACGCTACCAGCAAGCTTTGCGCCGCTATCATAGCCGCAAGGTTCGTGCCCGGAGTCTTGAGGAAGGCGACCTTGTTCTTCGGCGCGTTCAGTCGGCCAAGAATTCCAACAAGTTGACGCCGAAGTGGGAAGGCCCTTATCGGGTAGTACGAGTCACCAGGCTTGGCGCAGTCCGCCTGTAGACCGAAGACGGTATTCCGGTGAGCAACTCCTGGAATATCGAGCATCTTCGTAAGTTCTATCCATAAGGCGCGGTTGCCGGGTCCCCCGGCAACCCCTTTTTGTACAAGTCTTGCTGCGGTAGCATGTAATCCTTTGTACAAAGCCAGGCGCAGACCCTGTGCGTAGTTGAATAAAGCCTAAGTGTTTTACGATTCTTGTCGATTTGCATGTTTATTTATATGCATGTTTATCTAAGATATTGTATTACGCTTACTCCCGGCAAGTGCTAACGAACCGCCAAGGTTCCATATCTCTATTTTCTCTTCTTTCTTTTTCTCAAAGGGACAGAAGGTTACCTCGCGTGCAGCTTTGCCGGGGGAGGAGAATGGTGGTATGGATACCAATAGGCGATGTTCAAGGAAATCATCTTGTCGGAAAGAGTACTACAACGAAAAGCTAAGTTGCAGAATTGCAGAGACTTTAAATGATTTTCGTTTTGTTGTTCTCCTTGAACGATTTCAACTTTGGTATGGAAAACCTGCACGCGAAGGAACCTTGTTGTGATTGGTTGCGCCCTTATCCTGTTTCGAGTCCGCTCAACAGGTTAGGTGGCTGCACTGAAAGCACCAAGGCTTCTTGCCGGCAGCAGCCCTGCCAGCAGGCTGCTAAAGTCCCGCACCTAGCGCTCGCGGCAAGGGTGTGCGCACCGGCAAGTTTCCAGTCAAGCGTAGGGCGAGTACATACAGAGAGAAATTAAGCAAGGGGAATAACATAGCATTCGTCCAAAGCATAGCAAGTTATATTACAATAAAAGCTCCCGTGATTCTAACATAAGACAATGTTGTCTTTGGCATGAAATGGCGGCGGCAAGGAGTAAAAGCAGCTAATCCCGGCGATCGCCTTCGACTCTCTTCACTTGGCTTACCCTGTCGACGATGGGCGCGACAAGCTCTTCTGCCGCCTTGAGATCTGCATCCTTCGGCAGGCAGTCAAAGACGTTGGCGAGGTTGATGCCGGGATTCCTGTATACCACCTTGGTGAGCACCTTGCGAAGGACAGCTTGGCAGAGCTTGCGGGACTCGCTGGCCAGATGAGCTGTTCGGTCAGAATGGAGCCGCTCCAGGGCTGCAAGCACACGATCAAAGGACATGGTCAGCTTGGCGCTCGAAGATACCCTGTCGTCAAGAGGCTGCCGGTGATCTTGCAAGCCCATGACGGACAGTTGAGCGGCAAGTTTTTCCGCGACGTCGACGAGCTTTTCAGTCCAAATCTCCACGCCTCGCACATAGTCGTTGTGCTCGAAGGCGGCACTCTTGACCAGCTCCCGCTCGTTCTGGAGATCTTTGGTCAGGGCCTTCTCCCGAGTCTCCGCGGCTTCAAGGGTCTCCTTCAGCGTGGTCAGCTTCAGCTTTAAATCAGCAATGGATTCGTTGGCTGTGGAGAGCTCCTTGGTCTTGTCAGACGCGGCGACCTGTGCCTCCATCAGGCTGTGGAGAGCTTTGTCTCTTTCAGTCTCGAGTGTTGAGACCTTTTTGCCGTGCTCCTCGAGCTCTGTCTCCAGCTTCGTCACCCTGTCGGCAAGCTCATCCTTGGCGGCCTCTGCAGCTTTGGCGGCATCGACGGCCTGCTTCAGTTTGCCGGCGTGATCTACAGCCAGAGCTTTCAGCGCCTCTTCATGCTTCTGCTCCAACTCTTGGGTCCGCCGCGCGACAAGCCTTTCGACTTCCTCGTCCTTGGCGCAGAGCTTGTCGGCGAGTGCCTTCTCGCGCGCGGCAAGTTCATCCTCATGAGCTTCAAGCCCGACGCGGAGCTCTCTCAGGCGTGCTTCTTCTATAGCGGCCTGTTGCTTGGCCTCCTCCTGTGCTTTTTCAACATCGGACTGCTTCAGGAGGAGATCGTCCCATCTTTGGCTCAGCTGCACTTGGCCTGACCTCAATTCCTGATAAGCTTCGGCAAACCAACCTTGAGTCTCTTCAACGCACTTTTGGAAATCTGCCTCCACCTTGTCGGCAACTGCTGCCCTGGAGTCCAGCTTCTCCTTTCGAGCGCGATGAAGCACCTGGAGCTTCTGGTAGTTGTCGCTCATGGCCTGGAGGAGTTTCTCCTCTTCAGTTTTGCTGCCGCTGGCACTTGGGTCGCCAACGATCTCGAGCCCGGCAGCAGCGATGGCGTCTTCATCAAAGACCTCCCCTTCGGTTGGCGCCCTGGTACCTGCCGTGCCAGGGATGCTGACGAACAAGTTGTCGCCGATCTTAAGGTATTTGCTTGATGAGGGAGCCTCGGATGTTGGTGGTTGTTCCTCAACAACCGCCTCCCCGGCAGCTGGGGGCTCTGTGTCTGGCGCAGCGCCTGGCGCTCCTGCGGCAGGGATGCCGTCAGTACGGCCACTAGCCTCCTCGCCGGCTCTTTCAGCGGATTCCTTGGCGGCCTCTTCCTGCACAGCCCTGGCGGCTTCGGCACTAGCATCCTTGGCGGCCTCGGCGGCAGCGTTCTTGGCGGCTTCGGCGGCAGCGTCCTTGACGGCCTCCTCAGCGGCAAGCCTGTCAGCCTCGGCGGCAACATCCCTGGCGGTCTCCTTGATGACGGTGTCAACGTCCATTTGCTCCGCCGAGGGAATGCCTGGGGCCCAAGAAAGAAAACAAATCAAGATGAGATTGAGATGGAAGTTCAAGAAGACAAAAAGAGAAGAATGAAAACAGAGTAACAAGTACCTGTGCCAACATTGGTTGCCGGCGTAGAACTGCCGGTGCCCATGTTCGTCGGCTCTTCCTCGTCGCGGTAGAGTGCGCTAGAGGAAGTCCTTGCCGGCGATCCATCTCTGGGCGGCGTGGTTGACGGAGGCGGCATATCAGGGGTGGCCTCTGAGGGTTCTCCTTGTCGCTGCTCTCCTCCTGCACGCCTAGCGATGTCAGCAGTAAAGATGCACACCCCGGCACTTGCCAGCGGAAAGTGAGTAATAGACTCACGCTGGGGGCTGCGCCGGGGGCTAAGTCGAGGGCTGGTGGTGATCGTCTCCGGCGCACCAGAGGTGCTTGCCGGCGGTTCCTCGCCCGTCGAGGTCTTGGCCCTCTTCGCCACCCTCTGCGCCAGAGTCTCTGTATCCCTGCAGAGACAAGCCAAGGCAAAGGAAATGAGTTGAAATAAATCACAAATTCGGAAGATAAAGGATGCGGCAAGGTATTTACTCCTCCTCTTCTTCTCCCGAGCTCAGGGCGGAGAGGTCAAAAGCGACTTCCACCATTGTGGCCTTGGAAGGAGGTGGAGGGGTACTTCTGGGTCGCTTGGCCGTGGCAGGTGCAGGTCGCTGAGGAGCTTCTTGCCGCTGCGTCGCCTTGCCGGCCGCCCCCTTGCCGGGGGCTGCGCTACTTGAGGAAGTTTGGTGGACCGGGGCCCCAGAGGCGGCGCCTCGAAGGACGCGTATGCTCCTTGGCCTGAGAGTGGGGGCCTCCTCGAGCGGCTCCTCCTCGGCTGCGTCCGCGACAGGATGGTCCCCGGCAGAAGTACCGCCCTGTTCCTCGATAGTTTCGCCCTGCCCGGCAATATTTTCGTCCGGTAGCGTCTCCTCTTCGCTGGACTCCGTTTCCGCGAAGCCAGCACTGCCGGCCTCATCGGCAAGACCCGCCTCCACCACCCTGCCAGTGATGTACTCTACTTCCCTTTCAGTGGTGGCGCGGACGAAGTCCTCCTCTGTGCGGATTGGCCTTTCCATCAGGCCATCAAAAAAGTGTTGCACCTGGTCTTCGGAAGGCACGATCTAGCGCTCGTCAACACTGTGGGCATCCAGTACTGGCATCATAGCAAGGATTGGGCCCAGAGAAGAGTTGTTGCACAAGGGGACTACGCTTGCCGGCAGATCGCGCACCAGTGCACTCCTGAACATTTTTTGGCAGAGGGCTGCGTGCCGCATCAGCGTCAGGTTGTTATCCAGCCCGGGGCGCAGTCTCATGATGTCTGTTGCGTTCTTGAACTGCCAAGCTGGCCTTCCTTTGTTCTACAGAGGGGCGATGCGCCGGCGGAGGAAATCAGCACCTATCATATCTATTGAAAGCCCGGCAGTCTTGAGGCGGAGGATCCTTGTCGTCGCAAATGTGAGCTTTGCATCCTCAGGATCGAGGGCGCTCCAGTCATTGTTGCGGGCTATCTTCGTCTCCCGCAGCAGGCAGAAAGATTGGACTGCTTTTTCTTCTGTCTCCCGAACCCAGCACCATCTGCCCCGCCATTCTTCCCACTTCCGGCGGAAAGCCCCGTCTGGGTAGACCTCCTTGGTTCCTGTCCGTGGGATCCAGGTGACGGAACCAGAAAGGGCCTCGCCTTTCTCGATTCGAGGAATGAAATAGTGGCGGAAGAGGGCGGTGCTAGCATTTACTCCGACAAAGTTTTCGCAAAGATGAGCGAAAACGGACATGCACGTCACGGCATTCGGCGTGAAATCCAAGAGTTGGAAGCCGTAGGTGTGCATGATATCTTTGAAGAAATCGGAGAAAGGGGGACAGAGTCCGCAATAGAAATAATCGGCAAAAAGTGGTATTTCATTGGATTCCCCTCAGAAGAACCTGGACTCACGCGGGTGGCGGGATGCGCCGTCGTTTCCGCCGCCCACATGAACTGGTACTTCTCCTTCAAGGCCTCCGTGTCTAGCACCGGTGCAAATACAACGTGCCCTTTCCGCATCTCCGCCATCTTGCTCTCCGTCGCCTTCTTGCCTTTGCCTGCCTTGGGCGGCATGATAGCTACGGAGGCCGGAAGCTGAGGACGGCGAAGGTGTGGGAGCGGCAAGGGGGTGGAAGAAAGCTTTGTTTTGGGCTTGAGGAGGAAGACGGCGGCGGTTCCTAGATCGGAAGAGGCAAGAGGTAAATGAGCCGTGCCCCTGCGGATTCCTTTTTATGGGGAAGGCGCGGGGCTGCCTCTTTACTAAAATAATGCTGGAATACTTCGCGAGCGTGCTGCTGCAACGGTCGCGTCGCGCACGTCCCCCACGTCCCGCATTTAATGGGCGTCGTGGGTGGCGCGGTAAAAGGAATGACTGCGGAAGGTAACTCCTACCACGCGTACCCGTACACTGTTTGGGCCCGGCCCAACAACGCCGTGCGCCTGTGTGTGGCCCAGGCCCGGGGGCTCCGGTGTCGGTATACTAAAATTGCGGGCAGTCGAGGCCGGTATACTAAAATTGCGGGCAGTCGAGGCTCAGTCGAGGCTATACCTGCGGCAAGGCTTGTCGGGGTACTTGCGGCAAGGCCTGTCGGGGTGCATGGGCAGTTGAAGATACGTCTTCAGCAAGACTTGCGGCAGGCGCAAGATCATAAGGTCAAGAACCCCATACTGGAGATCAACAAGATAGCAGTGGGACGTCTACGACGGATGGTAGCGAAGGCAAGAATGGGTGTATGAATCGAGCATCGCACTCACGGTACCCCTTATGGGAAGGTATCGGGGGCTGGCTCTTCATCGCACGCCGCGGTGTTTTCTTTTTGGGCCCGCGACTCTTGTCAACATTTAGTTGACATTTCGTTCTGTTCATCCACATTACTGGAAGCTGAAGACCCGGCAAGACCTCCGGCAAGCGCACCTCTTCGGAGTGCTGCGCTCCCGTTGAGGACGTGCCAGGGACCTTTCCGGCAAGGCACTTGTCGGGGGGACAGCATAAAACAAAGATACATACAAGAGCAAAGGATTTTTAAGCAAGGTTTTTTAAAGATTGATACCCAGTGCATTTCTTCTTGAACACTCAAGGACTACATTGGGTACGATCTCATACATCAAAAGAGATTTACTACTGCGACGCGGCGATTGATCCGGAAACGAGGTCTCGCGGATGGAACGTTGGGACCTAACTACGGCGCCAAGCGTGCCTAGTCGGAGTCCTCGTTCTTCATGCCGATGACGCTGTCCTCGTCATCGTTGTCGCTGGAGGAGTCGAAGTCGCTGTCGCTTGAGCTCTCGGCGCAGCACTCCAGGCGAACGCCGGTCGCCCCGAAGAACCTCACGGAGAGGGTGTCGGAGTCGATGAGCTTGAAGTGGAGCAGCTGCCCGGGGGTGAGGCCCCGGGAGCGGGCGAACGATTTCCATCCCCGCGTCAGGAACATGGCGCCTCCGGGGGTGAGGTCGACCGCCACCCACCAGGGGCCGTTGCTGCAGCCGTCCGCCCGGAGCCACAGGTCGCGTGGCCGGCTGCTCTCTATAGCTCGTGCGAAGGGGTCGGGGAGGCGTAGCCAGCTCCGGAGCCGGCGTGGGAGGACTACGACGAATTCCCGCACTTCCTCCCCCGCGTGGGGCTGCGGAAGAGGTGTGCTGCTGCGGCCACCGCGCCCTGCCGGAGCCGTCCTCGCACGGCCACGGGATGCTGACCCGCCGCGGGAGCTCGGACCCGCCATCGTCACCACCACGCGCGCTGGGGTCCGAGGGCTGCTCCTCGAAGCGCACAGGGAACCCCGAGCGTGGCCGCGTCCTCTCGCCATCTTGGGGCGGCGCGGCAAGGAGGTAGCGAAAGACAGAAGGAGAAAGAACTGAGCAGCAGGAGAGTGGAGGACTGCAGATGAGCGGCTTTCTTCTTCTTCCCTCGCCTCCCTTTTATAGGGCTGGATGTTGAAGGAAGAGAGAGGCCGACTCTTCACGATCCTGGACAACACGCGTCACCCGAGGCGCGTCATTCAAGACATTAATTTGGAAGCGAGCGGGCGCCTCCCTGTTCATCGTCTCTCCTCCCGAGGAAGAAGGCGGACCGCCTCACTCCGATGCACTCAAGACCTGCAGTTACTGTGCGTCGTGGAAAAAGTCATCAACCGCCATCATTGCTACGGCCACGTGTGCCCGCGCACTGTTTTGGGCCTAGCCCAACAGCGCCACGCGCGCATGTATGGCCCAGGCCCGGGGGCTCCTGTCAGTGTACAAAGAACCAGGGTATCTATTACCCAGACTTGTGCGCGGGCAACCCCCTGGGGCCGACAAGACCTAGAAAACCTTGGAATCAAATACAGCAGCATCAAGGAGACAGAAAGCCAAAGGCCGGGGCCCCGGCAAGACCTTGCCGGGAAGGCTCAGAGCCCCGGCAAGCCCTGCACCCGGCAAGACTTCGCCACTGTTCAAGCGCGCTGCCCTAGGGCAACTACCAGCTTGTCTTTTAGCTGTTGTCCCCCTGGGAGCGTGTCAGACGCTAACGGTGTGAAGGCTTAAGCGGTGCGATGGGATGGCTCCTTTTTCCATCCCCAAGAAAGGCAGGGACACCTCAACGGAGCATTAAATGCTCTTGTCCTAAGCCGTCGGTATTAGGTATGATAGCACTGTAGTTGCTTTACACCTCATGTGTACCCTGTGCACTACTGTCGGCGACCCCTTCGAAGGTATAAAAGGAGGCCCGAGGTGCAGCTACAGGGAAGATCTTTTTCGGCCCGTCCTGCGTGTGTAGCTGCTATTTACTGTAGCGCTCCAAGAACTGGCCTAAAAAAAATCCAATACAACCAAGCAGGAGTAGGGTTTTATGCTTCAGAGCGGCCCGAACCTGGGTAAAATCCCTTTGTGTTGATCGTTCGATCTGCTCTCTGTAAAGGGATCCTCGTGATCCCATAGGTGTCGTTTCTGACACTGCCATTATTTACTTTTTATTTTATTTTGCAATTTACAATTATCTACACACTTCACTTGCTTGCAAATAACGAGATCAAGGGGATTGACAACCTCTTGCCGTGTGGGGTGCAAGTTGTTTGCTCTTTTGTGTGCAGCCGCTGAAGACGGTTGTGGATTGATATTCCTATTGGTTCAATAAACCTTGGTTTCATAACTGAGGGAAATACTTATCCGTATTGTGCTGCAATTACCCGTCCCTCTTCACGGAAAACCCAACGCAGATCACAAGTATCATAGCAGCCTGGGATTAGCAAGGATGGATGTCGCTTTTTTCGTTTGATTTCGTCCGTAGTCGGACCCTACTTTTATGTATGATGATTGTTGTGGATGATTGTATTTGAGATGGTCATGATTTAGCTTGTGGCGAGTGTAAGCCAATTCCATATACTCATCTCCTCTTTACATGTACTTGTAACCATATCCATTCTCGCGAAACGACGAGATGCGCTTCTATCCCTATCAAGGCCCTCTAGCCCGGATGAGGATAGTACCGCATCTTGGGCGTTACATGCACCTCCGAGTCAACCCCCACCCAGGGCCAAGTCCCACCAACCCGCTCACTCTCCTACCCACCTTCTTCTTCATCGCGGCGCCCACCCCTCCACCTTCCTCTCATTGGATCTCGCCACCACATCCCGACCGACGACCCATGTCCGTCAGCCCCTGCCATCCTCCACTCCGCCCTTGCACCCACCCCGAACCCACCTTCTTCCTCCCCCGCTCGCCCCACCCACCTTCTTCCTCCCTGCTCCATCCTCCTCCACCGGCCCCGGTGCAGCCTCAACCACTGGATCCGGCTGCCCCCGGCCCCCGGCATGGCCTCACCCGCCAGATCCGTTCGCCACTGCCCCCCACCCATCGGCGCGGCATCACCTCTTTCCCCACGCTGTCGCACCACCTACTTCCCCCGCACCGCCACACCACTCCAAACACTTTCCCTCCTCGGCCCGCCTGCCCCCGCGTAGGCCAGCCGCCGGACCTGCCCATCGCTATCCTCCCACACGTAGCCGGCGTCAGACCTGTGTGTCGGCATCTGATGACCCACAAGTATAGGGGATCAATCGTAGTCCTTTAGATAAGTAAGAGTGTCAAAACCAACGAGGAGTAGAAGGAAATGACAAGCGGTGTTCAGCAAGGTAATTTCTGCAAGCACTGAAATTGTAGGTAACAGATAGTTTGATAGCAACATAATTGGTGACGAGCAAGTAACGGTAACGGTAAACAAGGTGCAGCAAGGTAGCCCAATCCTTTTTAGGCAAAGGACATGCCAGAACAATCACTAGTAATAGGCAAAAGTGTTCTTGAGGGTACACGGGAATTTCGTCTAGTCACTTTTATCATGTTGGTTTGATTCGTGTTCGCTACTTTGATAATTTGATATGTGGGTGGACCGGTGCTAAGGTGCTGTTCTTACTTGAACTAACAACCTACTTATGATTAACCCCCTCGCAAGCATCCGCAACTACGAGAAAAGTATTAAGACAAAGTCTAACCATATCATTAAACATGTGGATCCAAATCAGCCCCTTACGAAGTAGCGCATAAACTAGGGTTTAAGCTTCTGTCACTCTAGCAACCCATCATCTAATAACTAATCCATAATGCATTCCCTTAGGCCCATGAATGGTGAAGTGTGATGTAGTCGACGTTCACATGACACCACCAAGGGAATCACAACATACATATCATCAAAATATCGAACACATATCAAATTCACATGATTACTCGCAACATGATTTCTCCCGTGACCTCAAGAACAAAGGTAACCACTCACAAATAATAATCATGCTCAAGATCAGAGGAGTATTGAATAGCATAATGGATCTGAACATATAATCTTCCACCAAATAAACCATATAGTAATCAACTACGCAAGATAATCAACACTACTAGTCACCCACAGGTACCAATCTGAGGTTCCGGTACAAAGATTGAACACAAGAGATGAACTAGGGTTTGAGAGGAGATGGTGTTGTTGAATATGTTGATGAAGATTGGCCTCCCAAAGATGAGACGGGTGTTGATGATGACGATAGCTTCGATTTCCCCCTCCGAGAGGGAAGTTCCCCCGGCGGAATAGCTGCGTCGGAGGGCAAAAGTGCTCCTGCCCAAGTTCCGCCTCGAGGCGGCGGCGCTTCATCCTGAAAGTCCTCCTCTGATTTTTTCTAGGTCAAGAGTGACCTTATACCAGAAGATGGGCACCGGAGGTGGGCCGAGGTGGCCACAACCCATCAGGGCGCGCCCAGGGGGGCTGGCGCGCCCTGGTGGGTTTTGCCCACCTGGGAGGCCCCCTCCAGTAGTTTTCAGGTCCAGTATTTTTTATTAAATGTAAAAATAATCTCCGTAAAATTTCAGCTTCATTTGAGTTGTGCAGAATAGGTATCTCTGATGTGCTTTTCTTGGGTCCAGAATTCCAGATGCCGGTATTCTCCCTCTTTGTGTAAACCTTGCATATTATGAGAGAAAAGGCATTAGAATCACTCCCCAAAGCATTATTATTCAACAAAACAAAGTAAATAACAGTAGGAAATCATGATGCAAAATGGACGTATCAACTCCCCCAAGCTTAGACCTCGCTTGTCCTCAAGCGAAAGCCGATATTGAAAAGCATGTCCACATGGTTTGAGAGAGAGGTGTCGATAAAAACAAAATACGGACATGGAAGCATCATGCTTATTAACATAAAAGCAGCAAACTCTAACATAAGAACTTATTTCACTACATTTTTATCATAAAGCTTCTCATGAACAAGTAACAATTCATCACAACATAGAAGTATGAAGCATAAACCTTATTGGGAACCAACAAACTATGTTCTCAGTCAACTTTGCAACTACAATTCATCATATTTTCAGGAAGGGTCTCATGTTGGAGCCTTTTGGCAAGTCCACATACTCAACCATCATTTAGTCTTCTATGATTGCTAACGCTCACGACATACCCATGAACAAAAAGTTTCAACCGGACACGTAGGAAGATAGAGGCTTATAGTTTCGCCTCCCAACTCACTCACCTCAAGGGTGATGTCAACAATAATAACTCATGCTCACCCATATCCAACTGGACATATGTGCCTAGATCTTTCCTCACCACATGATGCTTGCAAAAGAAAAAGTAAAAAGGAATAGGGAGGAATACTTTGACTCTTGCATAAAGGTAAGTGCATAAAAGTAAAAGATAGGCCCTTCGCAGAGGGAAGCAGAGGTTGTCATGCGCTTATTGGTTTGTATGCCCAATCCCTTAATGTAAAAGAACGTCACGCTATATTGCCCCCTATGATAGCAACCTTTATTATGCAGTCCGTTGCTTTTATTACTTTGCCATCATAAGTTCGTATAACGCTTAATTTTCTCTTACACTAATTGATCAAAACACTTTTAGAAGCAATTTTTATTGCCTTGTAGCACCGATGACAACTTACTTGAAGGATCTTTCTCGATCCATAGGTAGGTATGGTGGACACTCAAAGAAAGAGTTTGGTTTGGGTTTTTGGATGCACAAGTAGTATCTCTACTTAGTGCGGAATTTTTGGCTAGCAAAGATATTGGGCAAGCACCACATGTTAAAGGATCTATGACAATATAACTTCTATGTGGATATGAACAAACATAAATCATTATGTTGTCTTCCTCGTCCAACGCCAACAATTTTGACATATAATATTTGATGGGGGCTCACAATCATAAAAGATGTCCAAGATGGTGTATTTGCATGTGAATCTTCTGTTCCTTTATTAATTCTTTCATGAATTGCATCATTTACTAATGCTATGTTTGTCAATCTCCAACAAATTTTACTACTTATACTTTTCCTTATGTGATGTCATTACTCACCATAAGATTAGCATATGATTCTTTTTATTTGTTTCATCTTTTCTTTATTTTGATTACGACAAGAAAGTGGAGAGGCAAAAACTCAAACTAAACTTTATTATATAACTTTCACTCGATTACATAGATAGATAGGCCATGAAACTAACACACGAAAATAGATCATGCTAAACTTTTATTCAACTAAAGTAAAAGGAAACTAAGTATCGAACTAGAATAGGTAAAGGTGAATAAAAGTGGTGGTGATACGATATCGGGGCACCTCCCACAAGCTTGGCTCAAGCCAAGGGGAGTACCCATACCCGTGTGCTTAAGTATCCTTTGGTGGTGGTGATGAAGAAGGTGGAGGTGTAGAGGAAGCCTTCTTCTTCAACTTATATTTAAGCATAAAGTTTTCCTCCCTTAGATCATCATTCTCCAACTCAAGCTTTAATATCCTTTGGCATAAGGCCTCCTTGCTTTCCTGCAGAAAACGAGACGGGATAAATTGGACCTTAGGTTTGTATCTTCTAGGGAGGCTTGACTTCTTGAATTCCACATGCATGTCTCCGGGTTGAGGCAATGGATCATCCTCTTCCTCACAGTTGTCATCTTTTGTTTCTTGCATGGTATCCTCTTCCTCCGAGGTCCATAGATAGGGGTAACTTTCCCTAAAGATCTTCGGGTCTAGAACATAGGGACCAACATGGCTCTCCCCCTCCGAATCTTGAGACGACATATTCCCAGATCTGCTAGGGAAATAGCACGAAACAAGAATAGAGGATTTTTTTTGCGATGTGATCGTCAAAACAGTCGGGGGTATATATAGAGAATTTTTATTCTTGGGGAACAAGTATTTGGAAGGAAAACGGAGTCGGGAAGGCATCCGAGGTGGGCACAACCCACCAGGGCGCGCCCAGGGGTGCCTGGCGCGCCTTGGTGTATCGTGCTCACCTCGATCACCTTCCAGTTTATTTTTTATTTCCAAAATTCTAAAATATTCCAAAACTGACAAAAAATATTTTTTTGGATTTTTCGGAGTCAGTTTACTTACCGTATCACGTACCTCCTATTTTTAAGGATTCTGGAGAGTTCCAGAAGGTTTCTTTTATGTGTTCCTCCAGTGTCATGGTTTGGATAACATTGCTTTCAATGTTGGCGTACCTGAGATATAATGCTTAATCCTTTGTCCATTGACCACCTTCGGGTTAGTACCTTTGGCGTTATTAATCTTGATAGCTCCAGAACAATAAACCTCTTCGATAATATATGATCCTTCCCATTTTGAGAGAAGCTTTCCTGCAAAAAATCTTAAACGAGAGTTGAATGATAACCCACAAGTATAGGGGATCGCAACAGTTTTCGTGGGTAGAGTATTCAACCCAAATTTATAGATTCGACACAAGGGGAGCCAAAGAATACTTGAGAGTATTAGCAGTTGAGTTGTCAATTCAACCACACCTGGAGATTAAATATCTACAGCAGAGTGATCAGCAGCACAGTAATACGATAGTTTTGATAGCACTAGCAATAGTAACAGTAGCGGTAACAGTAGTAGCAATAGTTTTGTAGTAGTTGGAACAGCAGCAACAGCAGTAGTAACTTAGCAAGAACAATAAGTGGAAAGGTCGTAGCCACTGGATCGGTAACTCGTTGGATGATATTCATCATATAACAGTCATAAACTAGGGCGATACAAAACTAGCTCCAGTTCATCAAGTAATGTAGGCATGTATTCCGTAAATAGTCATACGTGCTTATGGAAAAGAACTTGCATGACATCTTTTGTCCTACCCTCCCGTGGTAGGGGGTCCATAAGGAAACTAAGGGATATTAAGGCCTCCTTTTAATAGAGAACCGGAACAAAGCATTAACACATGGTGAATACATGAACTCCTCAAACTACGGTCATCACCGCGAAGTATCCCAAATATTGTCACTATGGGGTTGACGGATCATAACACGTAATAGGTGCATATGACTAGGCAAGATCGGATCAAGAACATGGATATAGAGATGATAACATAAACGGTTCAGATCTGAAATCATGGCACTCATGCCCTAGTGACAAGCATTAGGCATAGCAAAGTCATAGCAACATCAATCTCAGAACATAATGGATACTAGTGATCAAGCCCTAACAAAACTAACTCAATTACATGATGAATCTCATCCAAATCCTCACCGACCAGCAAGCCTACAAAGGAATTACTCACTCCCGGTGGGGAGCATCATGGAACTGGCGATGGAGAAAGGTTGGTGATGATGAAGACCGAAGACTCCCCTCTCCGGAGCCTCAAACGGGCTCCAGATCTGGCCTCCCGATGAAGAACAGGAGGTGGCGGCGGCTCCGTCTCGTGAAACGCGATAATTCTTTCTCTCCTATTTTTTTCTCCAAATTTAGGAATTTATAGTGGCGGAGATAGGGCAAGTGGGGCCCCGAGGTGCCCAGCCCCCACCAGGGCACGCCGGGAGGGGGCTGGCGCGCCCTGGTGGGTGCTGCGCACCCTGGCCCCCCTCTCCGGTGGTTTCTGGCTCCAGTATTTTTTTTATTTTCCAAAATAAATCTCCAGAAAGTTTCGTTCCATTCCGAGAACTTTTATTTCTGCACAAAAACAACACCATGGCAATTCTGCTAAAAACAACATTAGTCCGGGTTAGTTCCATTCAAATCATGCAAATTAGAGTTCAAAATAAGGGCAAAAGAGTGAGGAAAAGTAGATACGTTGGAGACGTATCATTGAACAAAGGAACATAATCTCCTATTTTTAATTCCCGCTTTTGGATTCTTTTGTCATGCCATCTTTTTACTTTTTCTTTGAATAGCTTGGCATTTTCATACGCTTGGGTTCTCCATTCATCTAGTGAGCTAATATCAAATAGCCTCTTCTCACCGGCAAGTTTGAAATCATAGTTGAGTTCTTTAATTGCCCAAAATGCTTTGTGTTCTAGTTCTAGAGGCAAATGACAAGCTTTCCCATACACCATTTTATATGGAGACATATCCATAGGATTTTCATAAGCTGTTCTATAGGCCCAAATTGCATCATCTAATTTCTTAGACCAATTCTTACGAGACCTATTGATAGTTTTTGTAATAACAATTTTATTTCTCTATTGCTAAGTTCAACTTGACCACTAGATTGAGGATGATAGGGTGATGCAATTCTATGGTTAACATCATATTTAGCAAGCATCTTACGGAAAGCACCATGAATAAAGTGTGAACCACCATCGGTCATTAAATATCTAGGGACTCCAAACCTCGGGAAGATAACCTCTTTAAGCATTTTAATGGAGGTGTGGTGATCAGCACTACTAGTTGGAATAGCTTCTACCCACTTAGTGACATAATCAACCGCAACTAAAATATGAGTGTACCCGTTAGAGGAAGGAAAAGGCCCCATATAATCGAAACCCCAAACGTCAAATGGTTCAACAACAAGTGAATAATTCATAGGCATCTCCTGACGTTTACCGATATTACCAATTCTTTGACATTCATCACAAGACAAGACAAACTTACGGGCATCCTTGAAGAGAGTAGGCCAATAAAAACCAGATTGCAATACCTTATGAGCAATTCTATCTCCCGCATGATGTCCTCCATAAGCTTCGGAATGACATTTCCGTAGGATTTGTTCCTGTTCATGCTCAGGTACACAACGTCTAATAATACCATCTACTCCTTCTTTATAAAGGTGTGGGTCATCCCAAAAGTAATGTCTCAAGTCATAATTTTTTTTCTCTTTTGTTGATAAGTGAAGCTAGGTGGTATATATTTAGCGACAATGTAGTTAGCATAATCAGCATACCAAGGTGTGTTTTGTGAGACACTTATTGCAGCTAGCTGTTCGTCAGGGAAACTATCATCAATAGGTAGTGGGTCATCAAGAATATTTTCTAACCTAGACAAGTTATCAGCTACGGGGTTCTCAGCTCCTTTCCTATCAACGATGTGTAAGTCAAATTCTTGAAGTAGAAGAACCCACCTAATGAGTCTAGGTTTAGCATCTTTATTTTCCATAAGGTATTTTATAGCAGCATGATCAGTGTGAACAATAACTTTGGAGTCAACAATATAGGATCTAAATTTATCACAAGCAAACACAACTGCTAAAAATTCTTTTTCAGTGGTAGCATAGTTTCGTTAGGCACTGTCTAGAGTTTTACTAGCATAATGGATAACATACAATTTCTTATCAACTCTTTGTCCTAGGACAGCACCAACAGCATAATCACTAGCATCACACATAATTTCAAAAGGCAAATTCCAATCAGGTGGTTGAACGATAGGTGCAGAGGTTAAGGCTTTCTTGAGTGTTTCAAAGGCTTCCACACAATCATCATAAAAAACAAAAGGAATATCCTTTTGCAAAAGATTAGTAAGAGGCCTAGAAATTTTAGAGAAGTCTTTAATGAACCTCCTATAAAAACCAGCATGACCAAGAAAACTTCGAATACCTTTAATATCTTTAGGACATGGCATTTTCTCAATTGCATCAACTTTAGCTTTATCCACCTCAATACCTCGTTCAGATATTTTATGCCCCAAGACAATGCCTTCATTAACCATAAAGTGGCACTTCTCCCAATTCAAGACGAGATTAGTTTGTTCACATCTCTGCAAAACTCGATCAAGGTTGCTTAAGCAATCATCAAAAGAAGTTCCATAAACGGAAAAATCATCCATGAAAACCTCCACAATCTTTCCACAAAAATCAGAGAATATAGCAGTAATACATCTTTGAAAGGTAGCAGGTGCATTGCATAAACCAAAAGGCATACGTCTATAAGCATAGGTTCCAAAAGGGCAAGTAAAGGTAGTTTTCTCTTGATCAAATTGTGACACAAGTATTTGAGAGAATCCAGAATATCCATCTAAGAAACAAAAGTGTGTGTGCTTAGATAGTCTCTCTAGAATTTGATCAATGAACGGTAGAGGGTAATGATCTTTCCTAGTAGCTTTATTTAATTTTCTAAAATCAATTACCATTCTATAGCCAGTGACAATTCTTTGCGGAGTGAGTTCATTCTTATCATTGGGAACAACGGTAATACCTCCTTTTTGAGGGACACAATGAACGGGACTTACCCATCTACTATCAGCTATGGGATAGATTATACCTGCTTCCAGAAGCTTTAATATTTCAGTTCTTACCACTTCTTTCATCTTAGGATTCAATCGCCGTTGGTGATCAACAACGGGTTTAGTATCAGGTTTCATATTGATCTTGTGCTGACATGGAGTGGGACTAATGCCCTTAAGATCATCAAGAGTATATCCAATAGCAGCCCGGTGCTTCCTTAGAACTTTTAATCATCTTTCTGCTTCATGTTCTGAAAGGTTAGCACTAATAATAACAGGATATATGTTTTTCTCATCAAGATAAGCATACTTCAAAGTGTCAGGCAATTGTTTCAATTCAAACACAGGATCACCTTTAGGTGGAGGAGGACCTCCAAGAGTTTCAATAGGCAAATTGTGTTTCAAGAGAGGTTGTTGTTCGAAGAAAATTTGATCTATTTCATTTCTTTCACGCAAATGCATATCATTTTCATGGTCGAGCAGATATTGTTCTAAGGGATCAGTAGGAGGCACAACAATAGAAGCAAGACCAATTATTTCATCCTTACTAGATAACGCTTTATCGCGAGGTTGTCTACTAAACTTGGAAAAATTAAACTCATGAGACACATTACCAAAACTTACACCGACAGTTTGTTTTTCACAATCTATCTTAGCATTGACGGTGCTCAAGAAAGGTCTACCAAAGATAATGGGACAAAAGTCATCTTGTGGGGAACCAAGGACGAGGAAATCAATAGGGTATTTTACTTTCCCACACAAGACTTCAACATCTCTAACAATCCCAAGTGGTGTGATAGTGTCTCTATTAGCAAGTTTAATAGTGACATCAATGTCTTCCATTTCAGCGGGTGCTCTTTCATCCATAATTTCTTGGTATAAGGTAAAAAGGATAGCACTCAGACTAGCACCCAAATCACATAAACCATGATAGCAATGATCTCCTATTTTGACTAAGACAACAGGCGTGCCTTCTATGGGTCTATGTTTATCTTTTTCATCAGGTTTAGCAATTCTAGCAGCTTCATCAAAAAAGTAGATAACATGCCCATCAATATTTTCTACCAAGAGATCTTTAACCATAGCAACACTAGGTTCTACTTTAATTTGCTCAGAGGGTTTAGGTGCTCTTATATTACTCTTACGAACCACACTTGATACCTTAGCATGTTCCTTTATCCTAACAGGAAAAAGGTGGTTTTTCAATATAAGCGGTAGGCACAACTGGATCAACATTGTAAAAGATGGTTTGTTCTTTAGCTATGACCGGTTCTTTCATTTCTTCTTTAATAGGGGGATGATATTTAAACCACTTCTCCTTAGGGAGGTCAACGTGAGTAGAAAATGCTTCACAGAAAGAGGCTACTATCTCAAAGTCAAGTCCATATTTAGTGCTAAACTTGTGAAAAGTATCAGTATTCATAAAAGATTTAACGCAATCAAATTCAAGCTTTATACCTGACTCATTACCTTCGTCGAGTTCCCAATCTTCAGAGTTGCGTTTAATTCTTTCTAAGAGATCCCACTTGAATTCAATAGTCTTCGTCATATAAGAACCAGCACAAGAAGTATCGAGCATGGATTGATCATTATGAGAAAGCCGAGGATAAAAATTCTGAATGATAACTTCCCTCGGAATGTCATGATTGGGGCATGAATATAACATTGACTTAAGCCTCCCCCAAGCTAGAGCGACACTTTCTCCTTCACGAGGCCAAAAAATTATATATATAATTCCGATCACGATGAACTAGATGCATAGGATAAAACTTTTGGTGAAATTCCAATTGCAAACGATTCCAGTTCCACGATCCAAGATCATCACATAGCCTATAACATGTCAATGCTTTTCCCTCCAAAGATAAAGGGAAAACCTTCTTCTTAACTTCATCTCCGGGTAAACCTGCAAGCTTAAATAATCCACAAATTTCGTTCACATATAAAAGATGCATATCAGGATGTTCAGTTCCATCTCCTGCATAAGGTTTAGCAAGCAGTTGTTCTAACATACCCGAAGGAATTTCATAAGTAACATTTTCAGTAGGTGTTGTAGGTTGAGGGGCAACTAATTGTGGTTCCAGTCGAGGTGAAGATACCCCGAACAAACCCCTCAAAGGATTGTTCTCCATAGTAGCAAGTATCAATAAATTTCAGCACATAGTATAAGTTTTTCCTTACCGATTTCCACTTACCAAGAGCACTTCACTCCCCGGCAACGGCGCCAGAAAAGAGTCTTGAGGACCCACAAGTATAGGGGATCAATCGTAGTCCTTTCGATAAGTAAGAGTGTCGAACCCAACGAGGAGTAGAAGTAAATGACATGCAGTTTTCAGCAAGGTAATTTCTGCAAGCACTGAAATTGTAGGTAACAGATAGTTTGATAGCAAGATAATTGGTAACGAGAAAGTAACGGTAACGGTAAACAAGGTGCAACAAGGTAGCCCAATCCTTTTGAGGCAAAGGACAGGCCAGAAGAATCACTAGTAATAGGCAAAAGTCTTCTTGAGGGTACACGGGAATTTCGTCTAGTCACTTTTATCATGTTGGTTTGATTTGTGTTCGCTACTTTGATAATTTGATATGTGGGTGGACCGGTGCTAAGGTTCTGTTCTTACTTGAACTAACAACCTACTTATGATTAACCCCCTCGCAAGCATCCGCAACTACGAGAAAAGTATTAAGACAAAGTCTAACCATAGCATTAAACATGTGGATCCAAATCAGCCCCTTACAAAGTAGCGCATAAACTAGGGTTTAAGCTTCTGTCACTCTAGCAACCCATCATCTAATAACTAATCCATAATGCATTCCCTTAGGCCCATGAATGGTGAAGTGTCATGTAGTCGATGTTCACATGACACCACCAAGGGAATCACAACATACATATCATCAAAATATCGAACACATATCAAATTCACATGATTACTCGCAACATGACTTCACCCGTGACCTCAAGAACAAAGGTAACCACTTACAAATAATAATCATGCTCAAGATCAGAGGAGTATTGAATAGAATAATGGATCTGAACATATAATCTTCCACCAAATAAACCATATAGTAATCAACTACGCAAGGTAATCAACACTACTAGTCACCCACAGGTACCAATCTGAGGTTTCGGTACAAAGATTGAACACAAGAGATGAACTAGGGTTTGAGAGGAGATGGTGCTGTTGAAGATGTTGATGAAGATTGGCCTCCCAAAGATGAGAGGGGTGTTGGTGATGACGATAGCTTCGATTTCCCCCTCCGGGAGGGAAGTTCCCCCGGCGGAATCACTTCACCGGAGGGCAAAAGTGCTACTACCCAAGTTCCGCCTCGAGGCGGCGGCGCTTTGTCCCGAAAGTCCTCCTCTGATTTTTTCTAGGTCAAGAGTGACCTTATACCAGAAGATGGGCACCGGAGGTGGGCCGAGGTGGCCACAACCGATCAGGGCGCGCCCAGGGGGGCCTGGCGCGCCCTGGTGGGTTCTGCCCACCTGGGAGGCCCCCTCCGGTAGTTTTTAGCTCCAGTATTTTTTATTAAATGCAAAAATAATCTCCGTAAAATTTCAGCTTCATTGGAGTTGTGCAGAATAGGTATCTCTGACGTGCTTTTCTTGGGTCCAGAATTCCAGATGCCGGTATTCTCCCTCTTTGTGTAAACCTTGCATATTATGAGAGAAAAGGCATTAGAATCACTCCCCAAAGCATTATTATTCAACAAAACAAAGTAAATAACTATAGGAAATCATGATGCAAAATGGACGTATCAGCATCCCTGGCAATTACTGGGTCGAGGCCATCTGGATCCGCCCCGTCGCCGTCCTCCCGCGGACGCATGACATTGCATCCGCCCCTAGCCCTCTTAGGGTTTATCCCGTCCATCCCCGTGTCGAGCGGACTCACCTTCAAGGATTGGAGGGCCGGCCGGTGAGCTCGGTTTTCGCCGATGACTCTCCCCACCCCGTTCCTCCACCTCCTCCCTCCCACCGAGGAGCGCATCGAGAAGGCCATGTGGGGTGTCCGACGACCTCCTCTTCTCCATGGTTTATGCTCCCCAGTTTCTCCTCTGCATCCACTGGCAGCCAAAAAAACTTCAATGAACTACAGCGGAGACGACATCACACCAACGAGCGGATTTGGAAGGCGAAGGCCCCCTTGTGACATTCGCATGGTGAAGCCCCCTTGCAAATTGCGGCTTGTAGGCATGAAGTACGGCAGGCGCGTGCATGCAGTCCGGCGAGGTTGCGCGTGTAGTGCTCGGCCACCGGCGCTTTGGCATGTAGGCCTAAAGTACGCCAGGCGCGTGTGTGCAGTCCGGCGAGGTAGCCCATTTAGTGCTCACCATAATAGTAGGTTCCCACTCATCATGCAACTTTCTAGGAATAGAAACTTCTAGCTCAAGTTTTTCTTCATGAGCTTTTAGCATAGCTTCTACAATATGTTTAGTAAAAGTTTTATTTTGTTGTAAGCATGGGGTGAGCTAATAATGGATTGCAGCAAGGAAATGCATTCTACTAAAGAGCAATTATCATAATTAAAGTCCTTGTGATCCAAGATAGTGGGTACATCACTAGTTAAAGTTTTGACCTCTCCAAGCCCACTTTTTTCATTTTTATCATTAAGATCGTCACCCACCGAACAAACGGGACACCTTCTAGCTAAAGTTGACTCATCTCCAGTCCCTTTATCATCTATTTTCAGATTTTTAAATAAATATTCAATGGGAGAAGTACCAATCATTTTAAGATCTTCATCGTGATTACGGTAAAAACCGTGTGGAAGAGCCTTTTCTAAGAACTCTCGCTTAGCTCTCAACCTCGTGGTCCTCTCCTTACTTTCATTAATAGATATCTGGATGGATTTAACAGACTCATTAATATCATTCTTGGGTGGCAAAGTTTTACTTTTAAGAGTTTCCACATCATGATCAATCATGTCCAGGTTTCTAGCCATATCGTCAACTTTATACAACTTTTCTTCTACCATAGTGTTGAAAATCTTTTGAGAATAAAATAAATTATTTAATGGTGTTATCAAGATCAGTAGGTATCCTATTATTATTGCTGGATGAGTTTCCATAGGAATTTCCATAGTTATTAGAGGAATTACCGGGATACGGCCTAGCATTGAAATTACCTCTATAAGCATTATTCTTGAAATTATTTCGCGAGACAAAGTTCACATCAATAGCATCATTATTTTTCTCAATAAAAGTAGACAATGACATATCATTAGGGTCAACTTGAGTATTCTTGTTAGCAATCATATTCATAAGAGCATCCATTTTATCACTCAAAGTAGTAATTTCTTCGACATAATTTACCTTCTTACCAGTTGGAGCTCGCTCGGTGTGCCATTGAGAATAATTTGTCATGATATTGTCCAGAAGGTTTGTAGCCTCTCCTAATGTCACCTCCATAAAGGTACCACCTGTAGCTGAATCTAGAAGGTTTCTAAACACAAAGTTCAGTCCAACATAGAAATTTTGTATAATCATCCATAAGTTTAAGCCATGAGTGGGACAATTTCTAACCATCATTTTCATTCTATCCCATGCTTGTGCAACATGTTCTTTCTCATGTTGTTTAAAATTCATAATTTGGTTTCAGAGAGATATAATTTTAGCGGGAGGAAAACACTTGGCAATAAAAGCATCCTTACACTTATTCCATGCTCCAATACTATTACGAGGCAAGGATGAAAACCAAGTTTTAGTTTTATCTCTTAGTGAAAAAGGAAATAATTTTATTTGATCACATCATTATCTATACCCTTTTTATTTTGCATACAACATAATTCAACAAAGGTGTTGAGACGAGAAGCGGGATCCTCATTAGGACTTTCCGAAAATTGTTCTTTCATCACAAGATTTAAAAATGCAGCATTAATATCATAAAACTCTGCGCTAGTGGCGGGTGGTATAGGTGTACTAATAAAATCATTATTATTAGTATTTGATAAATCACACAACTTAGTAGTATCTTGAGACATGGTGACGAAACAAGTAGACTAGCAAGCAAACGAGTAAACTAGATAGTAAACTAGATAACTAAGCAAACAAGCAAATAGAAATATTTTTTGATTTTTGATTTTTATAGCAAGCAAAATATAACAGCAAATAAAAAGTAGAACAAGTGAATGATAATTTGTGAGTAGATACTTGATAGGAATTTGATGATGCTCCCCGGCGACTGCACCAGAAATCCTTCCTGATACTTGTAAACTGCGTTGGGATTTTCCCCAAAGAGGAGGGGATGATGCAACAGAGCAAAGGTAAGTATTTCCCTCAGTGAGAACCAAGGTTATCGAACCAATAGGAGAACCACGCAAATTCCCGTCTTCAACGCCTACGCACAAAAGAGCAAACACTTGCACCCAACGCGGGCAAGAGGGTTGTCAATCCCCTTGAACTCGTTACTTGCAAGAGATAAGTAGTGATAGATAGATAATTTGATAAATATAAATTGCAAATAAAAATAAAATAAATAATGGCAGCAAGGTGTTTAGAGTTTTTGTAAATATATTTGTGAGGGGACCCGGGGGGCATAGTGTTCGCTAGAGGCTTCTCTCTCGAAGAAGGCATACGATGGGTAAGCAAATTACCGTTGACCAATTGATAGAAAAGCGCATAGTTATGCAATATTTATTCACGACAATGATCATGTATATGGGCATCACGTCCATAAACAAGTAGACCGACTCCTGCCTGCATCTACTACTATTACTCCACCCATTGACAGCTATCCAGCATGCATCTAGAGTATTAAGTAAAAACGGAGTAATGCTTGGAGGATGATGGCGTGATGTAGACAAAGTAAATCCAATTAATATGAATAAACCCCATCGTTTTACCCTTAGTGGCAGCAATACAATACGTGTCATGTCCCTTTCTGTCACTGGGATTGAGCACCGCAAGATTGAACCCACTACAATGCACCACTCCCACTTGAAGATAAATCAATCTAGTTGGCCAAACCAAACCGATAGATCGGAGAGCATTACGAAGCTATAACAATCATGCAAATAAAATACTAGCAAATGTTAAATATCTTTTTCATGAATAATCTGAACATAAACCCACAATTCATCGGATCCCAACAAACACGTCGCAAAGATTGATTACATAAGATAGATCACCGCGGGAATCACGATGATCTTGGCAATGAAGAACATAGAGAGAGAAATAGCCATCTAGGTACTAACTACGGACCCGTAGGTCTGCAGTGAACTACTCACACATTACCATGGGAGCAACAAGGTTGATGTAGAGGCCCTCCGTGATCGATCCCCCCTCCGACAGGGCACCGGAACAGGGCTCCAGATGGGCACACGGCGGAACAGAGATTTGCGACGCCCAAAAAAGTGTTTCGGGAGACTCTCTAAGGTTTTTCAGATATTAGAGAATTTATAGGCCAGAGAACGAGGCCATAGGATCGGGGAGGTGGCCTATCAAGGCGCGACCACCCCCCTTGGGCGCGCCCTGATGCTTGGGCGCACATCGTGTGCCCTCCGGTCTTCCTTCGAAGCTTCCAGGTCTTATTTTGGTCTAGAAAATATCATAATTTTTTTTGGGGGTATTTGGACTTCATTTGGTACAGTATTCCTGAAAAGCCAAAAACACGTAGAAAACAGCAACTGGCACTTGGCACTGGGTTAATAGGTTAGTGCTCAAAAATAATATAAAACAACAAGTAAATGCCTAAAAAGTATCCTAGAATGATAATATAATAGCATGGAACAATCAAAAATTATAGATACATTGGAGACGTATCATCAGGTACTGCTTGAAAGATGAGTTGTTGTGATTCTCCTATTGGTTCGATAACCTTGGTTCTCACTGAGGGGAATACTTATCTCTACTATATTGCTTCACCCTTCCTCCTCGGTAAAAACCCAATGCAACTCACAAGTGGCAAGCACCCCGGTGTCAAACCAGGCAATTGGATCGTACTTCTAACGCGCTTCAGCATTTTCAACTTCATGCAATACATGAGCGTGAGCCATGGATATAGGATATGGGTGGAATAGAATATGGTGGTAGATATCAAAGGAGTCAAAAGGTCGGAAAAGTCTCACATCAACTAGGAAAATCAATGGGCTATGGAGATGCCCATCAATCAATATCGACGCGGGGAGTAGGGATTGCCATGCAACGGATGCACTAGAGCTATAAGTGTATGAAAGCTCAAATGAAACTAAGCGGGTGTGCATCCAACTTGGCTGCTCATGAAGACCTCATGCATTTGAGGAAGCCCGTTATCGAAATATACAAGCCAAGTTTTATAATGATTTTTTTTGACTAGTATATGGAAGTGACAAAACTGGAGACTCTCTATATGAAGAACATGGTGCCACTTTAAGGCACAAGTGTGGTAAAGGGTAGTAACATTGCCCCTTCTCTATTTTTCTCTCATTTTTTTCTTTTGTCGGGGTACGACAATGACTTAGTCTGCCTAGTCTCTTTTTCAGTTTTGTTCAATGGAAAGAAATTGGATGAATTTAAACCTTCACATGGTATTCGTCAGGGAGATCCTATCTCCCCTTACCTATTTTTGTTGGCAGCAGAGGGCCTTTCGTGCCTACTTAAATCCAGAGACCAGTCATCTCAGATGGGTGGAATTCAAGTTGCGCCTACGGCGCCCCCTGTTAATCACCTCTTATTTGCAGATGATAGCGTGATGTTCTTCAAAGCAAATGGTGTAGGGGTGACTGAGGTATCAAACCTGTTTAATAGTTATTGCAAGGCTTCTGGTCAGCGCATTAATGCCAGCAAATCATCAATTTTCTTCAGCAAAAAATGCCCAACAAATGTCAAAGATGAGATAAAAATATATTCTTCAAGTGCCCAATGAAACCTTGAATGATAGGTATTTGGGAATGCCCTCTAATGTAGGCTCTTCTAAACAGGGGGCTTTCAAATATTTAAAGGACAGGGTATGGAACAAGGTTAAAGGATGGATGACAAAACTTTTCTCTCCAACCAGCAAAGAGGTTTTGATCAAGTCAGTGGCTCAGGAGGTTCTAGTTTATTCTATGTCGTGTTTCAAATTACCGAGAGGCTTATGCGAGCACCTGAATAAACTCATATGACAATTCTAGTGGGGAAGCAAGGAAGGCCAAAGGAAGCCGTCATGGGTTTCTTGGAAGGACATGACCCAGCTCAAGTTTCTTGGTGGATTGGGATTCAGGGATTTTGAGCTTTTCAACCTAGCGCTGCTTGCTAAGCAGGCGTGGCGCATTCTACAATGTCCTGACACTCTTTGTTCGATGATTCTAAAAGCTATTTATTTCCCCGCTGGTAATATTTTGCCAGCCGAACTTGGGAACCATCCTTCACAGATATGGCGAGCAATAATTGAAGGAAGAGATGTGCTACGCCAAGGTTAGTGAGCTCATAAATCATTCGCTGAAAACATAGATATTTGCTCTGATCCGAAGAGTCGGGGACGGTTCTTCCATTGATATTTGGTCGGTCAACCGAATCTCTAGAGATGAAAACATGAGACTGATTGTGTGCCTCGCGGCGGTCCGCCCCACCCTGGTTGGTGATCTTATAAATCATGTTGAGGCCTCGTGGAATATGGAGGTACTACATCAAACTTTTCTCCCCGCCGATGTGGACGCAATCTTGAGCATACCGCTTTGTACAAGAAATAATGAGGATTTCTGGGGATGGAATTTCGAGAAGAATGGCTTGTTCATAGTGGCTCGATGGGTGTGCGAGCTCCTCCAATTCTGGAGCCGAGGAGAATGGATGGAAGCAGATCTGACAGGTGGACGTCCCAGGAAAGCTACACAATTTTTTGTGGAGACTGGAAAGCATTCTATTCCAACTGAAGACGTCCGCCATCATCGGCATATGTCACCATATGATAGCTATTAGTTGTATGGAGCGATGGACTCGTGGCGTCATTCCCTACTCGAGTGCACGACGTCGAGGTGTGTTTGGGCTTTGGTCGATGGTGACCTAGCTGAGCACTTAATTGCTACGATGGACCCAAGCGCAAAACAGTGGCTATTTGGGATGATGGATACGTTATCACATGACAAGCTTGTCACCCTCACGGTGACTCTTTGGGCTATATGGACAGCAAGGCGGAAGGCCATCCATGAGTCTATTTTCCAAAGTCCTCTTGCCACACATATGTTCGTTCAGCGCTTCGTTGCTGAATTGGAGAGCATCAAGAATGCCCCTAGACCGATGAGACCTACTCCTACAGCAAATGTTCGGCAGTACCAGATTTGGACGCCTCCTCCAGCAGGGATGTTTAAGATCAATGTGGACGGATGGCTCTCCCGAGATGGATCCATGGGCGGGCGCATCCTCTGTTGTATGCCGTGATGACAAAGGCCTTTACTTAGGGTCCTCGGCGATGGTCTTTCCAGGAATTAATGACCCGACCTGTCTTGAAACACTAGCATGTCGAGAAGCGCAAGCACTAGCCCAAGACCTGAATCTGGGAAGAATTATCATCTCATGTGATAGTAAGGGTGTTATCAATGATATAAAGCATGGCTCACGAGGGAAGAACAACGCAATAGTTCAAGAGATCAATGCAAATCAACAGCTTTTTGAAGCATGTGATATCATCTTCGAAGGTAAGGGCACAAACAAAGAAGCTCATAGCTTGGTTAATTTTTCAGTTTCTTTTAACCATGGGCGCCACTTGTGGCTAGGCTATCCACACGACTCTTTTTGTATTCCTTTGAACTTCACAATTAATCAATAAAGTGCCATTTACCCCTTAAAAAAATCTATATACTATACACGGCCATAAATATGCGTTGGGTTCACCAATGTGCTGGCTCCGTCCCTGATTGGGGGACGCCCTGATATTCAACCTACATTTTTTTGAACACAATAAAAACGCAAGCGCTCATATATACGCGTATACACTCACTCATATGAATGCATGCACGCACATTCTATCCCTATGAGCATCCCTGAGAGACTGAGCCGGCATATCATCTTGAGATTTACGAAGTCACCATAGACGCCTCGTCGTCGACGGAAACGTCTTCTTCCACTGAATGCGCATCATCGAAAATCCTGAAAAAAATTCACAAATAATGCAACTGTCATGGCGGGCTGGGATACCACTGGCCTTTCAACGATCGAACCACAGTTCGCTGTTCACCCTACATGTCCACTTGCACGGGCAACTAGTACCCGATCTACGACCAGGAGCTGATAGCATGACAGATCATCCAGATCATACAAAACAAAAGAATCACACACACACACGCGCGCACCATACGTGGGATTCGCCAGCACTGCACACCCAGCCGCACAAGAAAGAAAGAAAGAAAGAAAGAAGCCCAGCGCGGAGGAGGAGCAACAGCAACGACACTGCCAGTTGCCACCGGAACCGGAGCGTCTTCCCTTCCCCGCCTCTCTCTCCCTCCCGGAATATAGTACCACCTCCGAGCCAACCCAGCCTCCCGCGCTCCCCCCTTGCCTCCGGCCATGGCGGCGGCGGCGGAGGAGGAGGGGCGTGCGGCGACCAAGTACGTGCTGATTACCGGCGGCGTCGTCAGCGGCCTCGGCAAGGGCGTCACTGCCAGCAGCGTCGGCGTCGTCCTCAAGTCCTGCGGCCTGCGCGTCACCTGCATCAAGATCGGTCCGCATCCCCTCCCCTCTCGCCCTTCCTGCTCATGCTTTCTCACTTCTCGCCCGCTTTTGCGCGGCCCGCACGGGGTTGCGCAGGGCTTCTCCTCGGGTCTGTCCTCGTCTACCAGTGGGGACTTCGATTTTGGCTATTTAGACTCTCAGCCCTAGAAAACCTTGCGACCCTGACCCAAAATTGCGCTTCCCTGAGTTCCTGGTCAGGTGAAAATGCGGCACTTGTGCGCCTTCCCATGATTTGATGACAATTTCTTTATTTATTTCCTCAATTTGGGTGCCAAAAGAGCTAGTAAGTCGGGAGATCGCATGCTAAGTTGCGTTCGCATTCCTTGTTCTGGTCAGAATTTGGGATGGGCAAATCAACGAATGAAACAAACGACTGCTCCTTTTGGGAGTTCCAGTTATTGATTAAGCCTTCAAGATAGTTAGAATCGATGCCTATTTGTCATGGATGTCGCTGCCCAGAAGGCGCTGTGATTCTGGAGAATCAGTAGCTCCTGCCGCATTGAGTGATTGTCCAACTCATGTGAAGTTGTGGAGGTCTTTCATCTTACTACTACTAGTTTCTTCAAACATTTTAATTGTTTATTAAAAGGTGGCACCCTTTTGGGTTTTAGGCTAGCTTTTGGTCCAGATGTGGATGCTGTGTCGGAACATTGGGGATAAGTAAACATGTGATATTGTGTAACGTTTTAGTGCCCTTTTTACTGTGTTGGATTGGCTTTGCTACGATAGCGTTTCCCATTTGCAGAGTTAGGAACTTGGGATCTTTCCACTATTTATAATGTTGTCCATTTCCTGTTTTCTATAGACCCATACTTAAACACAGATGCCGGGACTATGTCTCCCTTTGAGCATGGTGAGGTGTTTGTGCTTGATGATGGTGGAGAGGTACGCCCTCTTGGGTGCACATATAAATTTTAATCTTACACTCTCAGTGTTTGTACTGTCTTGCATCTGACTTTTCAAACTTATAGGTGGACCTGGATTTAGGGAATTATGAGCGTTTCTTGGATGTTACTCTTACGAGGGAAAATAACATTACCACTGGGAAGATATACCAGGTGAGCACTCCCCAAGGAAAAGGCTTGTTGATTGTCACTTGTACCTCTAAACAGTGGATGCCCTTTTTTTCAGTCTGTCATCGAGAAGGAGAGGAAGGGTGACTATCTTGGAAAGACGGTCCAGGTAACTCCCTTGTGTTATTTATTGCTATGTTCACATATGCACGAAATGACAAATATGACAGCCTATGACACTCTTACAACTAGAATTTTTTCAGGTTGTTCCTCATGTAACTGATGAAATAAAACAATGGATACAATCAGTGTCCTCTGTTCCTGTGGATGGGCAGACGCGTCCAGCTGATGTCTGTGTTATTGAATTGGGCGGCACTGTAGGTAGGGTTTTGGGACATCTTATATATGATACTACTTTACTTATTGCTATTGTAGAGGAGAAATTGATTTTTCTTCATGTTTCAGGTGATATTGAATCAATGCCATTCATTGAAGCTCTACGCCAGTTGTCATTTTCTCTTGGTATAGTTAGGTTTTCTTGTTGTAATTTCAATTCCCATATCCATGGTTGCTGAGAATGTGCCAGTTTACTAGGCTTCTGTGACTGTTGTATCATTTCACATTGCCTCTCTTCTCTATTTATTCATTGGCAGTAAATCAATCATAAATTGTGATATACACTAATTTAGTCTGTGCTGCCTTCCCTTTTTGCGATTAACTGAACATTCACTGCCATGTGGGGCTGGACTTATGGCTAGTACACAAAGAGTAGGATTAGTTGGATTCCTTTTCCATTAAAATACATCTCTATAGAATTGAAGATGAGTTAAGGAGAGTTTGAATTAGGAAAGCTTAGATTAAGGAATCTGCATTACGAAAGTATGGATCGGGTAGTTGGATTCTATCTCCAGTTGTAATTTGATTGCATAATAAAGGGCAGTCAAGCAGTTATTAATATTTTCCCATTCCGTTATTTTCTAGCCAGTCCATCATGCCTCATGTGCCCTATCTCCTAGGCACCTCTTCTATCTAATTATCACCATGATCACGGCACTTGATGGAGGTTATCCTTGTAGTGCCAAGGCCTCCCACAAATTACAGCTACACCTGTGATCTAACTCATGCCATAAATTCACGCTATACGCTATAAAGTCAAGACAATATTTTCTTTACTGAAAAACATGTTTTTCTTGTTAGTGGTCATACTTTGATATGTCACTCATCCTTATATATCTTGTAGGTAAGGACAATTTCTGCCTCATACATGTGAGCCTTGTTCCAGTGTTGGGTGTAGTTGGTGAGCAAGTAAATAATTCTCCCATCATGAATTATGCTAATTACATCATACTTGGACATGCCACTCATCCATATATATGTTTGCATTGCCATCTTCTGTCAAGACAGCTAATTGCAAATATAGGACCCTGATATTCTTGTCTCCTTTTTTCTTGTAGAAAACTAAGCCAACACAACACAGTGTACGAGAACTAAGGGCCTTGGGTCTTACTCCTGATCTTCTAGCGTGCCGATCAGCGCAGGTAACATGAAGAATAATATCTCACATTGATAGATTTTAATCGTGTCAAAGTCATCTTCCGAGTTAAGATGCCTCTCCATATCACGAACACTAGTTGAAATGCGTGCGATGAATTTGGACTTTCTTTTTCTTTCATAACGAGTCCTTCTCCAGAAGCCATTCTAATCTGGCTTGGTTTTCCTGTGTTTATCTCAATTTTCAGCCACTAATAGGATCCGCGAAGGAGAAGCTTTCACAATTTTGTCATGTACCGGTATGCTTTCATAACGAGGAATTTGAAAAAGGCCATTTTGTTCACAACATTTCCCTACTTACGTTCTATATTGTTTCTTGCAGGTTGAGAACATACTTAACATCCATGATGTTCCAAATATATGGCATGTTCCCCTTATTCTTAGAGTGAGTTTCAACTTAAACTAAAAGCTTAGCATTGACTATGTAGAGAAAGCTATCGAATTGGTACGAATTACGTTTAATCATCTCTTTGGTATAAGATTTTTATATGTGCTGCTTTCCAGAACCAAAAGGCCCACGAAGCTATAATCAAACAACTAAACCTTTCCAGGTGAGTCAAACGGTTATTGAAAACCATTGTTTATGAATGTTAAATGTGCTCAAGTTTGCACGTATGAACCATTGCAATTTTCATATTACCTGTATACTTTTGGTAAAAATGTGCGCTGTTGATATTTTATGTATAATTAGCTTACACTTTGTATTTCTGGATATATTTGTTGCCTTTTAATGAATGTTAAAGAATGCTGTTCTTTCATGATTAATGTTCAGTTTGTGATTTGAGATAGTAATACCTTACCAGTTTCATACATGGCATTATTATTAGTATGTCTTGAAGCAATCATGTTTTGGTCTTATAGGTCTGCTGGCCCCCCTGAATTACGAGATTGGACGCTGATGGCCGAGTCATATGATAACCTCAGTACCTCTGTTAGCATTGTTATACAACTCTTCTCTCTTGATTGATTGCATGCTGCAAAATCAAATTTACTGAATATGTATCCCATGCAGGTTAAAATTGCTTTGGTTGGGAAGTACACTAATCTGTCAGATTCTTACTTATCAGTGGTAAAGGTGGGTCAAGAATCAACTCTAAACATATAAAAGTGTCTTTCCTAGTTACAAACATTACATCTCATACAAGGTTTATTATAGAGTTGAATTAAGCTTGCCAATGATGAAAACAATTCCAATAACTAGGATTTCTGCTTCTGCTGCGAAATAACTATTCAGTCAAAACTCTCCATGGGTGTCTACTGTAGAAGCAATCAGCTGGACTTCCCCATTTCTATGTTGTAGTAATGATAAATGTTGTCTCATTTATTATATATGTAAACACTATTTTTAATTCATGTATGCATCTCATTTTGTTCCAGGCTCTCCTACATGCCAGTGTTGCATGTTCACAGAAACCTTCTATCCAGTGGGTTTCAGCTTCAGATCTTGAAGATGCGGCTGCAGCAAGTGTAAGCTGCTAGCAGTTTGCTTTTCATAAGATAGGTTGGCTACAGTACTAGCTGCAACAAGTGTGAAGGTTGTAAGGGTGCTACAGCAGGGGAGAAACTCATCCGGGGCACCGGAACTTGTGGTGCAAAATTTCAAAAAAAATCTGCGAGAAATAGATGGCATAGACACGATGGGTACACTACTGTCCACAATGTTCAGATCCAAATTCAGAACATAACTTACGAAACAAAGATGACAAATTACGTCGATAGCGATAATGGGCCGAATTCGCAGCCCAATTTGGATTAGCTACTATGCAGAGAGATTTTTCTTTTTGTTTCTCGAGCTGTGTTCAAATTTTTATATTGAAACTCCACAACATGGTAAATGTATACTGTGTCTGCATGCTGAATTTTTCCAGAACCTAACATCTTCTAGACAAGTGAACCGAGGTTGGGTGCACCGTATAGATACCCTTCCCTGGACACTGAAGGGAGTGGCCATGTGAGCTCAAGAAGATCTTGTCGTCGTTAAACTCCTGGGCAGGGGGAACATTCATTGTTCCGCAAACACAATTGATGTTGATGATCTGTTTTATCTTTGCTGCCGATTAGTATCTCAGTGTTATAGATATTGATGTATGCTACGAGCTCAACATGCCTGCTGTACAAGGTCATTTTATTTGCAATGATTACATTTGTAGTGCATTTAGTATCTGTAGTCCATTTAGCAATCATATCGCGTGTGTCCCTGCTTGCTTGCTAGCTTTCTTGTTGTGTATTTGACTACTTTACTGTGGCATCGTTTTTATACAGGCACCAGATGCTCATGCTAAAGCTTGGGAAACTCTTAAGGTTAGTATGCTGATTGTCTTTGGTTCCTCCTATGTGGCTATGTAAGCTCAGTCTTCTAAAAGTGTTTTAGTTCTAAAATAAATCAGGGTTCCTCGTGCATTTTGATACCTGGAGGATTTGGAGATCGTGGAATATCTGGTATGATATTGGCTGCAAAATATGCTCGTGAGAATAAAGTACCATATCTTGGCATATGCTTGGGAATGCAGTTATCGGTGATTGAGATGTCCAGACATGTGTGTATGCTTCCTTTTATTACTTGCTAATCAGATTACCTTTGTAGACCCAGATTTTTATGAATACTGGTGTAGGTTTTGGGCCTGGGAAATGCAGACAGTGAAGAGTTCAACACAGACACACCAGATCGTGTTGTTATGTACATGCCTGAGGTACTTCTCTGTCCAGTTATGTGCAAGACAAGGACACGATGTTGATTTGATGCTTTTGTAATTCACTGTAAAGGTATCAAAAACACACATGGGGAACACAATGAGGTTGGGTTGCCGTCGAACGTTCTTCCACAAACCAGATTGTCTGACATCGAAACTGTAAGGATGTTGTATCCTTTGTTTGTTGACAGATATGTTTGAAGCTTCTGAATGCTAGTTTGTTGAACATTTATCCACTGCTATAGCCATGAAATTTAACTGTTTGTGCGGCATGTTGTCAGGAGCTTTTGTTAAACACTTGGTGTTTCTCATTGACCATCTGTTGCACATATACTGCTCTGTCACAATCTTGTTGCACCTTCTAACATGGACATTAATGCAAATGTCAGGTATGGAAATCCTCCACATGTAGATGAGCGCCATCGTCACAGATATGAGGTTTGCCATGACTGTTGGTTATTAAACCATGTGTTATTCATGTGTCCATTATACACTTATTATCTTATGCTCCTTGGAAGTGATCAAACTTTCTTCTGTTTAAATAGGTCAATCCTAGCTTTGTTCCAATGCTTGAGAATGCAGGACTTCAGTTTGTTGGTTGCGATGAAAGTGGAAACAGGATGGAGGTGCCGAGCAAACATCTCATTTCATCATTGTCTTGATTTTTTTAATCTTTCAAGCCTGAACCTGCTTCCACTCATGATCAGATTGTAGAGTTACAAGATCACCCATTTTACATAGGCGTTCAATTCCACCCAGAATTCAAGTCGAGGCCTCGAAAACCGTCGCCTCCATTTACAGGTATGCTTATTCGTTATGCTTTTATGCTTGCCTGTTAATTGCTCTCCCATGAATGCAGTGCCATAATTTTCCCCTGTTCTCGTTTATCGTCGTGATATAGCTGCTATATAATTTGGTATGAAGGTCTGATACTGGCAGCGACTGAACGCATGCGAACACTTACAAATGTCTCCAATGGTGGCGTTGGAGCTTCTGAGTAGTGTCATTGCACAACGTCAGGTACTGCGTTCTGAAACTTGATTATCCCTGAACGTTTTCCTGAGATACCTGCCTATGGCCATCCGTTTTATGAGTGGAACTATTGTGTTATTGCTCCAGATGGATATCACCCTATGTGTGCGCAGTTCAAGAGTCTGCTTGTCGCTGAAGCAGTTTCCATCATGTAGTCATGCACCTAAGCTGAGAGATATGTCCTGTTTTCCGTGGGGAGTGGCTTAACCGATCATCATACAGCAGGGTCGTAATTTCATTGGCTATTCTGAGATGGCCATGCTAAGGCATTTGTCGACTTCATTTGAGGTACAACCTGTGTATCAGTCTTGAGATGATCATGTAAAGTTCTTTGACCTGCCACCTCTTTATTACCATGGTAATATGGTATCTTGCAATGTGAAACCCTGGTGAAAATACCCTTTTGGAAAAGTTCACGTTATATGTTTTTTCTTTCGTTTTCAATCAACAGTAATCAGTATCAGTTTATATTCATGGCAGTGTACACTTGTGGACATTCTGGAACATATAAACATCAATTAAACCTCAGTGGGTGCACACAGACAACAAAATGTTTTGCCCAAGTTGCAGCACACCCTTAGATCCTACGCAACATCATTGTACAACATTTAGAACATCAAATAGAAAGAATGGTGGCAAAGCACTTTGTGTCCAAACATACAGTCTACAATGCCTGATACTGAACATAATATATCACAACCTGACACCTAAGTTATAATGACACAAAACCATGATGTTACACGACCTAAACTGCATCGCAGAATGTGCCCGCTTGCTAAAAGTTTCCATGATCCAGTCCAGGATAAGGATAATCGCTAGGCTCCAGTTCGGTGATAGGATCATTGGGCCATATCGATGATCCAGAGACATGGTTAAGTGGAATCTCGGAGTAATGGTTTACAGGCATGCTTTCTTGGAACTGAGTAGGCACAAATTGTTGCGGCAGAAGGTTGTGTTGAACAGAGGTTGATGCCTCCATGGCACTGCCGCAATCCATGGATATGGGAACTGGCATCTGGCTATGGATGTTCACTTGAACTGATCCTGGAAGCGGAGCAAAATGTGAGTCATATATCAGGTCTGTTCAGTTTTTCTATTGATAAGTTGGTGCAGAAACCGGTTGCTCGCCTTCTAAGATCCATAGAAATTCATCATCCAACTGTGAAGGTGCCACGGAAGTTGTAGGTTGCTGCTGGCCAAGGGGTGGAACACCTGAAAAAAAATGGCCAAGCATGAGCATATCAAAGTCACAGAAATTGCAAGGAATCCCATACATAAAGCAAAGAGGATAAATAGATAAGAGGGGAACAAGCAGCAACAACTACATACCTTGGTAATAATGTGTGCTAACCGTGCTCTGATCACCATGAATATACTCATTCTGGTGAGATGGTTCACTCACATTGTTGATCCTATCATGCAACCGGTTTTCATTTGCTGCAGTTCCTCAAAAGGACCAATTCAAGCTCCATAGTTCAGGCCATCGCATAGTCAGAAATTTTAAGACATGTTAAGGGTAAGAAAATGTGTGTGTAACTAACGTTGAAGCGCGACATCCGGCCCAAGAATAACTGCATCCAGAGAAGAATGTGTGCTAGAGGGCACTTTTGCAGGAAGATTGTCATTCATCACATAGTCAAACGGAAGGTTGTCCAACTGACCGCGCACACTCTCTTTCAACTCATACGCCTGAGCCTACGATGAGAAAATCATATCTTCAACTTATTACGTCACCCGCAAAATAAAAATACTTGTTTGACTTCCACATATGGTCCCAATATTGGATAACTGTGTTGAGAATGTACCTTCATAGCCGGATCAAACTTGTCCCGTGAAATGTAAACACCATAAAACATCGCTCCAACAAGATCATGCACACAATTGAGGAAGATCACCACATTCCCCTCTACACTGCAATATGCTTTGAGCTCGGGCCTGTCTGCAAGGCAGCATTCCTTGGCATGCTTAACCATTTTTTCCCAAGCGTTACTGTGCTTCTTGATCCGGAGGACCTGTATGTCAAGAAATGTCAAGAAATCACAACGACAACATTATTCACTGTGAGAAAATAGCACCGCGACTGATGAAAAAATGATAAAAAACAATTTTAGGGGATATTTTATACCATTTCACAGAGCTCGTCTGCGTCCTTATTCAAAGCCTTCAAGAAGTCCTCAACTTTGAAGATTTGAGCATTCTTAAGCCTCCCGTGGTAAATTCCATCTCTGGCGATTTCTTCCAGGCGATACACTTCATCATCCAATCTTGGAGGGTGCCTCTTCTCATTTGCTGAAGCAAACAAAGATTAAGAACAAAATTGTAATGGAGTCCAATAGAAACAAAGAACATGCTGACTAGTAACAAAAGGAAACCTGGCAGATATATTCTTACTTTCATTCCTACGATCCACCACAGCGACCGGCTCCATGACAGCTTCCTGGACTCGAACACCACCGATCTTCTCGTCCATGCATACTCTTCCTCCTACGATGAACTTCCTACTGGGAGTCCTGGAGGATCCTTCTCTGAAGCGGATTTTTCCCAGTGATGCCTTCCCATTGTTCAACCACGCACTGCAATCGCCCCCTAGCACTGACCCTTGCCCATTTCGGCTTTGCGCTATGTGGCTGTTGAACTCCTCTTCAGTCCAGCTCTCCCGACCGTTGCTGCAGAAGTCGCCACGGAGAACCATGATCTCAACTTTTGCCTTCGAAAGCTGGCCTTCACTGATCATTTTGTCACCATCAAAGACGCCAATCCTGATAGCCGCATTGCTCTCAGATGTTATAATCTTGTCTGTGTAAATTGGAGTCTTCAGGCCGTCCAGGAAACGCAGGCGAATGTTGGTGTTTGGTTCACTCGCAGTCGTACTCCCCAGATATGGCTCGTGTCTGAAACAGGAACATGAATGACATTGTGATGCAGTTGTTGTTCAGTTCGCACTTATTGGATTTAACGCCCACATACAACTTTGTTCCTGTAGAGCAACATCGGATAGGTACTGCTACGGGACAATGTGAGAACATCGGATATATAATTTATTGTATTTTTATTATTGTACAGTTGTAGAATACTAGTATTTGTTAAATATGGATAGCATCCATGGTGCATGATAAGATGCGTCTTTTCCCATGCGTGATGCCAGAGTGAGTTTCACATAGTTGCATGTTGATAGAATTAGAGTTAGTAGGATCAACTATTTAGGTATATAGAATGACAACACAACAAAAGTCCAGATAATGGATATTTAACATTTTAGCATGAGACTAAGTACGACGGAAGAAACTATCAACTAGGTGCAACTGGAAATCTGTTACCTTGGGTGTTTATCAGCGTGTCTATTGGAATGCAAACGTGCCAATTTCTTCTGCAATTTTTACATGACAAATACACAGTGAGCAACATATATATATACTATATACTACTCCCTCCGATCTCGTTTAAGTGTTTTATGCAATTTTTAGTTCAAATTGGATCGGAGGAAGTATCAAATAAGGATGAACATGTAAAGAAGTTAATTTAAAGAATATGAATCTAACCACTTCATCACTCATGCTCTCCATCTTCTCTTCTAAATTTCCCAATTTGCCCTCCAGCTTCTCCTCTAAATTTTCCAATTTGGCCTCCATCTTCTCCTCGAATTTTTCCAATTTGCTAAGACCAAAGATAGCAAAATAGAAAAACAAGCACGGGTAAACTTTTTATTTTATCTCAAAAGTAAATAAAGACAAAACATGCAAAGCTTGCATACTTTCTTTGAGAGAAGAAGTATGGCAAGTTGAAGAAATCATGGAAATACATCAAGACAAAGCTTGCATGTTTTCGTTGAGAGAAGAAGTATGGCAAGTTGAAGAAATCATGGAAATACATCAGACACAAAAGGATACAACTATACCTAATCATGGAAATACCTATTAGGTTTTTTATATCCTTTTAGACATTGACAAGGTCTCCAATGTACACCGTTGATTATTCTAAAAATAATGAACTGGTTTCATCCCCATTGTAACCAGCCTAACAAGAGGGAGCAGTGCGTTGGCTCCCCATAGCCACCTCTATTTTTTTTGTGGGCGGTCTTTTATGGGTTTTCATTTCCATAGGAGTTTTGTGGGTTTTCCTTTCTTTTTTTGGTCATTTTCCAGTTTATTATTTTTTGTAATTTCAATCTTAAAAATATCAATTTTCATTTTATTTTTGTTTTTATTTTTTGTATTCCTATGTCATTTCCTTTATTGTTGATTTTCAACATCACATTTTTATCTACTATTTTATTTTCAAATATGATTATTTGTTTAATATTAATTTTTCTTTTTGTTTCCATGTTTTCCTAATGATGTATCATATTTTTGCTTGTTTGTATTTCCTCCTGTACTTTTCGTTCGTTGCACCTCATAATTCGAGTTAATTTTTTTTCACTATATGAACTTTACCATCTCTAGTGGAACACGTCACATTTCAAAAGTTACATGTTTTTTTGTTAATACATGAACATGTTTAAAACAAACATTTTTATTTGTTAAAGCAATATTACATGTGGCATCAACTTTTTTATAAGACATACATGACCTTTTATTTGTAAACATATTTAGATTAGAACAATGGCAATAATATTATCTTTGAAACACAAGAACTTTTTTTTTATAGATGGTTGAACACATTTCAAAAAAGTATTGTACTTACGAAACATTTTTCAAAAACTCACTTTACAGGTGATATTTTTAGTGCGAACGCCTAAATGCTACGAAACACAAAATGAAATCTTAGTAGAAAGTCAAGTCCATAATTAATCACTTGCTAGAAGATAGTAGTAATGAGAAACGTTCGTCAAATTGTTTTAAAAAATCGTCAGACGGCTGCTATATCTTTTGAAACAGAATTTGAACACGAGAGCATAACAGAGAAATGATCCTTACCGCATCATAAGAGCCTGAACCTTTTGAATCCCTTCCATCTTCCTCTGAACCTATACAAGCACAGAGACACAAAGACACAGAACGAATCCGCATAAATCTCATTGGCACCCGGTGAAGTAGGAGTGGTTACAGAATTCCAGCAAAAACGAACAGCGCACGCGCGGGCTCACCATGCGACCGATCTGGGAGATGCTCTCCGTCACCGTGATCGCGTCGCTCCTGCACGCACGGGTTCGCGGGGACAGAAGAGTTAGAAATCAAGAAACGGAGCTCGACGGACGGGCACCCGATGGATTGAGAAGAAATATGGGGCGGGCAGATGGGGATGGAGGCACGCACATTCGCAGTAGAAAGAGCACGACGAGCACGGTCTGCCGCATGAGCCGCGTCCCCGGCGAAGCCGGCGATGTCGGCGCCCGCCAGCCGGCGGCGCGGGCGTTGGCGACCCCGACGCGCAGGCGCTTCGCCTCCTCCCGGCCTGCGCCGGCGCCCGTCAGGGCCAGCTGCCTCTTCGGCGGCGCCATGGCACCGACGAATCGTTCTCTCTCTCTCTCTCTCTCTCTCTCCCTCCCTCCCTCCCTCCCTCCCTCCCTCCCTCTCTCTCTCTCTCCCTCCCTCCCTCTCTCTCTGGGGCACCAGTTCTTGCACGATAGCAGCGTCGACGGAGGCAGGAACAGGAAGGGGTGGAAGAAGAAGAAAATGGACTGGCGGCGTTCAGCTCACGCCACCGTTGGGTTTTATGGGGCGACCATTCAGATGTAGAGCACGACGTGGAGGATTACGGATAATTGTTTCGCTCTCCACCGAGCGTGTCTTGACAGATTTGGTAGGTGAGACCGTGAGAGCTCGATGGGGGACGACCGAGGAGCAAGTCAAGCGCTCAAGCCAGCCCCACTTCACTTCGCTTCCCTTCACTCGCTTTCTTGCTGCCGCGGGGGGCAGAAAGCGCGGGGAGCCTCGCTCTTGTTTCGTCCGTGGACGGCTGGACGCGCATGATTCCCTGCCCGCGGCGAAGTCCCGAAGACGCGTACGTACGAGAAAACCGATCGAGCGATGCGGCGATGCCGCCCTCAATCTCTCTCTCTCTTGAGTCTTGCAAGATCCCTCTCTCTCGCCCTTAAGTTTCTTCTTCCTTTTTTTCCCTTTTTGATGAAAATTCATGTTCCTTGGCTGTAACATTTCCTTTAGCAGTTTTGCTAAAAAAAGGTACATGAAATTTTTGTTGCGTCGGTCATTTTTTTTCCTTCCTTCTTCCGAGCGCACGAGATGGGGAGGCCGGACCTCGCCAAAGAAAAACTAAGAGCATCTCCAGCCGTTCGGCCCCTCGGGGCCCGAAATAGCGCCGCCTGGGGCCAACCGGCGCTATAATCGGCCTGGGGGCTCGGGTTCCCAGTTGCCGCCCCACGGTCACCCCCAAATCGGCGATTTCGGCTCAGTATCGGCGATGATTAGGCCCAAATTCGGCCCAAATTCAGCACTCTTTCGGCTTAAAATCAACAAATTCGGCGCTCTTTCGGCGTAAATTCAACAATTTTGGCGTATAAATTCAACAAAAACTAAATGTTCATACCAAAGTTCATCACAGGAATTAATACAAAATCAAATAGTTCAACGAAGTAAGCTCATAATTCCAACATAAATTAAAACAAATCGAACTAGGCGTTGCCCTTCAGCCTCCATAGGTGCTCCACCAGATCGTCCTGCAGTTCTTGATGCACATGTGGGTCTCGGATCTCCTGGCGCATATTGAGGTAGGCAGCCCATGTTGCTGGTACCTGGTGATCAACGACTGCAAGAGGTCCCATCCTGTGATATGGTTCAGTGTCAAACACTGGCTCTTCCTGCTCGCTCTCAATGATCATGTTGTGCAAGCAGACACAGCAATTCATGATCTCCCACATCCGCGATTTCGACCAGGCCAGAGCGGGGTACCGGACAACAGCAAATCGAGATTGGAGCACACCAAATGCTCGCTCGACATCTTTCCTGCAAGCCTCCTGACACTTAGCAAAGTGTGCCTTCTTTGGCACCACATGTTTTGAGATAGGCTTCACAAATGTGGACCATCTCGGGTAGATACCATATGCTAGATGGTATCCCTTGTTGTAGTGGCGCCCATTGACCTCAAAGTTCACCGGAGGAGCATGACCTTCAACAAGCTTGGCGAAGACATTCGAGCACTGCAATACGTTGATGTCGTTGTGAGTTCCTGGCATACCAAAGAAGGAGTGCCAAATCCATAAGTCATGTGTGGCTACTGCCTCAAGTACCACGCTGCAACCTCCGTTGGCGCCTTTGTACATCCCCTGTCAAGCAAATGGGCAGTTTTTCCATGACCAATGCATGCAGTCGATGCTTCCAAGCATCCCAGGAAATCCTCTTGCTGCATTCTGTGCTAGGATCCGAGCAGTGTCTTCAGCATTGGGTGATCACAAATACCGTGGTCCAAACACCGCCACCACTGCCCTGCAGAACTTGTATAGACACTCAATGGTTGTGGACTCGGCCATTCGTCCATAGTCTTCTTGTATGTCAGCGGGAGCTCCGTATGCAAGCATCCTCATAGCTTGGGTGCATTTCTGGAGTGAGGAGAATCCAACTATGCCGGTGCAATCCTTCTTGCAAACGAAATAGCTGTCGAACTCCCGGATGGAATTAACAATCCTGAGGAAGAGCTTCCGGTTCATACGGTAACGACGCCGAAATACTTTCTCACCGTGCAGTGGAGAGTCGGCGAAGTAGTCGGCGTAGAGCATGCAATAGCCCTCCATCCGATGCCTGCTTGCTCTTGCGCCGGCCCGACGCCGAGCCACCTCACCAGGGCTTGTCATTGTTCACGAACAGGCCGGCCAGCGAGGCGAGTATCATGAGGTGTTCGTCGTCGGCGGTGTCAGCCTTGGCTTTTTCCTCCAACAGAGCCGCGAACGCCTCCTCGTCGTCCGAGTCCATGGCCGGCGTGATGGTGTCCAGGCAAAATGCCGAACACCTTGTGGGCGCGACGACCTTGTGGGCGTGGCGGTCCTGCCGGCGTGATGGCCGTGGGAGAACGGCGATGGGGCGGGGGGGTGGGGAAGCGAAATCCGACGGGGGGGATGGAGCGGCGGTGAAAAAGGCCTTCTAGCGGCGGCGCAGCGGCCGTGAAAAGGAGGCGAGAGGCGCCGGCGCCGGAATCGGCATGGTGGAAAGACGCGAGGGGGGCGGGTCGGGCGAGGAAAAAGGCGAGATTCGCCTGACAGTGGTGTCCCACACGCCGTTTTGATTCCGCCGGAGCCCCCCCAAGTGCCCCCCAGCGCGCTGGGTTCGGCTTGGGTTCGCCGGCCCCAAAAAAGGTCCAACCGGCGAAAAACGGGGTCCTGGGGCCGCGACTGGGGCGATTTTTCGGCGCCGGCGATAAAAAAACTCGCCCGGGGGGGCCTGTTGGGGGCGCGGCTGGAGATGCTCTAACACCACTATCGATCTTAGGAGGAAGTCATAGCCTCATTATCTATCTTATTAGGGGGAAGCCACAACCCATTATCTATTTTAGTGATGGAGGTGCAGGGATCGCTGAAGTTTTTCACAGGTGGTTGGTGGCTTAGAGGAATGGCCGGGGCGGTTGCCAGCAACGGCAGTGGGGTAGGTTGTGGGTAGGGCGGGGCAGCAAGGCAGTGCACGGTAGCTCCCGTCGACCACCGGGGATGGAGGCAGGCAGATGGGATGGGGTAGGCTGCGGGGAGGAGGAATTGTCATGCAGGAGGAAGGAGGGGAGAAAAAAGATGAACATTCCACAACATGATTGAGGCTGTTGGATATTGATCGGATGGTCATGAAAGAAAGCGACTTATGGCGTGCGGTTTTCGTGAAGGAGGAGGCGCTCGCCCCGATGATTGTCAATGCACGCGGCCGCCTCCTCTACTACCTCGGACAAAACATCGGCACCTCCTCCTCGAGCACTAGGACGGTGGCCGACAAGGCGGCATCCAAGGAGGAGCATTGGGAGCATGTGGAGTGACGTTTGGCCTTCGTGATGTAGAACGTTGCGCCGGACTAGGTGCACGGCAACCCGGACCTCTCGTTGGCCTGGGCCAAGGATAGGTTCAAGACCACCGCGCAGAAGTTCGCCCGTCGGCGACGCCAGAACGACCGTAGTCGCCAGCCGGATGTTGTCGATCGGCCGCGTGAGGCGGAGCGGCTCCACCGCAAGCATGCATCGGCAGCCGATCAGGGCTGCTGCGATCCCTGGGAGGCCGTTCACCGTTGGAAGGACGACGACAACAACAATGCCTCCAACGCCGACGGGGGTGCCAGTGGTCTCGGAGGCCATGCCTACGAGGTCACTGCCTGGTACCTCATGTAGTTTAATTTAGTTATTTATTTATTTTAGTTGAGCTTGTTAAATAACGTCCTATTTCATATAATATATTAAATTTACTTACATTTTGTCCGCTTGTGAAATATTCATTTGAAATGTAGGCGGGCATTTACTACATTGGGTTAGATGGACGCTCCCCTATCCGCCGTTTGCAGACACATTCAGACATGCCCGCGAGTGTTTATGATATATGTTTTGATGCACGGCGTTGGAGATGCCTTTATTCTTATTCTACTCTAACAGAGCGTGTATATTTTCTCACCGTGTCACTGTAGTATTTAGAAAACCATAGAGTCTTCAGTATCGTGGATTTGTTTTCATAAAATGTGCGTAAACCCTATCATCTTCTTTTTTCCGTAATATTTAAAACGAGGCTTCAATATTTTCTAAACTGACTGAGATTTTTTTTTGGTTTTTAGAAACTGAAGCATTCATTTCTTCAAACTTTAGAATGCCGAGATTTCAGATTCCTAGGACTTTAAAGAAACTATGATGCTAAACTCGATCTTATCTTCTTTGTATTGCGGATTTGCGCGTGCATATTTCCACACAGAAAGAGGAGCTGTTTTCATAGAAGATGGCATGGGCTAACACGCCCAAGCATAAACTACAAAAGTGTCACTGTTATATTTGTCTCTTGACACGGCATGATTAGTCATTCTGCTAGCTCCATGTCCATGGTACAAGTGCAACTGTACGATGACTGCCTGGAAAGGACAACCGCGTGGTTTTTGTCAACTCGAGTGCTTGCCTTCCAATCAGGTTTCGTCAGATAAATTCAGTTTAGTTTATGCATTGTAAGACGACTTGTACGGTCAAGGCCAAGTGGCATATGGCGCGTGTCGTCCGTTCCTATGCACAGCGATCTTGAACTCAAACGTACGTGGTGACAAAGCACCACGGGGATTCCCATGGAGACGTGCAGATCAGACCTCAAAGGGTCGCTCGTCGAAGGTTCGTCGGCCGAAACTCCTCGGCGGCATTGGAACTCATAGTGTAGAATAACCTTGCTCCTCACCTCACAGCCAAAATATTATTCAGGTAGCATCCACATATGTCTATACTAAAATCATTCTACACACACCGGCAACATCATGTCGAAACCTGCATTGACGGCAAAAAGAAAATTGAATGAGAATATGATATGACGATTCACATGTACTTGACACCCTCCCTCCCCCCGTCTTTCCCGCGGGCGATTGGGAGGACAACCCTAGCGTCACCGGGCCTTAGCCTCTCCTCTCCTTGTCGTCGGGCAAGGCCCGGTCAGCGGCGATGGGGGTGCAGTGTGCTGGTGATGACCCACAAGTGTAAGAGGGTCGTAACAGTCTTCGAGAGAAGTATTTCAACCCAAATTTATTGATTCGACACAAAAGGAGCCAAAGAATATTTATAAGTCTTAGAAGTTGGGTTGTCAATTCAACCATACCTGGACAAATAACTTGCTTGCAATAATATATATTAGTAACACAATAATATCATAACGGTAATAGTGTAGTAACAATAACAGTAGCAAGAACAGTATTGAAGAGTAGTAACAGAGTGCAACGGTAATAAGTTTATGGCATCTCCAACGCTAGTCTCTAAACGGGCACCGCAAATGTTCATTTTTGTATCCGAACATGGTGTACAGACATGACGCGGGAGGGAGCCATCCAATCCTTAATAAAAAAAATGTCCCTGTTTGTTCGGTTGGGAGGAGAGAGAGAAGAGGGGGATGAAGCATGTGATGGATATGTGTGTGTGATGTGATGTGCTATTGGGAGGAGAGATAGGAGAGAGAGAGAGAGAGAAAAGAGAGAAGGACTACGTGGGGGTGTCCAGACACTCCTGAAGTTTCCCAAGCAGGTTCCAGTTTGCGGCAAAAGGATGTTCGGACCGCTCCGCGGATCGATAGGTGTCCCATCGGATTACAACGTTAACAAAAATGGTCCGAACACTACAATCCGAACATATACCGAAGCATTGAGGGTCTCCTTTCGAGATTCCCTTATAGAGCAAAAGTGATGAAAACATAGGCATGGAAGTAGATAGTGTGTTTTGTTCAGATGAGATTCAACATGTAACAGTAAGAGCGATAGTAAACTAGCTCTGATTTATCAATCATATATATGCATGCATTTCATAAATAGCCGTACGTGCTTGCGAGAAGAATTTGCACAACATCTTTTGTTTCTCCTATGGTAGCGGGATCCTAATGAAAATTAAGGGTAATTAAGTTGTGATGCGTCTTCAACATATCCACTTTTCCAATCTTTTTTGCTATTATTTTGGTCTTTAGTTTGAATGATTTGAATGAAACTAACCCAAACTGACGTTGTTTTTAGCCGAACTATGTTGGTGTTGTTTCTGTGCAGAAATAACAATGCTCCAAATTGGGCGGAGATTTTTGGAGATTTATTTTTGGAATATTTGATGATTTTTGGAGCAAAGATGGAGTAGAGGGGACAACGACCACCCCCAGGGCACGCCACCTGGTCGTGTAGGGCCCATGGCCACCGCCTTATGACGATTCCACCGTCATAAATTCACATACATGCCCAAAAAATCATAGAAAAAATTTCATCGTGATTTACGATACGAAGCCACCGGCGCCTCCTAATCTTCAGCAGGAGACCTCATCTAGAGTCGATATGCTCCGGAGAGAGGGATTCACCGCCTACCTATATGTATGTTTGCTAGTATGTATGTTATTTCGGCAAACTATACTTCTATAGGGAGGTGCTATATATAGCTCCTATAGTGGACACCGAGTATCTACTCCAGAGCTCAAATGCTCCATAATGGACAGTAAAATCGAAAACGTAGTAAAAAATAACAAAAAAAATTATGGATGCAAACTTTGACAAATATTTTGCGTACTTGCAAAACTTATCATAAAATAACATTTTTGGAAGGCATGGTAGAAAAAACAAAACCGATGCTCCTAAAATGTTATATTCAAAAGCATTGTTGGAGTTTTTTTTCATGACTTCCACGAATGTTGTTTCAACATGTGCTTGAGAACATTTGTCAAAGTTAGCACCTAAAAAGTTTGAGACATTTAAAAAAATGCAGAATTTACTGTTCATCCCGAACTCAAATGAGCTCGGGAGTAGAAGGGGACTTTCGTCCTATAGTGAGCATTAAGGTCAAGTTGCGTGCAGCACACCACCATGGACCGACCCAATAGGATGGCTAGTGTCTTTTCTTTTGCAGTAGTTTTTCTTCGTTTTGTCTTTACTTTTTATTTTTCTGCTCTTCGATATGTATTTCAAAACATTCTAAAAGAAATATTTAAAAAATGTCCAGGGTTAACAAAACTAGCTCATGTAATTTTACAAGTGTTCGTAGTATATTTCAAAAAATTCAACATTATTTGAAATAAAATCCATCATGTATTTTAAAAAGTTTGACATGTATTAAGTAAATGCTTGAAATGCATTAAATATGTTCTACGTTACTTAAAAGTGTTCAACGTGTATTTGAGAACTGCTCAATGTGTATTTTAGAGGGATTTCTATTTTCGTGCTCCTGGTTCCTTGGTTGTGCTCAGTTTTGCCAAAGCCAACTAACTTTGCTCTTTTTTGCCCTCCCCCCTCTACCACCTGCTCACAAAAGGCCAAACGGAGCAACACCGTCCAGTCAAAGCCTTTGACCGTCACCTCTGGCTAGTGGGTCGGCCTGATATCCTGACATGTGGGGTAACTTACCTCTCGTGCGATGTTTTTAAACGCATAATGGAAGGACAATGACGCAGTTGGTAATATAAATAGCCGATGTGCGACGTTTTAAGGCAGAAATAACCAAGGTCCGACCGGGCGATAAAACGGTCATCAACGGAATGAGCTTATGTTAAGTCAGGTGGGTCCAACTTAATTTGGCAGTGAATCAAGCCCCCGTGCCGGACTGAACACTCCTGCTCCCCTCTTCGTTCTCGACGGCGGGCTCCGGGTGGCGGAGCTATCGTTCTGGGCTGCGGCACGGATGATGTGAGTGAATTCGAAAGCCTAGATCTGATCGCACCGCCTCTGTTTTCAGCGGATTTGGAGTCTAGATTGTCTGGGGAGCGGGTGGGGTGAACGAGATGGAGCCGGCACTGACAAACAGGGGGATGGTGCTGCAAGGGTTGCTGCTGTTGATTGGAATTCGGTAGAATTAGATGACCCTGTAGATTTGTTCACTGCACCAATGGCGGACACTGGCAAATTTTATTGGAATTCCAGTATGTGATATAGATAAGGAGGAGAGGGGTGAATCTAGTTTGCCTGCTGATGCTAACAGAGATTCATCTAAAGATGTGGACGGACAGTTGATGGAAGATGGTGTTGATCGTGTTGATGATGCACACGATGATGAGCTAGTGAATGTCTATGACAAAGAAAACCCTGTAATTGAAGTGGGAAAGTTGTGGCGAAACATGGATGAGTTTAGGATGTGTTTCAAGACTTATGTAGTCAAGCATGAGTTTGATGCCAAGACTAAGTGGACTGATAGAAAGAAGTTTTATGAGATGTGCAGAGGTTTTGATGAAAACGCCAAGCCTTTCAAGTGGTACATATCTACTAGAAGCCAACCTGATTGAAGTATCATCAGTGTTAATCAAATCCCACATCAACATACTTGTATTACAAGTTCACAGAGAGTACCAACCATGACATCACACATTTGGGTTGCAAAAAAGATTACTCCTATTTTAGCCAAGATACCAAACACTAATGCAAAGAAACTTCTAGTAGACCGAGAAAATCAGTACCCCATTAAGCTGAAATATACCACAGTGTGGAAGGCAAAACAAAAGGCAATGAAAGAATTATACGATGATTGGGCAAATACCTTTAGGATGTTTTATAACTTCAAAACAGAGGTGGATAAGAGGTCACCTCGCAATGTTGTTGAGATAGATACTGAGGTAATAGAGGATGGCAAAGTCGTTTTCTCTAAGTTCTTTATGGCTTTAAATCCTTGCATCGATGGCTTCAGAGCAGGGTGTCGTCCATATTTAAGCATAAGCTCTTCTTCTTTGACCGGGAAGTGGAATGGTCAATTGGCAACATGCAATGCTCTAAATGGCCATAATTGGATGTTTCATGTTGCTATTGGCTTGTTTCAGTCAGAGACAGAGGTTTCATGGACATGGTTCATGATGCAGCTGAAAAGATGCATAGGGCCAGTGTCACCTTTGGCATTCCATATAGATGCATGTAAAGAGCTAGAAATTGCAGTCAAGAATGTTTTCCCCATGCTGAGCAGAGGGAGTGCTTCGGCCATATGTGGATGAATTTGATCAAAGAATTCAGTGGGAGAGAATTTGAGCACACGTGGCTAGCAGCAAGATCTTACACTAATCAGACACAGTCATATCATCTTGGTAAGATAATGGCAGCATGTAGTGAGTTTGGTCCATGAAAGAACACCTACCATTTTCTATTATGGTCCAGGTCAGGATTTAACACTGCCATCAAGTGTGATTATATCAACAACAACTTGGCAGAGTGTTTTAACAACAAGGTGAAGCCGTTTATAAACTTGCATGTGCATGACATGGTTGACCAAATAAGGATCATGATCATGCGTTTGTGGGAATTGAGAAGAAGGATTGGCGATTGTCTGTAGGGGGGTAAGCTTCCTGTAGTGGTACAACAGGTGGTCAACAGGAACAGAAATATTACATATTTTTCTGTTGAAAAATCTACAATGTGGGGTGCTGAAGTTAGAGATACCAAGACTGGAAAGTGGCATGTTGTTAACACTGAAATGCATGACTGCACTTGCCTCGAGTGGCAACGCACTGGGAAACCATGTGAGCATGCCATGCTTTTCTTGGCCTCCCGCCTGAATATAAACATGCACCAATATTTCCATGAATATTACTCAGTGGCAAGATTTCAGGCTGCGTATGCAGCTCCAATTCCAGCACTTATAGACCAGTCTCAGTGGCCTGAAGTGGAAATCGAGTTTTCGATGTGTCTTCCCTTAACGAAAATAAAGGCTGGCGGGCCTGAGGAGAGTACATTCAAGTCATCGTTTGAGAAAGCTAAGAGTAGTAAGAAGGGAGAGAAAGATGCAAAGCCTAGGAGGTCACAGAAAGGTAACAAAAATAGATGCAAGCTGTGCCAGGAACTTGGGCACAGAAAAGGATCTCCAAAATATCGTTACACTACCGAAAGGCCAAAGTATGTTCATTTTTGTGACGTTTTTCATTTGCCTGTTATTTTCTATTATTAACCAAATAAAATGTTTTGTATGTCAGGAGGAAGCGTACAGGCCAGCCCCTGGTTGCTGAAACATTGCAGACTGAAGCTAATCCAGTGAAGAAAACCAAGACCATTAGTAAGCTTTGTGTTGTGAAATCAAAAGCAAGTTGTCGTAAGAAGAAGTGAAAACTATTAGTCTATGAGTCTCATTTTGTGTAATGTAATGCTACTTGTATTTTGATGTGTGTTGTACTTTGAGAACTATGTGCTATTATCCAAATTTGAGCCAGATTTCAAATTTGTGCCGACTTTCAAATTTGAGGCACATTCAAAATTTGTACTTGTATGGGTATTGATGTTCCAGTGCATTCTCAAGTTTTATGCACGTTAGGTGATCAATTCGATCACTTTTGTGAAGTAAAACTCATATTCATGAAAAATGTGCTCCAAAGCTAGGGTAAACAACCCTATTTCTAAGCATTTTTTTCAAAGTTATCTAAATGAGCTAAAAAAACCTTGTCGTCTAGAGTGCAAATATAGGGTCCATGCCCAATATGGGATCGTTTGGACAAACTATGCCATGATTAACCCTAAACCCTAGCTCAATCCCCTTGAAAACCATGCAAACTTGTTCATGATAGCTAAGTTATGTGAAGGGAATTTTATGAAAATATCCGTAGTCGTGGTTTTTTATTTTTCCTAGTAACTTAGTAACATAAAACGATGATGTGCGCAAGTATCATATTTTTTGATTTTTTAAAATTAGTTATGTTCAACCCTAGCCCTCAAACCCCTCTCAAAACCCCTCAAACCCCTCTTGAAACCCCCAAACCCCTCTTGAAACCCCGCACTATCAGGGCCGTTGGATCGCTTCTCGGGAACGGTTTAGATCAGGCGCTAGGGTTTGGCATGGTCGATCCGCGAGATAAGACTTGATTGGCTGGATTCGGGCGGGTGTTCCGTGGCTATGGACATGAGTGGCCCACATGGCAGCGGGGGAACATGGACACGCTACAGCGGCCATGGGCCTCATGCTTGACGCCTTTTCTGAAACACATTCAATTTGGGCGGGACGCTCGTCGGACCGATGGGCCGTCGTAGACAGGCCACCCGACGCAGCCTGCCATGCATGCGTGCGGCCACCCGGCGTAGCCTGCCCTGCATGCGCGTGACGTGGCTTGAGACTGCGTCGGTATTTCCCCAAAGAGGAAGGGATGATGCAGCATAGCGACGGTAAGTATTTCCCTCAGTTATGAAACCAAGGTTATCGAACCAGTAGGAGGATCACCACCACCCAATAAGCAGCACCTGCACACAAACAACAAATACTTGCAACCCGACGCGAAAGAGAGGTTGTCAATCTCTCTACGGTAAAAAGATAGATTAGGTAGTGATAGATAGGAGAGATAGATCTCTCAAGAACACAAAATAGAAAAGGCAAATAAAATATGCAGCAATATATTTTTGGGTTTTTGGTTTTGTAGATCTGAAAACAAAGATGCAAAAAGATAGATCTGAAAGCAATATGTTGGAAAAGTAGACCCGGGGGCCGTAGGGTTCACTAGTGGCTTCTCTCATGAGTATAGCACACGGTGGGTGAACAAATTACTGTTGGGCAATTTATAGAAAATCGAATAGTCATGACGATATCCAAGGCGATGATCATTATATAGGCATCACGTCCAAGATAGGTAAACCGACTCCTGCCTGCATCTACCTCTATTACTCCACACATCGACCGCTATCCAGCATGCATCTAGTGTATTAAGTTCATGGAAAAACGGAGTAATGCAATAAGAACGATGACATGATGTAGACAAGATCTATTCATGTAGGAATAGACCCCATCTTGTTATGACTAGTGTTTGGGAATTTATAGGCATCAGAGGCGGTGGAGAGGGGCCCCGAGGAGGGCACAACCCATCAGGGCGCGCCGGGCCCCCCCTGGCGGGCCCTGGTGGGTTGTGGTCTCCTCGGCCCACTTCTCCGGTACTTCTTTGGCCCACTGGGTGTCTTCTGGTCCAGAAAAAATCTCCAAAAAGTTTCGTCGCGATTGGACTCCGTTTGGTATTGATTTTCTGCGAAGTAAAAAACAAGCAAAAACAGCAACTGGCACCTTGGCACTATGTCAATAGGTTAGTCCCAAAAAATGATATAAAGTTGTTATAAAATGATTGTAAAACATCCAAGAATGATAATATAACATCATGGAATAAGAAAAAATTATAGATACGTTGGAGACGTATCAACGCGCCGCCACCCTACGCAGCTTGCCCTGCATGCGTGTCGCCACGCAGCTTCATCGCACCAGGGCAATTACTGCACCGTTGGGACACAGCTTTACCGATCGACACGCCTTGATCAGTGTGGAAAACGGAGGCTTCGATGGGCGCATTCAAACGGGTGCATCGCACCACGGAACACATTCAAATGGGTGCGTCGCATCGCGGCTATTTAAACACTTCCCATCTACATCTTCACCTCAACTCAATCTCATACATCTTCTTCACCAAAATCCAAAGCAAAAAACCATATCCCGCCCAAGCAAAAAACGGAGTAATGCAATAAGAACGATGACATGATGTAGACAAGATCTATTCATGTAGGAATAGACCCCATCTTTTTATCCTTAATAGCAACGATACATGCGTGTCTTGCTGCCCCTTCTGTCATTGGGAAAGAACACCGCAAGATTGAACCCATCACAAAGCACCTCTTCCCATGGCAAGAAGAATCGATCTAGTTGGCCTAACTAAACCAAAGATTCGAAGAAGAAATACGAGGATATAAGTAATCATCCATATAAGAGATCAAAGAAGACTCAAATAATATTCATGGATAGAAACTAATCATGAACTCAAAATTCATCGGATCCCAACAAACACACCGCAAAAGTTTACATCAAATAGATCTCCAAGAGACCATTGTATTGAGAATCATAAGAGAGAGAGGAAGCCATCTAGCTACTGCCTACGGACCCGTAGGTATATGGTGGACTACTCACGCATCATCGGAGAGGCACCTATGAAGAAGATGAACCCCTCCGTGATGGTGTTTAGATTGGATCTCGAGGTTCTGGAACTTGCGACGGCTGGAATTGTGTTTCGTCGACTCCCCTAGGATTTTTGGCATATTTGGGAATTTATAGGCATCAGAGGCGGTGGAGAGGGGCCCCGAGGAGGGCACAACCCATCAGGGCGCGCCGGGGCCCCCTGGCGCGCCCTGGTGGGTTGTGATCTCCTCGGCCCACTTCTCAAAGTACCCGAAACGGGACTTCCTATATATCAATCTTTACCTCCGGACCATTCCGGAGCTCCTCGTGACGTCCGTGATCTCATCCGGGACTCTGAACAACCTTCAGTCACCACAATACACAACTCAATATTACCGAAACGTCACCGAACGTTAAGTGTGCAGACCCTGCGGGTTCGAGAACTATGTAGACATGACCGAGACACCTCTACGGTCAATAACCAATAGCAGGATCTGGATGCCCATATTGGTTCCTACATATTCTACGAAGATCTTTATCGGTTGAACCTCTATGTCAAGGATTCAGTTAATCCCGTATGTTGTTCCCTTTGTTCTTCGGTATGTTACTTGCCCGAGATTCGATCGTCGGTATCTCTATACCTAGTTCAATCTCGTTACCGGCAAGTCTCTTTACTCGTTCCGTAATACAAGATCCCGTGGCTAACACTTTAGTCACTTTGCTTGCAAGGCTTGTTGTGATGTTGTATTACCGAGTGGGCCCTGAGATACCTCTCCGTCACACGGAGTAACGAATCCCAGTCTTGATTCATGCCCACTCAACAGACACCTTTGGAGACACCTGTAGAGCATCTTTATAGTCGCCCAGTTACGTTGCGACGTTTGATACACACAAGGTATTCCTCCGATGTCAGTGAGTTACATGATCTCATGGTCATAGGAACAGATACTTGACATGCAGAAAACTATAGCAATAAACTGACACGATCATATGCTACGTTCATAGTTTGGGTCTTGTCCATCATATCATTCTCCTAATGATGTGATCCCGTTATCAAATAACATCTCATGTCTATGGCTAGGAAACCTTGACCATCTTTGATCAACGAGCTAGTCTACTAGAGGCATACTAGGGACACAATGTTGTCTATGTATCCACACATGCAATTGAGTTTCCAATCAATACAATTATAGCATGGATAATAAACGATTATCATGAACAAGGAAATATAATAATAACCACTTTATTATTGCCTCTAGGGCATATTTCCAACAGTCTCCCACTTGCACTAGAGTCAATAATCTAGTTCATATCACTATGTGATTTACATTGTAATGAATCTAACACCCATACAGTTCTGGTGTTGATCATGTTTAGCCCTTGGAAGAGGTTTAGTCAACGGGTCTGTGACATTCAGATCCGTGTGCACTTTGCAAATATTTATGTCCTCCTCCTTGATGTAATCGCGGATGGAATTGAAGCGTCGCTTTATGTGTCTGGTCCTCTTGTGAAACCTTGGTTCCTTGGCTAGAGCAATGGCACCAGTGTTGTCACATAACAGAGTCATTGGGTTCAGTGCGCTGGGCACTACTCCAAGATCTGTCATGAACTCCTTCATCCAGACACCTTCCTTCGCCGCCTCCGAGGCAGCGATGTACTCCGCTTCGCATGTAGAATCAGCTACCACGCTCTGCTTGGAACTGCACCAGCTTACCGCTCCCCCATTGAGAATAAATACGTATCCGGTTTGAGACTTAGAGTCATCTGGATCAGTGTCAAAGCTTGCATCGACATAACCCTTTACGACGAGCTCTTGATCACCTCCATAAACGAGAAACATTTCCTTAGTCCTTTTCAGGTACTTAAGGATATTCTTGACCGTCGTCCAGTGTTCCATTCCTGGATCTCTTTGAAACCTTCCGGCCATACTTATGGCAAGGCTGACATCGGGTCTTGTGCACATCATTGCATACATGATAGAGCCTATGGCTGAAGCATAGGGGACGACACTCATCTTTTCTCTATCTTCTGCAGTCACTGGGCATTGAGTCTTACTCAACTTCACACCTTGCAATATAGGCAAGAACCCCTTCTTGGACTGATCCATTTTGAACTTCTTCAAAACTTTGTCAAGGTATGTGCTCTGTGAAAGTCCTATTAGACGTCTCGATCTATCTCTATAGATCTTGATGCCTAATATGAAAGCAGCTTCTCCTAGGTCCTTCATTGAAAAACTCTGGTTCAAATATTCCTTCACGCTTTCCAACATTTCTATATTGTTTCCAATCAGCAATATGTCATCCACATATAATATTAGAAACGCTATAGAGCTCCCACTCACTTTCTTGTAAATACAAGCTTCTCCGTAAACTTGTATAAACCCGAACGCTTTGATCACCTCATCAAAGCGAAGATTCCAACTCCGAGATGCTTGCACCAGTCCATAAATGGATCGCTGGAGTTTGCAAACTTTGTCAGCATTCTCTGGATCGACAAAACCTTCCGGTTGCATTATATACAACTCTTCCTTAAGGAAACCATTAAGGAACGCTGTTTTGACATCCATCTGTCAAATTTCATAATCGAAAAATGCAGCTATTGCTAACATGATTCTGACGGACTTAAGCATCGCTACGGGTGAGAAGGTCTCATCGTAGTCAACTTCTTGAACTTGTGAAAAACCCTTTGCCACAAGTCGAGCTTTATAGACAGTGACATTACCGTCCGCGTCCGTCTTCTTCTTAAAGATCCATTTGTTCTGAATGGCCTTTCGCCCTTCAGGTAATACTTCCAAAGTCCATACTTTGTTTTCATACATGGATCCCATATCGGATTTCATGGCCTCTAACCATTTATCGGAATCCGTGCCCATCATTGCTTCTCCATAGCTCGTAGGTTCATCGTTGTCCAACAACATGACCTCTAAGACAGGGTTGCCGTACCACTCAGGAGCAGTACGCGTCCTTGTCGACCTACGAGGTTCGATAGTAACTTGATCTGAAGCTTCATGATCATCATCATTAACTTCCTCTTCAACCGATGTAGGCTCCACAAAAACATCTTTCTGCGCTGCGCTACTCTCTGGTTGAAGTAAAGGTTAAACAACCTCATCAAGTTCTATTTTCCTCCCACTCAATTCTTTCGAGAGAAACTCTTTCTCAAGAAATGTTCCATTTTTAGCGACAAACACTTTGCCTTCGGATATGAGATAGAAGGTATACCCAACTGTCTCTTTTGGGTATCCTATGAAGACGCATTTCTCCGCTTTGGGTTCCAGCTTTTCACGCTGAAGCTTTTTGACATAAGCATCACATCCCCAAACTTTAAGAAACGACAACTTTGGCTTCTTGCCAAACCACAGTTCATATGGCGTCATCTCAACAGATTTCGATGGTGCCCTATTTAAAGTGAATGCAACTGTCTCTAATGCATAACCCCAAAACGATAGTGGAAAATCGGCAAGAGACATCATAGAACGTACCATATCTAATAAGGTTCGATTACGACGTTCGGACACACCATTACGCCGTGGTGTTCCAGGCGGTGTCAATTGTGAAACAATTTCACATTGTCTTAAGTGGCTGCCAAACTCATAACTTAGATATTCTCCTCCTCGATCAGATCGTAGGAATTTAATCTTCTTGTTACGATGATTCTCAACTTCACTCTGAAATTGCTTGAACTTTTCAAACGTTTCAGACTTGTGTTTCATTAAGTAAATATACCCATATCTACTTAAGTCATCGGTGAAGGTGAGAAAATAACGATATCCACCGCGCGCCTCAATGCTCATCGGACCGCACACATCATATGTATGATTTCCAACAAGTCACTTGCATGTTCCATTGTTCCAGAGAACGGGGTCTTAGTCATCTTGCCCATGAGGCATGGTTCACATGTGTCAAGTGATTCAAAATCAAGTGACTCCAAAAGTCCATCAGCATGGAGCTTCTTCATGCGTTTTACACCAAAATGACCTAAGCGGCAGTGCCACAAGAAAGTGGTACTATCATTATCAACTCTACATCTTTTAGCATCAATGTTATGAACATGTGTATCATCACTATCGAGATTCAATAAGAATAAACCCCTCACATTGGGTGCATGACCATAAAAGATATTACTCATATAAATAGAACAACCATTATTCTCTGATTTAAATGAGTAACCGTCTCGCAATAAACAAGATCCAGATATAATGTTCATGCTTAACGCAGGCACTAAATAACAATTATTCAGGTTCATCACTAATCCCGATGGTAATCGAAGAGCGAGCGTGCCGACGGCGATCACATCAACCTTGGAACCATTTCCCACGCGCATCGTCACTTCGTCCTTTGCCAGCCTCCGTCTATTCCGCAGTTCCTGTTTTGAGTTGCAAATGTGAGCAACCGAACCGGTATCAAATACCCAGGCACTACAACGAGAGTTGGTAAGGTACACATCAATAACATGTATATCATATATACCTTGTTTGGTGTTGGCCGCCTTCTTGTCAGCCAGATACTTGGGGCAGTTCCGCTTCCAGTGACCAGTTCCCTTGCAATGAAAGCACTCAGTTTCTGGCTTGGGTCCAGCCTTGGGTTTCTTCACGGGAGGGGCAACTGCTTTGCCACTCTTCTTGGAGTTACCCTTCTTGCCCTTGCCATTCTTCTTGAAACTAGTGGTTTTATTGACCATCAACATTTGATGCTCCTTCTGAATCTCAGACTCAGCGACTTTCAACATCGCAAACAGCTCGACGACTGACTTATTCATCCCTTGCATGTTATAGTTCAACACGAAGCTTTTGTAGCTAGGTAGCAGTGATTGAAGAACTCTGTCAGTGATCGCCTCTGGCGGGAGAACAATTCCCAACTCCGCCAGACGATTGGAATACCCAGACATTCTGAGCACATGTTCACAGACAGACCCGTTCTCCTCCATCTTGCAAGCATAGAACTTATCGGAGGTCTCATACCTCTCGATCCGGGCATTCTTCTCAAAGATAAACTTCAACTCCTGGAACATCTCATATGCTCCATGACGTTCAAAACGTCTTTGAAGTCCCGATTCTAAGCCATACAACATTGCACATTGAACTATTGAGTAATCATCAGAACGTGCCCGCCAGGCGTTCGCAACGTCTGCAGCCTCTACTGGAGCGGGTGGTTCACCGAGCGGTGCATCAAGGACATAAGCCTTTTGGGAAGCCGTGAGGATAATCCTCAGATTACGGGCCCAGTCTACAAAGTTACTTCCATCATCTTTCAACTTAGCTTTCTCTAGGAACGCATTGAAATTCAGGGGTGCTACTGCGCGAGCCATTGATCTACAACATAAATTTTGCAAAGACAACTTAGACTATTGTTCAAGATAATGAGTTTAGTTAATCATATTACTAAAAACTCCCACTCAAATTGACATCCCTCAGGTCATTCGAGTGTCACATGATCCAAATTCACCAACCCAAGTCCGATCATCATGTGAGATGAGGTGGTTTCAATGGTGAACATCTCCATGTTGATCATATCTACTATATGACTCATGCTCGACCTTTTGGTCTCTTGTGTTCCGAGGCCATGTCTGTACATGCTAGGCTCGTCAAGTTTAACCCGAGTGTTCCGCATGTGCAACACCGGCTTGCACCCGTTGTATGTGAACGTAGAGTCTATCACACCCGATCATCACGTGGTGTCTCGAAACGACGAACTTTCGCAACGGTGCACACTCGGGGAGAACACAATTTTATCTTAAAATTTTAGTTAGGGATCACCTTATAATGCTACCGTCGTCCTAAGCAAAATAAGATGCATAAAAGGATTAACATCACATGCAAATCATAAGTGACATGATATGGACATGAACTTGTGCTTTTGATCTCCATCTCCAAAGCACCGGCATGATCTCCATCGTCACCGGCATGACACCATGATCTCCATCATCTTGATCTCCATCAACGTGTCGCCATGAGGTTGTCACGCCAACTATTGCTTCTACAACTATTGCTAACTCATAGCGATAAAGTAAAGCAAAACGGCAAAAATAAATTAAAGACAACCCTATGGCTCCTGCTGGTTGCCGTACTCATCGACATGCAAGTCGTGATTATCTATACATAACATGATCATCTCATACATCACATATATCTCATCACGTCATTGGCCATATCGTATCACAACATACCCTGCAAAAACAAGTTAGACGTCCTCTAATTGTTGTTGCATGTTTTACGTGGCTGCTATGGGTATCTAGCAAGAACGATTCTTACCTACGCAAAACCACAACGGTGATACACAAATTGCTATTCAACCTTCTCAAGGACCGCCTTTGTCAAATCCAATCCAACTAAAGTGGGAGAGACAGACACCCGCCAGCCATCTTTATGCAACAAAGTCACATGTCAGTTGATGGAACCGGTCTCTCGTAAGCGTACGAGTAAGGTTGGTCCGGGCCGCTTCATCCCACAATACCGCTGAATCAAGAAAAGACCAAGGGAGGAAGCAATCTGAGCATCAACGCCCACAAACTCCTTTGTGTTATACTCGTGATCTCATCTACACATAGACCTAGCTCTGATACCACTGTTGGGGAACGTTGCATGGGAAACAAAAAATGTCCTACGCACACGCAAGATCTATCCATGGTGATGAACATCTACGAGAGGGAGAGTGGATCTACATACCCTTGTAGATCGCTAAGCGGGAAGCGTTAAGAAACAGGGTTGATGTAGTCAAATGTCTTCGCGATCCAAATCACAAGCTGTCCCGCGATCCAATCACGATCTAGTGCCGAACGGATGGCACCTCCGCGTTCAGCACACGTACAACTCGATGACGATCTCCACCTTCTTGATCCAGCAAGAGGGAGCGGAGAGGTAGATGAGTTCTCCGGCAGCGCGACGGCGTGGCGACGGTGGTAGTGGAACTATTCTGGCAGGGCTTTGCCTAAGCACCGCCGAAAACTAGGGGAGACGATCTAGTGGGGAGAGAGGGCTGCACCGTGGCTTAGGTTTTTTTTTTGGTACGGCTGCCCTCTCTCCCCTCCAATATATATAGGAGGGAGGGGAGGGTCCGGCGCCCCTAGGGTTTCCCCTAGGAGTCGGCCGAAGGAGAGGTGGAGGAGTCCACCTCCAATCCTACTCCAAGTAGGATTCCAATCCTACTTGGATCTCCTTCCCCACTTGGTTTTTTTTCCTTTTCTCACACCCCAGCCGCATGGGCCCTTAGGGGCTGGTTTGCCCAGCCCACTAAGGGCTGGTACACCACCCCTAAGGCCCATGTGGCCTCCCGGCGTGAGTGGCCCCTCCCGATGCCCCCCCGGAACTCTCCCGACACCCCCGGTACACTACCGGAAGTACCCGAAACTTTTCCGGTGACCAAAACGGGACTTCCTATATATCAATCTTTACCTCCGGACCATTCCGGAGCTCCTCGTGATGGCCGTGATCTCATCCGGGACTCTGAACAACCTTCGGTCACCACCATACACAACTCAATATTACCGAAACGTCACCGAACGTTAAGTGTGCAGACCCTGCGGGTTCGAGAACTATGTAGACATGACCGAGACACCTCTACGGTCAATAACCAATAGCGGGACCTGGATGACCATATTGGTTCCTACATATTCTATGAAGATCTTTATCGGTTGAACCTCTATGTCAAGGATTCAGTTAATCCCGTATGCTGTTCCCTTTGTTCTTCGGTATGTTACTTGCCCGAGATTCGATCGTCGGTATCTCTATACCTAGTTCAATCTCGTTACCGGCAAGTCTTTTTACTCGTTCCGTAATACAAGATCCCGTGGCTAACACTTTAGTCACTTTGCTTGCAAGGCTTGTTGTGATGTTGTATTACCGAGTGGGCCCTGAGATACCTCTCCGTCACACGGAGTAACAAATCCCAGTCTTGATTCATGCCCACTCAACAGACACCTTCGCAGACACCTGTAGAGCATCTTTATAGTCACCCAGTTACGTTGCGACGTTTGATACACACAAGGTATTCCTCTGATGTCAGTGAGTTACATGATCTCATGGTCATAGGAATAGATACTTGACATGCAGAAAACTATAGCAATAAACTGACACGGTCATATGCTACGTTCATAGTTTGGGTCTTGTCCATCACATCATTCTCCTAATGATGTGATCCCGTTATCAAATGACATCTCATGTCTATGGCTAGGAAACCTTGACCATCTTTGATCAACGAGCTAGTCTACTAGAGGCATACTAGGGACACAGTGTTGTCTATGTATCCACACATGCAATTGAGTTTCCAATCAATACAATTATAGCATGGACAATAAACGATTATCATGAACAAGGAAATATAATAATAACCACTTTATTATTGCCTCTAGGGCATATTTCCAACACTAGTTGGTGCTTTATAAGAGAAGATGGAGACTCAAGGTAAAAATAAAAATTGCATAAAGTAAATAGATAGGCCCTTCGCAGAGGGAAGTAGTGATTTGTAGAGGTGCCAGAGCTCAAAGTTTTAAATTGATGGAGAAAAACATTTTGGGTGGCATGCCTTTGCTGTAAACGAAAACGACAAAGTAGCTCACAATACTTTCCATGCTAGATATATCATAGGCGGTTCCCAAACAGAAAATAAAGTTTTTTCCTTTTTCCACCAAACTTTCACTTTCCATGGCGGGTCGTATCCACGGTTGCCTTCCATACCAATACTTTCCAAGGAATTTATTATTTGACAACATAAAGTAAATATTTTTCTTTTTCATTTCGGGAATGGGCATCCCTATTACCGCCACACTCTCGTGCAATGACAAGTGAATAAACACTCATCTTGAGAATAACACATCTAGCATGGAAAAATATTGAACACTCCCCACCGTTTCATGAGCGGTACGAGCACACAAAAGAGAAAATTTATTTTGAAAATTTAGAGATGGCACATACAAATTTGCTTGGAACGGTATGGAAATACCGCATATAGGTAGGTATGGTGGACTCATAAGGCAAAAACTTGGTTTAAGGATTTTGGATGCACAAGTAGTATTTCTACTTAGTACAAATGGAGGCTAGCAAATAGATTGAGAAGCAACCAAACCAAGAAACGAAAATTCACATAAGCGAGCATTGAGCATAACTAACACCGAATCATGCACCATAAGTAGGATATAACTTCATTGCATAACTATCGACTTTCGTGCATGCATAGGGAATCACAAACCTTAACACCAATATTCCTACTAAAGCACAATTACTCACTAACATAACTCACATATTACTATCATCATGTTTCAAAACTATTACAAAGAATCAAGTTTAATTTGCCCAATGATCTTCATGAAAGTTTTTATTATATCCTCCTTGGATATCTATCACTTTGGGACTAGTTTTCATATATTGCCATTGCTTTTTGGCAAGCTCAAACAAATTTAAGTGAAGCACATGAGCATAAAGATTTCATCTCTCAAAAAGGTATAATTGAAGCATGAGAGGATTTCTTCAAAATTTACTAACTCTCAAATTAATCTAAGTGAAGCATGAGAGTATTTCTACAAAAATTTCTAAGCACACCGTGCTCAACAAGATATAAGTGAAGCACTAGAGCAATTCTATAGCTCAAAAAGTTTAAGTGAAGCACATAGAGCAATTCTAACAAATCATAGCATAATTTTGGCTCTCTCAAATAGGTGTGTATAGCAAGGATACAAAGAAAAAAACAAACAAGCAAAGCAAGCAAAGATACAAGACGCTCCAAGCAAAACTCATGGTATGTGACGAATAAAAATATAGCTCCAAGTAAAATACCGATGGTCATTCGAAGAAAGAGGGGATGCCACTCGGGGGCATCCCCAAGCTTAGTTGCTTGTTACTCTTTGGATATATCTTGGGGGTGCGGTAGCATCCCCAAGCTTAGGTTCTTGTCACTCCTTATTCCTTCATCGATCGTGATCTCACCCAAAACTTGAAAACTTCAATCACACAAAACTCAACAAAATCTTCGTGAGATCCGTTAGTATAATAAAACAAATCACTACTTTAGGTGCTGTTGCAAACCCATTCATATTTTGTCATTGCATTATACCTACTGTATTTTAACTTTACCATGGCTTATACCCCCCGATACAAACCATAGATTCATCAAAACAAGCACACAATGCAACGAAAACAGAATCTGTCTTAAACAGAACAGTCTGTAGTAATCTGTACTCTAACCATACTTCTGTAAACCTAAAAATTATGAACAATTAGTAAAACGTAAGGAATTTTTATAGCAACATTGTGTTAAAATTTCAGCTCAGGATCACGTTCCAGTAAAAAATGAAAATTCATATACTGGACGCAAAGTTTCTGTTTCAGATTCAGCATCACTTCTACTCATCCTATGAATCATCCTAAAGGCTTTACTTGGCACAAACACTAAATAAACCATAAAAACACAATCATAACAGAGGCATAATTGTGTCAACACTCAAAAACAGAAAGGAAAAAGTAAAAATTTATTTATTCATTGGGTTGCCTCCCAACAAGCGCTATCGTTTTATGCCCCTAGCTAGGCATAACACATAGATTCAAGTATTATCATCTTTGGTTTTTGCCACTTTTGTGAGGGCCTTCTCGAATCCGGGGGGCTCTTTACGCTTCCCCAAATTTTCAGGAGAAGAAACCATCTTGAGATCCAAAATATCCAAACGCTTGTTGCAAAGGGTAATCAAAGTATTCAAGCGATTGAGGTTCCCACTAATATGTTTGAGGGGTTCGTGATATTTTTGTAACTCGACCAAGTGCTTATGTAAGTCACCCAATTTGTCGAGAATTTGAACCCCCTCTTGTGAAAAAGCAAGCCCCTTTTTGGGTGGGGGAACCCCCAAAATCCCTTCCAAAACTTCATAAGCGGCGTTTGCATCAAGTTCAATAAAATTCCCCTTAGAGGCAAAATCCAAAAGCTCTCTAAAATGCAAAGCCAATCCAATGTAAAAATTTCTAAGCAAAACTTTTGCATCTCCTTTTAGATTGGAAATACGATAGGATTCCATTAGCCTATACCAGGCATCTTTCAAATTTTCCCCTAGTTTTTGTTTGAAGTATAGAACTTCAAAATCTGATGACAAAGGGGGAGTAGTAGCACTAGTCATAGCAACAATATAGGCAAATAAGATTGCAAGCAAGGATGAGATCCGGCGAGAAAAGGCAAATGAAAAAGAGGGCGAATAAAACGGCGAATTGGTGAAGTGGGGGAGAGGAAAACGAGAGGCAAATGGCAAATAATGTAATTGCAAGGAGATGAGATTTGTGATTAGGAACCTGTTAGATGATGATGGAGTCCCCTCGGAGCCTACGATAGGCACATAGAAGAGACCGCTTCCTCCCCGGCAACGGCACCGGGAATTCCTTTGACGTGGCTTGAGACTGCGTCGGTATTTCCCCAAAGAGGAAGGGATGATGCATCACAGCAACGGTAAGTATTTCCCTCAGTTATGAAACCAAGGTTATCGAACCAGTAGGAGGATCACCACCACCCAATAAGCAGCAACTGCACACAAACAACAAATACTTGCAACCCGACGCGAAAGAGAGGTTGTCAATCTCTCTATGGTAAAAAGATAGATTAGGTAGTGATAGATAGGAGAGATAGATCTCTCAAGAACACAAAATAGAAAAGGCAAATAAAATATGCAGCAATATATTTTTGGGTTTTTGGTTTTGTAGATCTGAAAACAAAGATGCAAAAAGATAGATCTGAAAGCAATATGTTGGAAAAGTAGACCCGGGGGCCGTAGGGTTCACTAGTGGCTTCTCTCATGAGTATAGCGCACGGTGGGTGAACAAATTACTGTTGGGCAATTGATAGAAAATCGAATAGTCATGACGATATCCAAGGCGATGATCATTATATAGGCATCACGTCCAAGATAGGTAAACCGACTCCTGCCTGCATCTACCTCTATTACTCCACACATCGACCGCTATCCAGCATGCATCTAGTGTATTAAGTTCATGGAAAAACGGAGTAATGCAATAAGAACGATGACATGATGTAGACAAGATCTATTCATGTAGGAATAGACCCCATCTTGTTATGACTAGTGTTTGGGAATTTATAGGCATCAGAGGCGGTGGAGAGGGGCCCCGAGGAGGGCACAACCCATCAGGGCGCGTCGGGGCCCTCCTGGCGGGCCCTGGTGGGTTGTGGTCTCTTCGGCCCACTTCTCCAGTACTTCTTTGGCCCACTGGGTGTCTTCTGGTCCAGAAAAAATCTCCAAAAAGTTTTGTCGCGATTGGACTCCGTTTGGTATTGATTTTCTGCGAAGTAAAAAACAAGCAAAAACAGCAACTGGCACCTTGGCACTATGTCAATAGGTTAGTCCCAAAAAATGATATAAAGTTGTTATAAAATGATTGTAAAACATCCAAGAATGATAATATAACAGCATGGAATAAGCAAAAAATTTAGATACGTTGGAGACGTATCAACGCGCCGCCACCCTACGCAGCCTGCCCTGCATGCGTGTCGCCACGCAGCTTCATCGCACCAGGGCAATTACTGCACCGTTGGGACACAGCTTTACCGATCGACACGCCTTGATCAGTGTGGAAAACCGAGGCTTCGATGGGCGCATTCAAACGGGTGCATCGCACCGCAGAACACATTCAAATGGGTGCGTCGCATCGCGGCTATTTAAACACTTCCCATCTACATCTTCACCTTAACTCAATCTCATCCATCTTCTTCACCAAAATCCAAAGCAAAAAACCATATCCCGCCCAAGACAAGATGCAGTTCTACGGTCCAACCTACCATCTACCGGCCACCGTGGCAGAGATGCGGTACCCTGCCGGGGTCGTCGTGGAGGACACCCTACGTGTGTGGGCCATCTCAAGGTGGGGGGGCTCGACGGAGCTGGCGAACTTTTTCCTCGCTGCCGGCTACCGCCACCTACCACACGGCTCTCCGGTGATGTTCCACGTGGAAGTGGTTTGTGCCAACGGGGGCCTTGTGATTGGCCTCACTGCTTGATTGACCAACTGCTTCGAAGCCCACTTCCTCCCCGGCAAAGTCTTCTGATGTGGGTGCGAGTTCATCGCCTTCACCACCCACAACATCTTCACCAACTTCGACAATGTCTTCCTCACCTCCAACGGTATGCACACACTCCCCTACAACACCGAGGATGAGGAGTGAACTTGGTGGTGGAGGGGCCAGGCCGTGCTAAGTTTTATTTGCAAGGGCGCTACTATAAGCCCTAATATCAATTTCTATTTATGTAATGTGCGTGTTCCCTACATATTAAGGGAATATATGAAGGGATATCTATCTATCTATGTAATATATCAAATTTACTTCCTAATCTTGATGTCCTAATCTTTCAATGTGTTGTCAAACAGTGGCGGAGCTACAAACAAAATGTTGGGCGGGCCGGATAGTAAAAACTCTAAATACAATCATACAAACTTCATGCAAATACATCAAAGTGCATGCAAACAACTCGAAATACAATCATACGATTTCATACATATTTTATTTAAATAGAACGGTAAATTAGGGGCTACTTCCAATCTTAAACTAAATCTTCTGGTTCAACCTGCGAGCGGCACGCGACAAGCACATCGTCGAAGCTTAGGCCATCCCAAAAGGCACATCGCCCGGCGACGTTACAGTGCGGCATCGGGTTCAGGCCGTCGAAGCGCTGCATTCGAGCGGCGCGGTCCTGCTCGAGGATCTGCGGCCATGTTGGGTTGTTGGGATCGAAGGCTGGATATGCCCTCTCCTCCGGCGTCAGACCTGCATCATACCGACGGCGGGGACAGACGCCACCAGAAGCCCCCCACCCCCGCACCCAGAACCCATCCCACTGGCAGACGCGTGTCCGGCGGTGCCGAGATGTCACAGATGGCGAGAAACTTGGCTTCACGGACAGCGATACTGCGCGGTCACACCATGGATGCGGAAGGGGAGCAGGGAGAGGAGAGGCTAGGGTTTGTGTTGCAGTGGCGCCGGTGGCGAATAGGGTTGTGGTGGAGGCGATCGGCGAAATGGGATGGAGGGCTGCATATATAGCACGAGAAGGGGTGGGTTTGCGGTGTTAAGCGACCATCAATGGGCACAACGGTGCAACTCCCCGTGTGTGAAAACGCAAGCAGTAGCGTATGCAGAAACAACAGGCGAAGCTGATTTAGTTTTGCAAGCCCATGGGTCCCACAAGTCAGCCGCAGACTGTGTAGGATCAACCAGTGACACGCAATAAGTAATGCACATGGCCAAATGTGGGTCCCACACGACTGTATGCACTCGCGACGCGAATGCATGCGGCCTTACATGGCGGTCCCACGCGTCAGCGGGCGATGCGAATGCATGCGGCCTTACATGTCGGTCCCACACGTCAACACAGGCGATGCGAACGCACGCGGCCTTACATGTCGGTCCCACGCGTCAACATCGGCGATGCAAATGCATGCGGCCTTACACGTCGGTCCCACGCGTCAGAACTGGCGTTGTGACGGTCAAAGCCTTTGACTCGACGGCCAGGTCCCGTTTGTCCTCTTGTGAGGCGCGGGCGAGCGGAGGAGGGGGAAAGTGAGCATGGTAAGACGGGCGGGGCAAAACTGAGAATAACTAAGGAACCAGGGGCACGAAAATAGAAACCCCTATTTTAAAATGTCTAACGTTTACTTGAAATAATCCGACGTGTATTTGATTTTTTTTGCATGTAAAAATATATTTATAAAATATACTCATTATTTTTCAAAAAAATATCCTTACATTTCTTTCTCAAAATAACCATCAGTTAAAAAAAACTAGTAAGCTTACATGTGCAATGCACGTTTTTATCCTATTGTATATAACTAAGTAGTTAATCCCCACTAACATATTTATCTCAACATGCAACTATGCGATATCAACATGCAACCATACATGGATAAAGACCCATCTCAACATGCAGAGGCGGACCACGATTTTTTTTAAGGTGGGGCGAAGTATCACTAAGATTTTTTTTGATGTGAATCAAAAGAGTCAATACACACTAACAATGCACACTACAAACAAATAACCAAATATGATGAAAATGTAGAAATCCTCATGATAAATCTCTGTGAGTCCAGCAATCTTATTCACATTGAACCTAGAAAAAGAGTTTCTTGGGTCAAGACAAGAGATGTTTTGGAGCAGCTCTGAAGATACCTCATTAAAACAATGATCAAACTCTGTGGTGATGGAGTCTATGACAGCGTAGAAGGTGTCCACATGGAAAAAATGACTAGCTGTAACATTGTTTCGTCCACCTTTTCTTGATTTTCCCCACTTTGTAAAGATGTCATCCATTATTTGGTATTGGAATGTCGCTTTTGGTGCAAAAGGTTTTGACATCTTCCAAGAGTGGCACCCAACCATCATTTCTCCAGTTGATCAAACATGTTCTCACATCCGTAACCAATGACATTGCCTGAAATGAGGCAATTACAATTTTAGATGCATGTTTGTTTACATGAACAAAATATATCAAGCAGACTAGATACATATAACAAGATCCATCACATACCTAAACAACATTTTGATCCTTCTTTTGCAATAGAAGAGACAAATCATTTGTCATACGAAGGATTTTTAGCATCATCTTTAGGATGGACACAAAGCTAAAAGTCTCCATTTGATGAACCAAACCTCCTACCCTACATGGAACACGCACATCATCCTCCACAATGCCCAAAACTTCTATGACGGCATCCCACATTGATTCAATACGAGATAAGGTTGTGTAATGAGAGCCCCATCTTGTTTCTCCAGACCTGACCAAGGATGTTTCTTGATTTCTCCCTCTTCCCGTGGGCATCTCATGTCTCTTAATCTTATCCAAAAGAACTTCTTTTTGCTTGTCAAGCAATTTATCCTTCCTCTTGCAAGATGAAGTACTGAGATTAGCAATCATGGTCACATATTCAAAAAAAATCCTCAACACCCTTGCAACATCTCGAAACAACAACAACTACCAACTGAAGTTGGTGGGCAAAGCAATGGAATGGATATAAAAAGCGTATGGGTTATCATCTCGAATTAACTTCTGTAGGCCACTGAATTCTCCTCTCATATTAGATGCCCCATCATACCCTTGCCCTCGTAGTCGTGCAACAACTAGACCGTGTTTAGCAAAAACCTCCAACAATGCCTTCTTTAAAGAAGTAGATGTTGTGTCCGGGACATGCTTAATACCTAAAAATCGTTCAATAGTCTCTCCTTGTTTGCTCAAATACCTATAGAAAGTCATAGAATTAGTTGACCACTGCATAGAACAAAATGATCAAAACACACATAGACACTTAAAAAACTTAAACACATACCTGGTAACCACGGCCATTTGTTCTTTCACCGATACACCTCTGCACTCATCAATAAGAACGGAGAAAAGACAATCACTCATCTCTTCTTTGATTGCTTTGGTGACCACATTTGCAAAATGAGAAGCAAGGATTTTTTTTAATTTTTCCGGAAGTCATTTTGGCATTCTTAGGGCATAGCTCATCAAATGCAACTTTCACTTCTGGAATTCTTTCTTTCACCCAATCAAGTAGCTCTAAAAAAATTCCCTTGTTCAAAGAATTAGTGGATTCATCGTGTCCACGAAATGGTTCACCTTGCAATGCTAGATAACTTACAATGCCCAAAGATGTATCCACACGAGTTTCACACTTGACTAGTGAACCTTTGCCATAAGTTCTAACTTTACTTTTCACACTTGCCCTTTGATTTTTAAAATCACCACATGCTATTTTTGAAATATTGTGGATGCTACATGGACCACCAACATGTTTACGAAATGCTGCAACCGCATTTTTCCAACAGTCAAAACCCAGTTTGGAGAAACATCATGCCCAAATTTATCATCCATTCGGTCATGCTTAAAAAGATAACAATAGAAGAAATAGGCCTTATGCTTTATTACACCATATTCCAACCGATGAAAGTCCTTATACCATTGTGGCCGGAAGCATCTACCATCTCTATTTGGGGGCAAAGTGCAACTGGTTGGTCGAGTTGCACCCATTCGTATATAAGCAAATCTAACATCATCTCTAATGTTGGGGCCAAATCTATCAAGTGAAATGCGAAGTCCTGGATCACCAATTATGCAATCTTCACTAAAAACAGTTATACCTTCAACTCCATGAACCTCAACATTCTCTTCCACTATAGCTTCAAGAGAATATGTAGTAGGTTCTTCCACTTGTTCGGTTTGCATCAAATTTTCATGCTCCACTTCCACGGAAGTCGCTTGATCTTGATGAGTGGCATGTGTCGAAATATTGACACTTTCACGGGTGCTTGGGTTCGATTTCGAGCTGCTGCCACTACCAAGCACTTCAAAATATCTTGTCAAACCAACAATTCACAACCAGAGTGTTCACAACATTAATACGTTACTACAATTTTCTTGAATTAAACACTTGTAGTTGTTGTTAAAAAATGCTACAAAATTTCAGAAACAATGAGAAATTACCTCCTCCCCTTTCTTTTGGATTCGCTATTCCCTTCCCCTTCCTTTCCATCTTCTTGCAATCTGGCCGGAGCTGCGCTTTGAAAGAATGTACAGACAATTAGCCTTTAGCAACTGTCGGGGAACGTTGCATGGGAAACAAAAAATTTCCTACGCACACGCAAGATCTATCCATGGTGATGAGCATCTACGAGAGGGAGAGTGGATCTACATACCCTTGTAGATCGCTAAGCGGAAGCGTTAAGAAACGCGGTTGATGTAGTCGAACGTTTTCGCGATCCAAATCGCCGAGTGTCCCGCGATCCCATCACGATCCGTCTCGCGATCCAATCACGATCCGTCTCGTGATCCCATCATGATCCGTCCCGCGATCAAATCACGAACCGTCTCGCGATCCTGATCACGGTCCTTCCGATCTAGCGCCGAACGGACGGCACCTCCGCGTTCAATACACGTACAGCTTGATGACACCTTCACCTCCTCGATCCAGCGAGCGATGGTGAAGTAGTAGATGAGTTCCGGCAGCACGACGGTGTGGTGACGGTGGTGGTGAAGAACAATCTCCGCAGGGCTTCGCCAAGCACTATGGAAACTATGACGGAGGATGAACTAGAAGGGCGGGGTTGCCGGCACACGGCTTGGGGATTTCTTGATGTGTTCCGGGTGCTAGCCCTGCCCCTCTATTTATATGTTGAGCCCTAGGGTCGAAACTTGGAGAAAGAGCCTCCTCAAAGTCGGTTTGGCCCGCAAGGCAAGAGTCCTCCTCGGACTCCAGGACCAGACGCCAGGGACCTCGGCGTCTGGCCCTTCCTGGCGTCTGGCCCCTGGCCTCCGCAAAACTCCTTTTGCACCTGCCTTAAAGCCCCGTGGGCTTTACCCCTTGGCCCAAATAAAGTGTTCTCGTACCCAAACATTTCGGGAAACATCTGAAACCCCTTCCGGTGAATTCCGGAACCCTTCCGGAGACCAAACACTATTATCCCATATATCAATCTTTACCTCCGGACTATTTCGGAGATCCTCGTCATGTCCGGGATCTCATCCGGGACTCCGAACAACCTTCGGTCACCAACATAACAACTCAACTATACTTATATCGTCACCAAACGTTAAGTGTGTAGACCCTGCGGGTTCGAGAACTATGTAGACATGACCGAGACACCTCTACGGTCAATAACCAATAGCGGGACCTGGATGCCCATATTGGTTCCTACATATTCTACGAAGATCTTTATCGGTTGAACCTCTATGTCAAGGATTCAGTTAATCCCGTATGTTGTTCCCTTTGTTCTTCGGTATGTTACTTGCCCGAGATTCGATCGTCGGTATCTCTATACCTAGTTCAATCTCATTACCGGCAAGTCTCTTTACTCATTCCGTAATACAAGATCCCGTGGCTAACACTTTAGTAACATTGCTTGCAAGGCTTGTTGTGATGTTGTATTACCGAGTGGGCCCTGAGATACCTCTCCGTCACATGGAGTAACAAATCCCAGTCTTGATCCATACCAACTCAACAGACACCCTCGGAGATACCTGTAGAGCATCTTTATAGTCACCCAGTTACGTTGCGACGTTTGATACACACAAGGTATTCCTCCGGTGTCAGTGAGTTGCATGATCTCATGGTCATAGGAACAGATACTTGACATGCAGAAAACAATAGCAAAACTGACACGATCATATGCTATGTTCATAGTTTGGGTCTTGTCCATCACATCATTCTCCTAATGATGTGATCCCATTATCAAATGACATCTCATGTCTATGGCTAGGAAACCTTCACCATCTTTGATCAATGAGCTAGTTAACTAGAGGCTTACTAGGGACACATTGTTTGTCTATGTACCCACACATGTATTTGAGTTTCCAATCAATACAATCATAGCATGGATAATAAACGATTATCATGAACAAGGAAATATAATAATAACCATTTTATTATTGCCTCTAGGGCATATTTCCAACAGTCTCCCACTTGCACTAGAGTCAATAATCTAGTTCACATCACCATGTGATTTACATTGTTATGAATCTAACACCCAATGAGTTCTGGGGTTCGATCATGCTTTGCATGTGAGTGAGGTCTTTAGTCAACGGTCTGCAACATTCAGATCCATGTGTTCTTTGCAAATCTCTATGTCATACTGTAGACACTGCTACCACACTCCACTTGGAGCTATTCCAAATGACTGCTCCACTATACGTATCCTGACTGCTACTCAGAGTCGTCCGGATAGGTGTCAAATCTTGCATCGACGTAACCCTTTACGACGAACTCTTTACCACCTCCATAATCGAGAAATATTTCCTTAGTCCTCTAGTTACTAAGGATAATCTTGACCGCTGTCCAGTGATCCACTCCTGGACCACTCTTGTACCCCTTGACAGACTCATGGCAAGGCACACACTAGGTGCGGTACACAACATGGCATACTATACAGAGCCTATGGATAAGGCATAGGGGACGACCTTCGTCCTTTCTCTTTCTTCTGCCGTGGTCGAGCTTTGAGTCTCACTCAACTCCACACCTTACAAATCAGGCAAGAACTTCTTTCTTCGACTGATCCATTTTGAACTCTTTCAAAATCTTGTCAAGGTATGTACTCATTGAAAGTCTTATTAGACGTCTTGATCTATCTCTATAGATCCTGATGCTCAATATTTAAGTAGCTTCAATCCAGGTTTTCCTTTGAAAAACTCCTTTTCAAACAACCCTTTATGCTTTCCAGAAATTCTACAGCATTTCCGATCAACAATATGTCATCCACATATATTTATGAGAAATTCTATAGTGCTCCCACTCACTTTATTGTAAATACAAGTTTCTCATAAACTTTGTATAAACCCAAAAACTTTGATTACCTCATCAAAGCGTATATTCCAACTCCGAGATGCTTGCTCCAGTCCATAGAAGGATTGCTGGAGCTTGCATACATTTTAGCATCCTTAGGACTGACAAAACCTTCCGGTTGTATCACATACAACCTTTCCTCACGGATACCGTTAAGGAAACGATGTTTTGACATCCATATGCCAGATTTCATAATCGAAAAATGCAGCAACTGCTAACATAATTCCAATAGACTTTAGAAAGTCTCATCGTAGTCAAGTCCTTGAACTTGTGAAAAACCCTTTGCCACAAGTCGAGCTTTATAGACGGTGACATTACCGTCCGCGTCCGTCTTCCTTTTAAAGATCCATTTGTTCTGAATGGCCTTTCGCCCTTCAGGTAATACTTCCAAAGCCCATACTTTGTTTTCATACATGGATCCCATCTCGGATTTCATGGCCTCTAACCATTTCTCGGAATCCGGGCCCACCATCGCTTCTTCATAGCTCGTAGGTTCACTGTTGTCTAACAACATGACCTCCAAGACAGGATTGCCGTACCACTCAGGGGCAACACGATTCCTTGTCGACCTACGAGGCCTGGTAGTAACTTGATCTGAAGTGTCATGATCATCATCATTAACTTCCTCTTCAGAAACATCTTTCTGCGTCGTGCTACCATCCAACTGAAGTGATGGTTCAATAACCTCATCAAGTTCTACCTTTCCTCCCACTCAATTCTTTCGAGAGAAACTCTTTCTCGAGAAAGGACCCATTTTAGCCACAAACACTTTGCGCTTGGATCTGAGATAGAAGGTATACCCAACTGTTACGTTAGGGTATTCTATGAAGATGCATTTGTCCGCTTTGGGTTTGAGCTCATCAGGTTGAAACCTTTTTCACATAAGCGTCGCAGCCCCAAACATTAAGAAATGACAGCTTAGGTTTCTTCCAAACCAAAATTCATACGGTGTCATCTCAACGGACTTAGATGGTGCCCTATTAAAGTGAATGTAGTTGTCTCTAATGCATAACCCCAAAACGATAGTGGCAAAACGATAAGAGACATCATAGTACGCACCATATCCAATAGAGCACGACTACGACGTTCGGACACACCATCACACTATGGTGTTCCAGGTGGCGTGAGTTGTGAAACAACTTCCACATTGTCTTAAGTTGTATACCAAACTCGTAACTCAGATATTTACCTCTACGATCATATCGTAGATATTTTATCTTCTTGTCACAATGATCTCAAACTTCACTCTGAATTTGTTTGAACTTTTTCAAACGTTTCAGACTTGTGTTTCATTAAGTAAATATCCCCATTTCTACTCAAATCATAAATGAAGGTAGGAAAATAACGATATCCATCGTTACGCTACAACACTCATTGGACCGAATACATCAATATGTATCATTTCCAATAAGTCACTTGCCCGCTCCATCATACCGGAAAATGGGGTCTTAGTCATCTTGCCCATGAGGCATGGTCCGCATGTCTCAACCGATTCGAAATCAAATGAGTCAAAAGATCCATCAGCATGGAGTTTCTTCATGCGCTTTACACCAATATGACATTTAGCGGCAGTGCCACAAGTATGTGGTACTATCATTATTAACTTTGTATCTTTTGGCATCAATATTATGAACATGTGTATCACTACGATCAAGATTCAATAAACCATTCTCATTGGGTGCATGACCATTGAAGGTATTATTCATGTAAACAGAATAACTATTATTCTCTAACTTAAATGAATAACCGTATTGCAATAAACATGATCTAATCACGTTCATGCTCAACGCAAACACCAAATAACATTTATTTTGGTTCAACACTAATCCTGAAGGTAGAGAGAGCATGCGATGGTGATCACATCAACCTTGGAAACACTTCCAACACTCATTGTCACCTCACCCTTAGCTAGACTCCGTTTATTCCGTAGCTTTTATTTTGAGTTACTAACATTTAGCAACCGAACCGGTATCCAATACCCAAGTGCTACTAGGAGTACCAGTAAGGTACACATCAATAACACGTATATCAAATATACTTCTGTCGACGTTGCCAGCCTTCTTATCTACCAAGTATCTAGGGTTGTTCCGCTTCAGCGACCGTTCTCCTCATAATAGAAGCACTCAGTCTCGGGTTTGGGTTCAACCTTGGGTTTCTTTACTGGAGCAGCAACTGGCTTGCCATCCATGAAGTTTCCCTCCTTGCCCTTGCCCTTCTCGAAACTAGTGGTTTTACTAACCATCAACACTTGATGCTCCTTCTTGATTTCTACCTTCGATGTGTCAAACATCGCGAATAGCTCAGGGATCATTATTTCCATCCCTGGCATTTTATAGTTCATCACGGAGCTCTAGTAGCTTAGTGACAGTGACTTGGAGAACTATATCAATCACTATCTTATCTGGAAGATCAACTCCCACTCGATTCAAGCGATTGTAGTACCCAGACAATCTGAGCACATGCTCACCGATTGAGCTATTCTCCTTCATCTTGCAGGCAAAGAATCTTGTTGGAGGTCTCATACCTCTCAACACGGGCACGAGCCTGAGATCCCAATTTCAACTCTTAGAACAGCTCATATGTTCCGTGACGTTCAAAACGTTTTGGAGTCTCAATTCTAAGCCGTAATGCATGACGCACTGAACTATCAAGTAGTCATCAGAACATGCCTGTCAGATGTTCACAACATCTACAGACGACGCTTGAGGGGGTGGCGCACCGAGCGGTGCATTAAGGACATAAGCCTTCTGTGCAGCAATGAGGACAATCCTCAGATCACGGACCCAGTCCGCATTATTGCTACCATCATCTTTCAACTCTATTTCTCTAGGAACATATAAAAAATTCAAGGGAGCTACAGCGCGAGCTAGTAATCTACAACATAATTTGCAAAGACATTTTGACTATGTTCATGATAATGAGTTTAGTTAATCATATTACTTAAAAACTCCCACTCAAATTGACATCCCTCCGGTCATTCGAGTGTCACATGATCCAAATCCACCAACTCAAGTCCGATCATCACGTGAGTTGAGGTGGTTTCAATGGTGAACATCTTCATGTTGATCATATCTACTATATGACTCATGTTCGACCTTTCGGTCTCTTGTGTTCCGAGGCCATGTCTGTACATTCTAGGCTCGTCAAGTTTAACCCGAGTGTTCCGCACGTGCAACACTGGCTTGCACCCGTTGTATGCGAACGTAGTGTCTATCACACCCGATCATCATGTGGTGTCTCGAAACGACGAACTTTCGCAACGGTGCACACTCGGGGAGAACACAATTTTATCTTGAAATTTAAGTGAGGGATCACCTTATAATGCTACCGTCGTCCTAAGCAAAATAAGATGCATAAAAGGATTAACATCACATGCAAATCATAAATGACATGATATGGCCATGAACTTGTGCTATTGATCTCCATCTCCAAAGCACCGGCATGATCTCCATCGTCACCGGCATGACACCATGATCTCCATCATCTTGATCTCCATCAATGTGTCGCCATGAGGTTGTCGCGCCGACTGTTGCTTCCACGACTATTGCTAACTCATAGCGATAAAGTAAAGCAAAACGGTGAAAATAATTAAAGACAACCCTATGGCTCCTGCCGGTTGTCGTACTCATCGACATGCAAGTCGTGATATTCTATACAATACATGATCATCTCATACATCACATATATCTCATCATGTAATTGGCCATATCACATCACAACATACCCTGCAAAAACAAGTTAGACGTCCTCTAATTGTTGTTGCAAGTTTTACGTGGCTGCTACGGGTATCTAGCAAGAACAATTCTTACCTATGCAAAAACCACAACGGTGATACAAAAATTGCTATTCAACCTTCTCAAGGACCGCCTTTGTCAAATCCGATCCGACTAAAGTGGGAAAAACAGACACCCGCCAGCCATCTTTATGCAACGAAGTTACATGTCAGTTGATGGAACTGGTCTCTCGTAAGCGTACGAGTAATGTTGGTCCGAGCTGCTTCATCCCACAATACCGCCGAATCATGAAAAGACCAAGGGAGGAAGCAATCTGAATATCAACGCCCACAAACTCCTTTGTGTTCTATTCGTGATCTCATCTACACATAGACCTAGCTCATGATGCCACTGTCGGGGAACATTGCATGGGAAACAAAAAAATTCCTACGCACACACGAGATCTATCCATGGTGATGAGCATCTACGAGAGGGAGAGTGGATCTACATACCCTTGTAGATTGCTAAGCGGAAGCGTTAAGAAACGCGGTTGATGTAGTCGAACATTTTCGCGATCCAAATCGCCGAGCGTCCCGCGATCCCATCACGATCCGTCTCGCGATCCAATCACGATCCGTCCCGTGATCCCATCATGATCCGTCCCGCGATCAAATCACGAACCGTCTCGCGATCCTGATCACGGTCCTTCCGATCTAGCGCCGAACGGACGGCACCTCCGTGTTCAATACACGTACAGCTTGATGACGCCTTCACCTCCTCGATCCAGCGAGCGATGGTGAAGTAGTAGATGAGTTTCGGCAGCACGACGGTGTGGTGACGGTGGTGGTGAAGAACAATCTCCGCAGGGCTTCACCAAGCACTATGGAAACTATGACGGAGGATGAACTAGAAGGGCGGGGTTGCCGGCACACGTCTTGGGGATTTCTTGATGTGTTCCGGGTGCTAGCCCTGCACCTCTATTTATATGTTGAGCCCTGGGGTCGAAACTTGGAGAAAGAGCCTCCTCAAAGTCGGTTTGGCCCGCAAGGCAAGAGTCCTCCTCGGACTCCAGGACCAGACGCCAGGGACCTCGGCGTCTGGCCCCAGACGCCAGGGTTCCTGGCGTCTGGCCCCTGGCCTCCGCAAAACTCCTTTTGCACCTGCCTTAAAGCCCCGTGGGCTTTACCCCTTGGCCCAAATAAAGTGTTCTCGTACCCGAACATTTCGGGAAACATCCGAAACCCCTTCCGGTGAATTCCGGAACCCTTCCGGAGACCAAACACTATTATCCCATATATCAATCTTTACCTCCGGACTATTTCGGAGATCCTCGTCATGTCCGGGATCTCATCCGGGACTCCGAACAACCTTCGGTCACCAACATAACAACTCAACTATACTTATATCGTCACCAAACGTTAAGTGTGTAGACCCTGCGGGTTCGAGAACTATGTAGACATGACCGAGACACCTCTACGGTCAATAACCAATAGCGGGACCTGGATGCCCATATTGGTTCCTACATATTCTACGAAGATCTTTATCGGTTGAACCTCTATGTCAAGGATTCAGTTAATCCCGTATGTTGTTCCCTTTGTTCTTCGGTATGTTACTTGCCCGAGATTCGATCGTCGGTATCTCTATACCTAGTTCAATCTCATTACCGGCAAGTCTCTTTACTCATTCCGTAATACAAGATCCCGTGGCTAACACTTTAGTCACATTGCTTGCAAGGCTTGTTGTGATGTTGTATTACCGAGTGGGCCCTGAGATACCTCTCCGTCACACGGAGTAACAAATCCCAGTCTTGATCCATACCAACTCAACAGACACCCTCGGAGATACCTGTAGAGCATCTTTATAGTCACCCAGTTACGTTGCGACGTTTGATACACACAAGGTATTCCTCCGGTGTCAGTGAGTTGCATGATCTCATGGTCATAGGAACAGATACTTGACATGCAGAAAACAATAGCAATAAACTGACACGATCATATGCTATGTTCATAGTTTGGGTCTTGTCCATCACATCATTCTCCTAATGATGTGATCCCGTTATCAAATGACATCTCATGTCTATGGCTAGGAAACCTTGACCATCTTTGATCAATGAGCTAGTTAACTAGAGGCTTACTAGGGACACATTGTTTGTCTATGTACCCACACATGTATTTGAGTTTCCAATCAATACAATCATAGCATGGATAATAAACGAGTATCATGAACAAGGAAATATAATAATAACCATTTTATTATTGCCTCTAGGGCATGTTTCCAACATCAACATGACATGGTTTAAAAATCAAAAGACTACAATTTTGGGGGCAACTTGGCGGCAAATCCTGCTCGTTGCCTTGTTCACCTTGGAAAGTTGGGCTGCTGTTGCCGCCACTAAGCACCTGCACCCCGGCCTGCCTCCGTCGTTGGCTCCCCACTTGCCCCACCGCCGGTTGCCCGCCTAACCCACCGTGCGCCCTCAGCTCCCCGCCTGCCCCGTCTGATCCTGGCATCTGGCGACCTGACTAGCCGCCACCGTCGTCGTTAGCTGCCCTGCCCGAGCTGGGGACTGGACCAGCCGCCCCCGCCGTTGGCTGCCCCACGCGGCCGCGCCCCCGCTGAACCTGGACTCCGCTGCCGCCGCGCTAGTGATTAGGGTTCGTGGCCAGAGGCTCGTGCGTTGCGCTTGCATGGAAACAGAGTGGGTTGACCGGTCGAGTGCGTGCGTCTGGGTGTCTCGCGGCCTCGCGTGGGACTCTCGTTGTGTTGGCGTTGGCCCATTAGCGTGCATCTATGCCAGCGTTGATTATTGGCCCATTAAATTAGTAGGTCTAATTTTTTTTCCCTCCAAATCAAGGTATGGCAGCTGCCATAGCCTGCCCATCGGGGAGCTCCGCCAGTGTCAACATGCAAACATGCATGCAGAAAACTAAAATATTTTAATTGCACTCCTATATATATTCAATAAAATTATTTTATAATCAATAATCATATGTATTTTCAACTTTATTTTTGTTCTTATGTTATTAATCTAAATATTTGTGTTCATATAATCAAATCTACTTGAAATATATTGCACCCAAAAGTTACGTCTTGGAAGCATAATAAACTCATAATTGTTTTTCATTACATTAATTATTTCACATAAATTGATAAATCATGGAGAATATATTTATAAAAACTAATAAACCATGAATCTCATTGTCCTATTCTACAGAAAATACTTATTATAGATCCAATTTCCTAACCCCTTTTATGTCCCTTAAGAAAAAAGCTACAAAACCGAAACAACATTTCAAAATATAAATACCTAGTTGAATTGACCCATTGGTGACATCATATATACAATGTGTGGAGAATTATAGTTACATTCAAAAATGGGTTAGATACCTTTACAACAATAATTTTTTAAGTATATGAACCCGCCTCGAAGAACATAATAAGTGGCTTAGGTTGGATCTTTAAACAAACATTGAGGAGTATACATAATTCTCACCATCATCATCATCATCACACCCCTCAATATTGGCTATGCATTGAAACAACAACACCAGATTTACCATCTATGAATTGTTTCCATCGTGTGACAATGTAGCCTTCCACCAAGATGATATATGTCATTTGAAAAGCTTGAATGGAAGGAGAAAAAACATTTCAAATCAAAATGATATATTTGCCTAAATATACAACAAAGCCGCAACATCAGACCATTATCAGTCCACAACCTAGCGTCAAGCACCCAACAACAAGCCAGGCTCGCATGCACATAGCACGTGCACACACACATAGGTTAGCATAATCTCATTGGTTCTACATGCCAAAACAACAATCTATCGTTCTTTTCAACTCTCAGGGTTGCATCAACTACTATAAAATGTCTGATGATGGATCATATCTTCCTCCAGGGTTTTTCCTTCAGCAAGGTTGGGCTTGCTTCTTTGCGGATCCTGGCTCTTGTCGGTTATGATTGAACTCATCACTGGATTGCATAAATCTTCATTCCATTATTGGCATTTGCAACTGTCATAGTAAATCCTTCAATATAGGTCTTGGGTTTAGGGGGAGAATAGATAACAGAGAGAGAGGTAGATACCCATACAAGCATCACACTAGTTTTCAAAATAAGGTTTGAGGTGTAGCTATCGATAAAAACACAAGAAAACAATATCTCACAAACACATATAACGATACAATTATATAGAAGTCTTCAATATTCAAGTCTTCAAAGTTGGTAGATTCGGTTTTGCATCATCAAAGAAATCTTCGTAGCACCAAGTCTTCTCATAGCTTACTATTCTTGCATCTTCTTGACTCTTTAAGAGCAGTAAATAGCTAGGGGTCTAACACGCAAACTTAGTCTACGCACAAAAGAATTGCAAAACACTTCACACAACATCAATCAATAAAACTCAAAAGCCACACCACACAAGCAAAACCTATAGGTAAGGTCATACCCACAAGAGATATGATCGCATCATACCACGCCCACGCGCTAATCGTTTGTGGAAAATTAACATAGTAGTGGTGGTCAAAATTTAAGGTTGATCCTTCTCATCTAGACTGATCTCGAAGATCATCTCATAGTCTAAAACTGGTCCTTCCTCAAGCGCACCAGATACTCCTTCAAATTTTGGTTGTAGTGGCTTTAGGCAACCGTGAGTCTCTTCTAAAATGTGATGTCTTTAGTGGCATACATGAATGGGGTTACTATAGGATGGCCATTTACTAGAAAACCAGATAAGAAGCTTTAGAATATGAATAATAGATGAGAAAGACGAGTAGAGATAATAAGTAGTCAAGAAGTTATAAAATAATTTTGTCCCTATGGATTTTCCTAGCCCATTCTAAGGGTTACGACCTACAGTCAACATGGGATATGATACCATCTGTAAAGACCAAACCTGTTAAGATTCGAGTCTCCTGTGCTCTATGTGCTAGTCCCTGGATCAATAGCTAGCCCACACAGTACAATATGCAATATCAACAATAAACCACATGTCATAATATTAAATTGTAGATCCATAATTTAAATATAACATACTAGCGTAGCTCAATGCTAGCTCACAACAGAAATACAATGTAAAAGAATAAAAACTTCATGGAGTCCATCAACACCACAGGCCAATGTCGAGTATAGATATCGTAAACCTACAATGTATCACTTACTCGTCGTATCAAATCTGCAATATGATAAGTTACAGCCACAAGGGTTGGTACGTTGAATGTACTGGCAAGTCACATAGGGAATGATATAACATACCTACATCTACATGCAAAGTATATCAAGAGGATGTTTTAGTGGTTGTTTTGCAAAAAAGCTATTTTCCCTGATAACTACATAATATAATAGTCAAGTTTTATTTATTATGCTACAATTCAATACATATGGTTGAATTGGGCAATCAAATTCCAACCTATTCCCATCATTAAGGTTCCCAATCAAATTTTATTAAGGTGTATCATCTGTCAATATCATTCAAGAACTGTAATGGTCTAGCTACTCAAATTCGTCCGTAACCAGGGACACGGCCAATCATGAAAACTTTTAATACTCTATAGAGTTTAGTACGCTTTACCCACCGGACCCAATCCGAAGATTGAGACGAAGTCTTTCAGAAGCATTCACCTAGTCCCACGGAGGCCAATCCCAACTATTATAACTACATCTGCTGGCACATTCGGGTAAGGTTTCCGCAAATGATCAACTAAGCCACAACCCATATAGCCAGTGGTCGTACATGGAAGCTACTAGTCACTAAGTTTGTCTGATCTTTTTTGAGTCTAGACGACACTCACTTACATTCAGAGGGTAGAAACCATGATGTTCTTAAAACCACCCATCATTTCCATTCGGGTGCACTTAACCATGGCCCATGCCCTTAGAAAAGGAACAAGAAATTCCATGATGCAACCCAATCCGTCCAGAGGTGAATTATATATATTAAGTTTCTACACGCCTGCATAGCATAGCAAGAATACACTACCACGTTCTACATAAGGCTATACTAAGATGAATCTCAATAGCAATACCATACTACCATAATATTCATACACATGCATATTATAGTAATGTGATATAGAACGACATGCATAGAAAATAATAGGATGAAGGATGATCAAGGTGTAACTTGCCTGCTACGTTTGGTGAAGTTCTTCGCACTCATAATTCCTGATAATTTTACTCGCCATGCTTCGAGCAATCTACCGTGAACGAAAGAATACAAATAAACAACCATGCCATAAAGAAGAATCAAAAGAACAACAAAACGAATATGGCAAGGTTAAGCAGTGTTAACATAAATAGGCTTAATACATAATATTATGGGTCCTTATGGTGCTATAAGGTGACGGGTGAAGGAATCAACTCAAGAGTTAACAGATGATGAACTGTTTTTATATAAGACTATATTGAAGATATTATGGAACAAGGTCAAAAGTATTTGAAGAACAACATCCAATTGGTGTAATGATTAAATATAGGAATTCACTTGCAAAAAGAATAGATTGAATAGGAGTATTATAACATAGGTTATAGTGAAATGAGGTATGCATTGAATTTGAATTCAAATGGGTCAAAAAGTATTTGAATATGATTATACAGAATATGCTCGACAAGTATTTGATACAAGTGTTCATAAGCAATATGAATCAATTGAATATGATATACGGTTTGCAAGATATAATCAAAAGAAGGTTTGAATTCAAATTTGAATGGGTCAAATTTGAAATGTTCAAATTTTGAAAATTATGGATTCACCGGAAAGAGGGCTTTACAAGGATTACTTTGCAAAAAAGTTTCACCTCAATCGAAGCTATGGTTGAAGAGATATGATGAACTGAAATTACAAGGGCCTATCTATAAAATTTACAGAAACAATTTCGGCAAAAAAGCAATAAAACTAAATGATGGACATGTGGCAGTTTCTGAATGGTCAATACTGGTCCGAAGTGGAAAATAACCAGGGCCGTTAGATTTAAGTGAGATCGGACGGTGGAGAGATGGCTCATCGAAGAACATCGGATGGTGGCGCCGGGCTTGGAGAAGAAGAGCAGCAGGGCTCCGGTCGTCGACCTGCAGCTTGCTCCGGTGGTCTCCTGACTTGAGGTAGTGCACGGGGAGGTTCGGAGGTGAGAAGTGCACCCGAGGGCATCGTAGGGGCGGTCCAGCGCTTCCTGTAGTGACGGCGGTGGGCGGATCAACAGGAGCTGGTGACGAGATTCCTCCGGCGAGATCAGTTTTACTAGGGAGCTTGAATCCAAGCGTATGCGACGGGGAAGATGGCCAGGGAGAGTCGTATCGATGGGTACATCCATCTCGCGAAGAAATAGGGTTCGGGGAGGCTTACTCATGACGGCTTCGACCCAAAAAACATGCTCAGCCGACGAAACTTGGGGAGGCATGTGTGCTCGTTTCAAAGGAGAAAGTTGAGCGCCCGGTGAGGGAATAGATCAAGGGGATCGATGGGGTCTGATTCAGCCGCGACGACACTGTTGTCATACAGAAACGAGAGTCCGTCGCGAGGTTGAAGATGAGGTGGGGGCTCGGGCGTCAATGAAACACGAGAGGGAGAGGAGACACTGTCAGGTGGGCCGCTGACGTCGTGCTGGCGTGTGGGAGGCGGCTATAGGCTGGGCTACGCTGTCTTCGGCCTGCTGGGCCTGCTGTTGCGGCTGGCGCGCGAGCGGCGGCGCAGGCTGGGTTAGGATTACGGACATGTTTGGTTTGCACCCTGGCTTTCATGCCTGATAAAAAATGGTGCCTGAGCGCAGCTTGAAAACTAGATGTTTTGTGCCTGGTCAGGCATGGTGTGTTTGGTTCGTACCTGGCCTAGGAAAAGCTTAGTGCAAAAATGATTCGTTTGAGAGCTGGCACGAAAGAAAAGGCTGATTAAAACGTACGACTTGTCGCCAGGCTGCTCCCAGGCAACCGGTTCCTTGCGCCTGAGCCAGGCTAATCAAGTAGCCTCGGTTATGGCCCAGGCTAAGCAATATTTTATGCTCACCAGGCCAGGCTAGCTGCTGCTCCTCTGGACTCCAACCAAACACAGTCCAGGCAACTTGCAGGCATGCTCCAGGCCAGGCGTAAAAGGACGAGGACGCTAACCAAACACACCCTACATCTAGGATTTCTCGTTTATTTTATTTACAGCAAGCCTTTTGGCTCCAAAACTGATCCAAATAATTTTCTGAAAAAAATACCAGAACATCCAAAATAAATAAATATAGTTAGAGATTATTGAACATCTTTCCAGCCGAAATAATTATATAAAAAATATATAATGTTTTTATAAACTATATTTTCGAACTTATAAAATGTTCCATAAGTATTTCAGAACTCCAGAGAAAAATGCAAATAACATTTAAAGCATTTCCAACTCTTTTAAATATTGAAGGAGTCATATTACCTTATTTTATATGATCTAATTTTTGAAGTCAGAATTGTTTTAAATATTTTAATCCAAATGGGAGAATATTATATTATTCACCAATATTATGCTTTGGGGAAGTCATGTCATCTTCTCTCATATCAAAATTGAAATACTTTTGAACATTCTGACAATTCAAAATAAGATCCAAATGAATATTCGGGAAAGTCATTTTATTCCCTCTCACTTAAATATCATTTTAGCACCAAAAGTATCAAATCATAGTCAAAATTAACTAACAACAAGCATCACAAGCAAATATTAGTAAATCCTATTTAACTACTTAACATTCCAAATTTTCTAAATTTTGGGATGTTACAGATTGTTCCCTGAGAAAAAAATACCTCGACCATGATGAACCACACGCCAAATTTGGGAAGGGTGCGAGCCTAGTTCGGCTACAATAAAGAACAAACCGAGAAACATACTGCCTTGAGGATTCTTGCACTTAGAGATGTAGGCTCGGTCACAATTCGCCATGTTTTTCCCCGCAAGAAGACTAATTCGCCATGTTTGTCTAGAAGACAGGAGAGCCAAGTTAAAAACTTCCAAATCATGGAAAGCGCGGGCAATTAAGTTGCGTTAAAAAAAAGAAATCAAACAAAGAGAACGACATATCCTATTTGGCGATTTAGGCGCCCATTACTGTGCATTTTGCAAACGGGGGCCTCAAGACCTCCAACATGGGCCGACCCGTTTAGCTTTTTTTATTTCCTTTTTCTTTATCTTTACTTAAATTTTGTGAACTTTTTCCACAATCGGTGAAGTTTAAAAAAACGATGAACTTTTTAAATCATGTGAATTTTTTACATAATTTGATGATTTGTTTTTTCAAATTTGATGAACTTTTCTCAAAATTGATAAAGTTTCTCAACATTCGAGCTTTTTCCAAAATTGATGAACTTTTTTTTCAAATTCAATGATATTTAAAAAAAATGATGAACTTTTTTGAAATTCGATGATCCTTGTAAAATTAATGTTTTCCAAAATCCGTGTTTTTGTTTGAATTCACGATTTGTTTTCGTTTTTCTCCTTTTTTCCCTGTTTTTTTGGTTTTCTCTCAAATGTGAACGTGTACATGGGCCGGCCCACTAGCGCCAGCGCATGTGCGCAAGGGGTTCTAATCCTATAGGGAAAAATAAAATAAATCAAAGAAGGCGGATCCTCCCCGGAAAATGCCAATTGTGAGTGACCTCCATGGAGGTGGTTATTTTGAAAAAGTCAAAAATCATATTTTAAAGATTCATTATTTTTAAAAAAAATCATACATGTTCATATGGATGTATTCATATTATGGTGAGAGCTACATAAAAAAGACAAAATCGTGATTTGAAACTGATGAACAGTACAAAAACTGTTCACTATTAGAAATGTTGAATTTTGTCTTTTTTGTGTAGCTCTCACCATACGTATTTCATCGTCAGACTTTACACACATGTAGAATACATCCATATGAATGTGTAGAATTTCTTTCAGAATTTTCTGAAACACCAAAATGTGATAATCGTTTTTTTAAATAACCACCTTCATAAAGGTCGCCCGCTAAAAGTCCGCACTCGATCCTCCCTCGCTTCCCTGACGCGTGAAGCGCCGAATAGGAGCTCCAAAAAACCAGCCTAGGAAAAACGTTTCCGGAAAGGACAGGAATAAAAATCGGCTCACTGCGCCGCGCTACTGGACCGGCCCACCTCGGGCGCCTTGTAGGCGAGGTGGGCCTATTCGGTGCGTTCGTGGGCTGGGGTTTATCCGAGGTCGTCACCGGTTCGGCTTCGGTCGGAGGGGTTTGCCGTTCCTCAAAATAAAAAAAAGGCCAGAGAGGTCTGCCATTGCCATTGCCATTGCCTTCTCCGGCCGCTCTTGTGCGGCCGTGCGTTCGTTTTTTCCGCCTCTTGAGGTTCCGGCCGTGCGGTCGTTGTTCGGTTCGGTGGGCTGTCCCGCGGCTGCGCGGGGTCGCTTCTGCGGGCGTGGTCGCCGTCGGCGGCGGCTCGGTGGTCGCGCTCGGCGCGGTCGCCGGTCTTCCTTCTTGCCCCGCCCTTTTGTTCTTCGTTCTGTGCCGCCGACGGGCAGGCGGGCCGTCCTTGGTGAGCGCCTTCGCTTCTCTATTTTGTTTTCCCATATTTAATTGGGTGATCAGATTTGGGCTCGATTGCGGTGGGTGTTGGTTCCTACTGTATTATATTCGGTATTTTTTCCAGGAACATATTATATTCGGTATTGATAGGCAATTTAGGGATTTGTTGTTAGGGGTTTGTGCATTGCGCATTGTTGGCCTATGTTGATCCTCATATCTTTAGGCCTGCATTCACATGTACCAGACGCCGCCATACCGTCTAGTTTGATGGATACGCCCCTTACGGAGGAAAGTAGGGCGGCCAGGCGAGTTCGCCCGAGGGTTTGCCCCTCTGGCTCGCCAACTGCTCCGAGCCATGGCGAGTCAGACGACGCACAAGAAATGAGCACAGATTCTACCGAGAAATCAAGCAGCGATTGTTATACTCAGTTGTCAAGTGAAAGTTCAGACGACGGATGCGATTATAGAAACTCGCGCCATCGCAGAAAACGACGCAAGACATCTGTGATATCCTCTGCATCCGAGCAATCAGGTAATGTCAATTTAGTTGCTTGCACATCCGTGTCGAACTTTAAATTGTTATTATAGTCCCTTTACCTGTGAAGATTTTGTACAGGGGAAGACAGTTCTTCTGCATACGAGTCTCTTGAGTCGGATGATGTTCAGATAACTCCAGGGCAAGATTATGTGTTACCGCAAAGGTGTGATCTATCTGACGCAGAAAAGAACAGAGTAGTTGCGCTTATCAAAGAAATCAAAGCTAAAGTTACTGTTTTTGTCGCTATCATGTTGAGGTCTTACTCTTCATATGTGGTAAATTCACTCTTCTCTTCTGTTGGATGCACAGCTCACTGCTTTTAGTCTCAACTCTTTGTTGCTTGCTCTGATGTGCTACATTCATGTTTTCAATGTTATTGAAGAATTACATTATCTGCAAACTTTCATCAACTTTTGGAGAACTTACCGATAAAAAATATATTTTTTCTTGCTTGTCAGTGGAAACAATACACCTTTTGGGTTCCAAGCTTAAGTTTGGTATATTATTGTTTTCTTGTTTGACAATGGCATAACATTCTGTTCCATCTGTCAGACCATTCCTAAGGAATACGCTGTTGAGCACTTTCCACTTGAAAGTGCAACCGTCACGCTTCAGAGTCCAGGCAAGAACAAGAAGTGGCATCCCAGATTCTACAAGAAAGGAACTATGATCAAGCTTACGGGCACTTGGTTACACTTTGTGCGTGACAATGACGTGCATGAGGGAGACATCTGCATTTTTGTACCGGCAAAAGGTGGAAAACCATTCACGTTTACAGTCCATCTACTTCCCAAAGAAACAACTGATTCTCAAACTGAAGTTTCTCATGAATCTTCGGAGTGTGAGGACTCTCATGGTCAGCCGCCCTACATTTTACCATATGGAGCCCGTCTATCTCCCTCTGAGAGGAGTGCCGTTCAAAAGAAAGCGCACTCCATCCAATCTGAAGTTCCAATTTACGTGTCAATCATGACAAAGAGCAACCTTGGTTCCAGACACATGGTAGTAAGCTAATTCCCTTTTTAATATTGATTGTTACCTTTTGATCTTTATTAACTTTTTTTAAGAGTATATGATTCCTGACCTTCCTACAAGAAACTGTATTTGGTTAACTATATAACTCCAAATTAAACCTAGAAATACAGTTTCTGATGTTTTTATGGTAAAATTATTCAGTCTGTGACTAAAGTCTATTACATCTATCTAACTATCTATCTATGGAATACCAGGAATTGAGTAAACGATATGCCGCTGCACATCTCCCCCACAGAAATGTAACTTTGATGTTCCAGTGCATGGGAAAGATATGGAATATCAATATGTTGTTTCATGATCGGAAGTACCCCAAAAGGTGGTACCTTATCGGAGGTTGGTCCAAATTTATCGCTGACAACAGTCTGCGATTAGGAGATATCTGTCTCTTTGAACTGAAAAAGGACAAGAAGGAGCTTACCGTAATAGTCCATCTACTTCGCAAAGAGAGTATCGATCACCCCTCTGGTGGAAGTCCTGTTCCGGACTCGAATTATGTGAGGGCAAGCAAAATGATTGCCTCAACAGTGCGTGTTGGGAAGGAGCCAGATGACGGTATGACAGTATTACACAAGTATTAGTACTATACAAATTCACATATCTTATTTCTGATTTATGTGAAAACTTGTTCAGAAGAAGAAACCTCCTCTTCAGGGCGTGAAGAACAAAGATTCGATGACGAGCCTATCGAGCATAACCATTCTGAGGGAGTCTCTAAGGTCCCCTATATGCTTTTCTATGCCAACTTCACTTCTCTTATAAATATTATGTTTGATATTCTTTAATAACATTCTGGTCGTTTAAACATTTTGTTGAGTCGTTTTTTGTAATATCCTGGTTCGTTTCTCTTACAATCTTTCCATGTTTATCAGAGGAATAAAAGTTGTATTCCAATTTTTTTTGTACAGGCACACATGCCCACTGCTCCATGCTCAGAGAGTAATGCGTCTGGAATGAGCCCGTCATCGGAAGCTAGAGAGCAAGCTGCTGGTTGTTCAAAGTATAGCCATGCATAAATGCTTGTATTCATTTAATTACTAGATGCTACCTTGATGTCACTTGGCATGCATTTAATAGCCTAACTGATTTTTTGATCACCTTATGTTTGCAGCAAAAGTTTTGCAACAGAATTTCCAAATAAGCCTAGCTCCACTATGGAACACAACATGACTATCCACACTGAAAGAGCGGCAGCATCAGAAGTTATTGGTTTGTCAGACTACAGGATCCACAACAGTTGTGATAGCATTGATTCACAAGGAGGAGAGTCTCTTGCTGTTCAAGAGCAATCGAGTCCTAGTCCTGGAATTGGCAATTCAATTAATCGGGTATGAGATAGCTTATTCTCTGGAACACCTTCGAAATGTTGTTTTTGCTTGTTTATATAAACAGAGCAGGTGTACTATTTTTAGATTTTTTTGTGTGTGCAGTGTCATATTTCTAGCATATAAGTTTTGTCAGAGCAGGTGTTCTATCATATGCAACAGATTTTTGAGTTTTGACCGTGAAATATTCACAACCAATGTCATGTGTATATAAGACTAGCATATTGAACCTCCAGTAAAGTCTCCATGAGCTGTGTTGTTGATCGATGGTAGATTAGTTGTTTAAGTTCTTGTTCTTCGTGACATACCAAAATACAAATTTAGGAGGCTAATATAGCATATGGTCTTTTTTGGCGTTCAAATATAGCAATGCAAATTTAGTTAGTTAGCCCTTCGCAGCATTGCACAGCATAGGCATCAAGCTAGAACTGTGTGTAGTACGTTCGTCCTTTTCATATGGAACACTCTTCGGAGCATGACTTTGCCCATTTGTTTGATTGTAATTAAGTTGTGGATATTCTATCTGGTGCAGCTTACAGTTTATCTATCTCTCAGGGTCAGTGCTGACCAGTGTTCATGTTTTAATTGGTGTTAATTCAATGCTTTCATGGAGCCCTGTGCTGTACATTTCCTATCATTCTGCAAGTATTTTATTTTCTTGCTATTCTATTCTATATGCCGTACGTTCCAGAATAATTTATTGTATGGCATTTATCAGGATTCTTCAAGTGGCGACCATAGAAGGGCTGAACATGTGGAGGGAGAGAGTGATGTTGCTTTACAGTCATTAGTAAGAGTTACAGGCCAGCAGGTAGGCGATGCTGAAAAGGAAGTTAATGCCAGCGGTGGAGACAATACTCTTGCAGATCTACCTCATTTAGAGCCTCAAAATGTGGCAGCTGTGCCCAGCCAGGCTGCTTTACCCATGCCTAAGGGAAAAACTGATACTCAGACAAATCGGTCTGCCCAACCAGATGTAGCGCAAGCACAACCTCCACAAGGAGAGGTAGAGCAAGCAGGTCTGTCTGGTGTGGCATTGCCTCAGCCTTTACAACCTGAAATGCAAGCATCAACGTCTAGGGAAATTGAAGCTCAGGCGAATGTTGTAATTCAGTCTGCCCAACCAAGTGTAGCGCCAGCACAACTTGCGCAAGGAGAGGCAGAACAAGATCTGTCTGGTGTAGCTTCACCTTCACAACCTGAAACCCGACCGTCAATATCTGGGTTTGTTGAAAGTCGGCCCAATCTTGTAACTCAGTCTGTCCAACAAAGTATAGCACCCGTACAATTTCCACAAGAACAAGCAGGTCTGTCTGGTGTAGCATCTGCTCAGCCTCTGGTACCTGAAATGCAGTCATCAACCCCATTGTCAAATATTCCGCTCGAAAGAACACACCCAAATCGGAGTCAATCAAGTCGTCAACCAGAGGCCGCAGCTGGTTCTGCCCAGCCTGCACAACTCTTTCCGGCGCCGTCGATGATGTTTAATCACCCACCAATTGGTGATGAACCACTGAAAAATGAGCTGCACAGGTTACGGTTACACATTGACTCACTCGATAAAATCTATGAATTAAAGGTTTGCATTTTTTTCTCTTGCTTACATACATCTTGAGTTTGAATTTGTCATGCTAATTCTGGATTCATCATGTTCTCATTGATTCCACTTTTACTTATGAACAGCAATCGCAACTTCAGACAGAGTGCAGCCAAGAAATAGAGAAGATAAAACAAAAGTATGATTTGTTACTTGAGGAACGGGATTCTGTTCACCTTGAGCAAATGAAGACACTTGATGGTTTATTGGAGAAAGTTGTCTTCCACCAATCACTATCTGCCGATTTCCGAGCCAAATTCATATCATCATCTGCAGCACAAGGTAATCAATATGGGCAATCATATTTGATGTGTAGAGAAGGATTTTGTGAGCCAAATTTATGTTGCCACGTATATTTTCCTCATTGTGGGTTTTGGGTTCGAAGATTCAGTTTTCCTCTGTACATATTTGTTTCCTGTTCTTGATTGTTTGGATGATCAATTTATGCTTATGCTTTAATACTTTGTTTCCATAATGAGTTTCTGAGCGCAAACGCCAAGTGTGTATGCTTGTCAAGTTGTCATGCTCTCATGGTTTGAATGGGTTTGTGCTGAAAAAAAAAAGTAGCTGTGAACTCAGTTGATCCTCACATATTTGTCGACACTAATGCTCATTTCTTTCTTTGCAGCAAAAGCCTATAGCCCTCCAATTCATCAGACACCTCAGGCTTCTCAGCAAGCACCCACGGGGCTGTCAGGTGTGACATCGACTTCGCCGCCAGCTGGTCGACCAGTAGTGCCGGAAGATGCACAGCCATCACATGTAGATCGACCATCAACGTCGGCATCATCACAGGCGCCTCGTCCACCATTGCCATCTCCACCAGTGGTCCGGCCTCCCATAAACCCTGGCAACCTTGTTAGAACAACAGGAGCTCGTCCAAGTCACACGCCTCGAGTTCCACTTCCACCACGTGGAAGCCATGGAGTTCCGAGTGCGCCTGCTCCTCATCTTCAGCGCAGATTGCCGCCACGGGCGCATTCCACGGCCCCTGCAAATCAGAGGCAGCAGCAGCATGCGACATCTGCAGGCCCACAGTCTTCACATGCGGTTCCCCCCGTGAGCTCATCACCCTTGCCGCCGTCAAGTTCACAGCCAACTCACCATGGTTCGTCGACTCGGATGGATGTGGATGTGGTGTGCCTGTCTGACGATGATGATGAGTGAGGAAGAGGAACTAGACTAGTGACTAGAGAGTAGGTAGGGGTAGGGAGCCTGACTAGGAATGGACGATCAACCCATTCATTGGGCTCCATGTGTTGTCCACCGCCGTAGTACCCCGCCCTGTATATGACCGTCCTGCCTGCCTGCTGTTGCTGTACATTGCGAACCACCAGATGTTAAGAATGTGTACTGTTTGTCCTCTCCATGTTAAATATGGGTCCTCGATCTCATGCTGAATGTGGTATGTTATATCGATATAGATGTGTTGTTGATATGTTACGGCTGTGATGAATTGACACGCCAATGACCAAAGGGGGAAGCAAACTCCGCACAACAGAGCAAGCCATTGCTAATTTATGGACAATCATGTAAACCACCATATTTATTCTGATTTTGACAGTTTTACATAAATTCTTTTGCTTCTTCTATCTTTTTTTTTTCTATTTTCACTTCTAAAAGGTTCCATGGTTTTCAATTTTTTACTCTTATCTTGAAAATAATTTCACGTTTTTGAAATGAACTTTCACTACTAAGATTTGTTTTACTTGTTTTTTTCTTAGAGTAATCTGTAACTAGGATTGTCTTTTGTACTCCCTCCGGTTCTTTTTACTCCACGTATAAGATTTGTGGAGAGAGAGAGAGAGGGAGGGAGGGATGGATGGAGGGAGAGAGAAAATTAACATTACCAGTCATTTTTTACAAACTGGTTCATATAAATTGGAAATATGTTCGCCATGATATAAAATAGTAGTGTTTTCGTAGTTCATAAAAATATGAAATCTTGCACTGATCTCAATGTCAAATCGATGGCATTCGATATCGACCAAGATTTAACTAATTCTCAGGAGAACGAGAATCAACATATGAGATAAGAATATTACTAGTTTATATGCAAGTAGAACAAAAAAATGGACACAAACCAACATGTACAAATTAACTATTGCAATAACAGAATGCCAATACAAGAATTAAGACTATAACCACCGTTATTAAAAATATTCTCTGTGCTTAGGAAATCCAATCTCTGTGGTTCATTCCTGTGCCAGACTGCCATCTCTTAGAAATCATTAGATATGTCTTATCTGGGTTACTTTGAATTAGATGACACAATTTAATCCGATCGTTTCTAAAAGAATCTCTAACTCAAACCTCTCTACTCTCTAATAATGTCAAAACTTGTATTTGAAGTCTGCATGTCTCGGTTAAGCAGAAGTGCACTTGAAGCAGGAACACAAGATCAAAATTCTTTCAGACTTCTCAAGTGCAGCTAGTTCAATAAAATACAGATCGCATTCGCGTGCAATACTTGGAGCTTCTTTTATGAATTTACAAGACATTAACAGTCCAATATATAGTACTCCTACATCACAAACTAAATGATGCCGTCCATCACTGCTGATAAATTTAACAGAAATGTCAAAATAGTAGGACTATATAAGTGTCATCTACAGTTATATATGTTACTCAGGGAATCCTTTAAGATCGGATCAATGTTGCTGACGTGCCGGTCGTATTGTTCAAACAGCTGGTTCTGCTCCCAGTGCTAGCGTCTCGTAACAGTCACTCTCTCTGAAGCTGACATGCCTCGAGTAAATAGGCTCATCTGTGAAAGCGCTTAAAGCAGACGCATCAAACAGATGGAGTGAAGCATCTGCAAGGAAGTATTGGTGAGTTTGGAACTTGTTCTAGGGATTTGCTATACAGAAGAATGCATACTACTCTAGCCTAATCATGTAATGGCATCTTGACAAATAACATAGGGAAGTTGTTGATCGAAGAGGGGGAAATCGACAAAAGCTTTGGGCTTTGATGCACCAAGGAGAAGAAATGCTTAGGGGGGGGGGGGGGGGGGGGGGGGGGGGGCATTTTATATTTGCAAACAGAAGATTAAAATGTACTGAGTAATTACCATTGGTTACAAAAGGTATGTCATAGTCCTCATCGACCATTGTCAAGGATGCTTGCTTTAATAACACTGATCCTGGAAATTCGTCCGCAGAGGTAGCTGGGCAATGGAGCGTGACTGAACCTGGTATGTCATTTGCAGCGGTGCTTACATGGTATTGTTCGGAGCCAGAACCAAGGTAAACACTGATGTCAATAGACGCATCCTGGGAGAGTATGATGCACATAATGATATCAGATGACAGATTATAGACCAACTGAGGTATAAAATAGAGGAAAATTTGGGCTACCTTTGAATGTATTTTTCGTTCATGTTTTGAAAGAGATGGTAAGAGCCCTCCCATTCATTAAAAAGAGATGGCAGGAAACAAAGCACAACTTTTTTAAACAAAGGAAAGAGTATATTCTACTATGCTAGCGCCAGTCTGAGCAATCCTCCTGGCTTCAAGGAAACGAGGACAGTAAAGAAGAAACTAGCTACTTATGTGCCTTAATACTTGCTCTATTTTTTCCCGAAAAGAAAACTTCCCTCAGGCTTCATAGCCAGAGTATAACAATACAGTTCTATACAGAAGTAATTTTGATAAAATGTACTACAAAATCACAAAATTAGTATGGTACCGAGTAAGATTGGGAATAATGACAATTAGCTATGGAGGATATAAAAGTAGCTAAATTGCATTACAAATATTCTTTTTGCAGGAGCTATTGTATAAGAGCATTACTTACTTCTTCATTTGGCGTCACTCGTATGGATCCAAGCCTTTTTAATCTGCACTGCTTGGGATGACTGCCTGAAGTACCTTGATGACCATCAGCCTCATGAACATTTCTTTCTGCACAATCTAAGTTTTGATGCCAATGAAGTACTTCACTTGCTGGTTAAGAAGTTAATATACTGTTGCCAAATAAGATGACAGGTATGTGGACAGTATTTACTCTGTTGATGTCCTTGCATAAATTTAGGTTCCAGCATGATCGATCCTTGGAAAGTACTCTGGCTGATTGGTCTTGGTTTTTCATTATCAATTACATAATCAGGTTGAAGGTTGGTCAAAGTTTCATATGCAGCTTTGCTCCATTGTTCCACACGGCACTGCAAATGTGAATCCCAATAAATGTACATTCAGAACATGTTTGTGAAAGCAAAGCAAGATTAACAACCTTTTCATCTTTCTGCAACACTAAGTTCATAACTTCAAGGTCTTTTTTGATGATGAAAGAAAATAATCGCTGGCCTCTGCATCCTGAGATGCACACAGCCAAGAACTTCATGTACCCGCATTATATGTGGATGGTATGAAGTGCATTGAGATAGCTGACTGATTGAGGTTATAAGTTTGCCGAATGTATCTGTTGTTTGATCTTTTGTCAAAGTCAACAACTGTCATGAGTAAGAAATTAGGATAGTTCCAAAAACCAATGATCTTTTGTTAAAAGGATAAAAGTATGGTCCAGACAATTATTTATTCTGAATTCTAACGCATTTCTCTTGTATGCATGGAGCAGTTATGCTAAAACGGCAAATTCAGTATGTACAACCTGCAAGAAATCTCTAGTAGAAGCTGAAGTTAGTACGAGAAGAACACCTGCATCGGTTTATCGAGGTCCTTGAAGGGAATATACTGGTCACTGGATGTGACTCCAACAACCCTATAGAAACAGTTGAAGAACAGGACAGCATTATGGCCTTCCACGATGAAAGAGTAGAGCTCCTTTCCAGGATCACACCTTTTAGCATGATCAACAATAGTCGTCCATACTAGCTTTGAGGCCTTGTTGAGAACCTAAATGCAATGGGAAATAAACTTAACTTGCTATCAAACTCAGTATCAAAGTGAGCAATTACTCCCTCCGTCCGGAATTACTTGTCACAAAAATGAATAAAAATGGATCTATCTAGAACTAAAATACGTCTAGATACATCCACTTCTCTAACAATTAATTCCGGACGGAGGGATTAGTACAAAAGGAATTCATTTCTTACTTTGCGGAGAGTATGTTCATCCTTGTAATATGACGTCAAGAAATCCTTCACAGAAAAGATGCCACTCCGTTTGAGTGCCTCATGGAAGACACCATCCTTTGAAATTTTCTGCAGGCGCCAAACATCATCATCCAATGATGGAATGGCATGCTTTTGTGATCCTGCAAGTACGAAAAACAGATTGATCGCTTGTTTCAACATCGCAAAAAAACAAGGTAACACAAAATCAAATTTTAAATCCAAGCTTACCTTCTCCGCGACGATCCTTTACTGTGAAAGGTTCAGTTACCCCTTCTAGGATCCGTTCACCAAGCTCGTCAACAACCATTACCCCAAGCCTGAACTTGCCACTCCTCGTGAACTTGGAGTTATCAATAAAAGTAGCATCACCAAGATCAGCCTTGCCCTTCTTCAGGCTAAGCTCCAGCTCTCCCGTCAGCACTGCCCCAATTTTGTCCCGTGGACGAACGATATGTGTGCTGAAATCCTCTAATGTCCAGCAATCTTTGTTATCTATGTTGAAGTCGCCATCAAGAACAACAGTTTTGATCTTGGCAGAAAGAAGGCGACGAGAATTGTTCTCTTGTTGGTTGTTGTCCTCCAGACATATCTTGAGAGGATCACCATTTGCTGCGCGGATTCCCTTCTTTGTGAAAACTTCATTACTCAAGCCATTCAGGAACCTAAGCTTGTACCTTGGAGGCTGGTTTTGGCCAACCAGCGTTCTGCACAAACTGTGTAACGCAGCAGATGAGAAAGTCAATGCAACCATAAATGGTATTTAACAGGGCAAGAACTTAGTAAGAAAAATCTTATATTATCAGTACTACGTATTTTACAGGTTGGACAGAAAAGTGGTGTTTGTAGTCAGGAAATGGTACCTAGGAGCACGGCTTAAGTAGCCTGTAATCGCTTTAGTCACCGCTTCTGGTATCTGTCAAAAGGAAGAGGAAAACTTTGAGGGGTTGACCTTCCGAAAAAGTCCAGAAATTGCCATGATAAAGTAAACTACTAGCTCCATTCCTAAATATAAGACGTTTTGGCAGTTTAAATTGAACCAGCAAAACGTCTAATATTTAGGAACAGAGGGAGGAATACTATGAAGATAGCAGTCTTTCATGATCCAGCAACTGGACTCTGGTTACCGGTTTTGTTTTAGACCAAATTTCCAGAAAACATCTCTTCCCAGAATGTCAATGGAATTTGAAATGGCCAACCTACTAAATGGTGCCTAGTGTTCAACGAAAACATCAGATTGCATTGCGGAAAAATAGGTTAGGTTCAATAGACTAGTTAGTGAACCGTGTGCTACTGCTACATGATCAACGAAAACGATCAATCAAGGAGTCCTCCCGAAGCAGTAGCTCCATGGAGAGAAAAAAAAAGGTCTGGTGGTTTATTCATGGAGTGTGAGATGATTGATTACCCGGCCGATGGCAGACTCAATCGCAGACTCAACCGCAGCCTCCACCCTCCGCACGCAGTTGGTGACCAGCTCCTCCAGATGCCTGCATCCCCTGATCTCTCTGCAGAGTAATCAATCAATCAATCAGCCCAACGCATCAGACGGTCAATATCTCCCGCCCAATAAACCTCCATCTCTTACGAGTTGAGACAAGAACGGATCAAGAAAGGGACGGAACGCGAGGGGAAAGAAGAAGATGAAGACGGGAGGGAGACTCACAGGTCGAAGGAGCGGCACCTCTTCTTCAGCGCCGGCGAACGCGCCGGCGACGGCGAGTCCCCTCCGCCGCCGCCGCTCAGCGGCCGCTTCGCCGGCATGGGCGGGCGCTAGCTAACTAGCTGCTCACCGCAGCGGGATGCAGGTCAAGCCAGGTAGTCTTGCTCGCTCGCTTGCTTGCTTGATTGCTGCTCTAGACTCTCTAGTCAATGTGTGTGTGTTTCTGCTGTGCTCTGTGGAGTGGGGAGTATCGGCGCTCGGCGGTAGGTGTATATATGGCCCCGTTTGAGACGCGAAGGGAAAAGTTGCGCATTTTTCCTCCTCTCCCGTTGCGGGGCGGGGCCGGGCGCGCGACGCGGCCGGGGAGAAGATTCCCAGGAGAGATGTGCGCACAAGTGTTGAGTTGGACAGCGGAGTGTTATTTTTACTAAATGCCCCCCGAAGGATCTTATGTCGCGCACTGACCCCTAAAAAAACTTATTCCATCGCCTGACCCCGCATATCGTGCCTTGCTGCTAGGCGTTATACTTGCACGTGCGCACGCCTTCCTCACAGGCGCCTTTGACCGGTCACGGTCCACGGTCGTCGGTCACGCCGCCAGCGTGGCGCCGCCATGAAGCGTCGTATGAAACGGCGCTAACCTTTGGGATAGTCTGCGTTTCCTGTATCCCCGAGCGTCATCGAATAAGGCCGTGTGCTAGTAGACCCTCTGCTAGTCCACTTGGACGTTCCGACGGACAGATGACACGCCAGACATATAGGCATGACAAAATGGAAGTGAAAACGTCCGTCCCGGTTGGCGTTCCATGCTTGCAACCGCCTTACGGTTTGGCGTTTCTATATCAATGCGTGAACCGCCTTTCAAAGAGGTGTGCAATGTGGTCAGCTGTGTGTAGCGCCTTACAATTCGGCGTTTCATGTCAGCCTCGTCCCCCTCCCTATTGACGAGTTTGTCCTTTGCTCTTGCCCTTTTTCTCTCATTCACGTTAACGTAAGAGGCGTATATTCTTAAAAAAATCATTTGTCCATCTGAGCTCCGGTTACCCCCGCTCCCCCACCCCCTTCTTAGCGTCCACATAGCCACACTCGCAGGTCCCCGTCCCCTTCCCCTCTTATCCTTGTTCCCCACGGACCCGGCGGCCATTCCAGGCAGCCCGTCGTACCCCCGCGACTGGCCCTGGCCAAAACAGCATCCTGGCCGTATCCCCTCGTCCTACCAACCTCCACCCCCAACCTCAAATCCTTCGGTACAAGAGTGGAGACCACGTGGCATCGGCCAGATCTGCCTAAAGCAGCAGGTAATCTTCTTACGAATCAACTTGGCAGGATGTATATCAGTTGTGTATTACATACCGATAGGTAATACCGTAATAGGGGGTGCCAACCAGTGCACATCCTTTTGCTATATTATGGCATGCCGGACCTGTCACATGTGACATGGGTTAATGTTGGCTATATTGCCTTTTTATGTAGGATGGCGTATCGTAATGTAGTGCATTTACATCACGACGACGCTCTTAACATGCAACCTAGCAGCACTGGTGTGGAGTTTGTGAACACCGAAAGATTTGCGTTGTGTTTCCCTAAGGATCCAACTCTTGTTGAACTTGTTGATAAGGTGAGGCAAGTGATGGATATGGAAGAAAGTTCTGTAGTAAGGTTGGAAGGAAGGTATGACGCCGGCACAGGCCATAGGTCGTTGTGCACTATGATCCTCCTGGCCGAGGCTTATGCTTGGGAAAACTACAAGGCAATGGTCGGTGAATCATGCATGAGGATCCTTGTTATATATGCAGTTGTCCAGCCAGGTGATAACCGCTCTGATATAGACCTTAATCGCGTGCCGTTAGGCTGTGATGCCCGCGGCCGTAGGTCAGGAGTAGGCAACCATAGTGTAGGTAGTCAAGAGTTCTAGGTTACCATGACCGGGAGTGAGCCCACGGCAGAAGTTAGCACATGTCGGGCCTCTGGGACTGGGGGTACCCAGGCCCGTCTGCCCGCGGCCCGGGCAAGACGCTGGCTCCAAGCGACCGAGTGGCCCGCCAATCACCCTCATGAGGGGAGCCTTCGCGAGGGCCGATGCCTCGCGAGGTACACGATGGCCGCGACATCACAAGCCTCCTGGGGACATCCCCCCCGCGGAGCCACCTCTGGTGCCTTCGCGGGGGGCGGGTGGTCCTGCCCCTCTGCGTGGTTGACGTGGCTCGCGCCGAGCGGCCTCCGGGGCCGCACCAGCTGGCATAGAGGAGAGAGTTTCCCTTTTGGTGATAGAGGGGCAACGCCAGCCCACGGGTTCCCAAAGCACCCCCAAAGGTTTCCTCTTCCGTGCAAGAAGACCAGGACCGGGGGCTCGGCAAGACGGATGTCACCCCCGAGCCCACGAGCACGTCACGGCGGGGAACTTTAGCAGGCGAAGAACACCTTTTGTCAGGATAAGCTACGACCTTGTCCCCTTTCAAAACGGCCATTGTGGCAACCCTTCCCGCTTAATATTTTCGGGGAAGAGGACCGGGGCCGATAAAAGGGGGGAACTAGCCCCCGCAGAAGGGACACACTTTTCGGTGGGGCAAGAACAAGCCTTGTACTCTTCTTCCTCCTCAAGCAATCCACCAAGCAGGAGTAGGGTTTTACACCGTGAGGTGGCCCGAACCTGGGTAAACTCTGTGCGTCCTTGTTCATCTTCGTAGCTCAAACCGCCAGAGAGCCGTCGTGAGGTTGTGAGGTAGAGTGGGGCAGGAGAGCAAGCGCACCCCAGTGTTCGAACCTCCATGGGTCTGCGGAGCCTCGATTTCGACATTTAGCGTACCAGGTAAGGGGTGCGTCGACGCTCTTCAGCTTCGACAACTCCGGCTTCATCAATCCCATGGTCGACGCTCGTCGTTTGGACCGCCCCGGTTGGCCGCGGTGGTCGTCGCCACTCCGCCGGCGCAGAGGGCGTGGCGACCACTGACCCCGCTGCTCGCGAGCAGCAGGATTCCTCCGCACACCCCTCTGTGCAGCGGGAGGGCCGCGCTGCCACGGCTTCCTCCTCCCACGCCCGCCTCGAGCGGGTGAACGCTCAGGCAGCGCTGCTCATGGCGCGCGAGCTGCTCCGCTATCGCCCTGCAGATGGGCTCGGCTACGATGTGTGGCTGGGCCGCATCACGGAGCTCGTCACCGTCGCCGGGGAGGCCCCGGTACCCTCCCGGTCGTTTCGCTCCCCGCCGTCCTACGAGGGCGAAGTGGCTCACGGAGCGCCTCCGTCTCCTCCCATGCACGGCAAGCAGGTCGAACCCCGGCACGACGCGCGCCCCCACGACCGACATCATGAAGCACCCCCGCGGAACCAGGACGAGGCCAACTGCCAGATCGTCAACCGCGCGGTGCCTGACGCGCATGCGGCTCTTGACCAGCAGCGCCAGCATCAAGACCGCGTCACACAAGATGTGGCCGCGGCCGGGCGCCAGAACCGAGCCGCCCTCGCGCGTGATGGTCCTCTGGGCACCGTGGGCTGTCGGGCCTTCACCCGTGAGCTACGCAGGGTGGTCTGGCCCGCCAAGTTCAGGCCCGAGCTGCCCCCACGCTACGATGGCACCATCGACCCCACGGAGTTCCTCCAGCTCTATGCGCTGAGAGAGGAGGCAGCGGGCGGCGACGACAAGGCCATGGCGAACTGGCTCCCGATGGCTCTCAAGGACGGTGCGTGATCCTGGCTCCTGAACCTGACCGAGAACTCGGTCTCTTCATGGAGCGAGCTCTGCGAGCTGTTCATCGCCAACTTCAAGGGTACGCATGACCGTCCCCTCTCCGTCAACGACCTGCGGCGCGTGAAGCAGCGCCCTGGAGAAACCCTGCGCAAGTACATCCAGTGGTTCAGTCAAGTGCGCAACAAGATTTCATGCGCTACGGACGAAGCCGTCATCATGGCGTTCACCAACGGTGTCAAGGACCTCAAGATGTGCGAGAAGCTCGCCATCAATGACAACCTAAGCTCGGCCCTGGAGATGTTCAACATTGGCGACAAGTGCGCCAAGGCAGAGGAAGGACGCCTGTTCGCCCACGATGACCCGGACGCCGCACAAGATGACGGCAAGGCCAAGACCAAGGAGGTCAAGCGCAAGGGTCCTACCGTGCTCGCGGTGGATCCTGAGCAGAAGCATGACCGCGACCAAACCGTGCCCGAGAAAGATCGACACCCGTTCTGCATCTACCACGACCTGCACACCCACAACACCGAAGACTGTTAGGAGCTCAGGATCCTCCGAGATGAGCGCGTTGGTCGGCGCCCGGAGAGGAGCAACCGTGGCGCAGACCGCGGAGGCGGTGGTAGCCGTGGCGGCGGTCGACGGGACGGTCGCGGCGGCAACCCCCGCCAGGGCTGGCAGGAGCAGCCTTGCGACAACGGTCGGCGCGATCAGCCTCGCGAGGTGCGTCCTTGGGACAACGCTGCGCTTCCCCCGCTGCCACCGCCCCCAAGGAGGAGCAACAACGGCCAGCGCGATGAGGACGCTGGGGGCTACCAGGAGCCTCACGCAGTGGCTTGCATCCTTGGCGGGGCCCATACCCCTTTGTCCAACCGTCGGTTCAAGCTGTTTTCTCATGAGGTGAATGCTGCCCTCCCGAGGCTGGAAGCCATGAAGCCTCTCAAGTGGTACCAGTATGCTATCTCTTTCGACGCTAGCGATAGCCTCAAGTCCTCGGCCGCCGCGGGTGCGCTCCTCATGATGTGCACCCCCACGATCAGCAATGTCGCCGTCACCAAGACCCTCATCGACGGAGGCGCGGGCCTCAACGTGCTCTCAGTGAAGACCTTAGACATGCTCCAGGTGCCCTACGATCAGCTGATGCCAACCAGGCCTTTCTCCGGAGTGACCAGCGGCTCCATCACCCCGCTGGGGAAGATCCGTCTCCCCGTCACGTTCGGCACGCGCGACAACTACCACACCGAGCTCATCGACTTCAACGTGGCACACATCAGCCTCTCGTACAACGCCATCCTGGGATACCCGGCGCTGGCCAAGTTCATGGCGGCAACGCACCACGGCTACAACGTCCTCAAGATGCCGGGATGCAGTGGTGTAATCACCGTCGCCTGTGATGAAAAGAACGTGGTCTGCTCCCTTGAACGCGCTTACAAGCTTGCTGCAGTGGAGCATTCTGGAGACGCGGGGGATGCTGAGCCTCGCGAGGCCGCGCCCCTGAGGAAGAAGCAGTTGTTGCCCATCCCAAGCCTCGTCAATACCAAGGACGCAACCCCTGCCAACGCGGGTCCCGCGCCCGTCGCTGGCACCAACCGCCTTCCTGCATAGGAAGCTACGCCCGACGCCCCCCTCAGGCTAGGCTCGGGGGCTTTCACGTGGGAAGCGTCCGACTTGGTTGGTATGACGAGGGAGGTGCTCGGGCACCACTTGGAGGAGTGCCTCGTGGCGCGCTCCGGGAGGGGGGAGACGCGGCGCCAGGCACCGGCATTGCAGGAATTCATCGACCGAGAAGACGGTAGGATGCGGGAGGAGTATCACCCAGAGCGCGGCGGGGCACGCATATGCGTCGATATCGCGGGCCTTAACCGGGCCGCATCCCAAGGCCTCTTCTGTCCGCACGTCGCCGCTCACCGCGTTTGCATGCCCTTTGGCTTGGCAAACGCCGGCGTCGCCTTCCGAAGGCTGGCGCAGTTCGCGATGGCGCCTCACGTGGCACCGAGGCCCCGCGAGCCTCCAGGGCCCCCAGGACCTCAGGAGCCGGCCGACCCCTGAAGGGCTGGCCTCCGCGGCGCGCCCAGCAAGACGACCAGACACCTCCGGAGTAGCGCAACCGCCAGGTGGTTTTTTGTTGTTCTGTTTGAATTGGGGGCACCCTACGGGCTGCAACACCCCATGCTGGCTTGGGTCCGCTCCTGCAGCAGTCTCACTTTTTGGAAGTGTAGTGGACCTTATTATTTCTTTCGAAGTTTATGATTTCGGCTTAAGCCTAGCACTTGGTGCCTTGCCACCGCTTGGAATCACCGCGCTCCTGCGATCCCTCTTTTGAAAATTCCCCGATCGGGGTTAGGAACGACGTCTATGCTCGGGTACGTCCCTGCAACATTGGTAAATCCAAGCGACCGAGCTATGTCTCGCGGGCTCGCTCCCTTGTACGTCACCTCCTGAGGTCCTTGGTGTCTTGCCCTCAGGGGATTGCTGAAGGAAGGCGAGTGAGGGCGTGGCTTGTTGTACCCCATTGCCAGTTGAGGTGTTTCGCCACCTCGGGCACCACGGATTGGGTGGTTTTCCCTTGTTCATCTCACGAAGGAACTCGACACGGTGTCTGCGCTCGGGTCCGTCCCTGCAGCGTTGCTAAATCCGAGAGGCTGAGCTCTGACTGACGGGCTGCCCCCAAACACGTCACCTCCTGGGGTCCTCGGTGTTGAACCTCTTCGTGTGGTGGCCTCGGGACGGCCACCCAGCTCGCTTCGCCCCCCCACGTCACAGGTCCCATATGCACGCAGTCGCGTGAAAAGTGAGGCGTAACCCGCCTGAAGAATTGAGGAAGGAACTCCTGAGCCTTGCGCCTGGAGTATCCGATACCTCTTTTAAAACCGCCGCCCGTGACCCTCTCACGTAATAATGAGGTTGGGGTTGTACACGCCCCGGAGCCCCTCGGAGGGCCGCCCCTCGGCCCTGGGAGGGCTCCCGCCCACGCCTAGTGGAAGCCCCATGCTCCATGCTAGTGGATAAAGGATTGAGGAAGGAGCTCCTGAGCCACGTGCCTGGGGCGTCCCATGCCTCTTTCCGAAATCGCCGCCCGTGACCCTCTCACTTAATAATGAGGTTGGGGTTGTACACGCCCCGGAGCCTCCCGAAGGGCCGCCCCTCGGCCCCGGAAGGACTCCTGCTCACGCCTAGTGGAAGCCCCATGCTTCGCGCTGGTGGATGATCGATGGAGCTCCGTGCTTGCTAGTTTTCCCTTGTACCTCGCACGAGCGGGGGCTGGACACAGTGTCTGTGCTCGGGTTCGTCCATGCAGTGTTGATAAACCCAAGCGATCGAGCTCTGTCTCGCGGGCTTTCTCCCGTGCACGTCACCTCCTGAGGTCCTTGGTGTCCAGTATCCTCGCGCGACACCCAAGTGTAAGCTGACAAGAGCGCGGCTCTCCAGACGCAGTTTGCCACGCGCAGGATTCTTCTTCATGAGAGCTGCTTGCGCGTCAAAGGGGGGTTCTTGAGCATCGCGTCTCTGGAACCTTCATTAGCGCCCATAGCCCCTCACCTCCTGGGTCAGCTCAGGCATCGCGACCTGGCGTCCCAGTGGCGGCTGCGGTATGCGTGGGGCCGGGCCCTGCCGACGCAGAGCGTAAGGACTTTCGAGCAGGCCGCTTGTGCATCAAGGGGGGGTTTTTGAGCATCGCGTCTCAGGAACCTTAACTAGCGCCCGTAGCCCCTCACCTCCTGGGTCAGCTCAGGCATCGCGACCTGGCGTCCCAGCGACGGCTGAGGTATGCGCGGGGCTGGGCCCTGCCAACGCAGAGCGTGAGAACTCTCAAGCTGGTCGCTTGCGCGTCAAAGGGGGGCTCTTGAGCATCGCGTCTCAGGAACCTTCACTAGTGTCCGTAGCCCCTCACCTCCTGGTTCAGCTCAGGCATCGCGACCTGGCATCCCGGTGACGGCTGAGGTATGCGCGGGGCTGGGCCCTGCCGACGCAGAGCGTTGAGACAAGCAAGAGAGAAACCTAGCCAAGAAAGGGAAGTCGCAGATCACAAGCAATTATTAAAAAATCCGAAATATTCCCTACGGTTTAAAAGTGTCATCTCATGCCTCCTTGAGGCGGACTCAGTTTATGGCAGGGTGGTAAAAGGAGGCTCCCCACTGGGCTCTTCGTCGCTGTCGAAGCAGAAGAACTTCTCGAGCAATGCCTTCACGTGGCCCTCCACGGCTGCCGCCGTATCGTCGCGAGTCTCTTCAGGAACGGGGCCCGTCACCTCGTCAAACTTGAAGTTGGGGTCATGAAGGAGGAGATGGCTGAAGACGCGAGTCGCTGCCACCGAAAGGAGGCCACGGCTTTCTTCTTCCAAGATGCCGTCCACCCACTGGGCCGCGCCCTCGAGTGCCTTCACAAGCTTGGAGGAAAGCTTGGCGTAGCTGGAGCCCTGCAAAATGAGAGGGACATCGAAGCTCGAACTACAAATGGAGGACAGGGCCTCGCGGGCCCTGTGTTTGAGGGAGGAGAGCGCGGCGTGGTCTGAGGCCGCCCTTGCGTCGGCGGCAGCCAGGACCTCTTTCTCCCAAGCGTCCAGCTTGGTGTTGGCCTCGGAGATCCGCCTAGCATGAGCCTCCTGGGCCTCAGCCACCTCGCGCCGCAACGCCTCTAGGCGTTTGTGCTCCGTGGCCTGTTCTGCCGCCAACTTCGCGAGGGCAGCATCACGGCCCATAAGCTCCGCCTCGCGGGCCTTGACACACTCTTCTCGCAGCTAGAGCTGCTGCGCTTGCGCGGCTCACTCCTAAAGCGCCTTCAGGCCGGCGTCTGCTTCTTCGAGGCGCTTGGCGAGCGATGTCTTCTCGGCAAGAGCCCTCTCGCAAGCAACCTTCGCCTCATCAACCTCCTTCTTGCCCTCCGTGAGGGTGGCCTCGGCCCTGCTGTGAGCCTCCCTAGTGGAGGCATCTAGCTGACGCCACCCCATGGGGAGCTTCAGGCGTTCGGCGGAGAGACGCGTCTCGGCGTCTCGGAAGTCCGCCCCTAGTCGAACAAGTGCGTCCTGGGCGTCAATCAGAGCTCCGTGCCTGAGCAAGGCGTTCTGATCCAGCAAGGCGAGAGTTGGCCCGGGGGCTGGTGCCCCGGCGCCTGACGCAGCTGGAGCAAGGAGCGCCCCAGCGCTATGCACTTGAAACATTGGGGGCTCCGAGCTCTCCCCCGGGCTTGGTCCCCGCGGTTCGCTTAAGGAGACTGCCGCACTGGCGCCAGGGGCCCCTGGAGCGATCACCACCGGAGGACAGCCTAATTCGCGCCCCGCGTCATGGCCGGTCGCCAGGGCCGGAGCGGCCGGTGGAGGCAGAGGCCCCTCTCCCTCTTCCGCTGGCGGGGAGCCCGCGGCCCCGGCGGGCGGCATCGGGGGCTGAGCAGCCATAGCCTTGGCAGGTGGTGCCGGGGGCTAAACCGTCGAGACCCCTAGGCACGTGCCCCCCCGACGCGCCGGGGAGGCGCTGGGCCCCGTGGTCACGCCCGCACCGCCGACCACGGCGCTGGGCTGGCGTAGGCCGCCCCTGCTTCCGCCAAGGCTTCGGCCGAGGGTTGAGGCCGCTTTCTTGGCAGGCGCAACTTTCGCCCCGGCGATCGCCTTCTTCTTCTTATCCTCGCTGCCGCCGGAGCGCCTGTGCCAAGGAAGGAGGTTAGCTAGAACAACCAGCCGAAGGCGCACGACGTGGGAGCGAAATGAGGAACTTACTCATCCCGGGCAGCCCACTTCCTCTTCTTTGCAATGGCTGACGCCGTGCCCACGCCGCCCCCGCGTTCCATCTTAATGACGTTTGAAGGGCGTTCAGCGCGGTCCTCAGTAGGACCGGCTGCACTCTCCCTTTCCATAAGGGTTTGAGAAGCCTCCGGAGGGGGCGCGGCAGCCGCTGGAGTGGGCGCATCATCTCCGTCCTCGCCTGCCGTCGCCAGTACAGGAGGGGTCGCTGGGTCCGACCCCGCTCCGTCTCCCGGGCCCGCGAGCCTGGGGGGAATGACTTGGTGCTGCTCATCTGTGACGGCGTTGTCGTCCCCGAGGGTGCACAGGAATGAGTGGAGGCTGGCTGACAGTACCCGGCCGGCACTCCCCTCTTCCTCAGTCGCCTCCGAGTCTTCGCCGCCATCACTCCCGCCGGAGGACGTCACCGCGATGGAGGGAATCCTGCACGACCCGACGACGCCCCATTCGTCGAAGACGGGCATCTCCCCGACCATCTCATCCATGTCGCCGCAAGCGTACAGCGGCGGCGCCGCCTCCGGAGGACCTTCAGGGGTGTAGCCGAGCAGGGCCCACAGGGCCCCATCTAGCTTGTCGTGCGTCAGGCCATAAACGCGCAGCCTCATCGGGTCCTCCGAGCCGGCGAGCTTCCACAGGGGGAGCGAGCATGCCTGGAGTGGCGCGATGCGCTACCCCAGAAATTCCTTGATGACCATCGCCCCTGTCAGAGAGGAATGCCCGTGCGCGGTGATGCGCTCCAGGACGGGCTCCGCTCTCGGGTCGGTGAGCTTCTCGTGCGCCCACCCCGGGGACTGCACGGGATGGCTTGTGGGGGCTGTTGGGGATATAACCCCGTGGTGAGACCCGCCCAGGAGGGGCCGAGTCATAAGGTTGGCGGCTTAGCAGTGAGGCCTGAGCCGGTTGAAAGGTCAAGACAAGGCCTAGAAGTGACTTGCCAGACGGGCCTGGAAGAGGCCCAGAGCCGGAAGGCTACGTGTCACCCAGAGGCGTAAGCCGCCGGGAGACGGCTTGCCAGACAAGGCAAGGATAGTTAGAGATAAGGTCGGTTACTAGATGTAACCCGACCCGGACTCTTGTAAGCCTAGGGCCTCGACCTGTGTATATAAAGGCGGGTTCTCTGGGCGGCTTAGACACGAAACCTTTGATCGAGTACTAGGTCAAGCGAATCCGCTCCCTTGTAATCGATATCCAATCAATACAACTCAAAGCAGGACGTAGGCTATTACCTCCTTCGAGAAGGGCCGAACCTGGGTAAACCTGTGTCTTTCGTTCCGATCAACCCCTTCGAGTTAACCGCCATAGCAATGGCTTCACCCCTAAGTCCTTGCACTAGGACATCTGCCGTGATAAAACCACGACAGTTGGCGCCCACCGTGGGGCAGATGCGCGGTGGTTTGGAGTACTCGAAGGGCTCTCTCCCAGGTATCGAGGGATACACCGTTGGCAGGATGACCAAGAGTCGCCGCGGCAAGCTCTACATCGACGACGCTGGCTGGGGCCCTGAGGCCGACTCAATTGAGTATGGGCACCGCGTCCCCTTCGGTGGAATTCACGTTTTCATCGGCAAGATCGGCGGATCTAAGCCCAGGACGGGCATCTGCACCGACCTTGTCGAGTCGGCCCGGCGTGACAACCCGCCCGGATCAACCCGGGCTGGAAGCACGTCTTCGTCGGCTTCACCCAAGGCGCGGAACTTGAGGAAGGTTCTATGTCGCGGGAGGAAACCCTCATCTGTTCAGAGGATGGAGCCTCAAGCGGAGAGGCAGAATCAATCTACCAGCTTCACAACGGCGGGCTTGGGGGCTACTTTGAGGGTTACCATGACCCGGAGCCCTATGAGCCGCCAAGCCAGGCTGCCGTCTTCATGGCCGGATCGGCGCCGGCTTCTGGCAGCACGGCGGCTGGGACGGCGGCGGCCGGTGCGGCAGGGGCCGGGTCAGCTGGGCCCCTGGCTCAAGTTTTGCTGGATCTGATGAATGAGCTAACGACTCTGATGGGAACCGAGGTCACAACGGAAAACCAAGCAACCCGTAACGCAGAGATTGCGAGGTTGAAGGACCAGATGACCAGGGCCCAGGAGGAAATCAACGCGTTGAAGGCTCAGATGGATGCTGAGTCGGAGCGCCTCATGGTGGAACCTTTTTGTCTCAATCTGGATCAACAAGCCTTGGATGCAGTTCTTCGGATGAGGCATCAGGCCCGCCCGCCTGATCAGTATGAGCCAAGGAATCTTTTCAACACGCCGGGGGTAGGACAGAACGCGCCTCTGACCATGACCCGAACGGCGGAAGTACCTGGGAACAGGGTGGCGACTCAGCATCGGTAGCCAGACCCGCCCCGCAGGAATTAGACCCCGCCGCAGTGTTTTCTGACACCACCTGGTCATTACTCTAATCCGGTGGAGAACATGATAGCGGCGGTTGCCAGGCTCAATGCGCTCCCCCTTGCTGAGGGAACACCCTTCGCGGAGGAAGCCCGGAACGCCATTGTGTACTTGCAGACAGCGGTGGCTCAACAGGAGAAGTATACTTACAGCCGGAGTCGTGTGCACTCGACCCCCATCCCAAGCCGCAGTTATAGCCGGCATTTGGAATCACCGGCAGTCTCCAGTAGTGAGCGACGTCGGAACCCGCCCCGTGATGACCCGCCCGTTGTTGATGCTCATGCGATTGTGGATAATGCTAGAGCTCAGCGGGAGGCGGCGGCCGCGGCAGCTTACCAGGAGCCGCTCCCGATGACCCCCTCAGCTTCGGTGGGAGCCGGAGTCACCTCCAAAGCTGTGGGAGTGCCGTTTTTAGCACCGGCTCTGCGGAACGAGCGCCTGCCGAAGGACTTTAAGGGTCCGCGCAAGGTGCCTAATTATACAGTTGATCTGCCCCCAGAAGCTTGGATCGAGAGTTATGAGCTAGCCATGGAGATGTTAGACGTCAGTGATGCAGTGTGTGCTAAGTACTTCATCATGATGTTGGAAGGACTGGCTCGTACATGGCTAAAGGGTTTGCCACTTAATACCATTAATTCCTGGGCTGAGTTGAAAGCAAAGTTCATCAAGAATTTTAAAGGAACATGCAAACAGCCTATGACGATCATTGATTTGGATCATTGTGTGCAGCGCGAGGATCAATCGGCCCATCATTGGGTCTGGCGGGTCTCAACCATTATCCACTTGTCTGACAATATCACGGCGGCTCAGGCGGTTCTAATTCTGGAGAAGAATTGTCATTTTTTGCCCCTTACGCAGAAGCTTGGACGACTCAAGCATTCTTGCCAGGACATGGGTGAGCTCATGGCGGCCCTCACTAAATATGCAGATTCTGATAGCACAAAGGATCCTGGGTCTGATGATGAGAAATCAGCTAAGGGTAAGAAGAATGGCAACGGCAAGGGTCAGCAGCAGAACGGGGCAGGAAATAACAATCCAGGCAATGGCGGTAAGCGGAAGCATCCGGACGGCGGGTCAGATTTGGTGGCCAATACCAACACTGGGAACAATCGTGGCAAGGGCAACGGTAAACCACCTTTCGGAAAAGGCAAACCTTTCAACATGGAAGCAATGCTAAACGACCCCTGCCCGAAGCATAGTCTTCCCAACAAGCCATCCACTCATGCTTGGAAGGATTGCTGTATTATGCGGGAGTTCCGGAACTACAGCCTCAACCAGCATCATGGTAACGGCAATGGACCGCCCGGCGGGTCAGGATCCGGCTCTCATGGGTCTGGCTTTGGTACAGGCGGCTCAAACTCTGGTTACCAAGGTCATGGTAACCATGGAGGTCATAATCAGCAGTCTGGCAATGGTGGTGAGCAGCAAAACAACCAATCAGGGTATCAGAGTAACCCAAAGCAGCTTAATGGAGGCCAGTATCACGTCTTTACCACGAGCCTTGATAAGCGTGATCAGAAAGTGCACAAGCGGGCGGTTGATGCAGCCATGCCGGTTCTTCCGCAGTACTTGAAGTGGTCTGAGTACACGATATCATGGAGTAGGGAGGATCACCCGCCGCGAGTTGATAACCCAGGGCACTTAGCCCTCGTGGTAGCCCCTCAGGTAGGAGGTTATGTGTTTACCAAGGTGCTGATGGATGGTGGCAGCAGCATCAACATCCTATATTATGACACTTTCCGTCGGATGAACCTGGTTGACAAGGATCTCAAGCCATCATCCACAGTTTTTCATGGTGTGGTGCCCGGCAAATCAGCTTATCCAGTAGGGAAAATTGCCCTTGAGGTAGCTTTTGGCGATGAGTTCAACTATAGGGTGGAGACCTTGTGGTTTGAGGTGGTTAAGATCAAGAGCCCATATCATGCTCTGTTTGGACGGCCGGCTTATGCTAAGTCCATGGCACGGCCCTATTATGTTTACTTGCAGCTCAAGATGCCTGGTCTGAAGGGAACGATTATAGTGCATGGTGATCGGAAGATTGCTCTTGAGTGCGAGGAAGGTGATGCTGCATATGCGGAGTCAAGTTGTGTTGAGCCAGAGTTAAAGTTTTATAAAGACAATGTTGACCTGGCGGATATGACCCCGCTGAAGAAGCCCAGCACGGAATCTGACCCACCCCTGAAGTTTGTGGCAGAAGATACCAAGTTGGTCGATTTTGCTCCTGGTGACTCATCGCAACAGTTCACTATCGGGGCCAATTTGGATCCCAAATAGGAAAGCGCGCTCATCGAATTCATCCATGAGAATCAGGACATCTTTGCATGGAAGCCTTCTGACATGCCGGGTGTACCGAGAGAATTCGCTGAGCACCACCTTAATGTGGATCTTAAGTTTAAACCAGTCAAACAGTTCCTCCGTCGTTTCAATGAAGAGCGGCGTAAAGCTATCGGAGAAGAGGTAGCCCGGCTCTTGGCAGCGGGGTTTATTGTGGAGGTTTTTCACCCGGAGTGGTTGGTTAACCACGTGCTTGTACTTAAGAAGAACGGCACGTGGCGTATGTGTGTAGATTACACATATCTCAACAAAGTGTGTCTGGTTGATCCATTTGCTCTCCCCCATATCGACCAGATCATTGATGCAACGACGGGTTGTGAGAGTTTATGTTTCCTGGACGCTTATTCGGGTTATCATCAGATCAAGATGGCAGTCAAAGACCTAGAGAAGACGTCTTTCATCACACCTTTTGGAGCTTTCTGCTACGTATCTATGCCATTTGGACTCAAAAGTGCGCATGCGACTTATCAACGTTGTGTGCAGAACTGTCTTCACAGCCAAATTGGGCGCAATGTTCATGCTTATGTGGATGATATTGTGGTCAAGTCAAGGAAGAAGGAGACTCTGCTAGATGATTTGAAGGAAACTTTTGATAACCTGCGGGTTTACAAGATGATGCTTAACCCGACTAAGTGTGTGTTTGGTGTGCCTGGAGGCAAGCTCCTGGGCTTTTTGGTCTCTGAGCGGGGCATTGAGGCTAAATCAGATAAGATAAAGGCCATCACCTCTTTGTCTAAGCCGGCATGCATTAATGATGTCCAGCGCTTGGCGGGTTGTATTGCCGCTTTAAGCCAGTTCATAAGCTGCCTGGGTGAGAAAGCTATTCCTTTGCATCAGATGATGAAGAAGATAGATGATTTTGTCTGGAGTGAAACTGCCAATGACGCGTTTGAGGTGCTCAAAAAGCAGTTGGTTGAGCCGCCCGTCTTGGCTGCTTCCGTGGAAAAAGAGCCTTTGCTCCTGTACGCGGTGGCTAATAATAAAGCCGTCAGTGTTGCAGTTGTTGTGGAGCGCAAGGAGGCAGGCAAAGAGTATCCGATCCAACGGCCGGTTTACTATGTCAGCGAGGTTTTGACAGAATCCAAGCAAAGATACCTGCATTGGCAAAAACTGGTGTTTGGAGTGTTCATGGCGAATCGCAAGCTGAAGCATTATTTCCTTGGTCATCCAATCATGGTGGTCAGTTCTGCTCCTTTGGGAGATATCATTCAAAATAGAGAACCCACCGGCAGGATTGCTAAGTGGGCAATTGAGCTTGGGCCTCTTAATTTGAAGTATGTGCCTCGAACGGCTGTTAAATCTCAAGCCCTGGTGGATTTTATCAATGATTGGATAGAATGTCAAGCACCCGAGGAGAAGCCGGACAACACATATTGGACGATTCATTTTGATGGATCCAGACAGTTGGAAGGCTCGGGGGCTGGAGTTGTTTTAACTTCCCCATGAGGTGACAAATTTTGTTATGTATTAAGGCTAATGTTTCCTTGTACTAACAATGCAGCTGAATATGAAGCCTTGCTTCATGGGCTACGTGTGGCTAAGGAGATGAATTTAAGCCGGGTCAGATGTCTCGGCGACTCAGACCTGGTGGCACAGCAAGTCTCGGCCACGTGGGATTCTAAGGACCCTCACATGGTGGCTTATCGCCAGGCTGTTGATGTCATTGCTGGTTACTTTAAAGGCTATCAGGTGGATCATATTGATCGTCGGAAGAATGAGGCGGCTGACGCGTTATCAAGATTGGGGTCTCAGTGTAAGCCGGTGCCACCTAATGTGTTTCTGGATGTACTGCATCACCCGTCGGTTAAACTGCCTTCTGAGGAGGATCTTGCTATACCTGACCCGGAAGGACAATTGGTGGCGGCTCTCCGTGCAATCCCTGATTGGACGCTGCCTTATCTGACATATCTGACTCGTGGCGAGTTACCCCAAGAAGAGACCCTGGCGCGGCAGATTATGAGGCAGTCTAAGTCTATGACTATTGTCAATGGCGAGTTGCACAGGTGTAGTGTGACTGGCGTTTTTCAGCGCTGTGTCTCTCCTAAGGAGGGCCGTGAAATCTTGCAAGAGATACATGCCGGCGATTGTGGTCATCACGCCGGGTCAGAATCTTTGGTGGCTAAAGCTTTTCGGCACTGTTTTTAATGGTTAACAGCTCATGCAGATGCAGAAGACTTGGTCAGTAAATGTGATGGGTGTCAGAAATTTGGACGACGTGCCCATGTGCCGGCTCAAGAGTTGCGGATGATTCCAATCACCTGGCCGTTTGCGGTCTGGGGGCTTGATATGGTTGGACCGTTTAAGAGGTCTAAAGACAAGAAGACCCACCTCTTGGTGGCGGTTGATAAGTTTACTAAGTGGGTTGAGGCAGAGCCGGTCAGTAAGTGTGACGCAGCAACAACAGTTTAGTTCGTCAAAAAGCTGATTTTTCGGTTTGGTTATCCTTATAGTATCATTACTGACAATGGTACAAATCTTTCCAAGGGGGCTATGAAAGAGTTTTGTGACGGTGAACACATCCGCCTTGATGTTTCCTTCGTGGCTCACCCACAGTCCAATGGCCAAGCAGAGCGTGCTAACCAGGAAATTTTGAGAGGGATAAAACCTCGGCTTATGGTTCCTTTGGAGCGAACGCCGAGTTGTTGGGTGAAGGAATTACCTTCAGTTCTTTGGAGCATCAGAACCACCCCCAACAGGTCAACATGCTACACGCCTTTCTTCATGGTTTATGGCGCAGAAGCTGTTCTCCCCAGTGATATCCATCATGACTCGCCCAGGGTGGCGGCTTACGTTGAAACTGATAATTAGACGGCGCGTCAGGATGCTTTGGATGCCTTGGATGAAGAACGAGATCTTGCAGCCGCACGTTCGCCGATTTATCAACAAGATCTGCGTCACTATCATAGCCGCAGAGTCAAGACCCGGACGTTTCAAGAGGGCGACTTAGTGCTTCGTCTGACTCAAGACCAGACAGATATGCATAAGTTATCACCCCCCTGGGAAGGATCTTTTGTGATCAACAGAAATCTCAACAATGGTTCCTATTATCTCACTGATATACGGGAGAGCGACAAATCACACACTTCCGGGGAGGAGACTGCCAGGCCGTAGAACATTGCTCATCTTCGGCCTTACTACACTTGAGCCACCGGCTCTTATCAATGTACATACTTCTGTCATTGTATATACCACTTTTTATAATATAATAAAGCCGGCATCCCTATGATTGGGACCTCTGCCGTTTTTTCCTGCACCAAGTTTTGTGCAAAGAGTTGATTCATCATAAGGTCACTTGGGGGCTTCCAAACCACTAGGTTTAGCTTTCATACCCTCTTGACCAGCTTTATATGCCATATTCGAGTTAAACCTGCCTGTTTGCAACTTGCTACTCCGCCAGGTGACCCGCCGGACGTTTGACAGCCAATCTTTTTTAAGACCCCAAACTTGTCAAAGTTAAACCGGCGGCTTATGTCAAGTGAGAGCCCGCTTACAGAGAGCGAGGATAAACTCACCTATTTGTCATAGTCTCTCCGCTATGTGGCCCATTCGTACTCTTAACAGTCAATCTTTTTTAAGACCCTGAACTGGCTAAGGTTAAAACGACGGATTTATGTCACTTGAGAGCCGGCTTATGGGATTTTAGGCAGTCATGCCTAGCTTCTTGCAAGCAAAAAATTCGAGTTTTTCTAAAATATAAGAGTTTGTCAAGGCATTCATATTGGAATTTTTTTTGACCCGCCAGCGTATAAGTTGAAGAAGCTCAAAACATGCACGAAGGCACGGTACAGGTAATCAAGTTTTTACTATGACTATTACAAGGCGCCAGAGGGCCGAAAATGTGTGACTCAAGTTTTTCGCACAAGTTATAACCCGGCGGATCAGATTCGCCCGGGTTAACTTCATTGGAGACCGGCTCTTCGCCTAGCTCATCGACGGGTCATCCTGCGCCGGGTCTTCGTTGTCCTGGATCTGAAGGTTGTCCACATCCCAGTTGTAGTTGAGTAAAGCTTCAAATTCAGCTTCGTCATGCAAGATTGGAGACGGGTCAACATCAGGGACAAAGATGTGCTTACGACGTTGAGGAGTCAGTTCCTTCGGCTCAAACGTGGGCGCCCGGACTCGCGTGTGGTTGTCGTTGTAAGCCGCCTGGTACGTCTTCAGATCAGCTTCTGTTGCTAACTGGCCGGCCAACACTCGAGACGCTCTGAAGCAACGGGCGTAGTCATCTTGAGTGAACTCTGACCCGTCGGCCTTCAGCTACGGGAAGCCTCCCGTCATTTCCTCCGGGTTGAGCTCCGGCGCATATGCCAAAGCCCGGCTTAAAGCAGATATTGCACCCTTGCGGGTGGCTGATTTCTTCATCTCTTCAAAGTGCTTGGGGACGGTGGAGACGCAATTCAGTACATCCTTGATCAGTTTGGGAACCCCTTTTTCGCCAAACACAGCCCTAATGGTGAAGAGGCTTCCAGCGTACAGCTGTTCAGTGAAGGCATATAAAGCCTTCAGCTTCAACAAGCTGTCATCTGGAAGCTGGCGAGTTCGTTTGCCTGAAAAACAGATCAAGTTTGCAAGTTGCCAGGCGAGTCTCTATAAGAATATTTGAAAAATGCTCACAACATAGCCAGCAACGCTTACCAAAGACGGCTTCGGTCATCTGGGCTATATGGCGCTTCAGGCTGGTTAGCTCTTCAGTAACAGGCTTAAGACGGCCCTCGGCATCTTCTGCACGTTTGGTCAAGGCGGTTTGGTTGGCTTCAGCAGATTTTTTGTACGCTTCAAGCTCAGTCTTGATCTTTTCCAATTCCGTCACAGAGAGCCGCCACTTGGTGTCAGCTTCAGCCTGGGCGTCTTGTTGCAATGCCAGGGTTTTCCTAAGGTCAGTCAAGCTAGACTCGGCCGCATTTAAAGATTCCTACACACGACAAATTGTCAAACAGCAAGATCATCAATTTTAAGCCGCCGGTCCTATTTATAATAGTGCTTGGAGTTACTGCAGAGGGTTGTTACAAGTCTCAAGCAGATTACAAGCAATAAACTTGACACTTGGGGGCTAATGTGTATCAGTTCTTTCAAATTTATCCAAATACAAGCAAGACCCGGATCATCTTCATGAAGATAACCCGGCCCTTGGGGGCTACACATTGCTCGACAAGTCTATAGGATCAGATCTACAAAAGTTCCGGCTCATTATTTACATAATGACCCGTCCCTTGGGGGCTACACTTGGCATTTTTTGCATTTATCAAGGCAATAAGTGCCGGCTCATTATTGGTATAATGACCCGGCCCTTGGGGGCTACACGTTGGTCTTTTGAAGTCTACATATTACTGAAGACCCGACTTATCTTCGAGAAAATAAGCCAGCTCTTGGGGGCTATGTAAGGATATACAGAGAGTAGAAAAGTGGAGTACCTCATATTTCCTCTTCATCACCAACTAGGTTGGTCTCCATGTCCCGTCTCGTGGCAAGGCGGCTCAGATAACCCGAATGCAATTCATCAGCAGTCAGCTTCTCCAAGTTGGGCAGATCAAGCTTAGCCTTCTCCTTCTCAGGTGAAGGCGCCTCATCCTTGCTGATGTGTTTGGCGAGCACGTTGGAAGGGCCGGAGCGGCATAAGCTGAGCCGGTGATAGTGACCTCTTTTTCTTGAGCAGTCACGTCTTGAGTTGTCGGCAGGGGGCTGAGCGGCTTAGGATCCGTCTCCAGATTGGCCTCAGTAATTATAATATCGGCATCCGCCGGCTCAGTAAGCTGAGGAGTTTCATCGTGGGTGCTTTGGTCAGCCTCAGAGGGCTCTACTGGAATCTCAGAAGTACCAAGTCTCGGGTCCTCCGGCTCTGAGACATCCGGATAGGATGATGACCCGCTCAGTTTCCTCTTCTTAGCCTGGGCCCTGCGAACAAGGATTTCATTGTCTGTTATATGCAAGGACAGAATAGTAATAAGTAGAAAGAGGATGCAAAGAAGTTTACCCCGGGTTGATAACGAGGGGAGGCAGTTTGGAGGCGGTCGAGTCGCCAGACGAAGGAGGTGATTCCTGATACAGTTAAATTAAGCAGTATGAGCTAGTGACAGCGCAAGACTAATATGCAGAAGTACAAATATAAGTTATGAAGTACCTCATTGCGACGTTTCCGACGAGCCGGAGTGTCAGGTAAGCCGGCCACCAGGTCTTCAGAGCCGCCGCTCCGGGTCTGACGTCTAGCATCATGTTGTTGGTTCTTCAAAAGAAAGTCGGGATCCAAGTGAGCAAGAGGATGTGAAAACTTTACTTTCCGGATGACCCGCCGGATTTTCTCTGTTGGTAGAGGTTTTGAGTTGGAGGAGATGATAGTTACCTCTGTAGCACCGGCTTCGCTTGCCTCCGTGTCGGCCTGAGAGGAGTCAGCGTCAATAAGTTGCATGAAAAGAAGGCCAAGGGAATCAAGTTCTACCTCTGAGTCATCCAGCCCGAACAGCTCCTCAGTTGTTTGTTTCTTTTTACGAGCCGGAGCTCGGGCTTTGGTTGCCTTGCTTTTCTTCTTGGAGGTAGAGGTTAGTCTTTTGTTCCAGAAAGAAGAGCCGGCCTACATATAATGCATGCATGGACAGAGAAGTTAAATGAAGTAAAGTGCGAAATCTAAAGGAAAAGAGTGAAAGGTTAAAATAAAGTCTTACTTCAGGAGCCAGGTTAAGAGCATAAAAGGGGCTTAACCCCGTCTTGTTGCAAACTTCTTGAGGCTCTCCCAGCAGTGACTTGACGATTGCATTAAGGTCCTTGTCTGTCAGGGGGGTCTGGTTGAAGTGCTGAGGGTCATTCACTTCACCAGTATATTGACACATTAAGGCGCTGCGGCGGCTCAGCGGTAGAATTCTCGAAGAGACCCAGCAGCGGGTCAGATCAATGCCAGTTAACCTATCGGCTAACAGGGCCCTTATCTTTGAAAATGTTGGACCGTATTGGGCGCGCTCAGCGGAAGTTAGCCGGTCTGGAAGTTCACTGTCGGTGCAAAGCCGGTAGGGGCGATAACCCAACAGAGGATTCTCTCCGGCTGGAGAAGTATCCTTGCAGTAAAACCAAGTATGATTCCAGTCCTTGGGGTGGCTAGGCAGAGTCACCACAGGAAAAGACACATCCCTCCACCTCTGAATAGAAACACCACCGAGTGCGAGGCTTGGTCCATCGGCAATCTCAGTTTGGCAGTTGATGTAGAAAAAAATCCCTGAAGAGGTCAACGGACGGCTCTTCTTGCAGATATACTTCACAAAAAATCTGGAATTGGCACAAATTGGTGACAGAGTTGGGGCCAATGTCTTGAGGGTGCAGCTTGTAAAAGTGCAGTGCATCCCGGAAGAATTTTGATCCGGGCGGTGAGAAGCCATGGAGAAGATGGTCTGTAAAGACAATAACCTCCCCATCCTTGGGTTCGGGAGTGATTTCATTGCCAGGAGCCCGCCAGTGGATAACATCCTGAGCTGGTAAAACTCCCATGACTACAAAGTCGTTGAGTATTTCTTCGGTGACCCAAGAGCCTACCCAATCGCAAGAAGCGAGGGCTTTAGCCATGACGGCGGGTTAAAAAGGGTTGTGGAAGGGCATGAAAATGCGGCGGGTTAAAAACGCTGCGTGACCAAAACAGCTATGACTCTAAGATGACGATGATACTTGGCGGGTCATTGTTAATTTATGAGCCGCCGCTAATTACAGTAATCAGGCAGATTACATCGCTACAAGGAGAGCCGGCAGCACGATGACGGGTCAAATAGACAACAAATATTGGAAATATTGCTAAGTGTGGGAAAACAGGTTCCACTGACTACAGCTACCGTTTCAAGATCTACGGACGAAGATAATAGGAAAATATTTCCTAAACCTAAAACGACAACGAAGAACAGACAGTTCGTATATGAGTTCCCATGGAGGGATGACCAATGATGGGTATGGAAAATGTATTAAGTGGAGCGCCGCGGGTTTTTGTTAGCGATTGAAGGCTTAAATGTGTTTCTTTTATCATCTACGGCAAGAGCTTCAACGAGCGGCAGTGGACTCGGGAGAACGCCGGTGAGATAATGCAAATCTAAGAGGAAAAACGAAGGGAACCTGGAAGATGCAGGAGATGCGGGCGAGCGCCGGCAAGCTCGGAACACAGTCAGGGTGATGCAGCGGCCCTTGTGGAGGACGACAGCGAGGTCCGGACGGCGTGGAGGAGCTCCGGCTGCGCGAGCGTATGGAGGAAGAAGAAGAGAGAGGCGGCGATGGGGAAAGTGAAAAAGGATAGGGCCCCACGCGCCTATTTATAAGGGGGATGGAACAACAACAGTCTCACACGGGAATCAAGGAGACAAAATGATGATGGACCAAGAAAACGCCTCGATTCTCAGGTTGATTAGTTAATGCAAAGATCCGTTGTGATGTCATCCAGGTTTTTTGGATTTATCAGAGATGACGTCATTTGTTTCCACATGGCGGGTCATGAAGATTTATTGCAGGTCAGGTGCTTATGAAGAATGCAAGACTCACCAACTAGAAGACTTGAAGATTGACATGAACTAGTTCAAATCAATCTGGGGTCTAATGTTGGGGATATAACCCTGTGGTGAGACCCGCCCAGGAGGGGCTGGGTCATAAGGTTGGCGGCTTAGCAGTGAGGCCTGAGTCGGTTGAAAGGTCAAGACAAGGCCTGGAAGTGACTTGCCAAACGGGCCTGGAAGAGGCCCAGAGCCGGAAGGCTATGTGTGACCCGGAGGCGTAAGCCGCCGGGAGACGGCTTGCCAGACAAGGCAAGGATAGTTAGAGATAAGGTCAGTTACTAGATGTAACCCGGCCCGGACTCTTATAAGCCCAGGGCCTCGACCTGTGTATATAAAAGCGTGTTCCCTGGGCGGCTTAGACACGAAACCTTTGATCGAGTACCAGGTTAAGCGAATCCGCTCCCTTGTAATCGATATCCAATCAATACAACTCAAAGCAGGACGTAGGCTATTACCTCCTTCGAGAGGGGCCGAACTGGGTAAACATGTGTCTTTTGTCCCGATCAACCCCTTCGAGTTAACCGCCGTAGCAATGGCTTCACCCCTAAGTCCTTGCACTAGGACATCTGCCATGATAAAACCACGACAGGGGCCGTCAGGAGTGGGTAGACTCAGCACGCGTCCATGAATACCCAACGTTGCCGGTAGCCCTCCACCTTCTTCCCGACCTTCAGACGGATACTCGCGCCCGTGATGTCTACGAAGGAGACACACGCGGAGCGGTGCTCCCGGGCGGTGAACCGCAGGCTGAAAAAGTGGCGAAAGAGCGCCACCGAGGGCCTCACGCCCACAAATGCCTCGTGGTAGAAGGCGAAGATGGCCAGGAGGAGGATGGATTTGGGCTGAAGGTGCAAGGCGTGGATCTGATAATGGGAATGGATGGCGTAAAAGGACCTGGAGAATGGCGGGACCAGCCCGGCGTAGATGCTGTGAAGAAAGAAGGGATAGGCGGACTTCGGTAAGCCGCTCGGCGCCCACGAGCCTGGCCAGAGTCCGGGCGCCTGCCCCCCATTCTGCCCGTCGGCCACCAGCGGGAGCACGGGACCCAGATCCTCTTCGTCGGAAATGAGGGAAGGCAGGAGTGCCTGCCCGGCGGTGGCAAGGCTCAATGCGGAAGCCGCAGCCTTCCCATTCTTGCTGACGGGCGCCATCTGAGCGTTGGGGCCACAGGAAGGGTAAGGAAAGCGCCTCGAGAGAGCTTGTATCTGTAGCAGTTCCGCGCGGAGAGAGAAGATGCAGGAAGATGAAGGAAACACGAGGAATAGCAGTGGTGGCCCCCGGCCTCACCCGGGCTTTATGTCGGCTTGCACGACCTTCAATGCCTCAAGGAAAGCGGGGCGCCGCGCGTCCCAATGCGCCAGCGTGCCGTGCCTGGCCCACGGGCGGTTAGGGCCCACGTCACGGCATACCCACCAACCGGCGGGATCATGCGCACCGCGGGCCCGGGGGCTACTGTCGGGCCTCTGGGATTGGGGGTACCCAGGCCCGTCTGCCCGCGGCCCGGGCAAGGCGGTGGCTCCAAGCGATCGAGTGGCCCGCCAATCACCCTCATGAGGGGAGCCTTCGCGAGGGCCGATGCCTCATGAGGCACACGACGACCGCGACATCACGAGCCTCCTGGGGACACCCCCCCGCAAAGCCACCTCTGTTGCCTTCGCGGGGGCGGGTGGTCCCGCCCCTCCACGTGGTTGATGAGGCTCGCACCGAGCGGCCTCCGGGGCCGCACCAGCTAGCATAGAGGGAGTTTCCCTTTTGGTGATAGAGGGGGCAGTGCCAGCCCGCGGGTTCCCAAAGCACCCCCCAAATGTTTCCTCTTCCATGCAAGAAGACCAGGACCGGGGGCTCGGCAGGACGGATGTCACCCCGAGCCCATGAGCACGTCACAACGGGGAACTTTAGCAGGCGAAGACCACCTTTTGTCAGGATAAGCTGCGTCCTTGTCCCCTTTCAAAACGGCCATTGTGGCAACCCTTCCCGCCTGATAATTTCGGGGACGAGGACCAGGGCCGATATAAGGGGGGAACCAGCCCCTGCAGAAGGGACACACTTTTCGGTGGGGCAAGAACAAGCCTTCTACTCTTCTTCCTCCTCAAGCAATCCACCAAGCAGGAGTAGGGTTTTACACCGTGAGGTGGCCCGAACCTGGGTAAACTCTGTGCGTCCTTGTTCATCTTCCTAGCTCAAACCGCCGGAGAGCCGTCGTGAGGTTGTGAGGTAGAGTAGGGCAGGAGAGCGAGCGCACCCAAGTGTTCGAACCTGCTTGGGTCTGCGGAGCCCCGATTCCGACAGCACCCCTCTAACACATGATGTTCCTGCGCGTTTTGATCTGGACAACGGTCCAACAGAAGATCATGGCAGCGAGGACGACAATGATGCAGGTTCGCCAGAAAGGCCTCATTTGTTGATGGACAGCAGACAAAGGATGACCCCTAAGGTAGAAGAGGTTGCTGAAGAGGTGGACACAGATCTGGATGGAGATGAGACAGAGCCTGAATCGTGTTTGGAAATAATGGCCCCAGAGCTTCATGTCATAGAAATCTCAATGGAGTTGCGCGCTCAGCAAACATCTTTTGCATCTGACGAACTTAACGATGCAAGTTATGCTACTTCCGAAGAGGAGGAGGAGGAGGCCGGGTTGGAATACCTGACGACACATGCAGAGGACTCCGATGACGAAGGTCCGGCCGATGAATATGAGTTCAACTTGTTGGAAAAGATACTCTTATGAACCGTATACAACAGAGACATGAGCACACATGAGTTCAAAGATTTAAGCGGCGCTGACCTAGCAGTTGTAGCAGAGCAAGATATGTATGCTATGGAGCCGTTGGTTGCGCCAAGGCATCAAACAGCCGAAGAGGAGAAGATAAATCCGAGGTCGAAGCCTTTGATATATCCAAGGCTTGTGTTCAGATCCATGCTAGATATGAAGATATGGCTACATGAGTACGCAGTGCGGCACTATAGGCCTTACCACGTCCACAAGTCACACAAAACACCGAGATTCATGGTGCGGTGTGAGAAGAGCGAGCAGGGCTATCCCTGGAAGGTCTGTGCCCGTAAGTGCAAACTGGACGATCGATGGAAGATCGTTAACTGCGTAGGATCGCACCGTTGTGGGCGCGACCGCGTCGAAGGTCATCACTGGCAGCTTACGTCCTACTTCATCGGCCAGCGCCTGAAACATGCCATCACCAAGCAGCCGACGCAGTCCGCGTCGCAGCTGCAGGATTACATAAGCATGATATTTGAGTATGATGTGAATTACGAAAAGGCATGGAGGGCTAAGCAGTTGGCTCTGAAGATGGTGTACGGTGACTGGCAGGAGTCATACAGTGTGCTCCCGAAACTACTTCAGGCGATGAAGGCCTGCAATCCAGGAATGGTGTACGAGGTGGAGGGATACCCATGGGGATTCCCACAGAAGAGCCCAGAGGGGTGTGATGATGTCCAGGACTAGGGGGTACTCACCACGTCGTCTCCCGACCAGTGGGTTGGGCCGAGGACCCCCATGATGGCGGTTCACTCATGGGCCACTTCGGGCAGCCCATGCCGAATACAAGGAGGATTCCACAAGACTTGACGCACAAGACAAGGACTCCTCTAAACCCTAGGCCTACGGTGCATATATAAACCGAGGCCAGGTTAGTCAATAGATCATTACATTACATCTCATAATCTCGTGGTAGAGACATGTATTCTGTACTATCCCCATATCAATACAATCAAAAGCAGGATGTAGGGTATTATCTCGTCAAGAGAGCCCGAACCTGGGTAAAATCCCGTGTCCCTGTTACCATCGCACCAAGACGCCTAGTTTAGGACCCCTACTACGAGATGTGCCGGATTTGACACCGACATTGGTGCTTTCATTGAGAGCCTGCTCGGTAGTCGCCGCGGGGCGATGGAAATTCAGATCGGCTCCATCGCAATCTACGCATCGGAACCGAGCTACATCGTCAACGTCGGCATCTTCATCGCCGGCTTGACCGGTCACCTCGGCTAGGCCGAGGACTGCGTGCCACGTCAGATCATCTAGATCGGACGGGTGTTTTCATCAACATCAACTCCAATCTCAACCAAGATCATGGAAAAATCCTCCATGGTGCTCGGGGGCTCAACGTCAACATTGCCCTCGCGCGATCATGCAGTTTTTCTGGACAGCGAATTCGTGTTCGTCGTCCCCGCCTCCTCGAGTGTCGCTTTGACGATTGCTTCGGTGGAATTGTGCAGAATTGAGTCTAGAACAACCCTGCAAAATTTCGTCGCGTTCCGATGGAGGAATCTCCGGCGATCTACAATATACCGGAGCCCTGTCGAATCTGGATGGGAATCTGGACTAGTTTAGGGCGAGGTGTCCAGATTCCAGCTCGGACATTGTTTGGAAGATCCCACCGTTCATCGGCTGCGGAATTCCCATACCGATCACCCCTCAAAATTTCAGCTCGATCCGACCGTTCAAACTCCAGGAAACATCCGATGAGTGCATCAATTTTCCGATCTGTTTTCTGCGCGAAAACGAATCCGACCCGAATTCATCTTTCTTCATGAACGGGATATTGGACATCCTTTTTGAGGATTTTTTTTTATCCTAGGGTATTGTGTGTTGTTTTCAAATACGTGCCCACAAATTTTGAGTCTTTTCCGAGGCGATCTTCACCGTCGCGCCGATGTCAAACCGGCCCGACCACGTTGCTCCTCGGCTACCGACCTACGCCAATATCGATTGCGCCGTCGCTCCATCGAGCCGATGACAACCACCTCGGATCATCACCTCGGCGAGCCAACCAAGAGTTCGGCATCATGAGGGACAAATAATTATCAAGACAAGATTGTCGCCCCACGGATTGCACGGGTCGGGCGCGCGAGCATCGTCGCACGGTCTCTTCTCAAGCCAGCATTGATCGTGTCACAAAATCCGACCTGCGTCGGCATCGCCGCGCCGTCGCTTCTTCAAGCCGACATCCACCACGCAGACCTGCTTCGACACCTCGGTTGGCATGAGAAATCGGCGTCACCAGCCGACCAGCTTCGACACCTCGGCTGGCGTGAGACTTCGGCGTCACCAGCCGACCTGCTTCAACACCTCGGCTGGCATGAGACTTCGGCATCACCAGCCGACTAGCATGAGACTTCGGCGTCCTCCGGTCACAGCTTCGCCATGTTAACTGGACCGAGGACTTCATCTCGCCACATCGACCGTGCAGCGTCGCCACTTCGTCAAGCCGAACACTTCGTTCAGGCACCTCGACGCCCATGCCGTATTCCTTTACCTATTTGCTTCACTTAAATTAACTAAGTAGAAGAATTTTTTTTAAAATATATTATTACCTTTATTTGTTATTACTCTTGGTTTGCACTATATTATGTGAACAGGTAGTTTGCTTCGACTGTGTAACACGGTCACCTCGGCGCGTTGACATCGTCGTCTCGACTCCGTCGACCGAATTGTGTCACCACTTCATCAAGCCGAGCTCTTTGCTTGGGCACCTCGGGACCGGCTTGGGGGCTGGGACCTTGACCCGCTATAAGCTCGGCCCGCGTCGTCAACACCGAGCACATTAACGAGCTAAGTCGCCTTAATGCTCAAATTTCTAAATTTTTGTTCGGTTCTACCGAGCATTATATTTATGTTAAATAAAAAAGTTTGTTTGTTAACAACACTTCCTTTTCCCATGATAACTGGGGGCTTCGTCGTCACGCTGCCGAACTACTCTGTCTCCTCGGCTGGACCGGGGGCTTTGCCTCGCCGCGGCAACCGTGCTGCGTTGCCACTTCTCGACCCGAGCTCTTCGCTCAGTTACCTCGGGCTTGGGGGCTGGGACCTCGGCCAGGCCGAGGACTACTTCTTTGTCCCGCCACAACCCCGGACCGCACCGAGCACATTAACCAGCTAAGTCGTTTTCGTGCTCAGCTCTCTTTAGAATTTTACTTTTTGTTCGGTTCGACCAAGCATTATACTTTTTTGACAAAAAGTTGTTTGTGAAAAACTTTCTTTGTCAAAACTTTGTTTGTTACAAACAAATTCAAATACCCCGTTTACTTGGGGGCTTCCTTTATGAAACCTTTTCTCTTTGCATGTGATTATTATTGTACAGCTTCTTTCCTTGCTCGTGTATTATGCCAAAATATGCATCATGTTGACTTAAGTGTTCCGCAAAGCTGGGTTGCCTGGCTCCTGTGCTTACCCCTACGTTCCCGATTGTTCGGCTAGGGAGTAAAGGGAGCACCTCTGCGATTGTTACGATCAGGTCATCCGAACTTGTACCTCAGACGGGTGAAGCCGAAAGCTAGCGCTCTTATTGTTTTCAACTATGGTCGGCACACGACGGAACTCACGCGTACACAAATCTATTGCACAAGTCTCATAGTAATCATGAGTGACCAAAGAAAGGTACCGTTGGGGGAACTATTTTCTTTGAAGATGCTTCTTACGTTACATAAGTAATATAGCATAAGTTCCCTGGGCGCGCTTTGTCTGTTACAGCCTCATGGCCTGATTGCCTGGTTATCCGAAACACCGCCGATATTCTCGGTAGGCGGAGTAGATAACACTTTTCGGCCCTTGGCCAAAGAGGGAGAAGCCGACGGTCGGTTAAGACGCGTTCAAAGTTCGGGCGAACACAGATATTATATAAGTACTTCGGTACATACAATCATTATACATAAAATTCTTTTACCCAAGTCACTTGGAGGCTCTTAAATTAATATGAGCCGTTTTATAATAGATGTTTTCTTCTTAGTCGTTGCAAAGTCTTTTTCTACCACTCCTTTCTCGACTCAAGTGTATGATCAGTAGCCGGGTAGCCTGTTTTCTCTCTAAAGCCGCTTGCGTTTAGTTCGCTAAACTGGCCTGAGAAACACTCCACCTTCGGGATAGGGAGATTGAAGCCGAAGGCTGACCCACTTGAAGTCTAGAGATCGGATGTGTCATGTCAAAGCACAACGGAAGCACAATTTTAAGACCAATTTCGTATTGGCACCAAAAAACTTGATTCAATCTAGACGTAAAGTTTTTTACGCAAGTTTTTTGGTCTTTTGAGCTTATAACATCTTTCACCTATTTTATGTTTTCCTTTCAGGAAGCGGGACATTCTCTTGGTTGAAGTGTTCGACGTGATGGTCTTGCTAGGAAACTCTTTTCTAAACTACAGTTCGGCATCTTTCCTGCTGAACTCCACCTCGATGTTGTCAAAACATACATGACGGTTGAACTAGTTCCCGAGGAGGTACGATCCTAGGGTCGGCCATGTTGCCCAACCCAAGTCTCGAGGGCTACTGCATTGACAATTCAATGCAGAAAATTTAAGTGCAATACAGTTTCCGAGGAGATTATGATCCTCATGTTGGTCGGCCGCACCCAACCTGAGTCTCGAGGTCTGTGCACACCGCTTTTGTGTTCCTAATTATGCTGCCGAGCTAGAAGTTGATCCTCAGGACGATTTCGCGAATCGACCTAAGTCTCAGGGGCTACTGGGATTAGTGGTTTTCTTTTATCCTTCAGGTGCATCTCGGGTTTTAGCCCAACACACACCTTGAGGGCTACTGGTTATATATCTCGGCAGAGAATAAATTGCACCAATCGAAAATATCCACAAAAAATCAGCCTACGGTCGGGGTGGTGCACCACCTCGGAAGCAGTCCGGCATAAAGCTCGGGCGCAAGTGGCTGGCTCCATAGAGGGCATTTCCGGCATTAAGCTCGGCTGAATTCGTTCAATCTTTTAAAGACCGAGGTAGTTTATGACACCTCGGACGCTGATCATCGTTGGAGCTCGGATGCGGTCCGGCGTTGGAGCTCGGAAGCATTCCGGCATAAAGCTCATGATTGAAGACACTTCGGAAGTGGTCCGACGTAAAGCTCGGATGCGAATGGCTGGCTCCATAAAACACTATTTTCGGCATTAAGCTCGGATGAACTCCTTCAACTTTTTCAAGACCGAGGTAATCTATGACACCTCGGATATAGTGCGGCGTTGGAGCTCGAACACAGTCCGGCGTTGGAACTCGGACACAGTCCGGATTGGGGCTCGGCTGCAAAAAGATACCTCGGATACGGTCCGGCGTTGGAGCTCGGCTGTAAAAAGACACCTCGGATGCAGTTCGGCGTTGGAGCTCGGACGCAAGAGGACACCGCCGCACGGGAAACACTTCAAACCCGAGGTGTGGCATAAAAAATAATAAGGCATTGATAAAGGCCGATAACTTAAAGGGGCTCCTCGGATGTCCGATGTGTGAACTCTTCGAATTCAGCTTGGCGATCCTCAAGATCGGACATGGGAAGATTTGTTGAACCAGTTTTCAAGACCGACGACCGAAGACAAATAACTGTGCGGAAGAACCGAGGAGCGTCCCCAACTTGAAGACCGGTTCAGGGGGCTACTGATGGTGTCCTGGACTAGGGGGTACTCACCACGTCGTCTCCCGACCATTGGGTCGGGCCGAGGACCCCCATGATGGCGGTTCACTCATGGTCCACTTCGGGCAGCCCATGCCGAATACAAGGAGGATTCCACAAGACTTGGCGCACAAGACAAGGACTCCTCTAAACCCTAGGCCTATGGTGCATATATAAACCGAGGCCAGGTTAGTCAATAGATCATTACATTACATCTCATAATCTCGTGGTAGAGACATGTATTCTGTACTATCCCCATATCAATACAATCAAAAGCAGGATGTAGGGTATTATCTCGTCAAGAGAGCCCGAACCTGGGTAAAATCCCGTGTCCCTGTTACCATCGCACCAAGACGCCTAGCTTAGGACCCCTACTACGAGATATGCAGGATTTGACACCGACAGGGTGGGACCGGAGGTTCACCGTTTTTAGGAGGGTGTTCTGGGCATTCAGAGCGTGCATAGAGGCGTATCGTCACTGCAAGCCAGTTCTTTCTGTTGACGGGGCGTTTCTTGCCGGCAAGGTCCGAGGCGTGCTACTGGTGTTCGTAACCTGTGACGCCGATAATCAGCTTGTGCTCCTTGCTTTCGCCCTGGTCGAACGGGAAGACAATTCCAACTAGGAATGGTTCATGAATCTTCTTCGGGTGCATGTCTTTGGTCGCGAGAGGCCGCCATGAATCATATTGGACCGACACCCTGGGATCATCAACATAGTGCAACTACAGTTAGAAGGTTATCTGGATGTGATTCACAGATGGTGCATGTGACACTTCGCTCAGAACTTCTACGCGAAGGTAAAGAACAAAGACTGCACTGACGCATTGAAGCTTCTGTGCGGGGAATTTGAGCCCTACATTTTTGATGAAAGGCTGAAAAACCTCATGAAGGCGGTGTCCAAAGAGGGATTCGATTTCATAGAGACTCACCTTCCTTTGAAGGAGAAGTGGGCTCGCGCCTTCGATGTAGGGGGGGCCATGTACGACCACATGACGAGCAACATGGTTGAGATTTTCAATGCCGTTCTGAAGGGAATAAGGCGGCTCCCAGTGGCCACTATGCTCACCTTCACCTTTGACAAGTGCAATGAGTACTGGATATCATGATGGTCTGCCGTTAAGCGCTCCATCAGCACAGATCACATTAATTGCGATGGCAACCGCAGTGACCGTCGGTGGCCTTGAAAGGTCACTGAGCGGTTAGAGACATAGCAGATCAAGTCTTTTGGCTAGAATGTGAAGACGTATGATCCAGTGAAACAGGATTACTCCGTACAAGAGGCGGGCGGCCATAGCAGTGTCGGGCAACCATGGGGCGGTCGTGTTTATAAGGTGAACCTTGAGAAGAAAACTTGCACCTGCCATAGGACGAGGGTTTAACATGAGCCCTGCTCACATCTGATGGTGGCATTCAGGCAACATGTTTTTAATTGGGATACTATGGTCTCCCTGTATTACAACATAGAGGTTATGGAGCTTACCTAGTCCACCAGGTTTAAGCCCTACCTGGACCCTGCTCGGTGGCTCGCGTACACCGACGACGAGTTTCGTCCGGACCCTGCTCTTGTTATTACCGCACGTGGACGACAGTAGTCAAAGAGGTTTAAAATGGATATGGACAAGATGAAGCGTAAGAGGAATAAGTATGACGCGTTCTCGTACGAGACGCGCACGCAGAACCGATGCACGTCTGTCATAAGACCGGACACATAAACAACAAGAAGTTTACCTGCGAGATGAGGACCGCCGAAGCCGCGAGGGAAGCAACCAGGGAAGCCGCACAGAGTGAGGGGCCTTGGCGGAGGGTGTGTCCGCCCAAGCATCGGGCAACATGCGGACTGGCACTGTAGCTTCATCCGTTCGTAAGGGGGGGGGGGGGGTTCTCGAAGAGGGGAGGCCGAGCCACGTGCGGAATGGGGAGTTTGAGATAAATAGGTCATTCCGTTGTGTCCCTCTTATTAGTGTCATTGCATTTGTTCTGCTATGCTAAAATGTTGTTATTTGTTCACAACAGAATGGCGGCCCAGGCTGACGGTCCACTGGACCTGCCAGACCCTGAGCCCGCCGATTGCGTGGACATGGTGTTGTTGGACAACTTCTACGATCACTCACGCCGCGGTCATAGAATCGTGGAAGGACAAGTACCCGTCTCATGACTTGTCCTTACGTTGAACTCCTTGAGGCAAGCTTTCATTGGTCACTAATTGTTTTCCTTGCTCTCACGATGACAGGACCTGACCCACTACGTATCCGGTCTCATGACATCGAGAACATGTTGTACGACGAGCGGTACACACCGTATTTTTGAGAAGCGCAGTTGCTGCCATTCATCACAATGCTCCGGAGCGGAATGCATGTATTGAACGGCTATCTGCTAACATGCATGGTGGACCTTTGGAGGCCCGAGACTCATACTTTCCACTTGCCGTGCGGGGAGATGACCATCACACTATAGGTGTCAACCTCATAACTGGACTACCAGTCACCGGCAAACCCGTCACCGGAATAACCGATCCAAACATGTGGAAGTCACGAGTTGAGTCCAAACTCGGTGTGAAGCATGACTCGTTTCCACCAGGTTGGAAGAAGAAGCTGGCTAGCAAAAAGGTGCCAGTATCCCGCAACATAGAGCCAGGGGAAGACAGTGTGTCAAAGCAGTTGAAGAATACAAAGAAGCGGCTGAAGACCGGCATGTCGTTTGTATGGTTGGAAGCAAACTTTGGGAAAGGCCCGTCTGCAGATGCTTCTGATGAGGTCATCCAGATGTTCGCAAGGGCTTATACTCTCTACGTCCTGGGGGCATGGTGTTCACGGATGGCACCGGAGACTACATCTCCTGGATCTGGCTCCAGCTTCTGTCCGATTGGAAGGAAGCTGGGTAGTTGAGCTAGGGACCCACTGCCCTTGTCTGGCTATATTGCCAACTATGTGAGGCCTGCCGCCATTCCAACTACAAGTCAAACATCGGAGGATGCATGATCCTATTGCAGGTGTCGACTTGGGCTCACATTCCCGTGTGCAGACCCAGACTGTGGTGCCGGAAAAACGCGATACGTCCTTGTACCTTGAGAACTATGTCGGGCCGATGATAAGCCACAAGTATAGGGGATCGCAACAGTTTTCGAGGGTAGAGTATTCAACCCAAATTTATAGATTCGACACAAGGGGAGCCAAAGAATACTTGAGAGTATTAGCAGTTGAGTTGTCAATTCAACCACACCTAGAGATTAAATATCTACAACAAAGTGATCAGTAGCACAGTAATATGATAGTTTGATAGCAATAGCAGCAGTAACGGTAATGGTGACAGTAGCAGTAGTAGCAATAGTTTTGTAGCAGTTGGAACAACAGCAACAATAGTAACTTAGCGAGAACAATAAGTGGAAAACTCGTAGGCACTGGATCGGTAACTCATTGGATGATATTCATCATATAAGAGTCATAACCTAGGGCGACACAGAATTAGCTCCAGTTCATCAATGTAATGTAGGCATGTATTCCGTAAATAGTCATACGTGCTTATAGAAAAGAACTTGCATGACATCTTTTGTCCTACCCTCCCGTGGCAGCGGGGTCCATAAGGAAACTAAGGGATATTAAGGCCTCCTTTTAATAGAGAACCGGAACACAGCATTAACACACGGTGAATACATGAACTCCTCAAACTACGGTCATCACCGTGAAGTATCCCAAATATTGTCACTATGGGGTTGACGGATCATAACACATAATAGGTGCATATGACTAGGCAAGATCGGATCAAGAACATAGATATAATGGTGATAACATAAACGGTTCAGATCTGAAATCATGGCACTCGGGCCCTAGTGACAAGCATTAGGCATAGCAAAGTCATAGCAACATCAATCTCAGAACATAGTAGATACTTGGGATCAAGCCCTAACAAAACTAACTTGATTACATGATGAATCTCATCCAACTCCTCACCGAACAGCAAGCCTACGAAGGAATTACTCACTCCCGGTGGGGAGCATCATGGAATTGGCGATGGAGAAGGGTTAGTGATGATGAAGACCGAAGATTCCCCTCTCCGGAGCCCCAAACGGGCTCCAGATCTGGCCTCCCGATGAAGAACAGGAAGTGGCGGCGGTTTCGTATCATAAAACACGATGAAACTTTCTCTTTGATTTTTTTCTCCGAAAATAGGAATTTATAGTGGCGGAATTAGGGTCAGTGGGGCCACGAGGTGGGCACAACCCACCAGAGCACGCCCAGGGGGCCTGGCGTGCCCTGGTGGGTGCTGGCCACCATGGCTCCCTTCTCCGGTAGTTTTTGGCTCCAAGAATTCTTATATATTCTGAAATTATTCTCCAAAAAGTTTTGTTCCGTTCCGAGAACTTTTATTTCTACACAAAAACAGCACCATGGTAGTTCTGCTGAAAACAGCGCCAGTCCGGGTTAGTTTCATTCAAATCATGCAAATTAGAGTCCAAAACAAGGGCAAAAGTGTGAGGAAAAGTAGATACGTTGGAGACGTATCAACTCCCCCAAGCTTAACCCATTGCTTGTCCTCAAGCAATTCAGTTGACAAACTGAAAGTGATAAAGAAAAACTTTTACGAACTCTTTTGTTCTTGTTTACATATATATGCTTAAGTAGCACCCAAGTTTTCAGCAAAGATTATGACTAACCATGCCAACAATAACTCTTAGAAATTATGTTAACTCATATCAATAACATAAGCAACTAGCGAGCAATAATAAGATATCTCAAATGCCAACACTTTGTCAAAACAATCATGATACAATATGACAATAGCGGTATCTCGCTAGCCCTTTCTGAGACCGCAAAACATAAATGCAGAGCACCTCCAAAGTTCAAGCAGTGACTAAACATTGGAATTCATGGTAGAAAAGATCCAGTCATGCTGCACCCAACATCAACTATATACAATGCATGAGGATGACAATAGTGCTCTCAGGTCTGGCGCTTATTTGAGAAGGTGATGACTCAACATAAAAAGTAAATAGATAGTCCCTTCGTAGATGGAAGCATGGATTTACAGAGGTGCCAGAGCTCAAAGCTTAAAACAGAGATAGATATAATTTTGGGAGGTACACCCTTCCTGTCAACGTTACGACCAAGAGTTATCAATATCTTCCATGCCAAACAAATTAGCGGCGGCTCCCAAGCGGTAAAAGTAAAGGTTTACTCCCCCTCCACCAAGAATCACACTCCACGGCTAGCCGCATCCACGGGTACCGTCCAAACCAACAACATTCCTTGGGGATTTTTTTTTTGATTTCGGGACTAGGAATCCCTATTACCGCCCCTCTCGTGTAAGGACGAGTGAATAAATACTCATCATGAGAATAACCCGCTTAGCATGGAAGATACTGACCGCCCCCTGTCGCTCCATGAGCGGTCCAGGCACATAAAACCGATGTTCATTTGAATTTTTAGAGATGGCACATGCAAATTTACTTTGGAACAGCAGGGTAATACCGCATATAGGTAGATATGGTGGACTCATCTAGCATAACTTGGTTTAAGGGTTTTGATGCACAAGCAGTATTCCCTCTTAGTACAGGCGAAGGCTAGCAAATAGATTGAGAAGCGGCCAGCTAGAGAGCAAAAACGGTCATGAACATGCATTACATATAATCAACATTGGATACTAGCATGAGTAGGATATGGAAACCATGAACATAAATATCATGAAGGCTATGTTGGTTTTGATTCAACTACATGCGTGAACATGTGCCAAGTCAAGCCACTTGAAACATTCAGAGGAGGATACCATATCATCATACCGCATCACAACCATTTTAATGCATGTTGACACCCAAGATAAATCATTATCCACTCCTATCTACTTAAGCATGGCATGAACAACTATAATCTCTAAGGGTCATTGCAAACACATTTGATCATAATATGCTGAATCAAGAATACTAGGTTAAACATATTTACAAACAAAAACAAGTTGAGTTCATACCCGCTTTTCTCTGCCAGAGTCAATTCATCAAATATCGTCATTATTGCCTTTCACTTGCACGACTGAATGATAAGAAGATAATAATAGTGCAAGAGTGCCGTGGACTAAGTTGGAATCTGCAAACATTTTATTTAAGAGGAGAAGACAAGGTAATATGGGCTCTTTGTTAGATTAACAATAATAAATATGAGAGCCACTCAACAATTTCATTGTGGTCTTCTCCTTGGTATGACTCAATTAAAAGGAAAAGAATTTCAGAGAAACACACTGAAATATTTTGGAGTTTTTGGTTTTTCTCGAAGAAAGCAAATTAAAGAGGAATAACAAAAAACGAGAAAAACTATTTACACGGGAAAGCTCCCAACAAGCAAAAGAAGAAGTGAGAAATATTTTTGGGATTCATTTTGATGCTACAATTAACTAAGCTAGAAAGAAAAACTAAAAAGAAGTAGGAAATATTTTTGGGTTTTCTCAAAGTTTTTCAAACACACAAGAAGAAAGCGAGAAAACAAATCTAACATGGATATTACAATGAAAAAGTGTGAACACCGACAACTGGAATGAAATGTGTGAACATGAATGTAATGTCGGTGGAAATACGTACTCCCCCAAGCTTAGGCTTTTGGCCTAGCTTGGTAATCACCATCCGTATGAATAATAATCTGGGCGATGGCTCACCGAGGCCCTCGGTGCAAACTCCACGGCCCTCCTGGCGGCTTCAACCTCCGCATTGTACGCATGGGCCTCGCTCGCAAGGACATAGTATCTTCCCCTACCGTGAAAATCAAAGAGAGCAGGAGCAGGCAAAGCGACATGCACAACAGTTTTTTTTATTAAATCTCATGTTATAGGTGTAGTTAGTGGCCGTACCCGTAAGGAACTTATGATGCTTCATGGCATCAAAGTCTAAATATTGAGTAGGTAAGATGGGATCATTAGGCCATGGTGATACATTTAATCTCTCCGCTACACGGGACGCATAGATTCCTCCATAAAAATTACCATTAGCAGCATTGAGCTGCAGCCTCCGTGCAACAATTGCACCCAGATTATAATATTTATTTCCAGTTATGGTAGTGTGTAAGAGACTCAAATCATGAGCACACAGTGTGCTACAATCTTGTTTGCCTACGATACATTTACCGTTAAAGAGTGCGAAATATTGTATTGATGGGAAATGGATGCTGTTAATTCTCCCTTGTGTTACCCCCTATCTTCACCAAACAAAGATTAACTAAAATTGACTCGTATTCAGATTTTGTTGGTTCATCGAGGGAACCCCAATATGGGAGTTTGCATGCTTCACTAAACATTTCTAACGGCATGGTGAAAGAACGGTCATAAAGGTTGAATGAAACTCTAGACTCACGAGAAAAATATTTAAATTTCTTTGTGAAGGTTTTCGTGAGTTCGAGGTGTTGGGGGCACTTATCTGCAATGAAGGGACCAAGCTCTATATTGTGGATATATTGTTCAAATTCCTCCTTAATACCTGCACTTTCCATGAACTCGTTGCACGGCCACAAGCATGATTTAGTGGCGGCATCTCGCATCGAGCTTTTGCTTGGCTCAACATAAGATTGTTGAACTGAGCTTCCACTTGGTGAGGCCTCCGAGGATCTCCTCCTCGAAGAACTCCTAAAGAATTGCATTTTTATTTGCGAACAAATTTCTGAAATATTTTTGAGACACAAAATTTTGTTAGCAAAACTTCGTGAAATTGATAGCAACTTCTCCTAAGCATGCATAGATGCCATATTGAGCATTCAAACTACTTAGAACTCTAAGAATTCAACATGCAAGCTCATCTACAGCAGCACCAAGAGTGGCTAATTATTCTAAAAGTAACCCACTAAATCAAAAACTTATTGGAGCAATGGAGGAGTCACATACCAAGTAGCAATCCCTCCAAACAGTTTCAGAAACGGAGCTTCGAGCTAAGAGATCGAAATCCGCGGGTTTGAGAGCAAGAACACGAGAATGGTGGCTGTGTTGAATATTTTCTGGAGGTAGGGGATGATGTGGGCTAAAGAGATAAGTGAGGGGACCTACATGGGGGCCACAACCCACTAGGGCGCGCCTGGGGGTGCTGGCACGCCCTGGTGTCTTGTGGGCACCGGATGCACCCCCTCTGGTATTATTTGCACCAGAAATTCAGAAATATTCAGAAAAAAATCGTGTCAAATTTTCAGGACATTCTGAGAATTTTTATTTTTGGGTCATTTTTTATTGCACGGTGAAAACAGAAAACATGATATCATGGCATTTTATTTTATTTGACTAATTAAAACAGAAAATAAAAGGTGGGAGCAGAGAGTTGTGCTTACTAGATTCATCAATTTCATACCTCTCAAAAATGATCCATTAATAAGGTTGATCAAGTCTTATTAACAACCACTTCCGATTAGCATGAAACCGAAGAACTTTCGTAAAACACTAAGTTACCTAAATGGGGATGTGCATAACCCCAACAATTAGTATATCATATTTCTTTTTGGCAGGAGGTAGATGTAATTGAAAACTTCAAATATTGATGGTCGAATATTCTTCAATAACATTTATACCATTCACTTGGAATTGTTTCTTCGGAAAGTGCACCGTATGCTCATTACCATTGATATGAAAGTGACTTTGCTTTTATTGCAATCAATAACAGCCCCTGCAGTATTCAAAAAGGGTCTACCAAGGATAATTGACATGTTGTCATCCCCGGGCATCTCAAGAATAACAAAGTCCGTTAAGATAGTAACATTTGCAACAACAACGGGCACATCCTCACAAATACCGATAGGTATGGCTGTTGATTTGTCAGCCATTTGCAATGATATCTCGGTAGGTGTGAGTTTATTCAAATCAAGTCTTTTATATAAGGAGAAAGGCATAACACTAACACCGGCTCCCAAATCACACAAAGCAGTTTTTACATAGTTTCTTTTAATGGAGCAAGGTATAGTTGGTATTCCAGGATCTCCAAGTTTTTTAGGTACTCCATCCTTAAAAGAATAATTAGCAAGCATGGTGGAGATTTCAGCTTCAGGTATCTTTCTTTTATTAGTGATGATGTCTTTCATATACTTTGCATAAGGGGCCATCTTTAAAATATCAGTTAAGCGGGTACGCAAAAAGACTGGCCTAATCATTTCAGCAAAGCGCTCAAATTCTTCATCATCCTTTTTCTTAGATGGCTTAGGAGGAAATGGCATGGGTTTCTGAACCCAAGGCTCTCTTTCTTTACCATGTTTCCTAGCCACAAAGTCTCTTTTATCATAACATTTATTTTTAGATTGTGGGTTATCAAGATCAAGAGCAGGCTCTATTTCAACATCATTATCTGGTTCTTTATTGCTAGGTTGAGTATCTTCATGAGCATCATCATTATCATTTTCATTATCACTAGGTGAATGTTCCTTACCAGACTGAGTTCCAGCATCAGAAATAGAGACATCATTATTATCAGGAGGTTTTTGTGTGTCAGGTTCACTAGAGGTGTGCAAAGTCCTATCATTTTTCTTTTTCCTTTTCTTCCTAGAAGGACTAGGTGCATCAATATTAATTCTCTGATAGTCTTGTTCAATTCTTTTAGGATGAACCTTAGGATAAAGTGGTTCTTGGGCCATTCTACCTCCTCTAGTTACTACTCTAGCAGCAAAATCATTCATATTATTATTCATTTCATCAAGCAATTCTTTTTGAGACTTAGCAACTTGTTCTAGCTGAGTTTGAACCATAGATGCATGTTTTCCTACACCTCTAACATCATTAATGATTCTAAATAGCAAGTCACTCAAGCGAGCAATCATATCAGAATTATATTTCAATTGTTTCAAAACATGTGCATTGAAATGATCTTTCTTCATAATATAGTTGTCAAACTCATATAGGCATTGACTAGGATGTTTATTGTGAGGGATATCACCTTCATCAAACTTTAATCAAGAATTTACCTCTACCACCTGTGGAGGTGGTGGTGTGTCAAGGACATGTATTTCTTCAATAGGTGGCAAATTCTTAACATTCTCAGCTTTAATACCCTTTTCCTTCATAGATTTCTTTGCCTCTAGCATATCTTTAGGACTGGTAAATAAGATACCCCTCTTCTTCGGAGTGGGTTTAGGTGGTGGTTCTGGAAGAGTCCAAACATCATAATTCTTCAATATGTTATTCAATAATTCCTCAACTTGTTCAACAGTTCGTTCCCTGAAAAGACAACCAGCACAATTATCTAGGAAGTCCCTAGAAGCATCGGTTAGTCCATTATAGAAGATATAGAGTATTTCATTTTTCTTGAGAGGGTGATCAGGCAAAGCATTAAGCAATTGGAGAAGCCTCCCCCAAGCTTGTGGGAGACTCTCTTCTTCAATTTGCACAAAGTTAAATATTTTCTGTAAGGCAGCTTGTTTCTTATGAGCAGGAAAATATTTTTCAGAGAAATAGTAAATCATATCCTGGGGACTACCACACAACCCGGAGTAAGAGTATTGTACCATGTCTTAGCATCACCCTTTAATGAGAACAGAAATAACTTGAGGATGTAATAGTAGCGAATCTTCTCATCATGAGCAAAGAGGGTGGCTATATCATTCAGCTTAGTAAGGTGTGCCACTACAGTTTCAGTTTCATAGCCATGGAAAGGATCAGATTTAACCAAAGTAATTAACTCTGGGTCGACAGAGAATTCATAATCCTTATCGGTAACAAAGATAGGTGAAGTAGCAAACTTAGGATCACATTTCATTCTAGCATTCAAAGTCTTTTCCTTATACTTGCGTAGCAATTTCTTAAGATCGTTTCTATCCTTGCAAGAAAGAATTTCTCTAGTTACCTCTTCGTCCATAACATAACCTTCAGGTATCTTAGGCATTTCAAATTTAGAAGAGCTAGGACTAATAGGTGTTTCATAGTCATCATAAGTTTCATAAGCTTCATCAGTTTCAGTAATCTCATCAGTTTCAGTGATTTCATTCTCTTTGGCTCTAGCAATTTGTTCATCAAGAAATTCTCCTAGTGGCACATTATCATCAAGCATGGTACTAGCATCATCATAAGCATCATTCATAGCAGAGGTAGCATCATCAATAACTTGCGACATATCGGGATTACTAGCATGTGGTGGTGTTGCAAACTTACTCATAACAGAAGGTGAATCAAGTGCAGAGCTAGATGGCAGTTCCTTACCTCCCCTCGTCTTAGAGGGAAAAATCTTAGTCTTTGGATCCTTCAGATTCTTCATAGTTATCAATTGATATAAATCCCAAGTGACTCAACAAATATAGCTATGCTCCCCGGCAACGGCGCCAGAAAAAGGTCTTGATAACCCACAAGTATAGATGATCGCAACAGTTTTCGAGGGTAGAGTATTCAACCCAAATTTATAGATTCGACACAAGGGGAGCCAAAGAATACTTGAGAGTATTAGCAGTTGAGTTGTCAATTCAACCACACCTGGAGATTAAATATCTGCAGCAAAGTGATCAGTAGCACAATAATATGATAGTTTGATAGTAATAGCAGCAGTAACAGTAATGGTGACAGTAGCAGTGTTGTGGAACGTTGCATGGGAAACAAAAAATTTCCTACGCACACGCAAGACCTATCCATGGTGATGAGCATCTACGAGAGGGAGAGTGGATCTACATACCCTTGTAGATTGCTAAGAGGGAAGCGTTAAGAAATGCGGTTGATGTAGTCAAACGTCTTCGCGATACAAATCGGTAGCCGTCCCGCGATCCAATCACGATCCGTCCCGATCTAGCGCCGAACGGACGGCACCTCCGCGTTCAGCACATGTACATCTCGATGACGATCTCTGCCTTCTTGATCTAGCAAGAGGGGGCGGAGAGGTGGATGAGATCTCCAGCAGCACGACGGTGTGGTGGTGGTGGTGGAGTTATCCCGGCAGGGCTTCGCCTAAGCACTACCGGAATCTATTTGGTGGAGGAACTAGAGAATAGAGAACTAGCACATGGCCTTGTGTCTTTGGGGGCTCTATTCCTCTAGTATATATAGGGGGGAGGAGGCATCCTCCCTAGGGTTTCCCCTAGGGGTCGGCCGAACCAGGGCAAGGAGGAGTCCAATCCACTTCCTACTAGCAAGTGGATTCATATTAGGAAGGAGTCCTATTCCTTCCTATCTCCACCTTTTTTCCTCTCAGGCATATGGGCCCTTATGGGGTCGGTTCCCCAGCCCATTAGGGGCTCGTGCGCCACCTCTTGGGCCCATGTGCCCCCCGAGGGTGGGTGGGCCCCACCCGGTGGACCCCCGGAACCCATTCATCACTCCCGGTACACTACCGGAAATACCCGAAACTTTTCCGGAACCCAAATACCACTTTCCTATATATAAATCTTTACCTCCGGACCACTCCGGAGCTCCTCGTGACGTCCGGGATCTCATCCGGGACTCCGAACAACCTTCAGTCACCAACACATATATCTCAATACTACCGAAACGTCACCGAACGTTAAGTGTGCAGACCCTGCGGGTTCGAGAACTATGTAGACATGACCGAGACATCTCTACGGTCAATAACCAATAATGAGACCTGGATGCCCATATTGGTTCCTACATATTCTACGAAGGTCTTTATCGGTTGAACCTCTATGTCAAGGATTCAGTTAATCCCGTATGCTGTTCCCTTTGTTCTTCGGTATGTTACTTGCCCGAGATTCGATCGTCGGTATCTCTATACCTAGTTCAATCTCGTTATCGGCAAGTCTCTTTACTCGTTCCGTAATACAAGATCCCGTCGCTAACTCTTTAGTCACTTTGCTTGCAAGGCTTATTGTGATGTTGTATTACCGAGTGGGCCCCGAGATACCTCTCCGTCACACGGAGTAACAAATCCCAGTCTCGATCCATGCCAGCTCAACAGACACCCTCGGAGATACCTGTAGAGCATCTTTATAGTCACCCTGTTACGTTGCGACGTTTGATACACACAAAGTATTCCTCTCGTGTCAGTGAGTTACATGATCTCATGGTTGTAGGAACAGATACTTGACATGCAGAAAACTATAGCAATAAACTGACACGATCATATGCTACGTTCATAGTTTGGGTCTTGTCCATCACATCATTCTCCTAATGATGTGATCCCGTTATCAAATGACATCTCATGTCTATGGCTAGGAAACCTTGACCATCTTTGATCAACGAGCTAGTCTACTAGACGCATACTAGGGACACAGTGTTGTCTATGTATCCACACATGCAATTGAGTTTCCAATCAATACAATTATAGCATGGATAATAAACGATTATCATGAACAATGAAATATAATAATAACCACTTTATTATTGCCTCTAGGGCATATTTCCAACAGTCTCCCACTTGCACTAGAGTCAATAATCTAGTTCACATCACTATGTGATTTACATTGTAATGAATCTAACACCCATACAGTTCTGGTGTTGATCATGTTTAGCCCTTGGAAGAGGTTTAGTCAACCGGTCTGCGACATTCAGATCAGTGTGCACTTTGCAAATATTTATGTACTCCTCCTTGATGTAATCGCGGATGGAATTGAAGCGTCGCTTTATGTGTCTGGTCCTCTTGTGAAACCTTGGTTCCTTGGCCAGAGCAATGGCACTAGTGTTGTCACAGAACAGAGTCATTGGGTTTAGTGCAGTGGGAACTACTCCAAGATCTGTCATGAACTCCTTCATCCAGACACCTTCCTTCGCCGCCTCCGAGGCAGCGATGTACTCCGCTTCGCATGTAGAATTAGCTACCACGCTCTGCTTGGAACTGCACCAGCTTACCGCACCCCCATTGAGAATAAATACGTATCCGGTTTGAGACTTAGAGTCATCCGGATCAGTGTCAAAGCTTGCATCGGCGTAACCCTTTACGATGAGCTCTTGATCACCTCCATAAACGAGAAACATATCCTTAGTCCTTTTTAGGTGAAACCTTCCGGCCATACTTATGGCAAGGCTGACATCGGGTCTTGTGCACAACATTGCATACATGATAGAGCCTATCGTTGAAGCATAGGGGACGACACTGATCTTTTCTCTATCTTCTGCAGTCACTGGGCATTGAGTCTTACTCAACTTCACACCTTGCAATATAGGCAAGAACCCCTTCTTGGACTGATCCATTTTGAACTTGTTCAAAACTTTGTCAAGGTATGTGCTCTGTGAAAGTCCTATCAAGCGACTCAATCTATCTCTATAGATATTGATGCCTAATATGAAAGCAGCTTCTCCTAGGTCCTTCATTGAAAAACTCTTGTTCAAATATTCCTTCACGCTTTCCAACATTTCTATATTGTTTCCAATCAGCAATATGTCATCCACATATAATATTAGAAACGCTATAGAGCTCCCACTCACTTTCTTGTAAATACAAGCTTCTCCGTAAACTTGTATAAACCCGAACGCTTTGATCACCTCATCACACGAAGATTCCAACTCCGAGATGCTTGCACCAGTACATAAATGGATCGCTGGAGCTTGCAAACTTTGTCAGCATTCTCTGGATCGACAAAACCTTCTGGTTGCATCATATACAACTCTTCCTTAAGGAAACCGTTAAGGAACGTTGTTTTGACACCCATCTGCCAAATTTCATAATCGAAAAATGCAGCTATTGCTAACATGATTCTGACGGACTTAAGCATCGCTACGGGTGAGAAGGTCTCATTGTAGTCAACTTCTTGAACTTGTGCAAAACCCTTTGCCCCAAGTCGAGCTTTACAGACGGTGACATTCCCGTCCGCGTCCGTCTTCTTCTTAAAGATCCATTTGTTCTGAATGGCCTTTCGCCCTTTAGGTAATACTTCCAAAGCCCATACTTTGTTTTCATACATGGATCCCATCTCGAATTTCATGGCCTCTAACCATTTCTTGGAATCCGGGCCCATCATCGCTTCTTCATAGCTCGTAGGTTCATCGTTGTCCAACAACATGACCTCTAAGACAGGGTTACCGTACCACTCAGGAGCAGTACGTGTCCTTGTCGACCTACGAGGTTTGATAGCAACTTGATCCGAAGCTTCATGATCATCATCATTAACTTCCTCTTCAACCGATGTAGGCTCTACAGAAACATCTTTTTGCGCTGTGCTACTCTCTGGTTGAAGTAAAGGTTCAACAACCTCATCAAGTTCTATTTTCCTCCCACTCAATTCTTTCGAGAGAAACTCTTTCTCAAGAAATCTTCCGTTTTTAGCGACAAACACTTTGCCTTCGGATCTGAGATAGAAGGTATACCCAACTGTCTCTTTTGGGTATCCTATGAAGAAGCATTTCTCCGCTTTGGGTTCCAGCTTTTCAGGCTGAAGCTTTTTGACATAAGCATCACATCCCCAAACTTTAAGAAACGACAACTTTGGCTTCTTGCCAAACCACAGTTCATATGGCGTCGTCTATTTAAAGTGAATGCAGCTGTCTCTAATGCATAACCCCAAAACGATAGTGGCAAATCGGCAAGAGACATCATAGAATGAACCATATCTAATAAGGTTCGATTACGACGTTCGGACACACCATTACGCTGTGGTGTTCCAGGCGGTGTCAATTGTGAAACAATTCCACATTGTCTTAAGTGACTGCCAAACTCATAACTCAGATATTCTCCTCCTCGATCAGATCATAGGAATTTAATCTTCTTGTTACGATGATTCTCAACTTCACTCTGAAATTGCTTGAACTTTTCAAACGTTTCAGACTTGTGTTTCATTAAGTAAATATACCCATATCTACTTAAGTCATCGGTGAAGGTGAGAAAATAACGATATCCACCACGCGCCTCAATGCTCATCGGACCGCACACATCAGTATGTATGATTTCCAACAAGTCACTTGCCCGTTCCATTGTTCCAGAGAACGGGGTCTTAGTCATCTTGCCCATGAGGCATGGCTCACATGTGTCAAGTGATTCAAAATCAAGTGACTCCAAAAGTCCATCAGCATGGAGCTTCTTCATGCGTTTTACACCAATATGACCTAAGCGGCAGTGCCACAAGAAAGTGGTACTATCATTATCAACTCTACATCTTTTGGCATCAATGTTATGAACATGTGTATCATCACTATCGAGATTCAATAAGAATAAACCCCTCACATTGGGTGCATGACCATAAAAGATATTACTCATATAAATAGAACAACCATTATTCTTTGATTTAAATGAGTAACTGTCTCGCAATAAACAAGATCTATATATAATGTTCATGCTTAATGCAGGCACTAAATAACAATTATTCAGGTTCATCACTAATCCCGATGGTAATCGAAGAGCAAGCGTGCCGACGGCGATCACATTATCCTTGGAACCATTTCCCACGTGCATCGTCACTTCGTCCTTTGCCAGCCTCCGTCTATTCCGCAGTTCCTGTTTTGAGTTGCAAATGTGAGCAACCGAACCGGTATCAAATACCCAGGCACTACAACGAGAGTTGGTAAGGTACACATCAATAACATGTATATCATATATACCTTGTTTGGTGTTGGCCGCCTTCTTGTCAGCCAGATACTTGGGGCAGTTCCGCTTCCAGAGACCAGTTCCCTTGCAATGAAAGCACTCAGTTTCTGGCTTGGGTCCAGCCTTGGGTTTTTTCACGGGAGGGGCAACTGCTTTGCCACTCTTCTTGGAGTTACCCTTCTTGCCCTTGCCATTCTTCTTGAAACTAGTGGTTTTATTGACCATCAACACTTGATGTTCCTTCTGAATCTCAGACTCAGCGATTTTTAGCATCGCAAACAGCTCGACGACTGACTTGTTCATCCCGTGCATGTTATAGTTCAACACGAAGCTCTTGTAGCTAGGTGGCAGTGATTGAAGAACTCTGTCAGTGATCGCCTCTGGCAGAAGGGGCATCCCCAATTCAGCCAGACGGTTGGAATACCCAGACATTTTGAGTATTTGTTCACTGACAGACCCGTTCTCCTCCATCTTGCAAGCATAGAACTTATCAGAGGTCTCATACCTCTCGATCCGGGCATTCTTCTCAAAGATAAACTTCAACTCCTAGAACATCTCAGATGCTCCATGACGTTCAAAACGTCTTTGAAGTCCCGGTTCTAAGCCATACAACATTGCACATTGAAGTATTGAGTAATCATCAGAACGTGTCTGCCAGGCGTTCGCAACGTCTGCAGCCTCTACTGGAGCAGGTGGTTCACCAAGCGGTGCATCAAGGACATAAGCCTTTTGGGAAGCCATGAGGATAATCCTCAGATTACGGGCCCAGTCTACAAAGTTACTTCCATCATCTTTCAACTTAGCTTTCTCTAGGAATGCATTGAAATTCAGGGGTGCTACTGTGCGAGCCATTGATCTACAACATAAATTTTGCAAAGACAACTCAGACTATTGTTCAAGATAATGAGTTTAGTTAATCATATTACTTAAAAACTCCCACTCAAATTGACATCCCTCTGGTCATTCGAGTGTCACATGATCCAAATTCACCAACCCAAGTCCGATCATCACGTGAGATGAGGTGGTTTCAATGTTGAACATCTTCATGTTGATCATATCTACTATATGACTCATGTTTGACCTTTCGGTCTCTTGTGTTCCGAGGCCATGTCTGTACATGCTAGGCTCGTCAAGTTTAACCCGAGTGTTCCACACGTGCAACACTGGTTTGCACCCGTTGTATGTGAACGTAGAGTCTATCACACCCAATCATCACGTGGTGTCTCAAAACGACGAACTTTCGCAACGGTGCACACTCGGGGAGAACACAATTTTATCTTGAAATTTTAGTGAGGGATCACCTTATAATGCTACCGTTGTCCTAAGCAAAATAAGATGCATAAAAGGACTAACATCACATACAAATCATAAGTGACATGATATGGCCATGAACTTGTGCTTTTGATCTCCATCTCCAAAGCACCGGCATGATCTCCATCGTCACCAGCATGACACCATGATCTCCATCATCTTGATCTCCATCAACGTGTCGCCATGAGGTTGTCGCGCCAACTGTTGCTTCTATGACTATTGCTAACTCATAGCGATAAAGTAAAGCAAAAACGGTGAAAATAAATTAAAGACAACCCTATGCCTCCTGCCGGTTGCCGTACTCATCGACATGCAAGTCGTGATATTCTATACAAAACATGATCATATCATACATCACATATATCTCATCATGTAATTGGCCACATCACATCACAACATACCCTGCAAAAACAAGTTAGACATCCTCTAATTTTTGTTGCATGTTTTACGTGGCCGCTACGGTTATCTAGCAAGAACGATTCTTACCTACGCAAAACCACAACGGTGATACACAAATTGCTATTCAACCTTCTCAAGGACCGCCTTTGTCGAATCCGATCCAACTAAAGTGGGAGAGACAGACACCCGCCAGCCATCTTTATGCAACAAAGTCACATGTCAGTTGATGGAACCGGTCTCTCGTAAGCATACGAGTAAGGTTGGTCCGGGCCGCTTCATCCCACAATACCGCTGAATCAAGAAAAGACCAAGGGAGGAAGCAATCTGAGCATCAACGCCCACAAACTCCTTTGTGTTCTACTCGTGATCTCATCTACGCATAGACCTAGCTCATGATGACGCTGTTGGGGAACGTTGCATGGGAAACAAAAATTTTCCTACGCACACGCAAGACCTATCCACGGTGATGAGCATCTACAAGATGGCGAGTGGATGTACATACCCTTGTAGATCACTAAGCGGGAAGCGTTAAGAAACGCGGTTGATGTAGTCGAACGTCTTCGCGATCCAAATCGTTGGCCGTCCCGCGATCCAATCACGATCAGTCCCGATCTAGCGCCGAATGGACGGCACCTCCGCGTTCAGCACACATACAGCTCGATGACGATCTCCGCCTTCTTGATCCAGCAAGAGGGGGCAAAGAGGTGGATGAGATCTCCAGCAGCACGATGGCGTGGTGGTGGTGGTGGTGGTGGAGTTATCCCGGCAGGGCTTCGCCTAAGCACTACCAGAATCTATTTGGTGGAGGAACTAGAGAATAGAGAACTAGCACGTGGCCTTGTGTCTTTGGGGGCTCTATTCCTCTAGTATATATAGGGGGGAGGAGGCATCCTCCCTAGGGTTTCCCCTAGGGGTCGGCCGAACCAGGGCAAGGAGGAGTCCAATCCACTTCCTACTAGCAAGTGGATTCATATTAGGAAGGAGTCCTATTCCTTCCTATCTCCACCTTTTTTCCTCTCAGGCATATGGGCCCTTATGGGGTCGGTTCCCCAGCCCATTAGGGGCTCGTGCGCCACCTCTTGGGCCCATGTGCCCCCCGAGGGTGGGTGGGCCCCACCCGGTGGACCCCCGGAACCCATTCATCACTCCCGGTACACTACCGGAAATACCCGAAACTTTTCCGGAACCCAAATACCACTTTCCTATATATAAATCGTTACCTCCGGACCATTCCGGAGCTCCTCGTGATGTTCGGGATCTCATCCGGGACTCCGAACAACCTTCGGTCACCAACACATATATCTCAATACTACCGAAACGTCACCGAACGTTAAGTGTGCAGACCCTGTGGGTTCGAGAACTATGTAGACATGACCGAGACACCTCTACGGTCAATAACCAATAGCGGGACCTGGATGCCCATATTGGTTCCTACATATTCTACGAAGATCTTTATCGGTTGAACCTCTATGTCAAGGATTCAGTTAATCCCATATGTTGTTCCCTTTGTTCTTCGGTATGTTACTTACCCGAGATTCGATCGTCGGTATCTCTATACCTAGTTCAATCTCGTTATCGGCAAGTCTCTTTACTCGTTCCGTAATACAAGATCTCGTCACTAACTCTTTAGTCACTTTGCTTGCAAGGCTTACTGTGATGTTGTATTACCGAGTGGGCCCTGAGATACCTCTCCGTCACACGGAGTAACAAATCCCAGTCTCGATCCATGCCAGCTCAATAGACACCCTCGGAGATACCTGCAGAGCATCTTTATATTCACCCAGTTACGTTGCGACATTTGATACACACAAGGTATTCCTCCGGTGTCAGTGAGTTACATGATCTCATGTTTATAGGAACAGATACTTGACATGCAGAAAACTATAGCAATAAACTGACACGATCATATGCTACGTTCTAAGTTTGGGTCTTGTCCATCATATCATTCTCCTAATGATGTGATCCCGTTATCAAATGACATCTCATGTCTATGGCTAGGAAACCTTGACCATCTTTGATCAACGAGCTAGTCTACTAGAGGCATAGTAGGGACACAGTGTTGTCTATGTATCCACACATGCAATTGAATTTCCAATCAATACAATTATAGCATGGATAATAAACGATTATCATGAACATGGAAATATAATAATAACCACTTTATTATTGCCTCTAGGGCATATTTTCAACAAGCAGTAGTAGCAATAGTTTTGTAGCAGTTGGAACAACAACAGCAGTAGTAACTTAGCGAGAACAATAAGTGGAAAACTCGTAGGCACTGGATCGGTAACTCGTTGGATGATATTCATCATATAACAGTCATAACCTAGGGCGACACAGAACTAGCTCCAGTTCATCATTGTAATGTAGGCATTTATTCTGTAAATAGTCATACATGCTTATAGAAAAGAACTTGCATGACATCTTTTGTCCTACCCTCCCGTGGCAGCGGGGTCCATAAGGAAACTAAGAGATATTAAGGCCTCCTTTTAATAGAGAACCGGAACAAAGCATTAACACACGATGAATACATGAACTCCTCAAACTACGGTCATCACCGTGAAGTATCCAAAATATTGTCACTATGGGGTTGACGGATGATAACACGTAGTATGTGCATATGACTAGGCAAGATCGGATCAAGAACATATATATAATGGTGATAACATAAACAGTTCAGATCTGAAATCATGGCACTCGGGCCCTAGTGACAAGCATTAGGCATATCAAAGTCATAGCAACATCAATCTCAGAACATAGTGGATACTAGGGATCAAGCCCTAACAAAACTAACTCGATTACATGATGAATCTCATCCAACTCCTCACCGACCAGCAAGCCTACGAAGGAATTACTCACTCCCGGTGGGGAGCATCATGGAATTGGCGATGGAGAAGGGTTGGTGATGATGAAGACCAAAGATTCCCCACTCCAGAGCCCCAAATGGGCTCCAGATCTGGCCTCCCGATGAAGAACAGGAGGTGCCGGCGGCTCCGTATCAAAAAATGCGATGAAACTTTCTCTCTGATTTTTTTCTCCGAAAATAGGAATTTATAGTGGTGGAATTAGGGTCAGTGGGGCTACGAGGTGGGCACAACCCACCAGGGCGCGCCCAGGGGGTCTGGCACGCCCTGGTGGGTGCTGGCCACTCTGGCCCCTTCTCCGGTAGTTTTTGGCTCCAATAATTCTTATATATTCCGAAATAATTCTCCAAAAAGTTTTGTTCCATTCTGAGAACTTTTATTTCTACACAAAAACAACACCATGGTAGTTCTGCTGAAAACAGCGTCAGTCCGGGTTAGTTTCATTCAAATCATGCAAATTAGAGTCCAAAACAAGGGCAAAAGTGTGAGGAAAAGTAGATACGTTGGAGACGTATCAGCCGACTTACTCCGAACTTTTTCTACGTGCAACGAATCTCGTCGGCAACGCGCAGCTCTCTTACAATATCAACAGCAGGCTTTTGGACGTGCTAACTCACACGCGGGTAAGGACGACGCATGTTTGTCATCCCCCATTACTAGAAACCAACTTGACGTCATGACTGCTATTTTTGTGCAGGTCGACTGGACGCCGTATGACAATCTGGAGAATGAGTGTCTGGAATTGGACCTGATGTGCTACAAAGGTCAGCAGATGTGGCGTTCGAAGTGTGCTCTCATGTGCTTCTTTATCGTGGAGCACTATATGCCAGAAAGGGTGTGCCGACAGTTTGGCCGGTTACAGGAAATCCCAACCGCAATATCATGCACTAACCGAGAGCTCCATGCGTATGCACTGCATCACTCAATCTGTTGACCTATATGGACATTGCCTTTCACAACTGACTATCCCATTTGTCTTGTTGCATTGCAGGACAAACAGAAGGAAGAAGAAGGGTCAGCAGAACTGGGCCACGTTGCACCTGTCTCACATAAATGACTGGATGCATGCGAAGGAGAGCCTGCCTTCAGAACCGCACCACCCTGAAGCATTCAGAAAGTACCTAGGGTGGCTGTCTAGGTCAAGACGTTTGAAGCTTAACGTTTGATACGTCTCCAACGTATCTATAATTTATGAAGTATTCATGCCATATTTACAACAATTTTATATGGTTTTGGTATGATTTGCATGGAACTAACCCGGACTGACGTTGTTTCCAGTAGAACTACCGTGGTGTTGTTTTTTGTGCAAAAATAAAAGTTCTCCAAATGCAACAAAACTTTTGGATGATTTTTTTGGAACAAAAGAAGCACTAGAAGCTTCGTGGGAGGGCCAGAAGAGCCTCGAGGTGGCCACGACCCACCAGGGCGCGCCAGCCCCCTCCGGCACTCCCTGGTGTCTTGTGGGCCCCTCATGGCCCATCTTCACGTGAAACTGACACCCAAAAATCCTATATATTCAGAAACCCCCAGAAATAACCCTAGATCAGAAGTTCCGCCACCGCAAGCCTCTGTAGCCACAAAAAACCAATCTAGACCCCGTTCCGACACCCTGTCGGAGGGGAAATCATCATCGGAGGCCATCTTCACCATCCCTATGGTCTCCATGATGAGGAGGGAGTAGTCCACCTTCGGGGCTGAGGGTTTGTACCAGTAGCTATGTGTTTAATCTCTCTCTCTTGTGTTCTTGATTTGGCACGATCTTGATGTATCGCGGGCTTTGTTAATATAGTTGGATCATATGGTGTTTTCCCCTCTCTATCTTGTTGTGATGAATTGAGTTTTCCCTTTGAGATTTTTTTATTACCGGATTGAATACTTTTATGGATTTGAGAGCACTTGATCTATGTCTTGGCACTCAATGTGCGGATTCCCGAGGTGACATTGGGGTAATCTATGCATAGGGGTTGATGCACGTTTTCGTCCTACTTTCTTCGATAGAAATCTTGGGGCACTCTTTGAGGTTCTTTGTGTTGGATTGAGTATTATGAAACTGAAATTGTTTGATGCGTATCGTATAATTAACTCATGGGTACTTGTGGTGACATTGGAGTATCTAGGTGACATTAGAGTTGGTTGATGCGTATCATATGGTGTTATTTTAGTACAAACTCTTAGATAGATCGATCGGAAAGGATAACTTGGTGTTATTTTAGTACGAACTCTACGATAGATCGATCGGAAAGGATAACTTTAAGATGGTTTCGTACCCTACAAACAATTTCTTCTTATGTTCTCCGCTAGATAAGAACTTTGGAGTGATTCTTCGTTGCACGTTGAGGGATGGTTATGTGATCCAATTATATTAGCATTGTTGAGAGATTGCACTAGCGAAAGTACGGACCCTAGGCCTTGTTTTCAAGCATTGCAATACTGTTTATGCTCACTTTTGTTACTTGCTACCTTGCTGTTTTTTATTGTTACTATTACAAAAATCAATACCGACTATCATTACTACACTTGTATCACCATCTCTTCGCCGAACTAGTGCACCTATACAATTTACCATTGTATTTGGTGTGTTGGGGACACAAGAGACTTTTTATTATTTGGTTGCAGGGTTGTTTCAGAGAGACCATCTTCATCCTACGCCTCCCACGGATTGATAGACCTTAGGTCATCCACTTGAGGGAGATTTGCTACTGTCCTACAAAACTCTGCGCTTGGAGGCCCAACACGAGTCTACAAGAACAAGTTGTGTAGTACACATCAAGCTCTTTTCTAGCGCCGTTGCCGGGGAGGTGAGTGCTTGAAGGTATATCTTTAGATCTTGGAATTAAATATTTTAGTTTCTTGTTTTTCACTAGTTTAGTTTTATAAAAGAAAACTACAAAAAAATGGATATTAGGTTGCCTCAATTGTTTCATCTTTTTAATGTCTTTCGTAAAAATGATGGTTCGAAAAATTGTGCTCAATTGGTAGAGGAAGAGTTTATGAAAATACTTAATGAGAATTCCTTGAATGATGAGCATGATTGCAATGTTGCTAGTATGAATTCTCTGAATATCCATGATGCTAATGATATGCAAAGCCACAAGCTTGGGGATGCTATGTTTGATGAAGATGATATTTTTTGTCCCCCAAGTTTTGATGAGCAAATTTATTATGATGATGGCATGCCTCCTATCTATGATGAATATGATGATGACATGTATGCTATAAAGAGTGATAGTAACCATGAAACTTGTCATCATGATTTTAATATTGAATTTGGTTATTTCAAACATGTATCTCATGATAGTTATTTTGTTGAGTTTGCTCCCACTATTATGAATGAGAAGAAAATTACTTATGTGGAGAGTAATAATTTTTCTATGCTTGTAGATCATGAAAATGATGCTTTATGTGATAGTTATATTGTTGAATTCCTTCATGATGCTACTGAAATTTATTATGAGGGAGGAACATATGCTTGTAGGAATTGCAATAATATCAAGTTTCCTCTCTATGTGTTGAAATCTTGAAGATATGCTTGTTTTGCCTTCCTATGCTAGTTGATTCTTGTTCCCATAAATTGTTTTCTCACAAAATCCCTATGCATAGGAAGTGGGTTAGACTTAAATGTGCTTGTCATGAGATTCATGATGCTCTTTTGCATGTTTCAATTATTATTCCTATGTGAGCATCATTGAAATCATCATGCCTAGCTAAAAGGCTTTAAAGAAAAGCGCTTGTTTGGAGACAACCCAACACTTTTACTTTCTGTTTTTGAGTTTTCACATGATTAAGATACTGTAGCAATCATGTTTTGTGTCTTTTATTTCAATAAAGTGCCAAGTAAAGCCTTTGGGATGACTCACAAGATGAGTAGAATTGATGCTGAACCAAAACAAAAACTTTTGACTCCAGTACAAGAATTTTCATTTTTTACTGGAGTCTGATAATGATATGAAATTTTTACAAAGTGTTGATATACAAATTCTAGAAGTTTTCCTAATTGTTTAGAATTTTTAGAGAGAGGGAAGTATGACTATACTACATATCTTCACAGACTATTTTGTTTTTGACAGATTCTGTTTTGCATGCATAGTTTGCTTGTTTTAGTGTTCCCATAGCTTATATTCAGTGATATAAATTATGTGAATGGTAGAATACAGTAAGTATTATGTGATAACAACTATGAATCTTGTCTTGACAGTACCTACGTGAATGATCTTTATTTATTATACTAACCCATCTCACGAAGTTCCGTTAAGTTTTGTGTGATTGAAGTTTTCAAGTTTTGGGTGAAACACCGATATGAGAAGAATAAGGAGTGACAAGAACCTAAGCTTGGGGATGAACAAGGCACCCCCAAGGTAATATCCAAGGAATACTCAAGCGTCTAAGCTTGGGGATGCCCCGGAAGGCATCCCCTCTTTCGTCTTCAACACTATCGGTATATCTTACTTGGAGCTATATTTTTATTCATCACATAATATGAGTTTTTCTTGGAGCATCATTTTATTTTGTGTTTTTCTGTTAGGTGTTATTTATAACCTTGTTTTTCAATAAAAATTTCCAAGAATTGCCTTAGGATGCATGCATTGCATGTTTGATGTGTGCTGTGTAAAAACAGAAACTTTCTCTGTAGTGTTTGAATTTTCATATTTTACTGGAACATGGAAAGTTTCTGAAATGATTACACAGTGTTTTAATATAAATTTTTTATCACGACGTAAATTTTCATAAATTTTTGACTTATAGAAGTACACTATTTTCATAAATTTCTACAGACTGTTCTGTTTGGACTGATTGCTGTCATAGTTTTGTTATCTACTTATCCTATAGTTTCCATAGCCTATATTGGTAGATATAAATTGTGGAAACGATAGTAAACAGTAGATGATGTTTGAAAATTATTGTGCAACTTGTCTTGGCAGTACATGAAGTGTTGATTTGTTCTTATGTGTACTAACCTATCTCATGAGTTCTTTTTGAGTTTTGTGTGGATGAAGTTTTTGAGACTTAGGTGAAACCGGGATATGAGAGGATTGAACGAGATACAAAAGCTCAAGCTTGGGGATGCCCAAGTCACCCCAAGTAAATATTTCAAGAAGTCTCAAGCATCTAAGCTTGGGGATGCTACGCATCCCACCTCTCTTCATCAAACAAATATCGGTTAGCCTATGTTGAGCCTAAAGTTTTATTTGTCACATGATATGTGCTATTATTGGAATGAATTTTTATTTAGTTTGCTGTTTGAATAAAATACTCAGATCTGAAAATCTTTATTGAGAGAGAGTCCTCACATAGCTACTTAATTGTTTGACTACTCATTGATCTTCACTTATATCTTTTGAGAGTAGTTTGATGTTTACTCTTGTGTTTCACTTATATCCTAAGAGTAAATTGTGAATGAATGAAATATCATAAATCTGAAATTATCAATGTGCTATATTCTTAGTAGCAAGTTCACATTTGGTTTAGAAAGTAAAATCCATTGAAATTTAACAATCACTGTATTGGTCATATGAGCAATTCATGAATGATTAGTATAAGAAAGAGAACTTTCACATACAAATATATTATCTTGGACATCTTTTATGACTGTGAATACCCATCAATTATTTTCAAACTTGATCAAATAATTGAAGTTGAACAAGGAAGACAATGTAATGGTTATGTTTGGGTATATTTGCATAGAAGTTATATTGTTATGGATCCTCCAACATGTGGTGCTTGTTTAGAACCTTTTGCTAGCCAACACTTCGTACTAAGTAGAGATACTACTTGTGCATCCGAATCCTTGAGCCAAGTTTCTTCCATAAGAGTCCACCATACCTACCTATATATGGTATTTCACTGCCATTCCAAGTAAATTTGCATGTGCCACCTCTAAACATTCAAATAAACATCTGTTTTGTGTGCTCGTACCGCTCATGGAGCGATGGGGCGGTCATTATCTTCCATGCTAAGTGAGTTATTCTCAAGATGAGTGTTTATTCACTTGTCATTGCACGAGAGAGGCTGATAAAAAGGATTCCCAGTCCTGCATAACACAAAAATAAATAAACAAAAACTCCCCCTAGAAAGTTGATTGCTTGGAGGGCAACCGTGGATTCGGCCAGCCATGGAATGTGTTTGAATGGTGGAGGGGGAGTAAAAATTTAAATTCTGTTTGGGAACCACCAATAATGTGATTAGCATGGAAGATATTGATACTCTGTTGTGATGTTGACAGGAAAGGCACACCACTCAAAATTACACATTCATCTCTGTTTTAAACAATGAGCTCTCACACATATGCAAATCTATGCTTCCCTATGCGAAGGGCCTATCTTTTATCACTGAATATTTACTTTTATGCAAGAGTCAATAGTATGCATTCTCATTTCAACCTCAATTATTCTCTAGTTGGCAAACATCATGTGGTGGGGAAAGATCTAAGCACATATGGCGAGTCAAATATATTTGATCATGACTTATTATAGTTGACAATTATCTGTATGATAAATGAGTTGGGAGGCGAAACATTAAGCCCCTATCTTTCTCTGTGTTCGATGGATGCCATTTGTTCTAAAAATATGCTTTGAGTACTAGCAATCATAGAATACTATATGATGATTGAGTATGTGGAGCTCTTACTTTGACTTTGTTGAGAATAAGTTGAATTGCAATTGTTTGGTGACTAAGAACATAGGTTGTTAAGTTTCAAGAGAATTCATTGTTTGAACCATAACATGTGAATTGGTTGCTACTTTATCATGATGAGTTTTATGAGAAAGAGTTGATGTTACGATGCTAGGAAAAGTGGTTGAAACTATCATTGATCAAACTTATGCACTATGCTAGCATTCACACTTCATAAATTATTTTCTTTTATCATTTACCTACTCGAGGACGAGTAGGAATTAAGCTTGGGGATGTTGATGCGTCTCCAACGTATCTATAATTTATGAAGTATTCATGCCATATTTACAACAATTTTATATGGTTTTGGTATGATTTGCACGGAACTAACTCGGACTGACGCTGTTTTCAGCAGAACTACCGTGGTGTTGTTGTTTGAGCAGAAATAAAAGTTCTCCATATGTAACGAAACCTTTTGACATTTTTTGGAACAAAAGAGGCACTAGAAGCTTCGTTGGAGGGCCAGAAGAGCCTCGAGGTGGCCACAACCCACCAGGGCATGCCAGCCCCCTCTGACGCGCCCTGGTGTCTTGTGGGCCCCTCGTAGCCCATCTTCGCGTGAAACCGACGCCCAAAAATCCTATATATTCATAAACCCCCAGAAATAACCCTAGATCAGAAGTTCCGCCGCCGCAAGCCTCTGTAGCCACGAAAAACTAATCTAGATCCCGTTCTGGCACCCTGCCGGAGGGGGAAATCATCATCGGAGGCCATCTTCACCATCCCTATGGTCTCCATGATGAGGAGGGAGTAGTCCACCCTCGGGGCTGAGGGTTTGTACCAGTAGCTATGTGTGTAATCTCTCTCTCTCTCTCTCTCTCTCTCTCTCTCGTGTTCTTGATTTGGCACAATCTTGATGTATCGCAGGCTTTGTTAATATAGTTGGATCATATGGCGTTTTCCCCTCTCTATCTTTTTGTGATGAATTGAGTTTTCCCTTTGAGATTTCGTTATTACCGGATTGAATACTTTTATGGATTTGAGAGCACTTGATCTATGTCTTGGCACTCAACTTGCGGATTCCCGAGGTGACATTGGGGTAATCTATGCATAGGGGTTGATGCACGTTTTCGTCCTACTTTCTCCGGTAGAAATCTTGGGGCACTCTTTGAGGTTCTTTGTGTTGGATTGAGTATTATGAATCTGAAATTGTTTGATGCGTATCATATAATTAACTCATGGATACTTGTGGTGACATTGGAGTATCTAGGTGACATTAGAGTTGGTTGATGCGTATCATATGGTGTTATTTTAGTACGAACTCTTAGATAGATCGATCGGAAAGGATAACTTGGTGTTATTTTAGTACGAACTCTTGGATAGATCGATCGGAAAGGATAACTTTAAGGTGGTTTCATACCCTACAAACAATTTCTTCTTATGTTCTCCGTTAGATAAGAACTTTGGAGTGATTCTTCGTTGCACGTTGAGGGATGGTTATGTGATCCAATTATATTAGCATCGTTGAGAGATTGCACTAGCGAAAGTACGGACCCTAGGCCTTGTTTTCAAGCATTGCAATACCGTTTATGCTCACTTTTGTTACTTGCTACCTTGCTGTTTTTTATTGTTACTATTACAAAAATCAATACCGACTATCATTACTACACTTGTATCACCATCTCTTCGCCGAACTAGTGTACCTATACAATTTACCATTGTATTTGGTGTGTTGGGGACACAAGAGACTTTTTATTATTTGGTTGCAGGGTTGTTTGAGAGAGACCATCTTCATCCTACGCCTCCCACTGATTGATAAACCTTAGGTCATCCACTTGAGGGAAATTTGCTACTGTCCTACAAAACTCAGCGCTTGGAGGCCCAACACGAGTCTACAAGAACAAGTTGTGTAGTAGACATCAACGTTCCAAGGCCATCAATGGATCTAGCTGACAGTACGAAGACTGAGGTGGAGGACAGGCATCGTAGGGAGCTCGTTGCCGCTGAGGGATCTTAGGTGGACATCCATGCCTTCATGGCCTTGCTGGTAAGCGACATCGAACACTTCTTTGTTTTGCCGAATTGTTGAGCGTACTAATTCGACATGATGATGTAGTAGGACGCCTGCGGTTATTCACTGGAGGTTTTCCGTGAGCTGACAGACCTAGCGCCAGGAACACCCATTAATGATCTCGACAAAGTGCTAAAGGTGTAATGAAGAACTCACTGTATTTACATCTTTTCGGTGGGCTGCATGCTATATAACTAACGTGTGATGACCGTGAATTTGCACCCCAGAGAGAGAAGAGCAGGATTAAAAGAGCTCTGCATACAACCGGGGGGTGGGAAATAGCTGGGTCTGATGTGGAGCCGATGGACTATGGGGAGGAGGAGGAGGAGGAGGAGGTTGAAGAGGAGGTACATGAAGAGCAGGAGGTACAGGTGGAACAACTCGTACAGGAGGAGGACGACGGTGATGAAGAGGATGAGGAGTCTGAGGACGAGGATCAAGGAAATCAAGAAGGCGAGCATGCGCAGGAGCAACTGCATGGTAGTGAAAGCACAGATTCAGAGGACCAAAGAGAGTCTCCATCCCAACCAATTCAGTTAATTAACGATGACCAGTGTTCAAGACCCCTACACCACCAGTGAAGCGTCTTAGGAAGAACCCAATGGATGATGCATACACATTCCCTGCTAATCATCTTAAGCGTCTAAAAAGGGCAAAGAAGAAACATGCAAGGACGAAGCGGTAGAACACTTGTGCTTAAATGATCTTAAAGATGCATGAGTTAACTATGGAAAACTTTGAGCGTATAAGTGCTAAATATAAACTTGCTAGAGAGAAGGATAGAAAACATGTTGTCTTTGCTCCTGGAGATCTTGTTTGGTTACATTTACGTAAGCATAGGTTTCCTGATTTGCGCAAGTCAAAGCTCATGCCACGTGCATATAAACTTCAGCTGCATGTAGATTTTGGGGTTAGTCCCCACTTTTAACATTGCAGATTTCATCGAGGACGACTTCGTTTCAAGAAGGGAAGGATGATGAGGACATCCATAACATTGTTACACCCACAGCCCGTACTGCTATACATACTGGACCAATTACTAGAGCTCGCACACGCCATAAACACAAACGCAATTCATCCCAATTCATAACCTCATCAAAATTCATACTGGACATACTGGACATGGTAAACATCAAATGCAATTCATAATGGACATGGTAAACGTCAAACGCAATTCATCACAATTCATAACCTCACGCCCCCAGTCCGCGCAGTTGTCGTAGGCAATCTCAATGTTGTCCCTTTCGAAGAACCTGACCTTTAAGCAAGCAGGGTGAACGACCTTGAATTGCCCAATACAACTAGCCCTAAATCCATGCTTGGAAGCGAAATGATGCCACCCTTCACCAAGCACGAGTGATCTTGGCCCATCATAAAAATGTTACAGCAGAAGGACGTGTCGCGTACATCCGGTACCTGTGTCTAGCTCCACTAGACTTGGCAGTTCTCCATGCAGGAGGGGCACTGCACTACCAGGAATGCTGAGTGGCTCGTGTTCAGTCCCCGGAACCATGACCTTGACAAAACTGTTAGGCTGTTTGTCCCAATGGCCGTGACCGATCCTACATCCCACCTGTGGTGGAATTGTTGTCGGCATCTGTGGCATAACCATTAGTCGCAGTAGTCCATGTAATCCTAAGATGCATTATTTGAGGAGTACATCATACCTGGTGTGGAGGGCAGTTGATCTTCTTCTCCATCCCGTCGATTGTGCCGTACATCGTCAGCTGCATCACCAATTGAGCTTGAACCGTGAAGGTAACGATATCTGCAATACGTACCTCATTCGCCTGTACCACTTCCCGCCAGCCATCTGCGAGGACGAAATATTCATTCCACAGCTGCAGCCGTACGTTCCAATGGCAAGCACAGGTACTTGTTGTTACTAGTTTAACTAGATGACCCGCGAAGCCCTTGAAGTGCTTCCTGAACTCAGTTGGCATAGGGAGGATGTGTAGGTCAGTTTTCTTAATCTGAATGTTGAACCTCTTAGGCGTGTGAACGCCCACATAGTGTCTGATCTGTTTAGGCCGACCCTTGGAGGCACTCTCGGTCGCAGGAACTGCTGCGGGCAACGCCACCTCAATCCTCTCTGCCAGAAGGTTATTTCTGATATGGTGAAGAAAACCAGGAGGCCCGATGTATTTCAGCGCGCGTTCGTCCTCAGCCAGCTGTGGTTCAACAGCAACCGAAGCACAATTAGATCATGCATAGAACAGTGGCGAAATACAATCTAAGAAAACTTATGCGAATCAATTTATGAATCAGTTTATGAATGGCATAAAGCATTGAAATAACGGTCCATTGCGAGTTGTAGAAACTAACCACGGCTGGATCTCTGCTACTTCCTACTTCAGATTTGTCCTTCGCGAATGCTCCCCGCATCATAACATCAGGTAGATAAAACAACCTCAATCTTCTTTCCCCTTCCTTCATTGCTCTCTGTATTACGACATAAACCGACCACAGTCGAATCATTGAAGTGCGGAAAACCCGAGCAAGAATGGAGCATCGTCGATGCTCTATGGTACTTACCGCGGCTCAATCTATGCTACCTCCAGCGTCGTCGACGGTCTTTTGGGACGTTGGAGGCGCTGCAACAGCAGATCCATACTCCAGCGTGTGCTCACGGATTCTATCCATGAACAAGATGTGCTTGACTGACTGGCCGCCGCTCCGTGATCCGGTCCTTTCAAGGCCAGACCTTGCCGGACTGGGAACGGGAGTTATACAGGGTTGGTTGGTTGTGGGGGTCACCAAAGATGTACAGTGTTGGTTGGTTGTAGAGGTTGCCGGAGATGTACATGCTCGGGGGTAGGGGTTATGTTTCTGTTCCCCTATTAATCGTCTCAGACCTTCACGGTCAAGAAGTCAGAGCATCCGGCCGCTGTTGCGTTCCAATGCGGTATGCATGGACATTTCCCATGGGATTAAGAGGCGACTTTAAAATAACCACATGCGGTAGAACGCTTCACAGAAATACAACCTTGCAACCATACCAAAACTTACATGACATACTCAGTTTGCCTGATCAATTAAACATAAGTACATAACTAAAGATTTTGATAAGTGATTACAACCTTTCCTCATGGGAAGAAGCTCCCGTCCTAACCATCCTGTTACCTGCCTCCACACGACGTAAGTGTTCCCTTGCACGACGAACTCGGTTGCTCACGAGCCACATAACATTGCCATTCACACCGGTTTTTGCTTCTAGCCTTGCAAGAGTCTCCATGAAGTTCACGTACGCGTGCACAACCTGCATGCGTTTGTCACCGACCACCTGCAATGCATGCACACGGCTCTCCTGTTCGAAGAACTGTGACCAGGTGATGTTTTCGACCAGCCGCTCCTGGTCAGCTGCCGTTCGTCCATTCAAGACGCGGGGACGCTCCTGACGGGGTTCCTCGCACAGCCTGACGTACAACAGAAGAAAGAACCTTTCCACGCCGGCTGTCATGTCCTGTGGAAGCCAAGCGAAAGCGCCTGGATCAGCATTCCCCTCCTGCCTAAGAGGTCCCTCTACGATACTGCCCATGCTGGATGCCGGTGACGACATTCATCTAGTGTGGTGCTAGGCTAAGATGGTTTCGACCCCCTTCATGCCTCTGAATCTGGATGCTACCTCTTGTTGTTATATAGTGCCTGCCTTAGATGGTATTGACCCCGTTCAGAAATGGCAGCGCCAACTGAATGGGTGTTTCACCTGGACACTGTCGGATGAAGGCAGTGCGTACTGAATTGGCATCGCAGGTGGACTGTCATGCACGCCAACCGGACCGGCGTTTCAACATTCAGTCGCATCAGTAGCTCAGAGCATCTTTCCACACGTTACGCTCGGAGGAAGGCCGCGCGTACCGAATTGGTGTCGCAGGTGGACCGTGACGCATGCCAACCGGACCGACGTTTCATCGTTCAGCCGCATCAGTCGCTCAGAGCATCTTTACACACGTATGCTCGGAGGAAGGCAGCGTGTACTGAATTGGCGTCGCAGGTGGACTGTGATGCACGCCAACCAGACCGGCGTTTCATTCAGTCGCATCAGTAGCTCAGAGCATCTTTCCACACGTTACGCTAGGAGGAAGGCAGCGCCTACTGAATTGGCGTCACAGGTGGACTGTGACGCACGCCAACCGGACCGGCGTTTCATCATTCAGTTGCATCAGTCGCTCAGAGCATCTTTCCACACGTTACACTCGGAGGAAGGCAACACATACAGAATTGGCATCGCAGGTGGACCGTGACGCACGCCAACCGGACCGGCGTTTCATCGTTCAGTCGCATCAATCGCTTAGAGCATCTTTCCACACGTTACGCTGGGACAAACACCGCACATAGTGAATCACGCCAACCAGACTAGTGTTTCATCCTTCGGTCGCGTCCTCAGAGCAAATTTCCACTCGTTACTCTCGGACCATGGCCGCACGTACTGAATCAGCGTCGCAGAGGTGGACGCTGACATGGCTCTGAAACTAAGCATGCCAGCAGGACTGACGTTTCCTCGTTCAGTACCTCCAAGTGCGAGAAGATACGTTTGGACCACGCTCTAGACGCCTAGATAGCTGGCGTATCTTAGAAATCATATTATATTTTGCCGGCCCCTTGCATCTAAACCCTATCCTCACAGCCCAAATCCAAAATACATAGGCGCCGCCTCATTCTACCAACAAATCTATACCACCAATGTCCGTAGCTAGTTCTTCAGTATCTGGCCGTGGATGTGTTTCCCCAATTTACCCACTACCCCTTGTGCGTTGTCCCAATTGTCGTACCGTGATTGTGGTGTACATCTCAAGGAAGCCTGCTCATGACGGCTGGGTGTTCTACAAGTGCAAGACGGACGGAGTAACCTCTTTTCATTGATCCCTTGCAGAGTCTAGTTACGCATTTTGCTGCGCGGGCTTACTAATCTCCATCATGTGGTTGCTTATTACCCCAACTTCAGGTGGGTGGATGTGAATTTTGGCATTGGGAGCTGCAGTACGTGGAGTATTTGGTTAAAGGCGGATACCTTGTGGGTGCTGCTGCTGAAGCACTTGTGTACGCTAGAGCTACAAGGGAAGAACTCGAGCTTCAGAAAGCGACGAAAGAAGCATCCCATGCATTAACTAGCATCAGTACCAATGGAGGGGATGATGGTACATTGTCGAGGACACTGGATCACTTGTTAATGTTAGCGGGAGAGATGTTGTTCCTCATTAAATTAGGCCTTGTTGTGGGTTTGTTGCTATGATTTATGATGCTGTTTGTAGCGCTGATGAAATGAGATGAGCTGCCACATTTGTATCACAAGTCACGTTTGTGCTCTTGGTTGTATCTTTGAAGTCTTTTACAGTCTTACACACCTCAATACTCCGTATTATTCAGATACATGTAAGAGCGAGTAAAACTAATGTCCACGGAATTCAGATACATGTAACATCCTAAGAGAGAAGCACATGTTAGAGAAGTTGGAAAAGTTAATACAAATCATGTGTCTAACATGTGATTGCAGACTCCCCTAATTTTGACTGCAGGGAAACAAAAGCTAGACCGAACGACCATAGTTGTAACATGATAACCTACTTCAAACATCATAACAACATGGAATCCTAGCTAAGTGAAAGCTAACAGGGAAACAAGAACTAGTCCGATCATGAGGCATCGGCTCAGGTACTTAAGAAAGAACAAATCTGGCCATTCCATTGCATTAGTTCAATCATGCCAGCCTTCTAGGTCGGGTGCTTCTCTTCCTGGAGGTCGATTTCTCTGTTAAGCCGGTCCGTCCTCCGCACAAAATAATCCCACTCATCTTCCATTGACCTAAGGGCGGTTTGGAGGCGCTTCGGCCATGGTCTGTTAATCCAAGCCACAGAATCGCATCACCGTTACTCCTGCCAGTGAGTATGAAAGCATGTTTCAGACGACTGTAAACACTTGAGTACTCACTTACGAAAATTGTACCTGAAGGTCACCACAACCTAGAAACCTTCGTGTTGTGTTTGCTCCTTCCCAAGCAACCAGATGGCATGGTCGCAAACCACATCAGTATTTGTAATCGGTATGGATGTCTATGCCGCAGAAAGACGGGTCAGGCATGTCGAGCGGCGCCACCTCATCTTCGTCAGCCACCTCAAACATCGAAGATGCCCCGACGATCTTGCTGCCGCCGTTGGAGGAGTCTGCGTCACTGGCGCTCCAACCTCCTTCATTCGAATCTACCAATGATGACGACATGATAGTTCGGACCAATGGTGGAACTACACAGTAATAGCTGCGATGCTGCGCCTTCAGTGTATGAGCATGAGCTAAACTTCTCGCTGCACGGGATTATCAGACGCATTCGCGCATTTTTCTTTGGAATGTCGTCTAAGCCGTTGGCACCTTCGTTCTGAAAGAAAGAAAATTGAAATAGCAGACGATAATCTTTAGATAAACGCCTTTCGTGATGGCATGACATGTAAATCAAATGTCAGTCGCTACCCAACTTAAATGGGCATGGTGCACAAACTAGCTGCTCACACAGAAATGGGGGTCGGACTCAGGAGCGACTCGGCCATGCCGTTGGTCGTCCTCGACCAACCGCGACTTGCACTAGGATTAAGCGCGCAGATGTTCACCACCAAGGCATCCTCCAAGTGAGCCGTCTAATCTTTCCTCCTTCAACCAGATCTCAGGCTACTGCTTTAACTGCCGAATGATAGGTCAACGATCTTTTGATTTCCCCACCTTTGTATGCAGGCACGATTCCGAACTATGGGAGGTCCGGATCCCTCGCCATGATACTAAGACGGTCACACTGGACGTTCACCTAAACACAACATCTATGACCTACGAGACCATTCAGGACATCATGGAGTGCGCAGGGCACAAACGTACAGATGCATTGTTCTACGTCGACCAAGAAGAAGAAGGGATGGAGTCCATTGTAACTGTTGACTGCAATCTCGGGCTTCATCAGATGATGAGTAGGTTCGTCCTATGCAGAGTGCTAAATTTTGAGGTTAGATCACGTCCAGTCAATAGGTTCCCGACCAGGGCGAGATTGTCTTCACGGGGACTGCACTGTTATTTCCCGCACCAACCCCGTCGTGCTTTGCGAACCAGGCCTCGTTCTACCGCGTAGTCTAGGAATCGTGCCTCGCTAGCATTAAGGGCCCAAGGTGGCAGTAGTGGCCGTGCTCGCAGTCAAGGCCGTGCTAGAAATAATAGTGGGCGAAGTAGGCAACTTCGGGCCGCATTTGAAGATATCAGAGGTGGTGGCACGTGATACTTGTGATTTGCGTTGGGTTTCCCGTGAAGAGGAACGGGTAATTGCAGCACAAAGCAGATAAATATTTCCCTCAGTTATGAAACCAAGGTTTATCGAACCAATTGGAATATCAATCCTCAACCGTCTTCAGCGGCTGCACACAAATGAACAAACAACTTGCACCCAACGCGGGCAAGAGGGTTGTCAATCCCCTTGATCTCATTATTTACAAGCAAATGAGTTGTGTAGATAATTGTTGATAAATATAAATTGCAAAATAAATAAAAAGTAAATAAAGGTAGCAAGGTAAATATAGCATTTGCGAATATATAAGTGAATAGACCCGGGGGTCATAGTGTTCCCTAGCGACATCTCTCATGTAGGCAGCATACGGTGGGTAAACAAATTACTGTTGGGTAATTGATAGAAAAGCGGATAGTTATGCGATGTTCATGGCAATGATTACGTATATATAGGCATCACGTCCATAAGCAAATAGGCCGACTCCTGCCTGCACCTATTACTATTACTCCACTCATCGACCTTTATCCAGCATGCATCTAGAGTATTAAGTAAAACAGAGTAATGCTTGGAGAACGATGACATGATGTAGACAAAGTAAACTCAAACAATATGCATCAACCCCATCGTTTTATCCTTAGTAGCAACAACACAAAGATGCATCTTGTCCCCTACTTTGTCACTGGGATATAGAAACTCGCCAGGTTGAATCTATGACAACGCACCACTCCCACCGATGAAATATCAATCTACTTGGCCAAAGCATATCAATAGATCGGAGAGCATTACGAAGCTATAATGATCATGCACATAAGAGATAATATAATTCAGGGGCATCTCAAATACTTTTCATGAATAATATGAACGTAAACCCACAATTCATCGGATCCCAACAAACACAACGCACAATAGGATTACATCGGATAGATCAAAGCGAAGATGCGATCACCATTGTATTGAAGATCATACGAGAGAGATTGCCATCTAGGTACTAGCTATGGACCCGTAGGTCTGTGGTGAACTACTCACACATCATCATGAGGGAAGCAAGGTTGATGAAGAGGCCCTCCGTGATCGATCCCCCCTCCGGCAGGGTGCCGGAACGGAGCTCCAGATGGCCTCACGACGAAACAGAGACTTACGGTGGCGGAAAAAGGGTTTCAGGACTGCCTCCGTTATTTTTAGGGTGAAAGAGAATTTATAGGCCAGAGAGGGGCGTCGGAAGGTAACCGAGGGAGGCACAAGCCATCAGGATGTGCCCCCTTGGGGTGCGCCCTGTTGGCTTGTGCGGCCCTCGTGCGCCCCCGGCCTCCTTCCGAAGCTTCCAGGTCTTCTTTTGGTCCATAAAAATCATCAAAAAGTTTTGTGGAAATTGGACCTCGTTTGGTACTGTAAAACTGAAAAGCAAAAAACACGTAGAAAACAGCAACTGGCACTGGGCATTGGGTCAATAGGTTAGTGCTCAAAAATAATATAAATTGGTAAATAAAGACCTAAAAAGTATCCTAGAATGATAATATATCAACATGGAACAATCAAAAAATATAGTTACGTTGGAGACTTATCAAGCATCCCCAAGCTTAATTCCTGCTCGTCCTCGAGTAGGTAAATGATAAAAACAGAATTTTTGATGTGACATGATATCCACTATGTAATCTTATTCAGGTATGCTCATTGAGAAAAGATGAATCAACAAATATTAACATATCAATATTCAAATTGTAAGAAACAGAATTGTTAATTCCTAAAAGTATACGATTCTTAATAAATGTTTACCCCAATCATCTTATTATATTAGCAAGGCATGGCTCCATCTTCACCACATTAATACAAATGTTAAGCACCACGGTGTCCAACTCAGACAATTGGTTCGTACTTTTTCAATATGCATCAAATTTTTATTCTTCACGCAATACATGAGCGTGAGCTATTGGACATAGCATTTAAATGGAATAGAGTATGGTGGTAGATATCAAAGGGCTGGGAAGTGGAGAAGATAGTCTCACATCAACTAGGCGTACCAACGGGCTATGGAGATGCCCATCATTAGATGTCAATGCAAGGAGTAGGGATTGCCATGCAAATGATGCTCTAGAGCTATAAGTGCATGAAAGCTCAAATGAAGCTAAGTGGGGTGTGCATCCAACTTGCTTGCACATGAAGACCTTGGGCATTTGAGGAAGCCCGTCGTAGGAATATACAAGCCAAGTTTGAAATAATGAATAGGTAATTCCCACTAGCATATGAAAGTGATATATCATGAGACTCTCTATATGAGGAACATGGTGCCCCTTTGAGGCACAAGTGTGGTAAAGGATAGTAGCAAAGTCCCTTCTCTCATTTTCTCTCATTTTTTTTGAATGGATGGTGGGCTCATTTGTCCTGCCCCATCTTTATTTTCGTCAGGAGTCTCACCTCGACTTATGGGAGAATCATTGATACGTCCATTTTGCATCATGATTTCCTACTTTATTTATTATGTTTTGTTGAATAATAATGCTTTGGGGAGTGATTCTAATGCCTTTTCTCTCATAATATGCAAGGTTTACACAAAGAGGGAGAATACCGGTAGCTGGAATTCTGGACCCAAGAAAAGCACATCAGAGATACCTATTCTGCACAACTCCAATGAAGCTGAAATTTTACGAAGATTATTTTTGGAATAAATAAAAATTACTGGAGCAAAAAACTACCGGAGGGGGCCACCCTGGTGGGCACAAGACACCAGGGTGCGCTACTCCCCTGGGCGCGCCCTGGTGGGTTGTGCCCTCCTCGGCCCACCTCCGGTGCCCATCTTCTGGTATAAATTCACTTTTAACCTAGAAAAAAAATAAGAGGAGTACTTTTGGGACGAAGTGCCGCCACCTCGAGGCGGAACTTGGGCAGGAGCACTTTTGCCCTCCGGCGGAGCGATTCCGCCAGGGGAACTTCCCTCCCGGAGGGGGAAATCGAAGCCATCGTCATCACCAACACCCCTCTCATCTTTGGGAGGCCAATTTTCGTCAACATCTTCAACAGCACCATCTCCTCTCAAACCCTATTTCATCTCTTGTGTTCAATCTTTGTACCGGAACCTCAGATTGGTACCTGTGGGTGACTAGTAGTGTTGATTACCTTGCGTTATTGATTACTATATGGTTTATTTGGTGGAAGATTATATGTTCAGATCCATTATGCTATTCAATACCCCTCTGATCTTGAGCATGTTTATTATTTGTGAGTAGTTACCTTTGTTCTTGAGGTCACGGGAGAAGTCATGTTGCAAGTAATCATGTGAATTTGATATGTGTTCGATATTTTGATGATATGTATGTTGTGATTCCCTTAGTGGTGTCATGTGAACGTCGACTACATGACACTTCACCATTCATGGGCCTAAGGGAATGCATTGTGGAGTAGTTATTGGATGATGTGTTGCTAGAGTGACAGAAGCTTAAACCCTAGTTTATGCGCTACTTCGTAAGGGGCTGATTTGGATCCAAACGTTTAATGCTATGGTTAGATTTTATCTTAATACTTTTCTCGCAGTTGCGGATGCTTGCGAGGGGGTTAATCATAAGTGGGAGGTTGTTCAAGTAAGAACAACACCCAAGCACCGGTCCACCCACATATCAAATTATCAAAGTAGCAAACACGAATCAAACCAACATGATAAAAGTGACTAAACGAAATTCCCGTGTACCCTCAAGAACACTTTGCCTATTACTAGAGACTGTTCTGGCCTGTCCTTTGCCACAAAAGGATTGGGCTACCTTGCCGCACCTTGTTTACCGTTACTGTTACTTGCTCGTTACCAATTACCTTGCTATCAAACTATCTGTTACCTACAATTTCAGTGCTTGCAGAAATTACCTTGCTGAAAACCGCTTGTCATTTCCTTCTGCTCCTCGTTGGGTTCGACACTCTTACTTATCGAAAGGACTACGATTGATCCCCTATACTTGTGGGTCCTCAATCATCGTCTCCATCATTCTTTCCTCACTGAGACAATGCTCTAACAATGATGATCCGCACACTTTTATTTACTTACAACTCAACATGGAGAACTGATATGAAGATATGACTTTGTATGAATGCTTCTGGCAGTGTACCACGATGTGCAATGATCTAGCGTGACATGTATCAAAAACAATAGGAAGGTGGCTTTGCCACAAATACTATGTCAGTTCTATATGATCATGCAAAGCAATATGACGATGAACGAACTAGTCATGTGATAACCCACAAGTATAGGGGATCACAACAGTTTTCGAGGGTAGAGTATTCAACCCAAATTTATTGATTCGACACAAGGGGAGCCAAAGAATATTCTCGAGTATTAGCAGCTGAGTTGTCAATTCAACCACACCTGAAAGACTTAATATCTGCAGCAAAGTATTCAGTAGCAAAGTATTATGGGAGTAACGGTAACAGTGGCAAAAGTGACAGTAGCAGTATTGTAGTGATTGTAACAGTAGCAACGGAAAAGTAACTTAGCAAAGATCAATATGGAAAAGCTCGTAGGCAATGGATCAGTGATGGATAATTATGTCGGATGGCATTCATCATGCAACGGTTATAACATAGGGTGATACAGAACTAGCTCCAATTCATCAATGTAATGTAGGCATGTATTCCATGGCAACGGGGTCCTAATGGAAACTAAGGGATATTAAGGCCTCCTTTTAATAGAGAACCGGACCAAAGCATTAGCACTTAGTGAATACATGAACTCCTCAAACTACGGTAATCACCGGAAAGAATCCCAGTTATTGTCACCCTGGGGATGCGAATCATAACTCGTAATAGGTGTCTACAACTTGCAAGATAGGATCAAGAACACATATATATTCATGAAAACATAATAGGTTTAGATCTGAAATCATGGCACTCGGGCCCTAGTGACAAGCATTAAGCATAGCAAAGTCATAGCAACATCAATCTCAGAACATAGTGGATACTAGGGATCAAACCCTAACAAAACTAACTCGATTACATGGTAAATCTCATCCAACCCATCACCGTCCAGCAAGCCTACAATGGAATTACTCACGAACGGCGGAGAGCATCATGAAATTGGTGATGAAGGATGGTTGGTGATGACGACGGCGTCGATTTCCCCTCTCCGGAGTCCAAATCAGGCTCCATATCTGCCCTCCCGAGGAAGAACAGGAGGTGGCGGCGGCTCCGTATCGTAAAATGCGATGAACTCTTCTCCTTTATTTTTTTCTCCCCGAATAGGAATATATAGGAGTGGAATTGAGGTCGGCGGAGCTGCAGGGGCCCCACAAGATAGGGGGGCGCGCCCTAGGGGGGGCGTGCCCCCCTGGCTTGTGACCAGGTGGTGGCCCCTCTCCGGTTGATTCTTTCGCCAGTAGTTTTTATTAATTCCAAAAATATTCTCCGTAAATTTTCAGGTCAATCTGAGAACTTTTATTTCTACACAAAAATAACACCAAGGCAATTCTGCTGAAAACATCGTCAGTCCGGGTTAGTTCCATTCAAATCATGCAAATTAGAGTCCAAAACAAGGGCAAAAGAGTTTGGAAAAGTAGATACGTTGGAGACGTATCAACTCCCCCAAGCTTAACCCATTGCTTGTCCTCAAGCAATTCAGTTGACAAACTGAAAGTGATAAAGAAAAACTTTTACAAACTCTGTTTGATCTTGCTGTTGTAAATATGTCTAACTGATGTTCAGATTTTCAGCAAAGATTATAGACTAACCACATTCACAATAACATTTACGTCTCACATTTACTCATATCAATGGTATAACCAACTAGCGAGCAATAATAATAAGTCTCGGATGACACCAATTTTATCAAAACAATCATGATACAATATGACATAATGGTATCTCGCTAGCCCTTTCTGAGACCGTAAAACATAAATGCAGAGCACCTCTAAAGAACAAGGACTGACTAAACATTGTAATTCATGGTAAAAGAGATCCAGTCACAATCATACTCAATATCAATTAATAACAAAGCATACAAATGACGGTGGTGCTCTCTAATTGGTGCCTTTTTATAAGAGGATGATGACTCAACAGTAAAGTAAAATAGATAAGCCCTTCGCAGAGGGAAGCATTGATTTGCAGAGGTGCCAGAGCTCGAGCTTTTAAAACAGAGATGAATAATGATTTTGAGCAGTATGCTTTCATTGCCAACATAACAACCAAGAGATTTCGGTATCTTCCATGCTAGATACATTATAGGCGGTTCCCAAACAGAATAGTAAAGTTTTTACTCCCCCTCCACCAATCAATCACACTCCACGGCGGGCCGAATCCACGGGTACCGTCCATACATACACAATCCTGGGGGAGTTTTGTTTTATTATATTTTGATTTAATTTTGAGCATGGAACTGGGCATCCCGAATACCAGCCACTTTCTCATGAATGATAGTGAATCAACACATATCATGAGAATAACCCACCTAGCATGGAAGATACTAACAGCCCCCAGTCACTACATGAGCGATTTGGGCATACAAAACGGAGTATTATTTGAAGGTTTAGAGTATGGCATGTGCAAATTTACTTGGAACGGCAGGTAAATACCGCATATAGGTAGATATGGTGGACTCATATGGGACAACTTTGGGTTAATGGAAATGGATGCACAAGCAGTATTCCCGCTTAGTACAAGTGAAGGCTAGCAAGAGACTGGGAAGCGACCAACTAGAGAGCGACAACAGTCATAAACATGCTTTGAGATTAACCAACATTGAATGCAATCATGAGTAGGATATAAATCACCATGAACATAAATATTGTGGAGGCTATGTTGATTTTGTTTCAACTACATGCATGAACATGTGCCAAGTCAAGCCACTTGAATCATTCAGAGGAGGATACCATCCTATCATACTACATCACAACCATTTTAAAATGCATGTTGGCACTCAAGACAAACCATTATACACTCTTAGCTAATTAAGCATCGCATGAGTAACTATAATCTCTAATTGTCATTGCAAACATGTTTCATCTATAAGGAGCTGAATTCAGAACGATGAGCTAATCATATTTACAAAAACAAGATAGGTCGAGTCCATACCAGCTTTTCTCCATCTCAGTCATTTCATCATATATCGTCATTATTGCCTTTCACTTGCACGACCAAACGGTGTGAATAATAATAAGAGTGCACGTGCATTGGACTAAGCTGGAATCTGCAAACAATAACTCAAAGGAGAAGCCAAGGTAATATGGGCTCTCTGTAAGATAAACAATAATGCATATGAGAGTCACTCAACATTTTCATCATGGCCTTCTCCTTGCAACCCAAGGAAAAGAAATTTCAAAATAAGAACGAGAAAAACTATTTACACGGGAAAGCTCCTGACAAGCAAAGGAAGAACGAGAAATCTTTTTGGGTTTTCTTTTAATACTACAACTAGACAAACTAAAAGGTAAAGCTAAAACTAATTTTTTTTGAATTTTCTTGACATTAATTAAACACACAAGAAGAAAACGAAAAAGAAGAAATAAAATACCATGGATGATACAATGAAAAAGTATGAACACCGACAACTGAAATAAGTGTGTGAACATGAATGTAATGCCGGTGAGGAATACGTACTCCCCCAAGCTTAGGCTTTTGGCCTAAGTTGGTCTAGGGCCATGGCTGAAAATAACCATCTCCGGTATACTCCGGAGGATACTGAGGGTTCCACTGATTGGCGAGCTCCTGTGGCTCCCACTGAAAAACCAGAGCCTGCTATGGATCGAGGGCTGGTGCCGACTCAGGTGCTGGGGGTTGCGACAAACCCCAATATTTGTAGATGTCATCGGGCATAATAGTGTACCTGCCTGAATGAATATCAAACAAAGAAGAAGCAGGCAGAGTAATAATCTCACAAGTACCCTGACTAAAAACTAGGTTGTAAAGCAGCCTTCTATCTTTATCCTTTCTAATAAAATCATGTGCTACCATACTATCATAGTCTAAATATCTCGTAGGTAGTAACATTTCATCTTCCTCATCAAGCCTAATGGGTATTTCAAAGTGTTTGGCTAGACGAGATGCGTAGATACCCCCAAATATGGGGCCCTTTGAACGGTTTAAGTTCAACCGTTGGGCCACTATAGCGCCCAGACTAAAAGTTCTATCAGCAAGTAAAGCGTGGCGCAAAATGGCGAGGTCAGGTGCACTAAGGCTTCCACTCTCCCCACGACCAACTAAACATCGCCCCGCGAATAATGAATAATAGCGTAGGACGGGAAAATGTAAACTAGCCGCTCTTGCCTTTGACACACCTCTCTCTTCCCCCACAGTGATTGAGGCAATAAAGTCCTCCATGTCTCTAGGACGTGGTTCACTGATGCTACCCTCATAAGGTATTTTGCAAACTTTGCAAAAATCGTAAAGTTTCATCTCCTTAGGCACATCATATAAGTAAAATTCTACCATGGGAGGATTCTTCCTAGGATAAAAGTGAAAATTTTGCACGAAGGTATTAGTGAGTAAGAGGTACTGGTCACACTTATCGTTGAGGAAGTCTGTGATGCCTGCATTCCTTGCCAAATAGTAAAAATCTTCATAAATTCCGGCCGCCCTCAAGAATGCATCACTTGGCCATTCACATGGTCGAACCTCCGCGGCGCGAGGAATGTTGTATCTGGGCTTATTATTTTCATTTTCTTTAGAGCCCTGGCTTGAAGAGCCTCTTAACAATCTCCTCATCATTTGTTTTCTGAAAAATTCTGAAATTTTTAGTGACTCCAAATAAAAGTGAACAAAGCTCAACAAAACTTATAGCAACTACTCCCACAAGTGCCTAGAGGCTATATCATGCATCAAAACTACTTGGGACCATACAAATTTGACATGCAAGCTCAAGAACAAGGTCACCACAGCAGCAAAATTTTGCAAAATATAAAGCAGTAGAACAAAAACTAATTGGACCATTGGAGGAGTCACATACCGAAGAACAATCCCCTAAAACAGTTTTGCAAATGGAGCTTTGAGCAAGGAGATCGAAAAGGGCAGCAAACTAAGCTAGAACACGGGTTTGAGCAATGGTGGGATTTTTTCTGGAGGAAGACGAAGTGGATGGGTGCTAGAATAAGTGAGGGGGCCCCACGTGGGACCCACAAGCCAGGGGGGCGTGCCCAGGGGGGGCGCGCCCTGCAGGCTTGTGGCCCACTGGTGCAGCCCCCTGATGTGTTCTCAGTGCCAAAAATTCTAAAATATTCCAGAAAAAATCATACTACATTTTCAGGGCATTCTGAGGACTTTTATTTTCAGGTCATTTTTCTATTGCACGGATAAAACAGAAAATAGAAGAATAATAGCGTTTTTACTCTATTTAATCTAAATAACAGAAAGTAAAAGTTGGGTACAGAAGGTTGTGCCTCCTAAATTCATCCATCTCATGCTCATCAAAAAAAATCCATCAATAAGGTTGATCAAGTCTTATTGATAAACTTTTTTTGAATGACACGGAACCGGAGAATTTTCGAATGACACTAGGTTACCTCAATGGGGATATGCATGTCCCCAACAATAAGTATATCATATTTCTTTTTGGCAGTAGGGAGAGGAAATTCAAAACCTCCAATAATAATCGTTGGAATTTTTTCAATGGAGTTGATACTATGAACTTGAGGTTGTTTCTTCGGAAAGTGTACCGTATGCTCATTAACATTAACATGGAAAGTGACATTGTCCTTGTTGCAATCAATAACAGCCCCTGCAGTATTCAAAAAGGGTCTACCAAGGATGATCGACATACTGTCATCCTCGGGAATATCAAGAATAACAAAGTCTGTTAGGATAGTAACATTTGCAACTACGACAGGCACATCCTCGCAAATACCGATGGGTAAAGCAGTTGATTTATCGGCCATTTGCAAAGAGATTTCAGTAGGTGTCAACTTATTCAAATCAAGTCTACGATATAAAGAGAAAGGCATAACACTAACACCGGCTCCAAGATCACATAAAGCAGTTTTAACATAATTTCCTTTAATAGAGCATGGTATAGTAGGAACTCCGGGGTCTCCTAGTTTCTTTGGTATTCCACCCTTAAAAGTATAATTATCAAGCATGGTGGAAATCTCAGCTTCCGGTATCTTTCTTTTATTTGTCACAATATCTTTCATATACTTAGCATAAGGAGACATTTTCAGAATATCGGTCAAGTGCATACGCAAAAAGACAGGTCTAAGCATTTCAACAAAGCGCTCAAAATCCTCATCATCCTTTTTCTTGGATGGCTTAGGAGGAAAGGGCATGGGTTTCTGAACCCATGGTTCTCTCTCTCTACCATGCTTCCTAGCAACAAAGTCTCTTTTATCATATCTTTTATTCCTAGGTTGTGGGTAATCAAGATCAACAACAGGTTCAATCTCCACATCATTATCATTACTAGGTTGAGCATCAACATGAACATCATCATTAATATTATCACTAGGCTCATGTTCATTACCAGATTGTGTCTCAGCATCAGAAATAGAAATATCATTTGGGTTTTCATGTGTATCTATAACAGGTTCACTAGCAGCATGCAAAGTCCTATCATCATTCTTTTTCCTTTTATTACTAGGACGATTAGGTGCATCAGAATTAATTCTCTGAGAATCTTGCTCGATTCTCTTAGGATGGCCCTCAGGATACAAAGGTTCCTGAGTCATTTTACCACCTCTAGTCACAACTTTAACATAATGATTAGTGTTCTTACCATTCATCTCATTAAGCAAATCATTTTTTGCCTTAAGTACTTGTTCTACTTGAGTAGTTACCATGGAAGCATGTTTACTAATAAGCTTAAGATCATTGATAGTTCTACTCATATAATTACCTAAGACATCAAGCATGTAAGCATTATGTTTCAATTGTCTACTAACATAGTCATTGAAATTTTCTTGCTTGACTACAAAGTTATCAAATTCATCCAAGCATTGACTAGCAGACTTATTATAAGGAATATCACCTTCATCAAATCTACGGAGAGAATTTACCTCTACTACCTGTGTCGGGTTATCAAGACCATGTACTTCTTCAATAGGTTGTAGATTCTTAACATCTTCAGCTTTAATACCTTTTTCCTTCATAGATTTCTTTGCCTCTTGCATATCTTCAGGACTGAGAAATAGAATACCTCTTTTCTTCGGAGTTGGCTTTGGAGGTGGTTTGGGAATAGTCCAATCATTATCATTGCTCAATATATTATTCAGTAGGAGTTCAGCTTGTTTAACAGTTCGTTCCCTGAAAACACAACCAACACAACTATCTAGGTGGTCCCTAGAAGCATCAGTTAGTCCATTATAAAAGATATCAAGTATTTCATTTTTCTTGAGAGGGTGATCAGGCAAAGCATTAAGTAATTGGAGAAGCCTCCCCCAAGCTTGTGGGAGACTCTCTTCTTCAATTTGCACAAAGTTAAATATTTCCCGCAAGGCAGCTTGTTTCTTATGGGCAGGAAAATATTTTTCAGAGAAGTAATATATCATATCCTGGGGACTACGCACACAACCAGGAGCAAGAGAATTAAACCATATCTTAGCATCACCCTTTAATGAGAAAGGAAACAACTTAAGAATATAGTAATAACGAATTTTTTCCTCATGAGTAAATAGGGTGGCTATATCATTCAATTTAGTAAGATGTGCCACAACAGTTTCAGATTCATAGCCATGGAAAGGATCAGATTCAACCAAAGTAATTAAATCTGGATCGACAGAGAATTCATAATCCTTATCAGTAACAAAGATAGGTGAAGTAGCAAACTTAGGATCATATTGCATTCTAGCATTCAAAGATTTTTCTTTCCACTTGCATAACAATTTCTTAAGATCATCTCTATCCTTACAAGCAAGAAAGTCCCTAGCTACCTCTCCTTCCATAACATAACCCTCAGGTATATCAGGCAATTCATATCTAGGAGAGCTAGGTCTAACAGGTGTCTCATAGTGTTCAGTCTCAATAATTTCATCAGATTCAGAGATATCATTAGTTTCAGCATTCACTCTAGCAATTTGTTCATCAAGAAATTCACCCAGTGGCACAGTATTATCAAGCAAAGTATCATCATAAGCATCATGCATAGCAGAAGTAGCATCATCAATTACTTGCGACATATCAGAATTACTAACAGGTGGTGGTGTCGCAAGTTTACTCATAACAGAAGGTGAATCAAGTGCAGAGCTAGATGGCAGTTCCTTACCTCCCCTCGTAGTAGAGGGATAGATCTTGGTTTTTGGATCTTTCAGATTCTTCATAGTGATCAACATATATAAATCCCAAGTGACTTAGAGGATAGAGCTATGCTCCCCGGCAACGGCGCCAGAAAAAGGTCTTGATAACCCACAAGTATAGGGGATCGCAATAGTTTTCGAGGGTAGAGTATTCAACCCAAATTTATTGATTCGACACAAGGGGAGCCAAAGAATATTCTCGAGTATTAGCAGCTGAGTTGTCAATTCAACCACACCTGAAAGACTTAATATCTGCAGCAAAGTATTCAGTAGCAAAGTAGTATGGGAGTAACGGTAACAGTGGCAAAAGTGACAGTAGCAGTATTGTAGTGATTGTAATAGTAGCAACGGAAAAGTAACTTAGCAAAGATCAATATGGAAAAGCTCGTAGGCAATGGATCAGTGATGGATAATTATGTCGGATGGCATTCATCATGCAACGGTTATAACATAGGGTGATACAGAACTAGCTCCAATTCATCAATGTAATGTAGGCATGTATTCCATATATAGTCATACGTGCTTATGGAAAAGAACTTGCATGACATCTTTTGTCCTACCCTCCCGTGGCAGCGGGGTCCTAATGGAAACTAAGGGATATTAAGGCCTCCTTTTAATAGAGAACCGGACCAAAGCATTAGCACTTAGTGAATACATGAACTCCTCAAACTACGGTAATCACCGGAAAGAATCCCAGTTATTGTCACCCTGGGGATGCGGATCATAACTCGTAATAGGTGTCTACAACTTGCAAGATGGGATCAAGAACACATATATATATATTCATGAAAACATAATAGGTTCAGATCTGAAATCATGGCACTCGGGCCCTAGTGACAAGCATTAAGCATAGCAAAGTCATAGCAACATCAATCTCAGAACATAGTGGATACTAGGGATCAAACCCTAACAAAACTAACTCAATTACATGGTAAATCTCATCCAACCCATCACCGTCCAGCATGCCTACGATGGAATTACTCATGAACGGCGAAGAGCATCATGAAATTGGTGATGAAGGATGGTTGGTGATGACGACGGCGTCGATTTCCCCTCTCCGGAGCCCAAATCAGGCTCTAGATCTGCCTTCCCGAGGAAGAACAGGATGTGGCGGCAGCTCCGTATTGTAAAACGCGATGAACTCTTCTCCTTTATTTTTTTCTCCCCGAATTGGAATATATAGGAGTGGAATTGAGGTCGGCGGAGCTGTAGGGGCCCCACAAGACAGGGGGGCGCGCCCCCTGGCTTGTGACCAGGTGGTGGCCCCTCTCCGGTTGATTCTTTCGCCAGTATTTTTTATTAATTCCAAAAAATTCTCCGTAAATTTTCAGGTCAATCCGAGAACTTTTATTTCTGCACAAAAATAACACCAAGGCAATTCTGCTAAAAACAGCGTCAGTCCGGGTTAGTTCCATTCAAATCATGCAAATTAGTGTCCAAAACAAGGGCAAAAGAGTTTGGAAAAGTAGATACGTTGGAGACGTACTATCATGTGAAGTGACGATGGAATTTGCATGGCAATATATCTCGAAATGGCTATGGAAATGCCATGATGGGTAGGTATGGTGGCTTTTTTGAGGAAGATATAATAAGGCTTATGTGCAACAGAGCGTATCATTTTACGGGGTTTGGATGCACCGGCGAATGTTGCACCGATCCTCGAGGTGAGAACGGGCTATGCACGGTACCGAAGAGGCTAGCAAATTATGAAAAGTTGGGATTGCGTATGTCCATGGTTTCACATTAGTCATAAAGAACTCATATACTTATTGTAAAGTTTTATTAGTTTATCATAAATCAAAGTAGTAATCGCATGCCCCGAGGGAAGAGGTTGGTAGGAGTTAACCATCGCGCGCTTCCGACCCGAAACAACACTAAGATTTCAACGAGGAATAGAAATGCTCACACATCATCACCATGCCTCTTTAATTTTTAGATGAACAAAAAAGTCAACCCTCTTAATATCGACACTTCTATGGTTTAATAATTATGAACTCACTACTATTTCACATTACTACATCAATATCATTAACCCACCATTTCTTTATATGTGCTACATGATGGTTTTGATTATCACTCTTTGAATACCTAATATTTTTGGACTAGTCTGTGTGACCCATGCAAATTACCTCACTATTTATTAACTCTCAAACAAATATAAGTGAAGAACGAGAGTGAAATCATTTCTTTAAAATCTACACGCCACCGTGCTCAAAAAGATATAAGTGAAGTACTATAGCAACTGCTAAGCTCAAAAGATATAAGTGAAGCACATAGAGTATTCTAAAAAATTATGATGAATGTGTGTCTCTCTTAAATAGGTGTGTCCAGCAAACAATGATTGTGGCAAATTGAAAGTAAAAGCAAACGACGCTTCAAGCAAAACTCATATCTTGTGACGAATAAAAATATAGCTTCAAGTGACATACTGATGAATTTGAGACGAAAGAGGGGATGTCTTGCGGGGCATCCCCAAGCTTAGACGCTTGAGTCTCCTTTAATATATTACCTTGGTGTGCCTTGGGCATCCCCAATCTTAGGCTCTTGCTACTCCTAATTCCTTTGTCCATCAAGATAACACCCAAAACTTTAAAACTTCAATCACACAAAACTCAACAAAACCTCGTGAGATCCGTTAGTATAAGAATCATATTGCATACTTTAAGTACTGTTGTAAATTGATTCAAATTTCATAAATGCATACTAGGTACTATATTATAACTTCTCCAAGGCTTATACCCCCTGATACAAGCCTTAGTTTAATCAAAATAAGCAACTATGCAAGCAAAAACAGAATCTGTCTAAAACAGAACAGTCTGTAGGAATATGTAGAGAACCTATACTTATGTTACTCTAAAAATTCTGAAAAATTAGGAAAAATTCGAAAATTTGTATGTAAACAATGTGTAAAAATTTCAGATCATCATAATTCTCCAGAAAAAAATGAAAATTCCTGCACTGGAGTCAAAAGTCTCTGTTTTGTTTCAGCATCGATTCTACTCGTCTTGTGAGTCATCCCAAAGGCTTTACTTGGCACAAACACTAATTTAAACACAAAAACATAATAATTACAGAGGCAATAGTCATGTTATTAAAATAAACAGAAAGTTCAAAGCAAAAATTTAAAGATAACTATTGGGTTGCCTCCCAACAAGCACTATTGTTTTATGCCCCTAGCTAGGCATAATGCATAGTTTCAAGATTTGTCATCAAGCTCCTCAATAACACAACCATGGATAGTGGGTAAAATAGGAGGCTTGGAAATAGGATCTTTTATCAAATTTATAAAGTTGGGATGAACACTAATCATCTTAAGATCCTCATTTCTTTGGGTAGGAGGTGTACTGACGCTCTTAGGAATGTATAAGTACTTGGTACTTTTGTTGCGAGAGGCACTAGTATTAGCCTTGGGAGGAATGATGGTGGAACCTACTTTGTCAATGACCTCTTCCATTTTATCAATTCTGTTCAAACCTTGTTCTATCCTCATGTCAATAGTGGTGTCTTTTTCCTTTAAGGTTTTGAAAGTCATTCCTACACGTGACCCAAGTTGTGTGATATGATTATGAAGTTTTTTATCCAACTCCTCAATTGGTTTATTTGTGACCATACTCTTTTCAATAGCATCAAGCCTTTGCATAACATGTTCCAAGGTCAAGTTTGTTTCATTAACAACAATAGGTGGTGACCCTACAAGATTTTCAATTGCGGTGTAGGCATCCAAGGTGTGACACATTAAGAAATTCCCACGAGTGATGGTGTCAAGTACAAACCTATACCAAGTGGTCACACCAACATAAAAATTGTGAAGCAAGGTAGTGGTGGATAAATTTTTAGTTGCTTTATTTTGATCAAAGCAAATCCTATACCATGCATCTTTTAAGCTCCCCCCCCTTTGTTTGAAATTTACTACATCATCATTGGGAGTAAAGCGAGCGGAGGAAGAACTAGCCATGACTTCAAACAAGAAAACTAGTAACACGCAAAGACAAATATTTTTGTATTTTTTATTTTTATGTGACAAGCTAAATATAACAGAAAATAAAAAGAACAACAAGCGAATGAAAATTTGTGTGAAGTTACTTGGTAGTTGATGATGATATTTCCCGGCAACGGCGCCAGAAATCCTTCCTGATACTTGTGATCTGCGTTGGGTTTTCCATGAAGAGGAATGGGTAATTGTAGCACAAAGCGGATAAGTATTTCCCTCAGTTATGAAACCAAGGTTTATCAAACTAATAGGAATATCAATCATCAACCATCTTCAGCGACTGCACACAAATGAACAAACAACTTGCACCCAACGCGGGCAAGAGGGTTGTCAATCCCCTTGATCTCGTTATTTGCAAGCAAATGAGTTGTGTAAATAATTGTTGATAAATATAAATTGCAAAATAAATAAAAAGTAAATAAAGGCAGCAAGGTAAATATAGCGTTTGTGAATATATATAAGTGAATAGACCCGGGGGCCATAGTGTTCCCTAGTGACATCTCTTCTGTAGGAGCATACGGTGGGTAAACAAATTACTGTTGGGCAATTGATAGAAAAGCGGATAGTTATGCGCTATTCACGTCAATGATCATGTATATATAGGCATCACGTCCATAAGAAAATAGGTTGACTCCTGCCTGCACCTATTACTATTACTCCACTCATCGACCGCTATCCAGCATGCATCTAGAGTATTAAGTAAAACAGAGTAATGCTTGGAGAACGATGACATGATGTAGACAAAGTAAACTCAAACAATATGAATGAACCCCATCGTTTTATCCTTAGTAGCAACAACACAAAGACGAATCTTGTCCCCTACTTTGTTACTGGGATATAGAAACTCGCCAGGTTGAACCTACCACAACGCACCACTCCCACCGATGAAATATCAATCTACTAGGCCAAAGCATATCAATAGATTGAAGAGCATTACGAAGCTATAATGATCATGCACATAAGAGATAATATAATTCAGAGGCATCTCAAATACTTTTGATGAATAATCTGAACATAAGCCCACAATTCATCGGATCCCAACAAACACACCGCACAATAGGATTACATTGGATAGATCAAAGCAAAGATGCGATGACCATTGTATTGAAGATCATAAGAGAGAGAGAGAGAGAGATTGCCATCTAGGTACTAGCTATGGACCCGTAGGTCTGTGGTGAACTACTCACACATCATCATGAGGGCAGCAAGGTTGATGAGCCCTCCGTGACTGATCCCCCCTCTGGCAGGGTGCCGGAACGGAGCTCCAGATGGCCTCGCGACGGAACAGAGACTTGCGGCGGCAGAAAAAGGGTTTTGGGACTGCCTCCATTATTTTTAGGGTGAAAGAGAATTTATAGGCCAGAGAAGGGCGTCAGGAGGCAACCGAGGGAGGCACAAGCCATCAGGACGCGCCCCCCCTGGGGTGTGCCCTGTTGGCTTGTGCGGCCCTCGTGCGGCCCCCGGCCTCCTTCCAAAGCTTGCAGGTCTTCTTTTGGTCCAGAAAAAATCATTAAAAAGTTTCGTGGCAATTGGACTTCGTTTTGTACTGTAAAACTGAAAAGCAAAAAACACGCAGAAAATAGCAACTGGCACTGGGCACTGGGTCAATAGGTTAGTGATAAAAAATATTATAAATTGGTAAATAAAGACCCAAAAAGTATCGTAGAATGATAATATATCAGCATGGAACAATAAAAAATTATAGATACGTCGGAGACGTATCAGCATGATGCTTGACTATTTCCCTGCCAACAGCAATCACAGTTGATAGTCAGTGTCCATGCTTACTTGCAATTGGTGACATCCAGTGTTTTGGTTCTTTCTATGTACTCATGGAATTTGTTATTCCGTGGATAATCTATTTAGGTGTTCCCCATCTTGTAATGCCCCGTTGTAACGTCAAATATCTGTTTTGCTCCCTCTTTTGTGCGACTCTGCTTTAGTCACGCCGGATTGAGGCAGTCCGCATTTGTGAGCTTTCAAAATTACGGATGACGTGAAGCATACAAGCACGACTCATGCCCAATCATTCATTCCGGATTGTGGTTCTTGTCGCACCTACTCTAAACGCGTGCATGGAACAGGTTTTAAAACTTCGGACTTTGTGGTCTCTGTTAAGTAATACTGCCGCCAAACTGTAGGGCGACATACGAAATAGATATGCGCTGGTCTCCCACTTCCCAGACCCCTTTCTCCCAAGTTCCCGTCAAACAAACAACTGACCAAAAACCACACCGCTGTTGGCCCTGTAGAACGACAACCCCCCTCTATCCCCTACCCATTCATGCTGTGACATACATACTCTTGCAGCTGCCAGATCGGCCATGGTTAAGTCCTTTAACGGAGAGAGTGGATCTAGCAAGGAAACACATTGCATCGAGGTGAGCAGGTCAGATATTTTGGTACCAGTGTTGTAGATTCATGGCATATAGCCTCCTAATTTACATATTTATGTTTTTGGACCCATCTGTTGTAGATCCAACATGAGTTGTACACTAATCTGGATGTCAGAGAACCCGCTTCAGATGCAATCGGATACAGGAGGTACATATACGATGGTCCTTCTTTGCTTCATGTGAGTTCATTGCTCACTACTCTAGTACCTATAACATGAGTAGGACGGTGCTGTTTTTTATGATAGTTTGTTCAAAATTATTGCAGAATGACGGTCAACAGGTTCATGATTCGGGTGATCCTTCGTGGCCTTGCAGTCTAAAAAAGCAATTAATGATTTAAGGGACAGTTATGCGTACGTCATGGATGCTAGAAGGAAGGACAAGGAGCTGCAAGACCGATGTAATTTGTCTTTAGCACAGGAGAACAGACAAATGCAAACTGTATTGTTTGAGCTTCAAGCAGATGTGGGGAATCTAAGTGAATCACTAGCCGATAGAGAAATAGTTGAGCCAGATGACATGCGTAAGCTACGCAGGGGTACGCATGCCCTGAAGAACGAAGTTGAACAACTAAGGGCCGAAAAGAGGAAGCTTGAGTACATCATCGCGGACCTTATGAAAGCAGGGGAAGAAAACAAAGAGAAGCTCAAGAGGATCAGACGGGTGTGTGGCGACTAATTTGTAGTCACGCTTCATCGTTGGTGCATGTATGTGCTTCTTATTACAGTTGCAATTCAGTTAGCGGAAAGCTACCCTACCCTAATCAAATTTCTGGTATTTGCGCACACCCGAGCATAAACCATCGAATGCTTAGGCGGGTCCTAGTACTCGGAACCTCTAACATTTTGTACAGTTAGTGCAATCTCCAACCATTTAGCCCAGGACCATAAGTCGTAAGCAGTAGTCCAACACCCTTCACAACCTTATCCATGGCAGCCCAGCCTCGTCCTCCACGGGATGAAGCAGCGATGGTGTTCACTGCGATGCAGGAGGACACCCTATGCAATACTCTATCGCGCCTTGACATACTGCAGTGCATTAGAGTGGTTGGCTCCGACGCAACCCTTGTGGAATCACTCCCAAGACTTTCTCCGGCGGATGTGAAGGTGCTCGACATGCTCGTCGTCCTGGAGGATGAGGTCTCTTCCGTTACAGGTAGGGATGCGGAGCGGCAGCCCATCTGCCCCGCTTCGTACTGTAAATAGATGAACTTAGCTATAATTTCCTCACCCACATTCAGCTTAGTTTGTACTATTTCCTCACCGAGATTCTTTCCCTGCTTGTAAATTTAACAGGGCACGCGCAGCATGGACGACGATGTATGCTCACTCCGATGGACTCCCCGACGATGATGGCCACCATTCTTGACATATGTCCTCCACCGGTTGTTTTGACAGCACAGATAGTAGTCTCCCATTCACTTCATAGATTATTTTCCTTTTGAATCTAGCCCAAATAGCCTAATTGGTTGCATTCATTTCATACTTATTTCGTGAAGTACCGCGTGGGCCCAAACGATGACTGGTTAGCGTTCGTCGATGCACACGGGGATATGCACTTGCACAACGTGTACACTGTGGTGGTCGTACAACTGCCGCTGATTTCAGACCAAGGATTCCAAGCAATCCCCCTGCCAGGTAGTAACATGTTTTACTTCAACAATGCGTGTGTGAAGCTACTTAAGGTTGCGATAGCAGAAACACCCACAAGAATGAATGAGTATAAAGATTACATCCTCATTGCGGTGTTCGACATCACGATCGCCACATTAGGGCCTGACTACTACACCAGGCAAAATCCAGGTGCGTCTACTTGGCAACTACTGGCTCCTGTCTGTTTGGCACCTTACTACTACGAAGATGCCGTATACCATGTCGGTCGAATATGCGCTGTCACCACTGGCGGAACCTGCTTTGTTTGGGATGCAAGCACTTATGGTTAGTACATGATATACGACACAATCCTTTCTATTCTGCATATGCTTTCATTCAAGAACAGAGTACTAGCTACTAATCTGGCATCAAATTTAGGCATAGGAGCTCCAGCGAGGTCCATTCGGCCTCCAGTTATCAACATCGACCTGGATTTGTACCGGACAGGTTATTTTGGAACCTCATGCCCGACATGGACGGCCACCCGAACAGTCTGTTTCTCCTGATTACGGGCGGTTTTGTAATAGCACATGAGCAAGAGTTTCGTCATGAAGATCGAATCGTCCGTTCGTACCCAACACTGCATTGCCGAGTGCTCCGCGTCCAAGGATTGGATGGAGACCTCCAAAGTGTAGAGTGGAAGCACTTTTGGAACATGGGGCCACGATCCATGTTCATTGGACATAGCTATCCCCTGATGGTAGAGATGCCTCCTTCAGATCACAATGCGAATGGTCTCCCATTCATGAAGAATGGATGTGTTTTCACAACTCGTAGATGCAGTAGCACTGAGCTAGGCCGCCTCCCAGAGTTATGCCGGTACGCCGTTGACGGTGGTCCTACGCTGGGCGTGCACCTGAAGAGCTGCGGAGAAGAACGGCACAAGCACCCAGTCTGGTTCTTGCCATCCCTGCTAAGGAGAGGGGACTAGCTTTAGGTATTCGTATTGTTGGTATGTGCTGACAGTTATGTTATGCATTCAATAAGTCTTGTGAACCATATGTAATTGGCCTAACAAGTATGCGTTAACTGTTTTGAACCATGTGAGTCATCTGAACCATGTACAGCTCTGAATAAGTGATGTTTTGCAAGTATGCATGTTTGTCATCGTATTTACGCTAAGAAGCCACGCGCGTCAAGAAGGCACATCTAGTTTCAGAAGAGCGTCGTGAACTCCCCAATAGTAGCCAATATAGTTGGCGCGTGCTGCCCACTAAGACCATCTGAGTAAATGGAATCCATCCGTAGGCTCTAGGTGTTGTCAAAATGGCGTGCTATGCACACTACGCCTGTTGCTTTCATTTCACTAATCTATCAATTCAGAAATGCTATCTCGCTTGGCGCTACATGGAGAGGTCAGAACTTCCGACTTTTACTCGCTCCACAGTAGACAACACGCTGCCCCGTGCGGTCTCATCGTTGCAGCACCGATGACGTGAGGAGGTTCACATGTAACGCGCCTTCTCCCTAGGCGGTGCAGACAGGTCAGACCATCCACTCTTTGAGACAGAAAGGTACGCTTGACAAGACGCTCGCCGGTGCAGTCACATCGTTGCAGAACAAGTTTCAACAATAAAATAAGCAGCAACACGTGAACAAATTAGGCGCTACTAGTCAGAAACACGCGCCGTCGAACCTTGACACATCTAACCCGTTGACGCCGCTTAGTGCATGTGTGCCACGCCTAAGAAACTGGCTCTACCCAAGCCGTCGAAACGATTGTAGACTTTAAACCACGGTCGCCTCGCAGTCCATTCGAGTTCATTGCATCCCGATCTCCAAGGGAAACTGCTCCAAGTTTCAGTAAGTGGAACCGCCGCACGACAGTTGCCACCACCACTTCTTCTTCTCCTCCCTCCCGCAGTTCCTCTCTCACAACCGCAGTGTTATCCCTTCCTCAGCCATGGCCGCGCCGGAACCCCACGGTGAACCTCTGCGGGGCTTGCCGGCGATGCAGGATGACACCCTGCGTGATATGATGGCCCGCGTTGACCCGCTGGACCACATTCGAGTTGCGGGAACGCACGGCTGCCTTCATCAGGCCGTGCCTCGAGTAAACGAGGAGGTGGCAAACTTGCTGGAGAAGCCCGCCGTCCTCAAGTGCGACATGTCCTGGATGCTCAGCTCCCCCAAGCCTGGACACACGCGCTTGCTGGTGCCAATGGACTCACCGGCCATCATGATGAGGATCTTGTACGAGGCACCTCCTGAGAAGCCTTGGAGCACACAGGTATGCGACCACCCACAGTAATCATCTTCTGCCTCGTCATATTTTAGGATTTCTGGCGACAACCAGTTCATTAGCCTCTTTGCATTACGTACATTGTAGTTTTGTATGGGAGCGAATGGCGATTGGATCGGCTTCGTCGATGTAGATGGCGACATTCGCCTGCACAATGTGTACACTGGTCAGAACGTACACCTTCCGCTGATTACAGCAGTAGGTTTCTCCACAGTGGGTCTTTCAGGCAGCATAGATTTCGGGTACAACCATATGAGGGCGAATCTAATGAAGGTTTCCATCGCCCGTCCACCAACAAGAAGGTTCGGCTACACAGATGTCGTCGTCATTGTGGTCTTCGACATCGCGATCGCCATGAACAATGGTGCTGGGGATGGGTGGATAGTCATGTGTTCTGCTGCTTTGGCACCGCACCACTATCAGGATGGGTCTACGTAGCCGGCCGGATTTGTGCGGTCACCAGCGGCGGTGCTTGCTTTGTGTGGGATCCTTTCACCTACAGTACGTACGTGAGAGCCAGAGCATGTAAATTAACTGTATTACTGTCATTTGTGTTGAACGATTGCTAAATCTAAGTTGGTTAAAACACCAGGTTCGATGTATCCACCAAGGTGCCTAGAGGCCCCGCCCATGGCGCACTGACAGGGTTATTACCCCTGGGTATGCCAAAGGGAGGTAGTTTCGGCCCCTCCCCGAAGTAAAAACTATACGACCGGCTGGACTGTGGCCGGCTACCTCTCTGGCCGGCTGGCCCGCGACCGGCAGTGAGGAGCCGGCTGGCCCACGGTCGGCTGAACGGAAGCCGGCCGCCTGGCCCCCGGCTCGGCACACCTGGCCGCTACGCGACTAGCTCATCCGCTGACCTCCGGGCGGGCAGGTACCCGTCCCTTCCTACTGCGGCCGGGCACGCTGACAAGACGCGACCCCCACGACGGACTCCGATGTAGCTACAGCGGACGCTGACGCGCGGACGCGCATGGCTACAGTCTGGCTGACCGTACCGCTGACCGAGGATTGATTGGGACCTGGCGGAGCCACAGTACCTCTGCGCCGCCGTCCACTCCGTTACCTGCCCCGGCATGGCTACAGCGTTGCCGGCCATACCGCTGACTTCGGCCGACTGGCGCAAGACGACGCCGGGCAGGGCGGCCCGTGCCGCGGCAGGTGAGCGCGGGCCAATAGAAGAGCCGGCTGGCAGGCCCCAGCTAGCGATGGGACCGCGCAGCCGGCGGGCCCTACGGGCGACGAGACGGCCCAGCCGGCGGGCCCCTTGGCCGGCCGGAGAGACTGCCGGCCGGGTCTCCCCTATAATATCTTAAGAATACTGTACACCGGGGGGTTGGCCTATAAAACCCCCCGGAGCCCCCATACATCGGGAGGGATGACAGGCACGAAGGCATTCGCCCCTCTCTCACACTCACACACAGCGGAGGAAGAGGAGCCGGCGGCTCCTTCTTCCACCTCCAGATATACAGCTCAAGGAGCACCATTGTAACACCTCTCCCCATCCAACTAGACCAGCAGGACTAGGGGTTTTACCTCCCACGGAGGGCCCTGAACCTGGGTACACCTTGTGTTCATCACCGTGTGTGCCTAATCCTGCTCCCGGAGCCCGTCGGCGTCCTTCGGCCCCAACCACTCTCGATAAGCCACCCCATGGCATCTGTCGTGAGAAAATGACGACAGTTGGCGCCCACCTTGGGGCTGAACGCGGCGTCGGCCGGAGTCACGCTCCGGGCGGGACCCTTCACCACCTCCCTCGGCCGCCCCGCGTCCGGGCGGAACTGCATGCTCGTGGGGCTTGCTCCGGCAGGTCCTGCGGTTGGCGCGGACGGCCCCTCCGGCGAGCACCTCGGCCGCGACCTCGCGCTCAACGTCGCCGCGCTCGCCGAGCGTCTCGGTAAGCTGGACCTCGCCGACGCGCCGGCTGCCGACGAGTACCCTAGCCAGGTGCTCGACTGCCTTGACCCGCCCTCGTCCGTAGGCGCGCTCGCCTCGGGTGAGGCCGGCAACTCCTGCGTCCGCGCGGGGGTGATGGCCACCGGCTCGTCCACGACCTCCGGCCATGCCAGGGCGGAGGCGGACGCGGCCGCCGCGGCCGCTCGCGCCGGCACCTCTGACTCCCTCGGCGTCGCGCTTCGGGGCCTCAGCACCCCCGTTGTGCCAACAACGAACCCAGCTACGGCTACAGCCGAGCTGGAGGCTGCTCGCCGGCTGCTGTTCGACGAGGCAACCAAGCTTGCCACCACCAAACGCCGGATGGAGTCCGTGCAGCGCGAGTATAACTCCGCCTACGGCCTCACCCCCGCTGGCAACGAGCCCAGCCGGCGCGGTGATGTCCGCAACCGCGGCCATGTGGTCGCGGAAATCCTCGACGGCCGATTGCCCGTCTATGACACCCCCGCGGCCAACCTGCGGGCTGCCAAGGTAGCCTACGAGGACCTGGCTACTTTGGTGGGCGAGGAGCGCGCCGCACGCGGGCGGCACATCAAGGATCTTATCGACACCGCCAACGCGCAACAAGCCGGCCTCGCCCCCGGCGGGGCCGTTTCCGAGGTTCCCCGTCCCGAGGGCATGGGCACTGGGGCTGCTGACCGTCAGCCGGCCCAGCACTCCAGTTCCCCTCACCCCTCCGGCCGGCGGGCCGAGGGAAGCAACGTTCGGCGTTCCCAGCTGCGCGGGAACGAGCAGCCGACTGTGAACAGCCGGCGTAGCCACAACCCGGCTGGCAGCAACCGCCACGACGAGGCACCGGCTGGTGGCAGCCGGCGCAGCCGGGACCATACCCCGCCTCCGCGGCAGGAGCGCGCCCGCTCACCTGCCCCAACTGTTCGCCCCGAGCTCGCCGCTCGGCTCGGCCCGCGTGTCCCGCGAAGCGAGAACGACGTGCGGACCCGCATCGAGCGGCTGGCGCAGTCGGCCCTCCTCGAGGAGGAGGGCTCGATCGGCCCTGCATGCTTCGGCCCCCGGATTCGCAACGAGCCGTTTCCGGCCGGCTTCACTCTCCCACGCGACACCCCGAAGTACAGCGGCTCCGCCAAGCCAGAGGACTGGCTGGTTGACTCCACCACCGCAGTCCGCATCGCCAGGGGGAACAAGCGCGTGGCCGTGCGCTACGCCCCCCTAATGCTAACCGGCTCGGCCCGGACCTGGCTTAACAGCCTGTCGGCCGGCAGCATCAACACCTGGACGGACTTTGAGGAAGCTTTCGTCCGCAACTTCACCGGCACCTACAAACGGCTTGGCCGGCCCCGCGAGCTGGCCATGTGCGTTCAGGGGCCGGAGGAGCCTCTCCGAGATTACCTCACGCGCTGGACCGAGCTTCGCACTTCCTGCGAGGGGGTGCACGAGGTGCAAGCCATCCAGTACTTCATCGAGGGTTGCCGCGACGGCACTCACCTCAAACACAAGCTCCTGTGCTCCGAGCCGGCCACCCTGGCGGACCTAATGGCCAAGGCTGACAAATATGCCACGGCCGACTCCGCCATGCGGATGAAGGTCGCCACGCCAGCCAAGCCGACTCCGCCGCCCGCCGCGCCGCGGGCGGCCGCCGACAACCGGCAGCAGCAGAACAACAAACGCAAGTCCGACCAGCCGGATCCCCGCTACAGGAGCCGGCAGGTCGCCACCATTGAAGAAGAGCAACCGGCTGCCCAGGCCCCCAGCCAGCGTCAGCGCACCGGCAAGGCCGCCTGGCAGCCCAAGCTTACCTTCGAGCAGATGCTCGACCTACCCTGCAAGCACCACTCTGGGGCTAAGCCGGCCACCCATACGCTCCGGCAGTGCAGCTTCTCCCAGCGGCTGGCCCGGGGCGAGGGCCTCCCGGCTCCTCCGCCTCCGGCTCCCCGCGAGCTGGCTCCGGCTCAGGCCACGCCGCCTGCTCCGGCTCCAGGAGCCAATGACGGCCGCCTCCACGACCAGCTCCCTCGCCAGGACGGGTCCTATGTTGTCTTCACCAGTGAAGCAACCGACAAACACAGCGTGCGCCGGCGCCGGCACGAGGTAAACGCCGTCGCCCCCTCGGTCCCCCAGTTCATGCACTGGTCCGAGAAGCCGGTTACCTAGAGCCGGGCGGACCACCCGGCCGTGATGCCAAACCCGGGCAGTCACGCCCTCGTCCACGACCCAACCATCGTCTCCGAGAGGCGCACCTGCCGCTTCCCGCGGGTGTTGGTCGACGGAGGCAGCAGCATCAACATCCTCTACCGCGACACGATGATCAAGCTGGGGCTCAAGGAGGAAGACTTGCGAGCAAGCCATACAGTTTTCCACGGCATCGTGCCGGGAAAGTTCTGCACCCCCTTCGGCAAGATCGAGCTCGACGTCCTGTTCGGCGACCAGAGCCATTTCCGCCGCGAACCAATATGGTTCGAGGTGGTGGACCTCGACAATCCCTACCACGCGTTGCTTGGCAGGCCGGCCCTCGTCAAATTTATGGCGGTCCCCCATTACGCCTATCTCAAGCTCAAGATGCCGGGCCTCAAGGGCATCATCACCGTCACCGGCAACTACAAGATGTCGATCGAGTGCGCTCGTGACGGCAGCCGGCTGGCCGAGGCCCTGGAGATAGCGGAGGAGAAGCGGCAGCTCGACCAGCTCGTGGCGCACGCCTCCAATGTGCCGGCCGTACCGGCTCCCCCGTCCCAGACAACCGGCGAAGCGTCATTCCAGCCGTCCAAAGACACCAGGCAGGTGCCGCTCGACCCGGCCAACCCCAAGCAATGCGTCACCATCGGCGCCAGCCTCAGCAGCAAATAGGAAGGCGAGCTCGTCGACTTCCTCCGTGAGAATCGGGACATCTTTGCATGGTCTCCAAAAGACATGCCGGGTGTACCGAGGAAGTTAGCCGAGCACAAACTTCATGTACGGTCGGATGCAAAGTCGGTCAAGCAACCCCTGCGCCGTTTCTCCGAGGAGAAGCGGCGTACCATAGGAGAAGAGATCACCCGGCTGCTCGCAGCCGGCTTCATCATGGAAGTGTTCCACCCGGACTGGCTAGCCAACCCAGTCCTGGTGCTGAAGAAAAACAAGACCTGGCGCATGTGTATCGACTAAACGAGCCTGAACAAGGCATGTCCCAAGGACCCGTTCGCCCTGCCACGGATCGATCAAGTTATCGACTCCACGGCCGGCTGCGACCTGCTGTCTTTTCTGGACGCCTACTCAGGCTACCACCAGATCAAACTGGACCCGGCCGACCGGCTGAAGACCTCCTTCATTACCCCCTTCGGGGCTTACTTTTACATCACCATGTCCTTCGGCCTGAAGAATGCAGGCGCTACCTTCCAGCGCTGCATGCAGAAGTGCCTCCTACCGCAGATCGGCAGAAACGTCCACGTCTACGTGGACGACATCGTCGTCAAGACTAAGAAGCATTTCAGCCTCCTCGACGATCTCCGGGAGACCTTCGCCAACCTGCGCGAATACAAGATCAAGCTAAACCCAGAGAAGTGCGTGTTCGGCGTGCCAGCTGGCCAGCTCCTGGGTTTCTTCGTGTCCGCCCGCGACATCGAAGCTAACCCGGAGAAGATCAGAGCCATCGAGCGCATGCACAAGCCGGCCAAGCTCGTCGACATTCAGAAGTTCGCCGGCTGTCTTGCCTCTCTCAGCCAAATCATCAGCCGGCTGGGCGAGAAGGCGCTGCCTCTTTACCAGCTCATGAGGAAGTCGCCCAAGTTCGAGTGGAACGACCAGGCGGACGCGGCGTTCCGCGACCTCAAGCGTGCGCTCTCCAGCGCCCCCATCCTGGCGGCGCCGGCCGAGAAGGAGCCGATGCTCGCATACATCGCAGCCACCACCCGCGTGGTCAGCGTCGTGTTGGTGGTGGAGCGGCCGGAAGAGGGCAAAATGCTGCCGGTCCAGCGCCCCGTCTACTACCTCAGCGAGGTCCTATCCGCCTCCAAGCAGAACTACCCCCACTACCAGAAAATGTGCTACGGCATATACTTCGCCGCCCAGAAGGTCAAGCAGTACTTCCAGGAGCATACCATCACCGTGGTAAGCACGGCCCCGCTCGGCGAGATCATGAGCGGCCGGGATGCCACCGGCCGGATCGCCAAGTGGGCCATCGCCCTCGCTGACCACGAGATCCGGTACGAGCCGCGCACCGCCATCAAATCGAAGACCATGGCGGATTTCCTCGTCGACTGGGCCGAGACCCAGTTCGTGCCGCCTCCCCCGGACTCCACGCATTGGCGCATGCACTTCGACGGCTCGAAAATGCAAACCGGCTTGGGAGCCGGCATCGTCCTGTCGTCCCCTAAGGGGGACCAGCTCAAATATGCGCTCCAGATCCTCTTCACCGCCTCCAACAACGTCGCCGAGTACGAGGCGCTCATCCACGGCCTCCGGCTCGCCAAGGAGATCAGAATCCAGCGCATCATCTGCTTTGGCGACTCCGACCTCGTGGTGCAGCAGGTCTCCGGCGAATGGGATGCCAGGGATGCCAACATGGCCAGCTATCGCTTCCTCGTCCAGCAGCTCACCGGCTCCTTCGAGGGCTGTGAATTCCACCACGTCCCCCGAGTGGACAACGAGGCGGCCAATACATTGGCAAAAATCGGCTCCACCCGGCAGGCCATCCCAGCCGGCGTCTCCCTCGAACGGCTGCTCAAACCTTCGATCAAGCCTTCTCCCTAATCGGAGTCCATCTTCGTACCGGCTGCTCCGACAGCTCTGCCGGCGCCGCCGGCTCCGGCCGCCTCGCCGGCCCCAACAGCCGCAGCAGCGGCACCAACTCCGCCGGCTCCGGCGCCCGGCACCCCCGCGGCGGCCGGCTCTGTCCCTACGACCGTCCTGACGGTGTTCGCCACGCTCCCTGCTGTCCCGGTCTAGGGGGCTGGCGGGCCGGCTCCGGGGGCTGGCGGGCCGGTCCCGGGGACTGGCGGGCCGGCTCCGGTTCCCCCCGGCGTCCCACTCGAGCTCGAGCCGACCCCCGTCTCGGCCCCCTCGTGGGCACAGACCATCCTCGCTTTCCTGCTGCGCGGCAAGCTCCCTCCCGACGAAGACAAGGCCCGGCAGATCCAGCGCCGCGCCCGAGCTTACAGCATCATCAACCACGAGCTGGTACACCGCAGCACCACCGGCGTGTTCCAACGCTGCGTCGAGCCGGAGAAGGGACAAGAAATCCTCCTCGACATCCACCAGGGCGAGTGCGGGCACCACGCCGCCTCTAGAACCCTGGTGGCCAAGGCTTTCCGCCACGGTTTCTATTGGCCGACGGCCTTGGAGGAGGCCAAGCGACTGGTCGGCAAATGCGAGTGATGTCAATGCTTCAGCACGCAGAGCCACCTGCCGGCCATAGCCCTCCAGACCATCCCACTTTCGTGGCCCTTTGCCGTCTGGGGGCTGGACATGGTAGGCCCCTTCAAGACTGCCCGAGGCGGCATGACGCATCTGCTGGTGGCTGTCGACAAGTTCACCAAATGGATCGAGGCCAGACCCATCAAGAAACTGGATGGCCCCACGGCCGTCCGGTTCATCAAGGATGTCACGATCCGTTACGGCGTCCCCCACAGCATCATCACCGACAACGGAACTAATTTCGCCAAAGGCGCGATGGCGCGTTTCTGCTCCCAGGAAGGCATCCGGCTCGACCTCGCGTCGGTGTCCCACCCACAGTCAAACGGCCAGGCTGAGAGGGCGAACGGCTTGATCCTAGCCGGCCTCAAGCCTCGGCTCGTGGCTCCCCTCGTACGGTCAGCCAGCTGCTGGGTCAACGAGCTGCCGGCAGTCCTCTGGAGCCTCAGGACCACTCCTAACCGGTCGACCGGCTACACCCCTTTCTCTCTCGTTTACGGGTCCGAGGCGATCATCGCCACGGACGTCGAGTTCGATTCGCCTCGGGTCGCCCTGTTCACGGAGAAGGACGCGAAGGAAGCAAGAGAATATGGCGTCGACCTACTCGAAGAAGCACGCGAGCTGGCTCTGAGCCGGATGGCCATCTACCAGCAGAAGCTCCGGCATTACCACAGCAAGCGGATCCGGCCCCTCTCCTTCCGCGAGGGGGACTTGGTGCTCAGACGGATCCAGCGAACCGCTGGCCAGCACAAGCTATCCTCCCCATGGGAGGGCCCATTCATCATCAGTAAGGCGTTGCACAACAACGCATACTACCTGATAGATGCCCAGAAATCACAGAAGCGCAAAAGAGATGCCTCCGGCGAAGAAACGGAACGCCCATGGAATGCAGCACTCCTCCGACCGTTCTACTGTTAAGAAAAAAACCCATGTATGTATGTATCTTCCCTTATGAATGCAATGGGGGCCCCAAGCCGGCACTTGGGGCATGCCCACTTTTCATTTCCTTCGAAGGCTCATCATCCTCTTAGGTAGGGCTCCCGGGTCCGGCTCCCTGACCCGGGGGCTCGCCGGCTCTTCTCTAAAGCAGACAAGTAGCGTGGGCAAGCAACCTTTTCCTACCCTCCCTACCCAGTCCCAGACCGGCCCCCGGCTGTCTGGTTGGCGGAACCACGGGGTAGAAAAGCACTCGCCACGTGAACACCTCCTAAAGAGTAGCAGCCGGACAGGTCTAGCCAGACTATATTCCCTTCAGAAATCCGCCTCTACCAGCTCGCCCCAACCCTAGCCAGACGACTCTAAAAACCGCGTGTTTTTCCTAAGGACGATGCCTGCCCCTGTCCCAGACCGGCTCCCGGCTGGCCGACAGGCGGGGCGGAAGCCGGAAGAAACCCGTGCGTGAAATACAAGTCAGAAGGCAAGGGGGCAGGGGAGGAGCCGGCACGCAAACGCTTTAACACCAAACAAATTCACAAGTCATAAACAAAAGGCCGCCGGCCAAGGGTTCATTACAATACACCCCCAGTGGGTGGAAATGCGTCTTCTCAAATAAACGAGTTTTTTTGGCAAGAGAAAAAGGAACGAAGCGCGCAGGACCGCTCATGCCGCCGGGGCGTCGCCGGCCGGCTCAACAGTTCGCCCGGGGGACGCCGCAGCCTTCGGGTCCGCCTCCATGGTCTCCGTGGCCTCGGTGTCGCTGCCGGTGCTGGAGTCGGTGCTCTCGTCAGCAACCTCGTCGTCCTCGGGGCCCTGAGGATTGCCAAAGGAGTCTTCGGCAACCGGCTCGCCGTCTTCACCTAGCACCGGCAGAAGTACGTCCGGGTCGACATACGAGGCCAGCTCATTGGCCCGGCAGACGAGGGCATCCTCGCGGGCGAGCCGTTCCGCCTCGGGGACCTCGCGCATCGTGGCCAGCTGGTTCAGATTGACGCCGGAGTACCACGACGTAACGAACCGGAGAGCCATCTGTGCTCCGGCCCGAGCCGCCGACTCCTTCCAGACGCTGATTCGGGCCACCGCGTTCTCCAGCCACAGCGCCACGCGGCCCTCCGGGGCTCCATGACCCGGCCAGAGGGGCGCAATCACCTCCTTGCGGGCCGTAAGGAGCCGGTCCGTACAGCGCCGGACGTGAAGCAGCCGGTTCTCGATGGCCAGCGCAAGCTCCGGCATGTCCCAGCCGGCGTGCTCCCCGATCTCCTGCCCCTGCCGCCGCAGGCACTCCCGGTGATCCACCACGGCCCGCTCAGCGCAGCGCTGGGTCTCCGGGAACCGGTCTGGGGAGAGAGGTGAATCAACGAATAAGACGAAAGCAGGTCGAAAGCAGTCGGCGAAGGAAGAAAAGATCCAAACAAAGCTTACTCTGGAAAGCCTCATCCATCTCAAGGGCGAACTGGAGGCCCGCGCTCTTCTCCCTCTCCAGCGCCTCCTCCGCATGAGCAAGGGCGACCCCGCGTGTCTCGAGCTCCCCCTTGAGGCGATCCACCTCAACCTGAAGAGCGGCGGCCTGCTGGGCGGCGTCGGCCGCCCGCTTAGCGGCGGCCTCCCAGGCCGCCACCTCCCGTTGCAGCTCTGCGGTCAGGCGCTGCCGCTTCGACGCGGCCGTCAGGAGCTCCTGCCCCAGCCGGCCTCGCTCCGACGTGGCCGTCTGGAGCTCCTGCCCCAGCCGGTCCCGCTCGGAGACAAGCTCATCCCTTTTCTGCCGGATCGGGACCAGCTCCTCTGCATAACTAACCAAGCATAAGCCACTCGAAGGTAGAAGACCCGGACCCGCTGCCGAGCAGCCGGCCCGACTCTTGGGGGCTACACCCAGTGGGTGCGCTCGCGCGCCCCCACTGGAATAAAGCGTACCTTGCGCTCTCTTCAACTCATCTTGGACCCGATAGTAGCCAACCTTGCCACGGTTGTGGATGCGGACCGCCTCGTTGAAAAGCGCCTGCCGCCAGGCGTTCTCAGCCTGCCCGCGCCACGAAACAAGAGTGAGATAAGCAAGAAAAGTTTTAGATCCGGCCCGGCTGCCACGCAGCCGCGCAGCCGACCCGAATCTCGGGGGCTACACCCAGTGGGTGCGCTCGCGCGCCCCCACTGATAATTCAACACAGGACAGAAAGAGTCTTACCTCCACGCGCCGAAAGTTGCTCTTGGTAGCCTCCATGAACCGGGCCAGCCCCTCGCGGCAGTGCGCCATGATGCGGCCGGGCTCCCCAGGCACGAGGGCCGGGCGCCGGCTGGCGGGGCCGGAGCGGCCGTGACGAGGGCCGGCGCCTCCGAGTCTTGGATCACGTCCAGCATGGTCCGAGCCGACCAGCTCGACACGCCGCTCGACCCGGCGTCCACAACAGCAGCGGCCGGTGGAGGGCTGGCGGTGACCACCAAGGCACGGGAGCCGGCCTCGGGCCCCTCCGCGACCGGCACCATTGGCTCCGCCGCTTGCCGGACCGGCTCGATTGCCCGCAGGGCTGGCTCCCTCCTCCCATCGGCGGGTGCCTCCGGCGCGGCCAGGGCATCGGGCTCGCCGCCCGCGGCCGGCTCGGTGGCGGGAGGGGCCACCACCGCCTCTCCCCGCCGCGCCGTTTCCACGGCCGGCACGGAAGTCGCTCCTGCCGGCCGGACCACCTCCGTCACGGGTGGAGCCCCAGATGTCTCCACGACCGGCTCTTGTGGCTCGATCGACGAGGGCCTTGACCTCCGCGTCGACTCCGCAGCGGAGTCCGTCGCACGATCCGGGTCGGCGGACCGCCTCCACCTCGCGCCGCTCGAGGCCCCCGAGCGCGCGGGCGCGCCCTTCGCCCCCACCTTTGCGGCCAGCACCTCCGCGAGCCGCCTCTTCTCTTCCCACACCGTGGCCGCGTGCTCCCGCGCCTGCAGGGTGGCGGCATCCGCCGGGCCGGCAGTCGACTCCGTATCATGGAGCTCGATGGCGTCGTTGGGGCAGACAAAGAAACAGGGCCTCAGGCGCTCGCCGGCTCGCGAAACCAGGAAACCAGCAAAAGTCCGAAAAAAGTACTTACCTGGCGACGACGGGCAGGACCCACTTGGCCCAGGCCGGCGGCTTCACGGCGGCCGCTCGCGCTCTCTTACGAGCCGGCTGCTGGGTCGACGGCTGCCCCGTGGCCGGCCTCTTCTCCCGGCGGGAGGCCTCGGCCGTCTGGCCACGGGCCGGCCGCTCCTCGCTCCGTCCGCGCGCCTCCCGCCGGGCTGCGGGGGGTGGCGCGTCCAGAATCCGAACATCATCATCATCGTCATCATCGTCGCCAGCCCAATCTTTGATAGAGGGTCCGTAGGGGAACTCACCAGCCGCTCTGGACCCGCCGGCTCCCGGGTCGCCCGTCACGACGTCCGCCTCGACCTCTCACATGGAATCGCCCCCCTCCTCGACACCGCCTCCCGGCTCGAAGTCCTCCGCATCGGACTCGGCGCGCTCCGCCTGGAAGACCTGGGGGTGCGGGCCGCCCGGCGTGTTCTGTCGCACGGAGTGCTGCGGTCAGCATGATATGTGAACTGGGAATGACCGGCTGGAGAAACAAAGGAGGGAGAAAATTACCGCAGCAGGGCGTACCAGGGGCGACGGGTCGTGCCGGTTGTACGGCAGCTTGCCGAACCTCCAATTCCCCGGCTTCAGCTTGAAGTTGGTGATGGCGTTCACCCACTTCGCCACCTGGGACGGCGACTGGTCGAAGGTGGATAGCCGGCAGGGGTCTCGCCGGCCCGACATGTCGCAAATCCGGTGCGGCCTCTGCTGCAGAGGCAGCACTCGGCGGTCGATGAAGGCGGCCACCAGATCGGCCGCGACTAGCCCCTCGCCGGCTCTCATGGTCTTGAGCCAGGCCAGCTCCGTGGTAACATCCGCAAACGGCCCATCGCCCATCCAGTTGAGCCCGGAGGACGGGGCGTTGACGAAGGCCGGCAGCCGGATGTAGTCCCGCGCCGGGTCGACGTTCTTCACATAGAAGAATGTCCGATGCCACCCCTTGACGGATTCGATGAGGGTGATCTGGGGGAACAAAGGGCCCCGGACGCATATCACCGCACCCCTGCAGGCGTACGGCTCATCCTTGTTCCTCAGGCCCTTGAGGTAGAAGAGCTTCCTCCACAACTCCGCGAAGGGGAGGAGGCCGAGGTAGCCCTCGCAGAGCGTCACGAAGCTCGAGAGCTGGAGGACGGAGTTGGGGCCGAGATGGTGCGGCTGGAGATCGAACGTATCCATAAAATAGCGGCAGAACTGGCTCACCGGCAATCCAAAGCCGCGTGAGAAATGCCAGGCGAAAACTACGAACTCCCCCTCCTGGGGTTCGGGCGCCACCTCGCCGCCCGCCGGACGAGCGGCGACGCGGTCCTCCGACGGCAGCATCCGGGCGCGGTGGAGGCGCGTGATGTCCTCCTCGGTGATGACCGACCCGTCCCAGCTGCCGGATGGTCTGTCAGCCATCTCTGCGGCGACCGAGCGCGAGGAAGAAAGTGGGCGGCGCAGCGACGCGAACCGAAGCAACGAGCGGCGCGAGAGAAGGAAGACGAAGGGAGACGAAGGGGGGAGGGGCGCGTAAGCTGCCTCCGCCCCTCCCCCTCCCCTTATAAACATGGGGCGGTGCCCGGGGGGCGTGGGGATTAACTGCGCCCACTCCCCCGGGAATCCCGCGGGACGTGGGCATCGTGTGCCATGGCCGCTGGCGTCCAGGCACAGAGGATCCCGGCCTGCGGCCCGAGGCCTACCAGGCTAGGCCCGCGGCCTATCGGACTAGGCCCGGGAAGGCGTCCCGTCAGGCCACAGGCACGGGGCCCACGACATCATTACGCCCCACGTGGCACGCTGCGGTCCGGCACGAGGCTCGAAGCGGCGCGACGAGAACCAAGGCGTCGGAGGTGACGGCCGGCGCGGCCGCCCGGCCGGCCCAGCGCGACCGGCGGGCGTGGCCGGATGAAACCGCCGGTTGCCCCTCGTCAGGCGGACGTGGGCCCCCGCTGGCTTCGGGGACTACTGGCGGGGTTATTACCCCTGGGTATGCCAAAGGGAGGTAGTTTCGGCCCCTCCCCGAAGTAAAAACTATACGACCGGCTGGACTGTGGCCGGCTGCCTCTCTGCCTGGCTGGCCCCTTGCCGGCTGGCCCGCGACCGTCAGTGAGGAGCCGGCTGGCCCCCTGGCCGGCTGGCCCACGGCCGGCTGAACGGAAGCCGGCCGCCTGGCCCCCGGCCCGGCACACCTGGCCGCTACGCGACTAGCTCATCCGCTGACCTCCGGGCGGGCAGGTACCCGTCCCTTCCTACTGCGGCCGGGCACGCTGACAAGACGCGACCCCCACAACGGACTCCGATGTAGCTACAGCGGACGCTGACGCGCGGACGCGCATGGCTACAGTCTGGCTGACCGTACCGCTGACCGAGGATCGATTGGGACCTGGCGGAGCCACAGTACCTCTGCGCCGCCGTCCACTCCGTTACCTGCCCCGGTATGGCTACAGCGTTGCCGGCCATACCGCTGACTTCAGCCGACTGGCGCAAGACGACGCCGGGCAGGGCGGCCCGTGCCACGGCAGGTGAGCACGGGCCAATAGAAGAGCCGGCTGCCGGGCCCCAGCTGGCGATGGGACCGCGCAGCCGGCGGGCCCTACGGGCGACGAGACAGCCCAGCCGGCGGTCCCCTTGGCCGGCCGGAGAGACTGCCGGCCGGGTCCCCCCTATAATATCTTAAGAATACTGTACACCGGGGGGTTGGCCTATAAAACCCCCCGGAGCCCCCATACATCGGGAGGGAGGACAGGCATGAAGGCATTCGCCCCTCTCTCACACTCACACACAGCGGAGGAAGAGGAGCCGGCGGCTCCTTCTTCCACCTCCAGATATACAGCTCAAGGAGCACCATTGTAACACCTCTCCCCATCCAACTAGACCAGCAGGACTAGGGGTATTACCTCCCACGGAGGGCCCTGAACCTGGGTACACCGTGTGTTCATCACCGCGTGTGCCTAATCCCGCTCCCGGAGCCCGTCGGCGTCCTTCGGCCCCAACCACTCTCGATAAGCCACCCCATGGCATGTGTCGTGAGAAAACGACGACACGCACCAAGTTGCCTAGCCCATATTCTGGAACCTAGTGCCAGACACGCATGATCAACCAAACACCATGTATCTTGTGCGCTCGGGCGGCAATGTGACAGGTCAGGAGCAGGCGTTCGATCATGAAGGTCGATGGGTGTGTTCTTACCCGACGATAAGCTGCCAGGTGTTCCGGTTCGACGAACTTCGTCGACCTTTCGGAGGAGCACAATGGCAGCCCTACATTGACCTCGGTTCACACTCTCTCTTCGTCGGAGATAGCTATCCCCGGATGATGGAGATAGCGCCTACTGATGAAGATGGCAACGGGCTATCGTTCGTCAGGCGAGGATGTGTTTTCATAGCTTGACGGGGGACTTCCTGCTGAAATGGCCCCTCTCTCAGGTATGCTAGTTTGGCCTAGAGGGTAGTGTCATGTTGGGCTTCTTCCTCACGAACTCAAGTGTGCCCGAAAGATCCGACCGCCCAGTGTGGCTGGTGCCGTCGCTGCGTAACGCCAAATAATGGGTTGATGACGACGCGGAGTGAAGCAGAGCCTACCGTCGCCCGATGGATAATCTGGCATACCTCTATGTACCTATGACAAATGTAAAACTTTTATCAGACGTTGTTTTTCTATGTAATGCATGTGGAAAACTACGTAATGTGTGTGAAGACTACTTAGCATTCCTATGTAATGTGTGTGGAGAACTACTTGGCATTCCTATGTAATGCGTGTGGAAAACTACGTAATGTGTGTGAAGAACAACTTGGCATTCCTAGTTGGCATTCCTATGTAATGTGTTGCACAAAGTGATTGCTAGTCGTCAAGCTTTTGCATGTTAAATTCCTGTCTTAAGTTAACAGGACCGGCATTAACGGCCTAAATTCCTGTATTAGGTGACCACAAAATGCAAGTACGGATACGTTACATGCTAAGTTTAACCAAGTCCATCATTTTACACAAGTGGGGCGTAAGACGAATTCGATCATCTATGCAAAATGGGACATCGAATTCATGTTAGTAACTCAAAATACCAGCTTAGATTGACACAAACGGCGTTCACGACCTAAGATGGCTTATGGTCTTCTGCAACTGATCGACAGTATGCTTCAGCTCTTGGTTCTCCCTCTCTAACTTTTTCAAGGCTTCAGGTACCGCCTCCAACTTCCGCAAGGACTCGAGGATAGACTCCAGCTTCTTCAGGGCATCCATAATCAGTACGAGCATTGTCTTGTTTGACGATCGGTTCGTCATAGGCTCGTGTGGCATGGTTGACGGAGGAGCGTGAGAGTTACCTTCCATATAATCCTTGGCAGAGAAACTCTATTCAGTTCTCACCAATTCGGGCTGGTACTGCTCGTGCTTGGTTCTACACAAAATCTTCATGATGGGTGAACAAACATCATCGAGCAGAGCCTGGATGTATGGTGCAAAAGGAAGGCTGCGGCTTTTATCCGCGCTTGCGCTCTTCATCTCCATGAAAATGAAGTGCATCACCTGGAAGTCCTCCTTCTTGTAGAACTGCATCAGCAGGTTGGCATCCCATTTGCAGACACTCCCTTTGTCCCCATGCTTCAGGACGAGTGTGTGTTGTAGCACACGAGAGAGAGTGACAAGGCTAGGCTGCATGTACTTGAGATTACCGGCCTTGAAATCTTCATGCTTTGCCGCCCCGTCAACATAGAACGACAACAGTTGATCGGGCTTTAGGGGCTCGTCGGCTTCGTGTATCCTTTTCTTCAGCTTTTCCCTTTCATCATCGAGCGTCGCTAGGCCAAGCACTTTGGCGAATTGGTCGTACGACCCCTCGAACTTTTTACAGTGGGTCATCCAGTGCATTGTCATAGTTTGCTCATCCACGAACAGGATGGAGTAAAACTGCATGATCGCCTCCTCGCACCAACCCTTCCTGAAAGTGGTCAGCCAAAACACCCCTCTGTCTACTCATGCCTGCTCCAGGCTAGCAAAACAACCATTCAGTCTTACATGATCCCAGTCGATGGTCTTCATCTGTACCACCCGGTTCTTTAACCCCATCCCAACAGTTTCGTAATAGTCCTGCTGTTCGATGGAGTGAAATCTAGCATCCATCGCGGTCCTCCCATATTTGTAAGGATTGGACGTGCATCGGGTCCAACGAAGTACATGGCAACTCTTGCTCTTCAGGTTTGTGGGATGTCGGGGTACCGTGCCTCATGTGCAGGGCATCAGATCAACTCTCTCTGGTTCGTTGTCAAGAAGCTCACGCACGACGAGCGTCTTTCCGCTGTCAGATGGATTTGGGCCCGGACAAAATTTCTTCTTGCTCTTAGTTTGAACCCAAGATGGACTTGTACCCGCACTGACTGAGCAAGGTGCAAGTCTGACGCATGTTGCTGCCGCGGCAATGGTTGCCTGAGCTGAAAGGTCCAGCACCTTTGATGTTGAAGTTGTGGCTGACACATGGTTTACAACAATCATTGATTGAGGCCATTGGTTCTTGCCAAACGGTAGGCCTACCTTAGACGACTGCACAGGACTGGCTGAGAAGGTTGTCGACGTAGTCTTCCGGCTAAATGTTTTAGTACTGCTACCTAACACTGGTTGTTCCATGCGCTTTCTTTTCTCTGCCTCTTGGTCTGCCTTTCTGTTCTTCGACACAAGAATGGAATGTCGTCATGGATGCTTCAAACTACGTGCTTTGTATCCAGGTGACTATTTCGGGTTGATTGCTTCCTTTCCTTTCTGCTGTGTCGGTGATGGTTTAGTGAAATCATCAGTGAAGGACTACGAAACAGAATGGACAACTGTATCCAACTCCAAAGCAGCTGCCTCATCCATGTTATGTTCACCATCACTCGTAGTCATGTTCACTCATACATGACTTGGATGAACCCCTTCGTTGCCCGAATCTTTGTGAGGTCTGGATTTCTCCTTCGTGTACATGATCATCTCTGACCCAATAGATTGGAAAGCCAGAGGGTTGACAAAAGCAGGCACAATCAAGGTTGTGCTCGTGTTTCCATCCACTGCTTCTGGTACCGATTGGTCTCCAGTTCCCAGTTCCTCTGCTGCTCTACGACTGGACTGTTATGGAGTCACATCAGCAGAGTTCATCAGTCCGATTGTCCCCCTAGTCCCGTTGTCAGCTGCGTCTGTTATGGCCGGCTGCAATGCACCTGATCCGGCAACTCCCCCGGCACGCCTGCAGTAAACCTGATTACAAAGTAAAACCTAAAGAGTTATGAATGACACATACAATGCAACCTTTTAGATCGACAACCTAATCACAATGTAACAATGTACCGCGTTGACTGTACTGGGGTGATGCACTGCTTCATCGCTTCCGATTAGATCCTTCAGATGGGTACAGTCGCATGTGGATGCTTGTTTTCCTGCATCTCCAGGCATGGCCGGTAATAATTGAGCTACATAAACATCATGTCCTACATCAAGATCGTTCGCTACATTGCATTGCAATGAACAGTATTCAGAGTGGGACAGCGGGTTGTCGGTGGAGCCACCAACATCCGCCGCTACATTTACTTCATGACTTTGTTCAGGTAGCGGGTATCGGTACTGCGACCTTCATAGGTCTGCTCATTACCATGTGCATTACCATCAGCAGCCAAGTTCGATATTGGGGTGGGTTCACCTGGTGCTTCATTATGTGAAGTTGGTTCAATGCTCGGAACCACCCGCGTTAATGGTGAATGGTCAAATAACAGATTGAAGGCAATACAAACAAATGTACCGACAAGAGCGGCATCTCAACACTCAAACAATGTTAGTCCTGTCCTACAACAAGGCAATACCTGTGTGTTGCTGGATTGATTTAGACTGATGAAAGTTAGTTGAGTCCACGGTAGCCTCCTCATGTGCCCGGCTCCCGTGTGAAAAGGTGGAAATTGTGCTTGACAAACTTCGATAAAGCTCGAGCATTGTGAGCTGATCGCTACTGTCTAAATATCGAAGATAGTTACCATTATCACCAATTGATGATGAACCATTTGTAAGATCATGTCAAAGACAGCTGTCTGCAAAGATAATAGCGTTACCATCTTCGAGCAAATTGTTTGTTGTTGTCTGGTACAAAGGGGGGACCAGATCCGAAGATTGAGTAGCACAAGAAGCACCGAACTGATTCACGTGCGTACTTTGTGCAAGGACACGACGAACTACTGTCAGTGTTCCATACAGCAGCCGCGGAATAAGAAGGTAACTAGATCTAAGACAACTTGTTTCTGAACTAAACATGGCATAAATTGAAAAACAACAAGGTTCTACTCACCATGCAACGTGTCAACTAACACCCGACCCAACAAATTCCATAGTACAATAGACAAAAACGAAAAGTTTGGCAATTACGGTAACTTACTTCCTCCCACGGTTGAATCTGCCCTGAAACCGCAACACCAGTACACATTTCATGCTACCTGGACTGTTTACGGTGCGTACGGTGGGTCGGGGCCAGCTTAGAGTGCGCGTATAGGTGTAACGCCGGCCAGCCGGCCGAAGGTGCCATCGGAACCGAGGTCAAGCGGCGGTAGGGATTCAATGAGATAGATTTGGGGAAAGACGGAGAGGGACGACCTAGGCTTGCCGCCCCGACTGAATATAACACAAGGAAAAATGAGGACAAAGGCCAACCCACCAAAGCCCAAATGTGAGCCAGGCCACCAAACTATTACAAAGAGCCCGTTAGCGTCAGACCGTCCAACTATAATATCAGCGTACTGACTTTTGAATACACACCTGCGGACCGTCTATAAACCTTCACACACCACCACTGTTTCTGCACATGAAGAACATAACCATGGGATCCTCTTCGCATACAGAAAAAGGGGCTATGGATGAACTAGTAGGACCCCGCAGCGGTACCTTCCTACCACCAGATATGCCATCCGTCGACGACCTGGATTCCTTTGTGCCATAGGTAGTATACTGCCGTTGCAGTGTGCCAGCCTGCTACACCGCCGACGAATTCAAGATAAGAACCAAAGGAGAAATGGGTTGCTGGGGATTCATCTGCGGACACACCAAGGGGCTTGTGCCATACTTCATAAGTCAAACTTTGCAAATACTCTCAAATCTGAATTCATGCTCCAGTTTCTAAAAAACACATCTGAACTCATTATAGGAAGGTGCTAGGTGCCCGAGCAAATGTTGGCTTGAAATCGAGAAACAGTATGAACTGTATTGGTTCGGTGCCGGGTACGAGGAGAGAAAAGAGAAGAAGATGTTGGAGGAGAAGAAAAAGAGAGAACACAGAGCTAAGTATTAGAAGCAATTCGAAGAGTGGTGCGCTAGGAAGAAGGACAGCAAAGATGTAGCGAGTTAGACTGGATTCAGATTCATGTAACAATATGCTTTGTTCAGTTCGAAGAGAGGGAATAAAGTGTGTACCTCTAAATTTAGTTTCTCTAAAGTTATCGCACTGTCTACTGTTATTTCAACGCTACCCTAGCGTAATTACAAACACATTGAACGTAAACTGAACATGAATAGCAAATTTAGAGTTTTCACACAACAGGGGGTACATGTTCTGAATCGTAGGCATGACGAAACCACTTCAAACATGAAGTTAAGAGTTGTTAACAACATTGACTTTTCTAATTGGAGCAAGCTCTACAAATCAATCTGGTCTGCTATAACAATGCAATTCAACCATCTGAAATGGTTTGTATTCTTCGATCATCATCCCGACTTTGGCATCGTCGGTGAGTTCAGTCAAACTCATCCTGCCACCGGTGTTAAACCTCAACCACCCAGTTGAGCTGAACCTGGTCCTGCACCTGGGGTTCCTCATCACCATCTCATTACTTGACTCCAACATCCTCTTGTAACCTGAGCTAAACTTATTCTTGCTGTCGAAGTTCCACTTGATCATGTCATTTGGGTAAACCCTGCTTCAATAGTAAATGAAATCATTACAAACTAAACTAAGGTCCACAAGCTTCTCTCTCAAATTATCAATGTTGATTGAGTCTTCTAGCCATGGCTCAGGTGCTGGTTGACAGAAAGACGGTTTATGAACGATGAACCGGACCATCCACAACTTATCCATCTGCACAACAAAGTATGAATATTTAATGAACTTTTACAAGATTCTTCTATACAACGCGGAGTAACACCTAAAAACGCAGTTAATGATTGATCTGAAGACAAAAAAAATAATTGCCCTATGATGCAGATCCGAAAAAATGAGTTGGCGAAGACAACAGAGACAAATACCTCCTTCATGGATGGGGATGCGAACAAGCTCCGATAGACAGAGGGATTGACGGTGTCCTTAGATGGTCGACGACATGCTTCCTTCCTGGACTGGGATTGACAGTGGAACAAGCTGAGGCGGGGAAATATGGCGGTTCTGCGGGGGACTACGGAGTCTGATGGGTGGTTGTAAGGGCAACAGTATTTAAACAGCTGAAAGACGTTGATTCATCTGACTACTATAGGAGTAAAGATACCCCTATACAATATATCAGACGGTCTAACTTGTGTCTAATATGTCAGACGATCTGCCAACCAAGAAGCGCCAGTCAGTCAGGCGGTAATAAAAAAAGAGGAGGGAGCAGATAGAAAGCCAGACGATCCGGTTACGTATCTATCAACGCCTAGGGAACATGCGTGTTCCAATTTAATAACGCCTAGGAAAATGGCGTCTAAGCGGTCGACAACGCCTGGACCAAAGGCGCTATAGGAAAACATGTATTGCGTCATTTCATACAGCGCTTCATGGCGCCGCCATGATGACGGCGTGACCGACGACCGTGGATCGCGACCGGTCAAAGGCGCCTATGAGGAAGGCGTGCAAACGTGCAATTATAACGCCGAACGGTCAGGCCTTAATGGAGGGGTCAGGTGACGAAATACGTTTTTTGGGGGGTTAGTGCGCGACATAAGATCCTTCAGGGGCCATTTAGTAAAAATAACACGACAGCGGAAGTGTCGAACTGCTCTTTTGTCATCGGGATAAGGGCAACTCCAACGCACGACCCCAAATCGTCCGCCCGCGTCCGTTTGGGGGTAAAAGGACACAAACCGCGACCCAACGCGTGGGAGCAAACAGACAAATGTCCGTTTTCAGTCCTTTTTTGACCCATTCCCGCCCCAAGTTTGGGCCGCGTTTGCGGCCAAACGGACAGCGCGCGGACGGGTGGGACGCGCGCCCTTGTCCTCCCCTGGCCCGCCCGTCGGTAACACACCCGTACCACTTTCCCTCCATTCCGTCCAAACCCTCCTGCGCGCCTGTTGTGGTTTTGTCATGGCAGATGTCCTCGTGAGAGAACTTAGGTGTGAGGCCATTGCAACTAGGTGGCTGCTTGAGAGTGGTTGGTCAGAATCGAGAGACGCAGGTTTTACCCAGGTCCGGCCCCTCCGTTGGAGGTAAAAGCCTACGTCCTGCTTTGTGTGTATTGATGATGAGGATGATCTCGATTACAAGGGTGCTATTTTGCTACCTCTAATCTTGAGAGACTCTAATCTATCTATCTCTAATGACTTGAACTTGTCCCTCTTGGGGTGCCTTGCTGTAACAACCCGAGACCGACGCTCCAGAAGATTCCCCTTTTGTTCCATTGTCGTCGTGTGATTCGTTTGGTTGTCGCATTCATCATCGCCTCATTCGCATCATCTACATAGCATCGTCACTTTGTTGTCATCATTTTTAAAAAAAACTTGCATCCATTCGTAGTTGGCGGTTCTCTCCGTTCGTGTCGGTGACCGTTTCAAGACCAACCACACACGCACGCGCCCGCGACATCTTTAAAATATTGTTTTTAAAAGTGCGTATAAAATATTCGCAGATTGGGTCGAAAGTTGGCATGCGGTCTTGTTTTATTGTAGGTAGAATGCCTGCCAAATTTCATCACAATCGGGGGTCGTTTGATATCCGAACGGTCAACCGTAGCGGCTATCGCCTGTTTATTTGTCGGATGTTTCGGTGTTAAAAAAAACCTGTCACGGGCCGCAAACCTCCCTCTCTTCTTAGCCCACCACCACTCTACACAACCCATCAGCCCACCTAACCTACCCCTCCGATCGGACCGCCCGATCACGATCGGAGGGTCGAAACCCCCCCTAACAACCCTCAAACCCTAACCCTGCCTACTTAAGCAGGTCTACACCTGCCTGAAATGGCCTAACCCTAACCCTCATCGAAATACGCGCCGCCAGCCCCTCCCACCCATCCGGCGCCGCCAGCTCTACCTCCCAGCCACTACAGGCCCGTGCGGGGCCTGCGAAACCCGAAGCGCCACCGCCCTCTGAAAGCACAACATGCTCCCTTGGTGGTTTTGATAATTCATGACAACATACATTGTCTCTTGGACTAATATTTTAACCTAGTGTATTTCAGATAAAGTCCACAGAGAGGGTTGGCAAAAGGATTGTGGAGATTGTGGAAATACCCCAAGATGCAAGGAAATAGGTTGGCAAAGCTTCAAGGAAGAGGACTCTACATTTTACATTTGTGAGAAATCACTTTGAGTCCATAGGAAAGCCAATACTATTAAAAGGGGGTAAGGTTTTGTTGGTGAACAAAATGCTCATACGTGCACAAGTGATAGTCTCCAAAAACACCCACAAGCTCTCCCACCAAAGTCTGTCCAAAGCCAAATACTCAAAATCGGTGCAACCAACATTTCCATCCCGGTGCCACCGATTCTCAACCTCAGACAGACTCAGCCAAACCCTAGCCACTTCGGTGCAACCTATTCAATCCCGGTGCCACCGAGTTTAGGTTGCCAACTTTCTGTTACGCAAATTCACAATATCGGTACCACCGAGATTGTTGGATCGGCGTCACCGAGATTGTCAATCTGACCGTTGGTCACCTTATCGGTGCAACCGAGTTTCCTATATCGGTCTCACCGAGATTCAAAAGTTGCCACCTTTTGGTCACTTCTGTGACGCCCTGGTTTTGTGCTACAGTAATCTCTGTAATTAAGCTACAGTAATCCCGCACTAATGATGCCACGTCACCGCGTTTACTGTTGTTAAACTCGCGTTGGTTCAAACCCCGTTTGATTCCGTTGCAAATTTAATTCGTCCGAAAAGTGGATTTTAAAAATTTTGCGAAACTGAAAATAAAAATGTTGGATGGGTTGCAAATATTCCCTAGGGATTTATAAAATTGAAACCGGAATTTTTTGAAGTATTTTAGAGCCCCTAAATATTTAAAACAGAAGCTGTTTAATAATAAATTAAAAAAAATGCCTAACTGGGCCGAAAGGGCCGGCCCAGCCGGCGTCTATAAGGGAGGCCAGGGGCAGCCCTAGCGCCAGCCCCCCCGCTCCCGACCCCCCCTCGCGCCGCCGCTTTGTTCGGCCCCGGGGCGCCCCTGCCCGATTCCCCCCCTGCCGCCAGCGCCCGGGCCGGCCGCCCCCGAACGGCCGCCCCGCAAGCCTCCCCCCCGACACCAGGCCGCCTCGCCCTGCTGCCCCTCCCCCCCCCCCCCGCCGCGCGCCGCCGCCGTCGTCACCGCCGCTTCCTCGCGCCGTCGCCGCCGTCGCCTCCGCCGCCCAGCCACCGGATCCGCCCCGCCGCCTCCCGCCGCCGGCCAGCTCTACCCGGCCCTCCCCGTGAGCTGCCCCCCCCCCCCCCCCCCGCCGGCGGCTGCAGCCGCTTCTATTGCTGCGCGCGCGCGAGCGAGCGAGTGCGTGTACGTGCGGGCGTGCGTGTGTGTTCGTGTAGTGTAGGTGTGTGTGTGTGGGATGTCCCACTGACATGCGGGACCTGCCCCGGTTAAAACAAAAAAAATGAATTTTATAAATAAATAAATATTACTAGTATTAATAATTAATTAATTAAGTAATTAATTAGTTAATTAGTTAATTAAGGATTAAATAGATTAATTAATTAAACTGTAATAATTACTGTTTCGGATAATTAGGATTTAATGATTAAAAGAATTTGAGAATATTGTTTAAATCTTTGAAAATTAATATAAAATAAACCGTAGTCCGGATTAAAAAGTTTTGAACATGAAAGTTGCTCAGAATAATTCCACGAACCCGAATACGCAGTCCGTTAGTCTGTCACATGCCTCTAGCATAGCAAACATGGAACTTTTCCATCGATTTCGTCTGTCCGGTAGTAGCCCGAGACCCGGAAAATATCGTCAGATATTCTTCCGACCCGTCTGCGACGCGTAATACTGCGTTAGTGCATGCCTAGCCCTGCATATTGCCATGTCATGAATCGTGATGCATTTGACTGCTTTATATTTATTGTTTCTTCCCCTCTCTTCTTACCGGTAGACCCCGAGACCGACGCTGCTGCCGGGTACGACTACGCGACTGACGATCAGCCCTTTGCCGCAGAGCAGCAAGGCAAGCAACCCACCCCCCCTTGAGCATTCCGATATCGCCCATTCTTCCCTCTTATCCTTGCATTAGATTTTGGTAATGTATTAGTTAGCTCCTATTCTGATGCATAGCCTGTTTTTGATACACTGCTACTATACCTACAATCATATCAACTGCTTAGTATAGGTTGATCAGTGGATCCCCAGTGACCCCTTAGTCCCAGTTGCCCCTGCTTCTTCATCGACGACTCGACGACTCGATGACCCGAAGACTCGGTCAACTGACCGACGAACCAGGCCCCTCACATCACCGCACACCCCTTAAGTATGGCACTACAGAGCTACTACCGGGTGCCGAGGGTGATACCTCACTTAGCACTCCCGGTGTTAATTCTGTAGCGTAGCTAATCGATCGTGGGTATCGAGGGTGATTCCTCCTTCCCATTTATCGATAGCGACTCTTGTCATACACATACCTCGAGTGGGATCCTTCGAGGGTGATTCCTCGGATATCCACTTGGTGTATAACCACATAGTTACTTTAACTTAACATTGTTACATGTGAAAGACGGGACTGGAGGGACAGGCGGTACCACCCTGGTTGAGGTGGTCCTGAGTTCCCGACAGGCTTGAGACGGGTCGGCCCCAAGGGTACCCGTGCGTGAGATGTGGTGGGATGCGCCGTTAAGGCATCCAAAGGATTATGTTGAGGCGTGGACGGGCAGGAGAGGCCTTTGCCACACATCCTTGAGTCGGGGTGACAGGACCGCACTTTGAGGGTCGCGCTTGCCCCGCATTAATAAAATGCTAACGGGTTGGGTATTTGATCTGAGTTGGGTCGTTGGCCTTTTTACGCACCAAACCATCGCGTGGGAGAAGTTATGGGTACTCAGCGTCGTTGTATCAGCCGAAGCTCTTCGGACGTCAGCAATGGAGCGGCGCGCAACGGATTGGACTGGATGGTGCAGCTCTTGGACTGGAGTGCACTAGGTCTGTTTCCGGCCACGTATGCATCGTGCAGGAGTGCAAGGGCAAGTGGGCCCACGAACCTGCGTGCTTAGGATTTAGACCGGCGGGCTGGCCTCTTCGTTGAGCCTAGGTGGGGCGACGACGTGCTGCTATCCCGAGGCCGAGCATGACCCAGGAAAGTGTGTCCGGCCGGAGGTGATCAGGCGTGTTGGAAATGCGGTGCACCCCTGCAGGGATGAATAATCTATTCGAATAGCCGTGTCCACGGTAACAGGACGACTTGGAGTTGTACCTTGACCTTATACAACTATAACTGTGATTTAAATTTGAGATGAATTGTGGCTCCGAGATTGCTTCCTCGCAGGGAGTCGGGGAAGAATCTCTGGGCGTGGTTACTTAATAAAATTGCTACAATAATATGACTATATATGAGATACCAGTCTACTCTCTTCTAATTCTGCAAGATGCTGAAGATGCTAGTCTTCGATAGGACTAGGCCTTCTCCCTATTCTTGCTTTCTGCAGTCAGTCCAGATATAACCCCTCCCCTTGATAATGATGCATACTTAGCTTAGTTCTGATGTCAGTCTTGCGAGTACTTTGGATGAGTACTCACCGCTGCTTTGCTTTCCCTTTCCCCCTCGATACGGTTCCGCGTTCAGACGATGGAGCCCAGGAGATGGAGTACGCCGGAGACGACTACTACACCACCGCTGGAGCCTACTACTACGTGGAGAACGCCGACGCTCAGGAGTAGTTTAGAAGGTTCCCAGGCAGGAGGCCTCGCCTCTTTCGATCCGCCGCTTATGTTTGTGCTAGCCTTCTTAAGGCAAAACTTGTCTAACTTATGTCTGTACTCAGATATTATTTTTGCTTCTGCTGACTCGTGCTTGTCGAGCTTTGTATTCGAGCCCTCGAGGCCCCTAGCTTGTAATATGAAGTTGTATGACTTTAATTTGTGTCTAGTGTTGTGTTGTGATATCAATCAGTGAGTCCCTAATCTTGGTCGTACGCATTGTGTGTATGATTAGCGTACGGACGAGATCAGGGGCGTCACAAGTTGGTATCAGAGCCGACTGCCTGTAGGTAGCCCCCTTTCCAACTCCTTGGCCGAAGTTGAGTCTAGTATTTGGAAAACTTTTACTAACATAGTTGTGTGGCTTACAGGCCCACTTCTGAATCGGGTGGTATTAGGATATTTTATTCCTTGTCTATACTGTGGGTTCTGATCTCTCTTCTCTTTCGGGTTAAAGATTTTACTAACTCTGACTCTAGGTTCTCGTAACTACTTCTCCCGGAGAGCCCTCATACCAGAAGATCATCTGCTCCGTCAGAAGATTCTGAAGATACCCCTTTTGATGATTTCCGAGACTTTGTGCTCATCGGCTTTGCAATTCCCTACCACCGATAAGTCCCTATGGATGACTAATTGCACTTGTCATTCGTATAACCTTTTCTCGTTGCTCTTGTTATTACAAGATGCCCCGAAATTCTCTCCATTTCCCCGATAGCCCTTTGAGTTTACTGCCTTATAGTTCTTTTCCGCATGGAAGCCTTACGGATAATTCCTCACAATTGTCGAGGATCCGTTCATCCCAGTTGTTCATGTGTTTCACAAAATTCTTCGAAATACTTTTCGATCTTCCGAAAATCCTCTGCAGCTTGTTGCTCTTGAAATTCTTGCCTACTTGCATAATGGTTAATTCCATATGTCTAGTAGTCTTCGTTGATATCCCTTGTCTTTGCCATTTTGACCCTATTGATTCAATGTGTGCGTATGCACGCAGTCATCAGGTGATCCGTTTAAATTATCTTTCCGGCTCAGACGTCCTTCCGGACATGAGTTGGTTCTCGGCAAATTCAAACCTTTATTGATTGTCCGACTAAGTCCTTTCAACTTATCCATCCTTGATCAGAGCGTCTGCTTCTGATCCTTAGTTTTGGAAATCATAATTCCTTTGTATTTTAAGCATCAGACTATTCAGGTGTTTCTTGAATCCGATACCTCTGCGTTCTTTCCTCCTTTGATTGAGTACCGATACTCACCTCGACTTCGTTGTGGATCGTCCGATCCATTGTTGGATTATTATCCGACAGTGTCGTTCATATTCAATCCCCTTGTGAGTTCTTCCCCTGATACATAATGCCTTTGGTAAATTGTATCCTCTGTTTTGGCAACCATGCTCTACCTTCGAGCTTGTGTTAATTACTCTTGAAGCTGGTGGTATATGTTCCTAAGATACCCCGATGGGTTGAACCTATGCCCTCCCTAATCCGTGAGAACCCGAAGGTTTTCATGGGTCATACTCTTATGGAGTTTTGCCAGATAAATTTTCAACACTACAACATCGTCCAAAGCAAGAAATGACTGAAATGTTATACATTGATGAAGTGGGAGTCGACAGTGAACTTGTGTTCATGCCCATGGAAATGATGTAGACCGTCTTGGAAGCTCCTTGCAAAATAATTATTCATCCGTATGATTCTTTCGGTATCCTTAATTTGATCGATTGCAGTTATGGTTCCGACCATGCTATCCTTAATAATCTATCCGAAAGTAATTCATTCCGGTGCCTCGTCAATTTTTGACAAGGTTAAAGTATCTGCTGTCGCAGGTCAATGACCCGGCTCTACTTCTATCATGTTCTACCTTCGAGTTTTACCCTCTGGTATCTCGAGGGTATCACGCCTTTGCACTACATCTTATTAACTTTGATGAGGTAATAATTTTCCTTGTCTTAATCACTCCACGGGTTCTGGGATTGTCGTCAACCGAGAACACCGATTGGAAAATTTATTCCACACTACAATTCAATACCCCTTGTAATTGTTACTAGAAATATCAAAGTCAATCTGGTCATTCCTAGACTATCGGCTACATCCTTGTCTTGCTATCTTCGACTGTGCTACCTCGTCCTTCTCTGGAGCGCAAATTCTTCAGAGTGTGAGCATTGCTTACGTCGAGCCTTCAACATCATGTTGTTTGCCTTGAAAAGCAACCCCGATATTGAGCTTGCATCTTATCTGTTGTTCCTATAACCTTCCACGTTGTCATTCCCCTACTTGACGCCACCGCTGTTCGGTTGCATTCTCTTAAAAACTCTCGACAAAAGGTGTCGTGATCATCGTCCACCATTTGACTTCTTCTGAGACGTCAACTGAGTTCTTGATGAGAAATACCTTCCTTGCCCTCGATGATTTTTGTTATCATCGACAACCTCCTTGACTTCCTTTCATCGCAAATTTGTCCATGATATGGATGCAACTTGCTATCCAGCTTGTGTTATGTTCTACACTGAAGTATTACTGTCTTTTGTGTCGAGAATGTTGTGAGGATTGCTCCACCTCTTAGAAATTCTTGGCATAGTGATACTTCTCACCATCAAACGATGCTGCTTTGATTCTAACTTCTAGCAACCCTATTGCTTTGAAGTTAGCGATCAACAGTTCGTTCTTAGGCTGATGGTTATTGAATCGTCGCACTAACATTGATCTTGCTGCCTAAGGTCATATTTCGGGCGCACTTATCAACCAATGATTAATGATGTATGTTTTCCTCGATCATACAACATTATATCATTTGAGCTGACAAATGTCATCTCCTTGTTCGCATAATTGTGGAAATCCATCCGTTTGGAATTCCCGATGAATTGTCGCTGAGTCCATCAGCCACCTCGTCATCCTCTCCTTGGTTTAATGATGAACTATTGTTTCGGGAACCCACTTCCATAGTTCATTTTCCGAGAATCTTACTATGTCATCTCAACAATTTGAGTTGCACCTTTTCTTCTCGGGCATCCTGAGTCTGAGGTATCCTGACACCAATCAGATCTGAATCTCAGTCAGATATGATGGTTGGGACTTTTTCCAAGGATTATAATTTTGGTCCATGTATACTCGGTAAGGTGATGTCATGGCTAGCATGCCTTGCAGGAGGACCTATGGTTATAGTATCTTGTTCAGCAAGATTAGCCAATCTTCCATGAGAAAAATTGTATGACTTAATTTTATAAGTTGTTCCTAATAGATCATTTTTGTTCCCAAACTCCGGCCCTTACCTGATGACCATGTCGATGCTACCTCGAAGCATGACTGTGGTATTCCGAATTTCATCAAGGACATTGGGGGCATAATGCTAAATTTTTCATGATCAATTTTCCTAACATCGTTGTATGGGTAAACTTCATAAATTCCTTACCCTTTGTCTTAATGGTTACCTACACGGAGCCTTGTCATGATTATCTCACTCTGCTTGCTCTTGGAAAGGATATACACCTAATGCTCCTGTATACACATTTTCCTTTCCATTGGTCTGTTTAATGTGATAATCACATTTTCCTTTCCATTGGTCTGTTTAACCTTTCTGGAGATTTATTTGATCTGAGCAGTGATAATTCCCTGCTTAGGTAAACACCTCGGTGTACAATTCTGTCAGTAAGACCCTATTACTATTGTTGTTAACATTCCGGTAACCGCCGGTGGATGAGAACTTTGCCTATTGGTCCGCCTCGTTTCAACGAGCAGGAAGATGGTTCTCTTCGTCCCCCGCCCTTGGTACCGATGTTGTTGCCGACATAGTTGACCGACTATCCTCTGACATGTCTTGCTAGCATGAACGTGCAAGATGTCACCGCTCTTCCTACTCTTAATCCACATGGTGGGCTCCATCGTCTGAACGCGGAACCGTATCGAGGGGGAAAGGGAAAGCAAAGCAGCGGTGAGTACTCATCCAAAGTACTCGCAAGACTGACATCAGAACTAAGCTAAGTATGCATCATTATCAAGGGGAGGGGTTATATCTGGACTGACTGCAGAAAGCAAGAATAGGGAGAAGGCCTAGTCCTATCGAAGACTAGCATCTTCAGCATCTTGCAGCATTAGAAGAGAGTAGACTGGTATCTCATATATTGTCAGGGATATAACCCCGCGATATAACCCGGCCGGAGTATAACCCGGCCAGGACTTGGCGATTCACTGAAGAGCCGGAAACCAGCTTGGCGGTTCATAGTCAAGACCCATAAGGTGGGCCAAAAGACGGAGACCAAACCACATGGCGGGTTACCAAGTGGGCCAAGAGGAAGACAAGACATGAAGACCAGGCCATATGGCGGCTTACCAGATGGGCTGAGGCCAAGGCCCAAGAGGCAGGAGGCGACTCATGGGCCAGAAGGTATAAGCCGCCATAAGATGACTTGTTCTGTAAGACTAGGAAGTTGGAACCAGGATCGGTTACGTTGTATAACCCGACCCGGACTCTTGTAAGCCATCGGACCTCAGCCTATGTATATAAAGGCGAGACCTGGCGGCGAGTGAGACAGGTTAAGAAAGACAGACAAGCCTTACGGTGAGAGAGATCAAGCAATCGAGAGTTAGGGCAAGCAAGCTGCCCCTTGTACTCGATATACCAGTTAATACAGCTTAAGCAGGACGTAGGCTTTTACCTCCACCGTGAGGGGCCGAACCTGGGTAAACCCGTGTCCCTTGTCCCGCTTAACCCCTTTGAGTCCACTTCCATGGCGTTGACTCCGAACCTAAGCCTTCGGGCATCTGCCGTGACAAAAGCACGACAGTTGGCGCCCACCGTGGGGCTAGCGCTCGGTGGTGTTGAGTTCTCAAAGGGTGCTCTCCTCGGGGGCGAGGGGTACGTGGTCGGCGAGATGACTAAGAGCTGCCGCGGAAAGCTTTACATCGACGACGCCAGCTAGGGTCCTGAGGCTGACTCAATCGAGTACGGCTTCCGGGTCCCCTTCGGTGGAATCCATGTCTTCATCGGCAAGATTGGTGGATCTGAACCCGGGCCGGATATCTGCACCAACATCGTCGAGCCGGCCCGGCGCAAGCAACCCGCCCCAAGCATGCAACCCGCCCGTTCTGACCCGGGCAGGAAGCATGTCTTCGTCGGCTTCACTCAGGGCGTAGAACTTGAGGGTTCTGTGTCCGAGGAAGAAACTCACGACTGCTCCGGGGAGGAATCTTCATGTGGGGAGACGGAATCGATCTATCAGCTTCAGGATGGAGGGCTTGGGGGCTACGACGAGCCTTACCCCGAGTCAGAATACCATGAGCCGGAGGGTTATGAGCCGCCAAGTCATGCAGCCGTCTTCATGGCCGGTTCCGCGGCGGCTCAGGGCAGTAAACCTGCTGGTGCGACCGTGTCCGGGTCAGGCGCGCCCCCGGCTCAAGTTCTCCTGGATCTGATGAACGAGCTTACAACCTTGATGGCAACTGAGGTCACTGTTGCGAACCAAGCGGCCCGCAATGCAGAAATCACTAGGTTGAAGGATCGGATGGCCGCGGTCCAGCAGGAAGTTAACGAGCTGAAGGCTCAGATGGATGCTGAGGCAGAGCGCCTTAAGGCAGACGCTCTTCGCCTCAAGATAGAGCAACAGTCGGCCGCGGCGGTTCAGCGGATGAGACATCAGTCCCGCTTGCCGGAGCAGTATGAAGCTAGGAATCTCTTCAACATGCCAGGAACGGGACGAAGTGTGACTTTGGCCATAACCCGGACGGCGGAAATACCTGGGAGCCGGGCGGCGGTTCAGCGTCAAGACCCGCCACAACGGGGCCAAAACCCGCCACCGCTTTATCCGACACCGCCGGGTCATTACTCTAACCCGGCGGAGAACATGGTGGCAGCAGCAACCAGGCTTGATACAATTCCGATCCCCGATGAGGCACCTTATGCAGAAGAGGTGCGGAACGCCATCGGATACCTGCGCACGGCGATGGCCCAGCAGGAGAAGTATAATTACAGCCGGAGTCGCGTGCACTCAACGCCCATCCACAGCCGTAGCTACAGCCGGCGTTATGAGTCGCCGGCGGTTTCTAGCAGCGAACGACATCGTAACCCGCCGCAAGCGGATCGGGCGGCTCTGGATGCTCAGACATTGGTGGATCAGACGAGAGCATGGCGAGAAGAGGCGGCTCAGGCAGCGGCGGCGTCTCAGGAACACACAGTCGCCCCTTCCATTTCAGGAGGAGCGGGGTTGACTTCCAGGGCTGTGGGGGTGCCGTGTCTGGTACCGGCTCTGCGGAATGAGCGTCTGCCGAAGGATTTCAAGGGTCCTCGTAAGGTGCCCAATTACACTGCTGATTTACCTCCAGAGGCCTGGGTTGAAAGTTATGAGCTAGCCATGGAGATGTTGGACGTTAGTGATGCGGTCTGCGCCAAGTATTTCATCATGATGCTGGAAGGGCCGGCTCGCACATGGTTGAAGGGTTTGCCACCCAACACCATTAACTCCTGGGCCGAGTTAAGGGCGAAATTCATCAAAAAATTTAAAGGAACATGCAAGCAGCCCATGATGATTGTAGATTTGGACCAAGGTGTACAGCGTGAGGACGAGTCGGCTCATCACTGGGTCCGGCGGGTCTCTACTATCATCCACTCTTCGGAGCAGATTACGGCGTCTCAGGCGGTTTTGATTCTAGAAAAGAATTGTCACTTCACGCCTTTGAAGCAGAAGCTTGGACGGCTCAAACGGTCATGCCAAGACATGGGGGAGCTCATGGTAGCTCTCACCAAATATGCAGACTCCGACAACACAAAAGACACAAGCTCTAATGATGAGAAATCAGGTCAGGGGAAGAAAGGCAACAATACAAAGGGTCAACAGCAAAGCATGGCTGGAAACAACCCGGGCAAACGGAAGCACCCGGACGGCGAGTCAGAACTGGTGGCAAGCACCAACACCAGGAACACCCGTGCTAAGGGTAAAGCTCCTATCAACCTGGAAGAGATGCTCAATAAGCCTTGCCCAGAACACAGCCGGCCCGATAAGCCGGCACGACATACCTGGGGGGATTGCTACATTATGCAACAGTTCCGGGATTACAGCCTTCAATAGCATCGTGATAACGGTAACGATCCATCAGGTGGCTCAGCACCGGGCGGCTCAGGGGCCGGTTTTGGTGCTGGCGGCTCAGGAACCGGTTACCAAGGTCAGAGCGATCATGGAGGTCATAATCAACAGTCTGGCGATGGAGGCCAGCAGCAGAATAACCAGTCGGGGTATCTGACTAACCCGAAACAACTCGGTCAGGGTCAGTACCATGCTTAAAACCCGGCTCAAAAGAAGTCTGTCTCTCACAAAGCTTTGAGACCTTGATATCCGGCTCAGCGTCCGGTTCAAAAGAATTCATCTCTCGCAAGTTCGAGTTTTCAAGAATATTGTAAAGTCGCCCAAGAGGACGAGCCGCCATGATGTACCATTCAAATATATGGGTACCCTGGTTCATTGAATAATCATAAAAGTCATTTGGGGGCTTCCAACCCACCGGGTTTAGCTTTCAACCCTCTTGACCGGCTTTTAAGCCATAACCAGACCGGAGTAATCCTGCCTGTTTGCCAAGATGTTACTCCGACCCCCTGTACTCTTGATAAGTCATGAACTTATCCAGGTTAAAACATGATAGGTCATGTGAGAGCCGGCTTACAGAAAGCGAGGATCCTCCATGGGCTGTTAAGCCGCCTTCATTGAAACTTGGTTAAACCTGCCTGTTCGCCAAGATGCTACTCCGATCCCCTGTACTCTTGATAAGTCATGAACTTATCCAGGTTAAAACATGATGGGTCATGTGAGAGCCGGCTTACCGAAGCAAGGATAAACCAGTGGCTATCACGCTAGTTTCATTGAAATAAAACTCGACTACCAGACCGGGTTAGATACCCGAAAAGTTGACACCGTCAACAAGGTCGTTTGGGGGCTTTTAAACCCACCGGGTTAAGCTTCAACCCTCTCGATCAGGCTCTTCAGCCACCGCCAGACCAGGTTGTATGCCCAAAGGGTTGACTCCGTCAAAAGGGTCATTTGGGGGCTTCCAACCCACCGGATTTAGCTTACACACCCTCTTGATCGGCTCTTCAGCCACCCTCGCAACAATGAAAGACTTAACAGTTCCGGGTTATGCTTCTTCAAGCCGCCCCCACAGCAATACAGAGCATGCTCTGTACTGTTTATTTTTTGCAGGTCTCGCCTCCTAAGACAAGCCGGTCACCAAACCGGGTTACATCGTAACCTCTGCAAGCATAATAAAGACTCTAAATAGCCGACATGGCTGGATATTCTTGAAGAGCCGCCCTCTTGATTATATTGCCGGGTCATCTAATTGACCGGTTCTTGGATTTCTTCAACCGGTGCTCTGTGGTATACTACAGCACTCATGGATTTCTCAAGCATATATTTGCCGGGTTGCACCGCAACCACGAGCAGGGATTTTATTATTCATACCGGGTTACAACCACGGTCAAGGAGTTATATTAATCTTATACAGCCCCGAGTCGCCGCAGGCATGCAACCCGGCGCTTGGGGGCTACATTATTCAAGTCCGGTTTATGTCAAGTACGCAAGTCACGTGTCGCTGCAAGCATGCACCACGGCACTTGGGGGCTAATGCAAGCCGGTTTTCAAGTCAGTACATTATCAACAAGACCCTGTTATCTCAAGGAGATGAGCCAGTTTTTTACAATCCTTCTAAGTCCCGGCCCAGTACATATTACTGACCCGGCACTCAGGGGCTACACCGCTCAGATCAAATTCTCTAAAGTCCCAAGTCGCCACAGGCATGCAACCCGGAACTTGGGGGCTACAGTATTCAGCTGTTCAAGCAGACTATAAAGTTCCCATTGAAGACCCGGCCCATCATATACTGAAGAACCGGCTCTTGGGGGCTACACCAGCTGAAGCTTTATAAGGTATAAGACAGTTACAAGTCCTAGGCTGCTGCAGGCAAGACAACCTGGTACTTGGGGGCTGCACAGTCAAAGATATGATTGCAAAGCGCCAAGTCATCATGGATAAACTTGGAGCTTGGGGGCTACAGGTAATATGGATATATCAAAAAATTGAAAGGAGTTATCAAAGTCAGCCGGAGTCTGGTTATTTGACCCGGCGTCACCAACATTACATGACCTGGCGGTGATGACCCGCCGAGAGTATTGGAGGCCGACTCAATGGCATATGGGTGTTGTATTCCCAGAGTTTTTACTTCAAAGGACACTGACAAGCAAGACGATTGAGAAGACGGCTCGTACACATGAAACCCGGATTTTGAAAGGAATTACTTCATTAAAGCCGGCTGATGGGGCGAGCCGGTCACTTAACATATTTATTCTTATTTCAGGAGCTTAGCATGAATAAATTCAAGCTAACCTGGGGGCTAATGTCAGGGATATAACCCCGCGATATAACCCGGCCGGAGTATAACCCGGCCAGGACTTGGCGATTCACTGAAGACCCGGAAACCAGCTTGGCGGTTCATAGTCAAGACCCATAAGGTGGGCCAGAAGACGGAGACCAAACCACATGGCGGGTTACCAAGTGGGCCAAGAGGAAGACAAGACATGAAGACCAGGCCATATGGCGGCTTACCAGATGGGCTGAGGCCAAGGCCCAAGAGGCAGGAGGCGACTCATGGGCCAGAAGGTATAAGCCGCCATAAGATGACTTGTTCTGTAAGACTAGGAAGTTGGAACCAGGATCGGTTACGTTGTATAACCCGACCCGGACTCTTGTAAGCCATCAGACCTCAGCCTATGTATATAAAGGCGAGACCTGGCGGCGAGTGAGACAGGTTAAGAAAGACAGACAAGCCTTACGGCGAGAGAGATCAAGCAATCGAGAGTTAGGGCAAGCAAGCTGCCCCTTGTACTCGATATACCAGTTAATACAGCTTAAGCAGGACGTAGGCTTTTACCTCCACCATGAGGGGCCGAACCTGGGTAAACCCGTGTCCCTTGTCCCTCTTAACCCCTTTGAGTCCACTTCCATGGCGTTGACTCCGAACCTAAGCCTTCGGGCATCTGCCGTGACAAAACCACGACACTGAGAGGAAGCAATCTCGGAGCCATAATTCATTTCAAATTTAAATCACAGTTATAGTTGTATAAGGTCAAGGTACAACTCCAAGTAATCCTGTTACCGTGGACACGGCTATTCGAATAGATTATTCATCCCTTCAGGGGTGCACCGCATTTCCAACACGCCTGATCACCTCCGGCCGGACACACTTTCCTGGGTCATGCCCGGCCTCGGGATAGCAGCACGTCGTCGCCCCACCTAGGCTCAACAAAGAGGCCAGCCCGCCGGTCTAAATCCTAAGCACGCAGGTTCGTGGGCCCACTTTCCCTTGCACTCCTGCACGATGCGTACGCGGCCGGAAACAGACCTAGTACACTCCAGTCCAAGAGCTGCACCGTCCAGCCCAATCCATCGCGCGCCGCTCCATTGCTGACGTCCGAAGAGCTTCGGCTGATACAACGACGCTGAGTACCCATAACTTCTCCCACGCGATGGTTTGGTGCGTAAAAAGGCCAACGACCCAACTCAGATCAAATACCCAACCCGTTAGCATTTTATTAATGCGGGGCAAGCGTGACCCTCAAAGTGCGATTCCGTCACCCCGACTCGAGGATGTGTGGCAAAGGCCTCTCCTGCCCGTCCACGCCTCAACATAATCCTTTGGATGCCTTAACGGCGCATCCCACCACATCTCACGCACGGGTACCCTTGGGGCCGACCCGTCTCAAGACTGTCGGGAACTCAGGTCCACCTCAACCAGGGTGGTACCGCCTGTCCCTCCAGTCCCGTCTTTCACATGTAACAATGTCAAGTTAAAGTAACTGTGTGGTTATACACCAATTGGATATCCGAGGAATCACCCTCGAAGGATCCCACTCGAGGTATGTGTATGACAAGAGTCGCTATCGATAAATGGGAAGGAGGAATCACCCTAGATACCCACGATCGATTAGCTACGTTACAGAATTAACACCGGGAGTGCTAAGTGAGGTATCACCCTCGGCACCCGATAGTAGCTCTGTAGTGCCATACTTAAGGGGTGTGCGGTGATGTGAGGGGCGTGGCTCATCGGTCGGTTGACCGAGTCTTCGGGTCTTCGAGTCGTCGAGTCATCGATGAAGAAGCAGGGGCAACTGGGACTAAGGGGTCATTGGGGATCCACTGATCAACCTATACTAAGCAGTTGATATGATTGTAGGTATAGTAGTAGTGTATCAAAAACAGGTTATGCATCAGAATAGGAGCTAACTAATACAGTAGCAAAATCTAATGCAAGGATAAGAGGGAAGAATGGGTGATATCGGAATGCTCAAGGGGGTGGGGGGTTGCTTGCCTTGCTGCTCTGCGGCAAAGGGCTGATCGTCAGTCGCGTAGTCGTACCCGGCAGCAGCGTCGGTCTCGGGGTCTACCGGTAAGAAGAGGGGGGAAGAAACAATAAATATAAAGCAGACAAATGCATCACGATTCATGACATGGCAATATGCAGGGCTAAGCATGCACTAACGCAGTATTACGCGTCGCAGACGGGTCGGAAGAATATCTGACGATATTTTCCGGGTCTCGGGCTACTACCGGACAGACGAAATCGATGGAAAAGTTCCATGTTTGCTATGCTAGAGGCATGTGACAGACTAACGGACTGCGTATTCGGGTTCGTGGAATTATTCTGAGCAACTTTTATGTTCAAAACTTTTTAATCCGGACTACGGTTTATTTTATATTAATTTTCAAAGATTTAAACAATATTCTGAAATTCTTTTAATCATTAAATCCTAATTATCCGAAACAGTAATTATTACTGTTTAATTAAACTAATTTATCAGTTTAATTAATTAATCTATTTAATCCTTAATTAACTAATTAACTAATTAATTACTTAATTAATAAATTCACTAATTAATTAATTATTAATATTAGTAAATATATTTATTTATTTATAAAATTCATTTTTTTTTTAATTTTCGTTTTAACCGGGGCAGGCCCCGCATGTCAGTGGGACATCCCACACACACACACCTACACTACAGGCACACACACGCACGCCCGCACGTACACGCACTCGCGCGCGCGCAGCAGTAGCAGTGGCTGCAGCCGCCGGCGGGGGGGGGGGCAGCTCACGGGGATGGCCGGGTAGAGGTGGCCGGCGGCGGGAGGCGGCGGGCCGGCGCAGGCAACGGCGGCGACGACGTGAGGAAGCGGCGGTGACGACGGCGGCGGCGCGCGGCGGGGGGGGGACGGGCGGTAGGGCGAGGCGGCCTGTTGTCGGGGGGGGAGGCGAGCGGGGCGGCCGGCCCGGGCGCTGGCGGCGGCGGGTGGGGGGGAATCGGGCAGGGGCGCCCATTGCTCGCTACCTTGAAGAAGACGTCGCAACTGATGCTCGTAGGCAAGAGAAGTTCCGTGAAGGCCTCCACCCGGATATCAAGCTGGCACTCATTGGTCAAGACTTCGGTAACTTTGCCACCTTGGTGAACAAGTCCATTCTGGTGGAAACAGGTCTGCAGGACTACAAGGACAGCAGCAAGCGCAACCGTGACATGGGCTCATCTTCGGGCTCAGGAAGTCAGAAGCGCAAGATATGGATCCCCCACAACATGTACCATGCACCACCTCCTGCTCCGAGGCCGTCCTATGCTGCACCTCGTCTGCCTCCACCCCCACCTAGGCAGCCGAGGCTACCAGCTCCGCCACCACGAGCTCATGTTCCCCCTTCTCGTCCTGAGGATCGGCTGTGCTTCAAGTGTGGTCGTCCAGGACACCGTGCTAGAGAATGCAGGCAGAATCAGAATCAACTTGCACTGCCTTCCAACCAGCCCCGCAACAGCAACGCCAGGCCTAACACTGGTCGTGTTCAAGCTAACAATATTGATCTGAATCAAGTTCAAGACCAGCCTGCTACTGTGATGGGTACTCTTCTCGTCAATTCAGTACCAGCTTCTGTATTGTTTGATACAGGAGCATCACATTCTTTTATGTCTGAAGATTTTGCATACATGCATGACATTAAGTGTGAAGAGATGAACGTCCCAATAGTGGTAAACACCCCCGCAGGCCAATGTCAGACTTCCTTTATTAGCCACAATGTTCCCATTGAAATTGAAGGGTTGGAATTCCATGCCTCCCCCATAATGCTGAAGTCTTCCAATATCGATCTCATTCTCGGAATGGATTGGTTGAAAGCACATACCGCTTCAATTGTTTGTGACACCAAAACCGTCCACCTCCTACATCCATCGAATGAGATTGTAAGCTATCATGCTCATCTTGTTCGGAATGCTGAAGCCCGACTATATGCTATGAATGCATTAAATGAGTCACCTCTCGAAGGGATTGAAAACATTCCAGTTGTCCGGGATTTCCAAGATGTTTTTCCGGAAGAACTTCCAGGGATTCCCCCTGCTACATGGAAGAACCCTGAGTTTGTTATCGACTTGGTACCTGGTACCACTCCTATAGCCAAGCGTCCGTATAAGATGCCACCACATGAACTCCTTGAACTTAAGCAAGAAATTGACAATTCGCTTCGTCTGGGTTTCATTCATCCAAGTTCCTATGCTTGGGGAGCACCTTCTCTCTTTGTCAAGAAGAAAGATGGTACGAATCGATTGGTCCAAGATTACCGTCCCATCAACCAAGCAACGATTCAAAACAAATATCCGCTTCCTCGGATCAACGATCTGTATGATCAACTTGCTGGTTCAGCAGTGTATTCAAAACTCGACTTGAGGTTGGGTTACCATCAGATCCGGGTTCGTGAAGAGGATATTCCCAAGACTGCATTTGTTACTCGCTATGGTTCATACGAGTACACCGTCATGTCCTTCGGTTTAACCAATGCCCCAGCAACTTTCTCTCGTCTAATGAACTATATATTCATGGATTACCTCGATAAATTCGTCGTGGTTTATCTGGATGATATCCTGGTTTACTCCAAGAATAAAGAAGAGCATGCTGAACATCTTCGTCTTATACTGGAGAGGCTTCAAGAACATCAACTTTATGCAAAGTATTCAAAGTGTGAGTTATGGATGGACGAAGTAACCTACCTTGGTCATGTGATCTCCAAGGATGGTATTGCGGTCAACCCTGAACGAGTTCAGGCTATTCTTGACTGGACTCCCCCGAAGAATGTCAAGCAAGTCAGAAATTTTCTCGGACTCGCCAGTTATTGCCGTCGATTCGTCGAGAACTTCTCCAAGATTGCAAAGCCCTTAACCAATTTGCTTCACAAAGGTGTTAAATATGAGTGGACAGAAAAATGTCAGGAAAGTTTCCAGGCACTTAAGGACAAACTGACGTCCGCTTCAGTGCTTGCTCCTCCGGATACTCGTAAGGACTTCGTCATTTATTGTGATGCTTCACGTCAAGGAATGGGATGTGTCCTAATACAAGAACGCAGAGTGGTTGCTTATGCCTCTCGCCAATTGTGTCCTCATGAAGAGAACTACCCAGTTCATGACCTTGAACTTGCCGCAGTAATTCATGCACTGAAAGAGTGGCGGCAATACCTTGTTGGAAATAGTTGCGAGATCTACACCGACCACCAAAGTCTGAAGTATCTGTTTACTCAGCCAGATCTGAATCTCCGTCAACAGAGATGGATGGAACGAATAGCAGATTACAACGTGGGAATTTCTTATACACCTGGCAAGGCTAATGTAATGGCTGATGCTTTGAGCCGCAAGTCGTACTGCAATCACCTTTAGGTTCACAAGGTTCACCCCCTGCTCCAAGAAGAATTTTGCAAGCTGAACCTCCATATTGTTCCTCAGGGTTATCTCGCTCCCCCGCCTGAAGGGTCCTACAAAATGAACCTCCACGTTGTACCCCAGGGTTCTCTTCATACCCTGGTTGCTAAACCAGATCTGGTGGACGTCATCAAGTGGATCCAGAAGTGTGACAGTGAAGTCGAGAGGATTAAATTCGATCTCACAGAAGGAAAGCCCTCACCCTTCACTATTGCTGAGGATGGCGCTTTGTACTTCAAGGGCCGCCTAGTGGTACCGAGTAAGGAGGAAAACAATGATTTGACTCAGGAGGTCATGAAGGAAGCACATGACACTCCGCTGTCTATTCATCCTAGTAGTACCAAGATGTACCAAGACATTCGTCAAAGATTCTGGTGGTCTAACATGAAGCAAGACATTGCTCGCTATGTTGCTGAGTGTGATGTTTGCCGTCGTATCAAAGCAGAACATCAAAGGCCTGCTGGAACTCTACAACCTATTTCTATTCCTGAATGGAAATGGGATCATGTTGAAATGGACTTCATTACTGGTTTTCCCAGGTCGCAGAAAGGTAATGATGCTATTCTTGTTGTCATTGACCGACTGTCCAAAGTTGCACATTTTCTGGTTGTCAAAGAAACTATTACTGCTAGTCAGCTGGCAAATCTCTACATGTCCAGAATTGTTTCACTCCACGGTATTCCACTGGTTTTCAGTTTAGACCGTGGCAGTTTATTCACTTCAAGATTCTGGGCAAGTTTCCAGGAAGCTATGGGGACTCATTTGTCATTCAGCACCGCTTTTCACCCTCAATCCCAGGGACAAGTTGAAAGAGTCAACCAGATTCTCGAATACATGCTTCGAGCTTGTGTCATTTCTTTCGGTAAGAAATGGGAGGAATCTCTCCCGTATGCTGAGTTCTCCTACAACAATAGCTATCAAGCTAGTCTGAAGATGGCTCCTTTTGAAGTATTATATGGACGTAAGTGTCAGACTCCTCTGAATTGGTCAGAAACTGGGGAACGTACACTTATCGGTCCGGATATTATCCAACATGCCGAAGACCAAGTCCGCATTATTCATGCAAATCTGAAAGCTGCTCAGTCTCGTCAGAAGAATCAGTATGACCGTCATCACAAAGATATGGTCTATCAACCTGGCGAAAAGGCTTATCTTCGAGTCACGCCAATGAGGGGAACACACCGCTTTGGAATCAAGGGCAAGCTGGCTCCTCGATATATTGGTCCTTTCACAATTCTCGAAAGGCGTGGTAAAGTGACATATCAACTGGAATTACCATCGAACCTGTGTGTGTGGGATGTCCCACTGACATGCGGGGCCTGCCCCGGTTAAAACGAAAATAAAAAAAATAAAAATGAATTTTATAAATAAATAAATATATTTACTAATATTAATAATTAATTAATTAGTGAATTAATTAATTAAGTAATTAATTAGTTAATTAGTTAATTAAGGATTAAATAGATTAATTAATTAAACTGATAAATTAGTTTAATTAAACAGTAATAATTACTGTTTCGGATAATTAGGATTTAATGATTAAAAGAATTTCAGAATATTGTTTAAATCTTTGAAAATTAATATAAAATAAACCGTAGTCCGGATTAAAAAGTTTTGAACATGAAAGTTGCTCAGAATAATTCCACGAACCCGAATACGCAGTCTGTTAGTCTATCACATGCCTCTAGCATAGCAAACATGGAACTTTTCCATCGATTTCGTCTGTCCGGTAGTAGCCCGAGACCCGGAAAATATCGTCAGATATTCTTCCGACCCGTCTGCGACGCGTAATACTGCGTTAGTCCATGCCTAGCCCTGCATATTGCCATGTCATGAATCGTGATGCATTTGTCTGCTTTATATATATTGTTTCTTCCCCCCTCTTCTTACCGGTAGACCCCGAGACCGACGCTGCTGCTGGGTACGACTACGCGACTGACGATCAGCCCTTTGCCGCAGAGCAGCAAGGCAAGCAACCCCCCCTTGAGCATTCCGATATCGCCCATTCTTCCCTCTCATCCTTGCATTAGATTTTGCTACTATATTAGTTAGCTCCTATTCTGATGCATAGCCTGTTTTTGATACACTGCTACTATACCTACAATCATATCAACTGCTTAGTATAGGTTGATCAGTGACCCCTTAGTCCCAGTTGCCCCTGCTTCTTCATCGATGACTCGACGACTCGAAGACCCGAAGACTCGGTCAACAGACCGACGAGCCAGGCCCCTCACATCCCCTTAAGTATGGCACTGCAGAGCTACTACCGGGTGCCGAGGGTGATACCTCACTTAGCACTCCCGGTGTTAATTCTGTAGCGTAGCTAATCGATCGTTGGTATCGAGGGTGATTCCTCCTTCCCATTTATCGATAGCGACTCTTGTCATACACATACCTCGAGTGGGATCCTTCGAGGGTGATTCCTCGGATATCCAATTGGTGTATAACCACACAGTTACTTTAACTTGACATTGTTACATGTGAAAGACGGGACTGGAGGGACAGGCGGTACCACCCTGGTTGAGGTGGACCTGAGTTCCCGATAGTCTTGAGACGGGTCGGCCCCAAGGGTACCCGTGCGTGAGATATGGTGGGATGCGCCGTTAAGGCATCCAAAGGATTATGTTGAGGCGTGGACGGGCAGGAGAGGCCTTTGCCACACATCATCGAGTCGGGGTGACGGGACCGCACTTTGAGGGTCGCGCTTGCCCCGCATTAATAAAATGCTAACGGGTTGGGTATTTGATCTGAGTTGGGTCGTTGGCCTTTTTACGCACCAAACCATCGCGTGGGAGAAGTTATGGGTACTCAGCATCGTTGTATCAGCCGAAGCTCTTCGGACGTCAGCAATGGAGCGGCGCGCGACGGATTGGACTGGACGGTGCAGCTCTTGGACTGGAGTGTACTTGGTCTGTTTCCGGCCTCGTACGCATCATGCAGGAGTGCAAGGGCAAGTGGGCCCATGAACCTGCACGCTTAGGATTTAGACCGGCGGGCTAGCCTCTTCGTTGAGCCTAGGTGGGGCGACGACGTGCTGCTATCCCGAGGCTGAGCATGACCCAGGAAAGTGTGTCCGGCCGGAGGTGATCAGGCGTGTTGGAAATGCGGTGCACCCCTGCAGGGATGAATAATCTATTCGAATAGCCGTGTCCACGGTAACAGGACGACTTGGAGTTGTACCTTGACCTTATACAACTATAACTATGATTTAAATTTGAAATGAATTGTGGCTCCGAGATTGCTTCCTCGCAGGGAGTCGGGGAAGAATCTCTGGGCGTGGTTACTTAATAAAATTGCTACAATAATATGACTATATATGAGATACCAGTCTACTCTCTTCTAATGCTGCAAGATGCTGAAGATGCTAGTCTTCGATAGGACTAGGCCTTCTCCCTATTCTTGCTTTCTGCAGTCAGTCCAGATATAACCCCTCCCCTTGATAATGATGCATACTTAGCTTAGTTCTGATGTTAGTCTTGCGAGTACTTTGGATGAGTACTCACCGCTGATTTGCTTTCCCTTTCCCCCTCGATACGGTTCCGCGTTTAGACGATGGAGCCCACCATGTGGATTAAGAGTAGGAAGAGCGGTGACATCTTGCACGGTCATGCTAGCAAGACATGTCAGAGGATAGTCGGTCAACTATGTCGGCAACAACATCGGTACCAAGGGCGGGGGACGAAGAGAACCATCTTCCTGCTCGTTGAAACGAGGCGGACCAATAGGCAAAGTTCTCGTCCACCGGCGGTTACCGGAATGTTAACAACAATAGTAACAGGGTCTTACTGACAGAATTGTACACCGAGGTGTTTACCTAAGCAGGGAATTATCACTGCTCAGATCAAATAAATCTCCAGAAAGGTTAAACAGACCAATGGAAAGGAAAATGTGATTATCACATTAAACAGACCAATGGAAAGGAAAATGTGTATACAGGAGCATTAGGTGTATATCCTTTCCAAGAGCAAGCAGAGCGAGATAATCACTGTTTGACTTGGGCTGTTAGACTTGCATGGCTTGCTAGGCTTGCTAGGCTTGCTGGGCTGTTAGAGCAAGCAGAGCGAGATAATCACTGTTTGACAGGAGCTTTAGGTGTATATCCTTTCCAAGAGTATGCATGTGTAGGGCTGTTAGACTTGCTAGGCTTGCTATAACTATTAAAATCTGCCAACCAATTAACTTGGGAAAAGGTTAGGTTTTAAATTCCTGCTAGTAGTCTATTCACCCCCCCCCCCCTCTAGACACTCTTCTAGTGATCCCTCAATTGGTATCAGAGCTTCGATCTAATCACCGAGGAGGAAGATGGATGTGTCTAGTATAGGGAGTTTGAGTTGTAGAGTGCCTATTCTTGATGGAGAGTACTATAGTCAATGGAAAACTTTGATGCTTGAGTTGTTTAATGAATTTAAATTGAGCTAATTTGTTAAGAGCCCCTATGTGCCTCCCATTGATCCCTTGCATCCCACACACGAAGAGGAAGTTGATATGCTATGCAATCTTAGAACTGTCAATCTCATTGTTAGAGCTTTGCCTAGAAATGTGCTCAATCAAATGAAGAATTTTGTATGTGCTTACACTTTGTGGAATGACTTGGAGAAACGATATCCAAGTTATTCATTGAGTAATCTTGATGAAATTCTTCATAAAACTATTGCCTTCCACAAAATGACGCCTAGTGATCCTAAATTTGATGATTGTCTATTTGAGCTTAGAGACCTCATGCGTGCTAAAGGAGATGTCACAACTATCAACAATATCATTATAGAAGTCCTTCGCATTCATAAACTTGAACATTGTCATGATCACCATCCTAACGAATCTCTTGTTCTTTATGACGAGGATTTCCCACTTGATGATGACAATGTGGAACATGGCTACTATGATGAAGATGAGCTGTTCGACATCGAGTATGAGAAGATCATGAAGAATCTAAGTCTCATGGCAAACTTCAAGGATTACATGTCCGGAGGAAAAGAGTGGATTCTCGATAGCGGATGTACCGATCATATGACCGGAGATAGAGAGATGTTTGAAGAGATCACACCAAACCATGGACCACGAAGGTACGTAACGTTTGGAGACAACTCCAAGGGTAAGGTACTTGGTCTTGGTATGGTGGCCATATCCCATGATAGCTCTATCCAAAATGTTATGCTTGTTGAATCTCTTGGCTACAATCTTCTTTCCGTATCTAGACTTGCCGACTTTGGTTTTAATGTGCTATTCACGAAAGTAGATTGCCAAGTGTTTCGTCAAGATAATCATAAAATGGTCTTTACCGGTTTCCGTAGAGGTGATCTATACATTGTTGACTTCACTAAGAGATCCAAACCTCGCACTTGTTTAATTGCTAAATCCTCTAAAGGTTGGGTTTGGCATAGAAGACTAGGACATGTTGGCATGTGTAATTTAGACAAGCTTATCAAAGGTGATCATATACTTGGTGTTAAAGATGTTATCTTTGACAAAGATAGACTTTGTAGTGCTTGTCAAGCTGGAAAGCAAGTTGGTGGAAGTCATCCCGTTAAGAATATCATGACTACTAGGAGACCACTCGAGTTACTTCACATGGATATTTTTGGTCCCAACGCTTACAAGAGTCTCGGTGGAAATTCCTATGGTCTAGTTATAGTTGATGATTTTTCCAGATTTACGTGGGTATTTTTTCTTGATGATAAGTCGCAGGTTCAAAAGATCTTCAAGAACTTCGCTCGCAAAGCGCAAAATCAGTTTGAAGTGAAGACCAAGAAGGTTCGGAGCGATAACGGATCGGAGTTCAAGAACACCCATGTGGATACCTTCCTTGATGAAGAAGGTGTCTCACATAAGTTCTCGGCTACGTACACGCCTCAACAAAATGGAGTTGTTGAGAGGAAGAACCGTACGCTCATTGAGATGGCAAGAACGATGCTTGACGAATACAAGACGCCAAGACACTTTGGGCAGAAGCCGTGGAAACAGCATGTCATGCCACAAACCGACTTTACTTGCACAAGCTTCTCGGTAAAACGGCATACGAGCTACTCACCGGTAACAAACCCCAAGTTGGATACTTTCGGGTATTCGGCTCAAAGTGCTACATTCTTGATAAGCATCGTCGTACTAAATGTGCTCCTAAATCTCATGAAGGTTTCCTACTTGGTTGCGGATCGAACTCTCACACTTACCGTGTCTACAACAACTTCACTCGAAAATTTGAAGAGACGGTAGATGTGAAGTTTGAAGAATCTAATGGTTCGCAAGTCGAACAATTGCCAAATGATCTAGGTGATAAGGACCCTTCGGAAGCTATCCAAGATTTGCCCATCGGCAAGATTCGTCCCATGGAGGTGAAGGAAAGTACTTCATCAACACAAGTGGAAGCCCCTACTTCACGTCAAGGTGAACCACAACATGACATGGAGGCATCCACAAGCGGTACACGACAAGATGATGAAGAGGAGGAAGTGCATCATGAAGATCCACCACAACCACCTTCACCACCACCTCAAGGGAACGACACCATCAACAACAACGAAGATGAAGGAGATGATGATGAAGAAGAAGAAGCTCCACCATCTAACAAGCCCAAGCTACCCCGAGTTCGAGCACAAGTGACCAAGAACTATCCCCTAAACCAAATCTTTGGTGACATCCAAACCGGGAGAATCACTCGCTCTAAAACTTGTCTAGCTAACTTTTGTGAGCATTATTCTTTCATCTCTAGCATTGAGCCCTTGAAGGTAGAACAAGCTCTTGAAGACGCGGATTGGGTGAACGCGATGCATGAAGAGCTTCACAACTTCGAGAGGAACGAAGTGTGGACACTCGTGGAGAAGCCCAAGGATGAGCAAAACATCATCGGAACCAAATGGGTGTTTCGGAACAAGCAAGACAAAGACGGTCAAGTCGTGCGCAACAAGGCTCGTCTCGTAGCCCAAGGATATACGCAAGTCGAAGGTATGGACTACGGTGAGACCTACGCCCCCGTTGCTAGACTTGAAGCTATTCGCATTCTTCTTGCCTATGCTAATCACCATGATATCACGCTTTATCAAATGGACATTAAAAGTGCCTTTTTGAATGGTGAGATTGAAGAAGAAGTCTATGTTAAGCAACCACCTAGTTTTGTGAATCCTAAGAAACCTAATCATGTTTACAAGCTTCGTAAAGCCCTTTATGGTCTTAAGCAAGCCCCTCATGCTTGGTCAAATGCTTAACGAAGTTTCTCATTGAAAAAGGTTTTGAAATTGGTAAAATTGATGCAACCTTGTTCACTAAGAGAGTTAATGGTGAATTATTTGTATGCCAAATCTATGTGGATGATATTATCTTTGGATCTACTAACCCACAATTTAGTGAAAGATTTGGAAGGTTTATGTCCAAGAAGTATGAGATGTCTATGATGTGTGAGCTGAAATTCTTTCTTGGTTTGCAAATCAAGCAAATGAAAGAAGGAACTTTCATCTCTCAAACTAAGTATACCAAGGACTTGATCAAGAAGTTCAACATGCAAGAGTGCAAAGGTATGAAAACCCCCATGCCTACTAGCAGACATGTTGATCTTACCAAGGAGGATGAACCAGTTGATCAAAAGGTTTATCGATCTATGATTGGTTCATTGCTATATCTATGTGCCTCTCGTCCCGATATTATGCTTAGTGTTTACATGTGTGCTAGATATCAAGCTGCACCTAAAGAGTGTCATCTTTTGGCCGTGAAACGTATTGTGAGATATTTGATACAAACACCAAACTTTGGCATTTGGTATCCCAAAGGATCTTCCTTTAACCTTGTTGGCTATTCCGATTCGGATTATGCCGGTGACAAGGTTGATAGAAAATCCACCTCGGGTACTTGTCAATTTTTTGGTAGATCTCTTGTGTCTTGGTCCTCCAAGAAACAAAACTCGGTATCTTTATCCACTGCCGAAGCTGAGTATATCGCTGCTGGATCTTGTTGTGCACAATTACTATAGATGACACAAACGCTTAAGGATTATGGAATCCATGTTAAAAATGTTTCATTACTTTGTGACAATGAAAGTGCTATTAAAATTGGTCATAATCCTGTGCAACATTCTCGAACAAAACATATTCAAGTTCGACATCATTTCATTCGTGATCATGTTGCCAAAGGAGATATAAATTTCAAGCATGTTCGCACTAACAAGCAATTGGCCGATATCTTTACCAAGCCACTTGATGAGAAAACATTTTGTTATTTGAGGAGTGAGTTGAACATCATTGATGCTTCAAATTTGAGCTAGTCTCACTCGGTTGCATGCAAGTGTTGGGGAACGGAGCATGAATTTCAAAAATTTCCTACGCTCACGCAAGATCTATCCATGGAGATGTATCGCTACGAGAGGGGAGAGTGTGTCTATGTACCCTCGTAGACCGTTAGCGGAAGCGTCTCACAACGCGGTTGATGTAGTCGAACAATCCTTCGAGCTCCACCGATCAAGTACCGAACGTACGGCACCTCCGAGTTCTACACACGTGCAGCTCGGTGACGTTCCTCGCCTTCTTGATCCAGCAAGACGTCGAGGTAGTAGATGAGTTCCGTCAGCACGACGGCGTGGCGACGGTGACGGTGAAGTGATTCCGGCAGGGCTTCGCCTAAGCTCTCCGAAAATATGACCGAGGTGGAAAACGGAGATCGGGGCACCGCACACGGCAATGGGACAATTGTGTACTTTGGGGTGCCCCCTTGCCCCCGTATATAAAGGATGAGAGGGAGGAGGCCGGCCCCCTAGCGGTGCGCCAAGTGTGGGGAGTCCTACTAGGACTCCTTAGTCTTAGTAGGATTCCACCTCCCATACGGAGTAGGAAAGAGGGAAGGGAGAGGGAAAGGAAAGAGGGGGCTGCGCCCCCTCCCCTAGTCCAATTCGGTTTGGGCAAGGGGGGCGCGAGCCTCCTCACGTGGCCTGCCTCTCCTTTTCCCGTATGGCCCAATAAGGCCCATTACTTCTCCCGGTGAATTCCCGTAACTCCCCGGTACTCCGAAAAATACCCGAATCACTCGGAACCTTTCCGACGTCCGAATATAGCCTTCCAATATATGAATCTTTACCTCTCGACCATTTCGAGACTCCTCGTCATTTCCGTGATCTCATCCGGGACTCCGAACAAACTTCGGCCACCAATCACATAACTCATATAATACTAAATCGTCATCGAACCTTAAGTGTGCGGACCCTACGGGTTCGGGAATGATGTAGACATGACCGAGACGACTCTCCGGTCAATAACCAACAGCGGAACCTGGATGCTCATATTGGTTCCTACATATGCCACGAAGATCTTTATCGGTGAACCTCATATGTCAACATACGTTGTTCCCTTTGTCTGGCGGTATGTTACTTGCCCGACATTCGATCGTCGGTATCCAATACCTAGTTCAATCTCGTTACCAGCAAGTCTCTTTACTCGTTCCGTAATACGTCATCTTGTAACTAACTCTTTAGTCACGGTGCTTGCAAGGCTTCTGTGATGCTGTATTACCGAGAGGGCCCAGAGATACCTCTCCGATAGTCGGAGTGACAAATTCCAATCTCGATCCATGCCAACTCAACAAACACTTTCGGAGATACCTGTAGTGCACCTTTATAATCACCCAGTTACGTTGTGATGTTTGATACACCCAAAGTATTCCTACGGTATCCGGGAGTTGCATGATCTCATGGTCAGAGGAACGTGTATTTGACATAGTGAAAGCAATAGCAATAAACTGAACGATCATTTGCTATGCTAACGGTTGGGTCATGTCCATCACATCATTCTCCTAATGATGTGATCCCGTTATCAAATGACAACTCATGTCCATGGTCAGGAAACCTTGACCATCTTTTGATCAACGAGCTAGTCTAGTAGAGGCATACTAGGGACATAGTATTTGTCTATTATCCACACATGTATTTAGTTTCCGGTCAATACAATTCTAGCATGAATAATAAACCATTATCATGAACGGAGAAATATGATAATAACTAATTTATTATTGCCTCTAGGGCATATTTCCAATAGTCTTCCACTTGCACTAGAGTCAATAATCTAGATTACATCTCCATGTAATTAACACTTAATCAGTTCTAAAGCTGATCATGTTTTTCTTGTGAGAGAGGTTTTAGTCAACGGGTCTGCAATATTCAGATCCGTGTGTTCTTGGCAAATCTCTATGTTATATGTAGATGCTGCTACCACACTCTGTTTGGAGCTACTCCAAAAGATTTCCCCACTATACTTATCCTGGTCTGAGACTCATAGTCTTTCGGATCAGTGTTTAAAGCTTGCATCGACGTAACCCCTTATGACGAACTCTTTATCATCTCTATTCCCGAGAAATTCTTCCTTAGTCATCTTAAGGATAATTTGACCGCTGTCCAGTGATCTACTCCTGGATCACTTTGGTACCTCTTTTGCCAGACACATGGCAAGGCACACAGCTTGGCATACTTTATAGAACCTATGGCCGAGGCATAGGGGATAACCTTCATCCATTCTATTTATTTTGCCGTGGTCGAGATTTGAGTCTTACTCAATTTCACACCTTTCACCACAGTCAAGAACTCCTTCTTTGACTGATCCAATTTGAACTTCTTCAAAATCTTGTCAAGGTATATGTTTTGTGAAAGTCATATGAGGCGTCTCAATCTATCTCTATAGATTTTGATGCCTAACATGTAAACAACCTTTACCTAGATCTTCAAGTCTTACTCCACTTCACACCAGCCAAGAACTTATTTCTTTTGACTTGATCTATTTTGAACTTCTTCAAAATCTCATCAAGGTGTGTGAAAATCTTTTATCAGGTGTCTTGATCTATCTCTATAGATCTCGATGCCCAAACCGTGGATAAGTCAAAAACAAGTTTTTATTGAAAAACTCCTTTCAATTAATTCTTTATGCTTTCCAGAAATTCTACATCATTTCCAATCACATATACTTATTAGAAATGTTATAGAGCTCCCACTCACTTTGTTGTAAATACAAGTTTCTCCATAAACTTGCATAAACCCAAATGCTTTGATCACTTCATCAAAGCGAGTATTCCAGCTCCGAGATGCTTGCACCAGTCCATAGATGGATCGCTGGAGCTTGCATACTTTGTTAGCACCTTTAGGATCGACAAAACCTTCCGGTTGCATCATATACAATTCTTCCTTAAGGAATGCCGTTTTGACGTCCATTTGCCAGATTTCATAATCATAAAATGCGGCAATTGCTAACATAATTCTGACAGACTTTAGCATCGCTACGGGTGAGAAAGTCTCATCATAGTCAACTCCTTGAACTTGTCGATAACCTTTAGCAACAAGTCGTGCTTTATAGACGGTGACATTACCATCAGCGTCCGTCTTAAAGATCCATTTATTTTTAATAGCTCGCCGTTCATCGGGCAAGTCTACCAAAGTCCACACTTTGTTCTCATACATGGATCCAATCTCGGATTTCATGGCCTCAAGCCATTTGTCGGAATCCGGGCTCGCCATCGCTTCTTCATAGTTCGTAGGTTTACCGTTGTCTAACAACATGACCTCCAAGACAGGATTGCCGTACCAATCTGGTGCGGAGCGTGTCCTGGTTGACATACGAGGTTCTGTAGCAACTTGATCTGAAGCTTCATGATCATCATCATCTACTTCCTCTCTGGTCTGTGTCGGTGTCACAAAAATTTCTTTCTGTGGCGTACTACTATCCAGAGGAGGTACAATTACCTCATCAAGTTCTACTTTCCTCCCACTCACTTCTTTCGAGAGAAACTCCTTCTCTAGAAAGGATCCATTCTTAGCAACGAATACTTTACCTTCGGATCTGTGGTAGAAGGTGTACCCAACGGTCTCCTTTGGGTATCCTATGAAGACGCACTTATCCGCTTTGGGTTCGAGCTTATCTGGCTGAAGCCTTTTGACATAAGCATTGCATCACCAAACTTTCAGAAACGACATCTTAGGTTTCTTGCAAACCACAGTTCATACGGTGTCATCTCAACGGATTTAGACGGTGCCCTTGTTTAAAGTGAATGCAGCTGTCTCTAATGCATAACCCCAAAATGATAGTGGCAAATCGGTAAGAGACATCATAGAACGCACCATATCCAATAGAGTACGATTACGACGTTCGGACACACCATTACGCTGTGGTGTTCCATGTGGCGTGAGCTGTGAAACCATTCCACATTGTCTTAAGTGATTGCCAAACTCGTAACTCAAATATTCTCCTCCACGATCAGATCGTAAGAACTTTATTTTCTTGTTACGATGGTTCTCTACTTCGCTCTGAAATTCTTTGAACTTTTCAAATGTTTCAGATTTATGCTTCATCAAGTAGACATAACTATATCTACTCAAATCATCAGTGAACGTGAGAACATAACGATATCCACCGCACGCCTCAACACTCATCGGACCGCATACATCGGTATGTATTATTTCCAATAAGTTGGTTGCTCGCTCCATTGTTCCGGAGAACGGAGTTTTAGTCATCTTGCCAATAAGGCACGGTTCACATGTCTCAAATGATTCATAATCAAGAGATTCCAAAAACCCATCTGCATGGAGTTTCTTCATGTGTTTAACACTGATATGACCTAAGCGGCAGTGCCACAAATATGTGGTACTATCATTATCTTTTGGCATTCGTGTTATGAACATATGTATTACTACGATCAAGATTCTATAAACCTTTCATTTTAAAGTGCATGATCATCAATGATATTATCCAAATAAAAAGAATAACAATTATTCTCTGAAATTGAATTACCGTCTTGCAATAAACACTATCAGATATAATGTTCATGCTTAACGCAAGCACCAAATAACAATTATTTAGGTTCATCACTAATCCTGAAGGTAGAGAGAGCGTGGCGATGGTGATCACATCAACCTTGGAGACACTTCCAATGCACATCGTCACCTCGTTCTTAGCTAGCCCTCGTTTATTCCAAAGCTCCATGTTTCAAGTTGTAAGCAACTGAACAAGTATCAAATACCCAGGTGCTCCTACGAGTACTAGTAAGGTACATATCAATAACATGTATATCAAATATCTTTGTTGACATTGCCAGTCTTATTATCTGCCAGTTACTTTGGGGAAGTTCCGCTCCCTGTGAGATTTCCCTTTGCAATGGGAGCACTAAGTCTCGGGTTTGGTTCAGCCTTGGGTTTCTTCGCGTGAGCGGCAACTGTTTTACCGTTCTTCTTGAAGTTCCCTTTTCTTTCCCTTGCCCTTCTTGAAACTAGTGGTCTTATTAACCATCAACACTTGATGCTCCATTTTTTTGATTTCTACATCCGCAGATTGTAGCATCGCGAATAGCTTAAGGATCTTCTATCCCTTGCATGTTTATAGTTCATCACGAAGATCCAGTAGCTTAGTGATAGTGACTAGAGAACTCTATCAATCACCACTTTATTCGGAAGTCTAACTCCCACTTGATTCAAGTGTTTGAAGTACTCAGACATTCTGAGTACATGCTCACTAATGGAGCTGTTCTCCTCCATCTTGTAGCTATAGAACTTGTCGAAGGTGTCATACCTCTCGACCCGGGTGTGAGCTTGAAAAACAGATTTTCAGCTCTTGGAACATCTCATATGCTCCGTGTTGCTCAAAACATATTTGGAGCTCCGGTTCTAAACCGTAAAGTATGGCGCACTGAACTATCGAGTAGTCATCTTTTCTTGTCTGCCAGACGTTCATAACGTTCTCAGACGAAGCCGTAGGGGTATTTCACTGAGCGGTGCATTAAGGACATAAGCCTTCTGTGCAGCAGTGAGGACAATCCTCAGATCATGGACCTAGTCCGCATAGTTGTTTCCATCAACTTTCAACTTCGTATTCTCTAGGAACATAATAAAACAGGGGAACTATAGCGTGGTCTATTGATCTACAACATAAATTTGCTAAGACAAGTAAGACTATGTTTATGACAATTGAAGTTCAATTAATCAAATTACTAACTCCCACTTAGATTAACATCCCTCAAGTTGTCTAAGTGTAACATGATCCACATCAACTAAACCACGTCCGATCATCACGTGAGGTGGATTAGTTATCAATGGTGAACATCTTTCATGTTGATCATATCTACTATATGACTCATGTTCGACCTTTCGGTCTCTTGTGTTCCGAGGCCATGTCTGTACATGCTAGGCTCGTCAAGTTTAACCCAAGTATTCTGCGTGTGTAAAACTGGCTTACACCCGTTGTATGCGAACGAAAGAATCCATCACACCCGATCATCACGTGGTGCTTAGAAGCGTCGAACCTTCGCAACGGTGCATACTAGGGGAGAACACTTATCTTGAAATTTAGTGAAGGGATCATCTTATAATGCTACCGTCGTCCTAAGCAAAATAGGATGCATAAAAGGATTAACATCACATGCAATTCAATATATGTGACATGATATGGCCATCATCGTCTTGTGCTTTTGATCTCCATCAGCAAAGCACCGTCATGATCTCCATCGTCACCGGGTTGACACCTTGATCTCCATCGTAGCGTCGTGACACCTTGATCTCCATCGTAGCGTCGTGGTCGTCTCGCCGGCTATTGCTACTGCTACTACTGCTAACTAATAGCGGTAAAGTAAAGTAATTACATAGCGTTGGCATTGCATACAATAAAGAGACAACCATAAGGCTCCTGCCGGTTGCCTGATAACTTCAAAACATGATCATCTCATACAACAACTTATATCACATCATGTCTTCGCCATATCACATCACCAGCATACCCGGCAAAAACAAGTTAGACGTCCTCTACTTTGTTGTTGCAAGTTTTACGTGGCTGCTACGGGTTTGCAAGAACCGTTCTTACCTACGCAAAACCACAACGTGGTGTAGTGATTGCTTTTTGATCTTCTAAAAGAACCCTCTTCATTGAAACCGATTCAACTAAAGTGAGAGAGACAGACACCCGCTAGTCACCTTTATGCAACGAGTGCACGTAGCGGTGAAACCTGTCTCGCGTAAGCGTACGCGTAATGTCGGTCCGGGCCGTTTCATCTCACAATACCGCCGAATCAAGTAACAACTAGTAACGGCAAGCAATATGTATACACCCACGCCCACAACTCACTTGTGTTCTACTCGTGCAAATCACATCTACGCATAGACCTGGCTCTGATACCACTGTTGGGGAACGGAGCATGAATTTCAAAAATTTCCTACGCTCACGCAAGATCTATCCATGGAGATGTATCGCTACGAGAGGGGAGAGTGTGTCTACGTACCCTCGTAGACCGTTAGCGGAAGCGTCTCACAACGCGGTTGATGTAGTCGAACAATCCTTCGAGCACCACCGATCAAGTACCGAACGTACGGCACCTCCGAGTTCTACACACGTGCAGCTCGGTGACGTTCCTCGCCTTCTTGATCCAGCAAGACGTCGAGGTAGTAGATGAGTTCCGTCAGCACGACGGCGTGGCGACGGTGACGGTGAAGTGATTCCGGCAGGGCTTCGCCTAAGCTCTCCGAAAATATGACCGAGGTGGAAAACGGAGATCGGGGCACCGCACACGGCTATGGGACAATTGTGTACTTTGGGGTGCCCCCTTGCCCCCGTATATAGAGAGGGAGGAGGCCGGCCCCCTAGGGGTGCGCCAAGTGTGGGGAGTCCTACTAGGACTCCTTAGTCTTAGTAGGATTCCACCTCCCATACGGAGTAGGAAAGAGGGAAGGGAGAGGGAAAGGAAAGAGGGGGCTGCGCCCCTCCCCTAGTCCAATTCGGTTTGGGCAAGGGGGGGCGCGAGCCTCCTCACGTGGCCTGCCTCTCCTTTTCCCGTATGGCCCAATAAGGCCCATTACTTCTCCCGGTGAATTCCCGTAACTCCCCGGTACTCCGAAAAATACCCGAATCACTCGGAACCTTTCCGACGTCCGAATATAGCCTTCCAATATATGAATCTTTACCTCTCAATCATTTCGAGACTCCTCGTCATGTCCGTGATCTCATCCGGGACTCCGAACAAACTTCGGCCACCAATCACATAACTCATATAATACTAAATCGTCATCGAACCTTAAGTGTGCGGACCCTACGGGTTCGGGAATGATGTAGACATGACCGAGACGACTCTCCGGTCAATAACCAACAGCGGAACCTGGATGCTCATATTGGTTCCTACATATTCCACGAAGATCTTTATCGGTGAACCTCATATGTCAACATACGTTGTTCCCTTTGTCTGGCGGTATGTTACTTGCCCGACATTCGATCGTCGGTATCCAATACCTAGTTCAATCTAGTTACCGGCAAGTCTCTTTACTCGTTCCGTAATACGTCATCTTGTAACTAACTCTTTAGTCACGGTGCTTGCAAGGCTTCTGTGATGCTGTATTACCGAGAGGGCCCAGAGATACCTCTCCGATAGTCGGAGTGACAAATTCCAATCTCGATCCATGCCAACTCAACAAACACTTTCGGAGATACCTGTAGTGCACCTTTATAATCACCCAGTTACGTTGTGATGTTTGATACACCCAAAGTATTCCTACAGTATCCGGGAGTTGCATGATCTCATGGTCAGAGGAACGTGCATTTGACATAGTGAAAGCAATAGCAATAAACTGAACGATCATTTGCTATGCTAACGGTTGGGTCATGTCCATCACATCATTCTCCTAATGATGTGATCCCGTTATCAAATGACAACTCATGTCCATGGTCAGGAAACCTTGACCATCTTTTGATCAACGAGCTAGTCTAGTAGAGGCATACTAGGGACATAGTATTTGTCTATTATCCACACATGTATTTAGTTTCCGGTCAATACAATTCTAGCATGAATAATAAACCATTATCATGAACGGAGAAATATGATAATAACTAATTTATTATTGCCTCTAGGGCATATTTCCAACAGCAAGGGCATGAGCTTTCTTGATACTTCCATGATATTTCTAACATGTTATCTTATGCCATGGAATTCTATGCTCCCTTGTATTGCATCTAACCCTTTTGTAGGTACTTGGGAGAATCTCATTCCACAAGATTGCCATCAATTCAACTCTTAAGCAATCTTGTCATTATCAAGTATCCACAACCCCTCTTGATGATGGAAGGAAGAAGACACCTCAACCATATCCTTGACATATATTTATAATTCTTAATTTGGTATCATGTCAAATGGATATATCTATTGCCCTTCCTTGCATGACTAACCTTTGTAGGTGACAAGTGTACTAAAACGAGAAGGATTGCTCCCAACTCAAGATGATCTTCATCAACCTCGAGCATCCTCAACAAGTTCACCTACGAGCAACATCATCAACATCACTCAAAGGTATGTACTCATATCCTTGAAAAGGCTTTGCTCCAAGTCATGAGCTAAAGCAACTCAAGTGATATGAAGACATTAAAATGCTTAATCGAAAAATGGTAACCCCATTTTGAGCTTAACGTAGAGTATGACCTATGATCAAGTATTCTTACTTGGCTCCTATGTCAATATACTCTAATATAGCTGACCTAGTCACCGCCCATCATCTAGTTAAGTATCTTGTTTGGTTCATTCTCTATTTTGCAAAGATTTCTTGAAACCACTCAAATCTTCTCTAGTTGATATTTTTCTGTAAAAACTTTTGCATTCCCTTTGAAAAAGTTCTCTCTTGACGCCTTGAAAACAGAAACTTGGTCCCTTATTTCTGTTGCTATTTTAGCCTCGGAGCCACCGATACATACTTCTCGGTTCTACCGAAATTGCAGATAAACTGCACTACAAAACTTCGGTACCACCGATTGATCTGTCTCGGAGTCATCGATTTTTTGTTTTTGTTTTTTTTGCAAATCTATGTTTCTTTTGCAATCCTACAAGCAATACTTCTGTTACTTCGATGATCCCGTTAAAAAAGGAAAAAAATCAGGGGAGAATAACAAAAGATAATCTTAGGGCGAGAATTTTCTTATTCAAGGATCCCTACCTTAACGGAAGAAGGGGGAGAATAACAAAATCTAACAACATCTCAAAGGGAGAGAAACTTTTTTCCATGATTCCCTCAGTTTTCATTTCTATGAACCCTACATTCAGTGACCCTTGTTCTCAAGGATCCCTTCTTAGTCAATGATCCCTGTATCTATCCCTGTTTTTGACCTTTTTGGAAATTAATGCCAAAGGGGGAGAAGAACAAAGCTTCATGCTAAAGGGGAGATACATGCTTATGCAAAGGGGGAGATATGATCAAGGGGGAGAGCCAATATCAATATTCATACTCACTTAAACAAGGGGAGAATATCAAAGTAGGGGGAGAAGACAAATTTGGAAGTTTACCCTTCTCACCCTATTCAATCCCAATATCTACATGCTGAGATTCAGGGGGAGAGGATGTTCTACTATTGTCATATCTAAGGGGAGAAAGAAATAATTTCGGAGACATATCAATCTTAAGAAATGCTATCTTCTATATGTTCTCCATATATTGGTACTGTTGAGTTCTATTGCCTTGTTGTTTGGTAGAATACTCTTGTGTTTTCTAACATTGTTTTCTCAAGTGTGTTTGTACTACTAGAATGCTCAAGAACTCAAGGTAAGTATATGCATCATACCCTTGATCAAGATGATCTCTTGCTTCTTGCACATATTGTTTGCAAGAGTAAAGTCTTGAACAAGGATACATCTCATTCATATATGTTTGATGCATATGGCCAAGACACACATGACTCATTATATCCCTTCTACTACTTGTGTGCCCATGCATTCAAAAGCAACTATCCTTTAAAGGACTGCAAACATTTAGGGGGAGCAAATCTAAGTCATGTGTCTCTCAAAGTCTTCATTATATCCATGCATATCTTTATTTGAAGCTTTGGTTGTATGTTGTCATCAATTACCAAAAAGGGGGAGATTGAAAGCACAACATGCTCCCTTGGTGGTTTTGATAATTCATGACAACATACATTGTCTCTTGGACTAATACTTTTACCTAGTGTATTTCAGATAAAGTCCACAGAGAGGGTTGGCAAAAGGATTGTGGAGATTGTGGAAATACCCCAAGATGCAAGGAAATAGGTTGGCAAAGCTTCAAGGAAGAGGGCTCTACATTTTACATGTGTGAGAAATCACTTTGAGTCCATAGGAAAGCCAATACTATTAAAAGGGGGTAAGGTTTTGTTGGTGAACAAAATGCTCATACGTGCACAAGTGATAGTCACCAAAAACACCCACAAGCTCTCCCACCAAAGTCTGTCCAAAGCCAAATACTCAAAATCGGTGCAACCAACATTTCCATCCCGGTGCCACCGATTCTCAACCTCAGACAGACTCAGCCAAACCCTAGCCACTTCGGTGCAACCGATTCAATCCCGGTGCCACCGAGTTTAGGTTGCCAAATTTTTTGTTACGCAAATTCACAATATCGGTACCACCGAGATTGTTGGATCGGCGTCACCGAGATTGTCAATCTGACCGTTGGTCACCTTATCGGTGCAACCGAGTTTCCTATATCGGTCTCACCGAGATTCAAAAGTTGCCACCTTTTGGTCACTTCGGTACCACCGAGATTTACACATCGGTGTCACCGAGTTGGTCATTTTGTGTGTAACGGTTGGATTTTTGGGGATGCCTATATATAGCCCTCCACCACCACCTACTCGAGAGAGAAGCACTCAGAACTATTCCATACTTGCCCCATCCAGTTTCCTGAGAGAGAACCACCTACCCTTGTGTTGAGGTCAAGATCTTCCACTCCAACCATATGGATCTTGATTTCTAGCCTCCCCAAGTTGCTTTCCACCAATCCCATCTCTTCCACCAAGCCAAATCTGTCAGAGAGTGATTGTGTGTTGAGGAGTCTATCATCTTGAAGCACAAGAGCAAGGAGTTCATCGACATTACCGAGCCTATTACCTTTTGGAGGGTGGTGCCTCCTACATTGGTTAGGTGTCGCTTGGGAGCCTCCTACTTCGTGTTGTGGAGTTGAACCAAGAAGTTTGTATGGGCAAGGAGATCGCCTACTTCGTGAAGATCTACCCATAGTGAGGCTAGTCCTTCGTGGACGGAAGCCGTTATGGAATAGTCAAGGTTGCTACTTCGTGGACCCTTATGGGTGGAGCCCTCCGTGGACTCTCGCGACCGTTACCCTCTGTGGGTTGAAGACTCCATAAACGTGGACGTACGATAGCACCACCTATCGGAACCACGGGAAAAATCCTTGCGTCTCCAATTGTGTTTGATCTCCATATCTCTACTCTTTACTTCATGTGCAATGTCTTTACTTTCCGCTGCCATATTTGTTGACATGCATGTGTAGGGCTGTTAGACTTGCTAGGCTTGCTATAACTGTTAAAATCTGCCAACCAATTAACTTGGGAAAAGGTTAGGTTTTAAATTCCCGCTAGTAGTCTATTCACCCCCCCCCCTCTAGACACTCTTCTAGTGATCCCTCACCCTCGCTCCAGATTGGGAGAGGAGCTCCCGATCCAGCGCGCCTCTGCCCCGCTAGCCGACTCGACCCTGAGCTCCACCTCGCCAGCCGGCAGCTGCCGCCGGCCGCCAGGGAGCATCCTCCGCCGTGGCTCCTCCTCCCGCCGGTGACCAGCCCGCCACCAGACGTCGTCGTCCCCGCGATGTCACCTCCGGCCGCCGCCTCCATTAGCGGCCAGGAGCTCACCGCCGGCCATGCTCCGCCGGATCTCCTTCCCCGCGGCCAGATCCGACCTGTTCCCGCGTCCCGGCGCCGCCGTGCCACCCAAGCTCACCGGATCCTCATGGCCGCCGACCACGCGAAGCCCCTGCCCCCGCCTCTGCTTCGATCGGGAAGACGAGGGCGCCCCGTTGCTCGCTGCGTTGACCGGCCTCGCCCCTCGCGTGGGCCTCTCCAGCCTCGCTGAGGCCCAGCAGCGCCTCTACCTAGCCCCGCCGGCCCACTGCAACGATGGCCTCTTGGCCCATGGTGAGCCCAGCAGCTTCTCCCCTTGTCTGTCTATGTTACACTATGGGTGCAATTTAGTATCCAGCACTCATGTCAATTTCAGTCTCTTAGCAGATTTGGCCCGCTCGTACTTTTACTCTGTCTTGCGAATTTATCATTTAACCCTGGTCATTTTTAAATTACAGAAAAATGCTCGATTTTAAAATGTTGATAATTATTTAACCGGGCATCTTATCAACATGTTTTATATATGTAAAACGTGTAGAATTTTGTGTAGATTCATAATATGCCACTTTCATCCATGTTTTAAAATGGTTAACATGTTGTTTTCTTTATTTTGCATAAATGTCATGTTTGTTGCATTGGACATAATTATTTAACCGTGCATCGGAATTATACAAACCATATATGTAAAATTTGTAGATTATTTACATCGCATTTTCATGCCTGCTAAAAATATGTAATGTGATGTTTGCATTTAAGTTGCATATATAACTTGCTAAAACGGTTTATGTCCTAATCTCGCATAATTGTTGTGTCATTGTTTCTTTAACAAAAACCCACATATTATATATGATTTTGGGGTAGAAAAATCCATAGAATTTACCTGTGCAATTAGTTTTGTCATTTGAGCATTTTTGTGTGCATGATTATTTTGCTATGATGCCCTTTTGTTTATTTTGTGGGAATTAATCCATGCATGATATGAAATAATTTTGAACATGAGATATGCCCTTGGACATGTGTGTTAGGCCCTGGTATTTTTGGTTGCTATAGAAATGCATGTTTAGGTGTTATTTTCTTGTTGCCAACATGACATGAAAAATGTTGCTGTTTTGAGGGGTCTAAATATTTCTAAGTCTGAAAATGTTATTTTGTTGCCATGTTGCCATGTGATTTGCTAGTGTTCTGGGACTCTTTTGTGGTTGCTCCAAAGGAGTCTTTTGTTAAGCATGTTGTTGTCTACCAGGTTGTACCTTTTGTTGCCATGAATAGGATGGCATCATAGTTATTTCTGTTGTCCAATATGTCAATCTGTTAAAAAAACTGCTGCTCATGTCTAGTCTAATTTTCACTTAGTCTGAGAATCTGTCTTCTTCATGATGCTATGTTGTGTTGACGTTTGCCATGAATCTGTGCATAATTTGATGTTGCCATAATAGAATGTATTGTAGTGCATCATGTCCCCTACCATGCTGTAAAGTTTCATGCCAATATATGCCATGTAGCATATAGTTTTGCTGCTGCCAACATGCCTTCGTGATAAAAACTGCTCTGTTAAAAACTGTTATTTTCACTAAGTCCTAATCTGCTATATTTTATTGCCATGTTGTGAGCTTCCTACCATGTGATCCATGACTCTTTTGAGTATATTGTGCAAAAAAAAGACTCTTTTGAGTATGATATGTGAAGATGAAATGAAGTGTGTGTTATATGCTACTGCCCCATGCTTTGTTTGTGCATATTAGGATCTTGGAGCTTGTTGGTTTCATGTGTGCAATATGCCATGTCGCTGTTTTGGGCAGATTATGTCTATAACTTGTGTTGCTTGCTAGTGTTGAACCGTAGCTCCGTTTTGAACATGTTCCACATGAAAATTGCTTAGAATCTCATGTAGTCTCATAATATCTTGTTGGATCCATGATTTGACATGTTTGTGGTGGTTGTTTGCATGCATTTTGCATTCACGACATATGCATCTTGTGATTGTCATATCTTTTAGGCCGTAGCTCCGTTGCTAATGTTCCATATATGTAAATCGACTAGAATTATGTGTAGAATAACATGGCACACTTTATTTTGCTGTTTAACAAATATAAAAATATGCTTAGGACAGATCTGAACCAAATCCTTATTATGCACATGGGGTCGTTTCGGGAATGCTATATGTTACTTCCGGCCTCATTTAAAATGCCTAGTTGATGTAGTTGTTCATGCTTCACCTCTTGCCATGATAAACAACATTTAAAATGATTGTTTGGTTAAACAACATTAACCGCATTTCTCATAATATGGAGAGTTATTATTTCATTATATGTATGTTCTCCTTCTCCATTTAATATCGCGTAATTCCTTCTTCAACCTATGCCATGACCACCCATGTTAAACAACATTTAATATTGATGAGTACCTAAACGAGAGGAACTAAATATTTGAATGTGGAGTAGCACGAATATGCAACTCGTTGCATATTGAGCTTCACTTAATGTGTAGTAATTGTTTGTTGTGATTGCCATGCCTTGCATATTTGAAACTGGACATGCATCATATTGTTTGTGCATCATACCAAGCATATGTTGTGGTGTTTATCATGTGTTGATTGTTTGTTTCCGGATTGCTTCTTCTCGATAGAGTTCCGAAAGCATTCGGAGTGTGAGGATGCGTTCGTCTATGCCCGTTCGTCTACTTCATGGATTCATTCTTCTTCCAAGCGGGATCTCAGGCTAGATGATCATTTCCCTGGATACCACTACTATCATTGCCATGCTAGTTGTAGCCTCTTTCGATAAGTAAGAGTGTCGAACCCAACGAGGAGCTAAAGGTAGAACAAATATTCCCTCAAGTTCTATCGACCACCGATACAACTCTACGCACGCTTAACGTTCGCTTTACCTAGAACAAGTATGAAACTAGAAGTACTTTGTAGGTGTAACGGGATAGGTTTGCAAGATAAAAAAGAACACGTAAATAAAAACTAGGGGCTGCTTAGATAAAGAAACAACTAAGTTAGTTTAACGAGTGTGGAAAAGTGGTGGTAGGGGTTGCGGAATTGTCCCTAGGCAATCGATAACTAGACCGGTAATCATTATTGCAATTTTATATGAGGGAGAGGCATAAGCTAACATACTTTCTCTACTTGGATCATATGCACTTATGATTGGAACTCTAGCAAGCATCCGCAACTACTAAAGATCATTAAGGTAAAACCCAACCATAGCATTATAAGGTATCAAGTCCTCTTTACTCCCATATGCAAAAACCCACCTACTCGGGTTTATGCTTCTGTCACTCAAGCAACCCACCATAGGCAAATCATGAACACATTGAAACACCCTACAGCGAGGATCCCTCACGCTTGCGCGACACGGAGAGCACCATAGGACAGCACCAATAATAAAACATGCAACTCAAACCAATCATGATCATCAATCAACCCATAGGACAACAAAAATCTACTCAGACATCATAGGATGGCAACACATCATTGGATAATAATATGAAGCATAAAGCACCATGTTCAAGTAGAGGGTACAGCGGGTTGCGGGAGAGTGGACCGTTGTAGATAGATGAGGGAAGGTGATGGAGGTGTTGGTGAAGATGACGGAGTTGTTGGAGTAGATCGCCGTCACGATGATGGCCCCGGCGGCGTTCCGGTGCCACCGGGAGAGAGGGGGAGAGAGCCCCCCTCCTTCTTCTTCTTCCTTGGCCTCCCCCCTAGATGGGAGGAGGGTTTCCCCTCTGGTCCTTGGCCTCCATGGCGGCGGAGGGGCGGGAGCCCCTCCAAGATTGGATCTCTCTCTCTGTTTCCTTTTGTTTCTGCCTCCCAGATTCTGGCTTCACCGTTTCTTATATTCCCGGAGATCCGTAACTCCGATTGGGCTGAAATTTTAACACGATTTTTATCCGGATATTAGCTTTCTTGTGGAGAAAGAAGGGCACCAACCGCCTTACGGGGTGGCCACAAGCCAGCCTGGCATGCCCAGGGGGGTAGGGCGCGCCCCCTGGCTTGTGGCCCCCTCGGGCACCGCCTTCTGTTGATTCCACTTCCCAAAATTCACATATATTCCAAAAAAAATCTCCGTAAGTTTTTATCCCGTTTGGACTTCGTTTGATATGGATTTTCTACGAAAAAAAACATGCAACAAACAGGAACTGGCACTGGGCACTGGATCAATATGTTAGTCCCAAAAATAGTATAAAAAGTTGCCAAAAGTATATGAAAGTTGTAGAATATTGGCATGAAACAATCAAAAATTATAGATACGATGAAGACGTATCAGCATCCCCAAGCTTAATTCCTGCTCGTCCTCGAGTAGGTAAATGATAAAAAAGATAATTTTTGATGTGGAATGCTACCTAGCATAATCTTGATCATATAATCTAATCATGGCATGAATATTAAGACACGAGTGATTCAAAGCAATAGTCTATATTGACATAAAAACAGTAATACTTCGAGCACACCAACAAGGCAATTGTGTCCTCTCGAAATAACATGGCCTTAGAAAGTTATCCCTACAAAATCATATGGTCTGGCTATGCTCCATCTTCCCCACACAAAGTATCTAAATCATGCACAACCCCGATGACAAGTCAAGCAATTGTTTCACACTTTTTATGTTCTCAAACCTTTTCAACTCTCACGCAATACATGAGCGTGAGCCATGGATATAGCACTATAGGTGGAATAGAATATGGTGGAGGTGATGAGGAAAAAGGAGAAGATAGTCTCACATCAACTAGGCGTATCAACGGGCTATGGAGATGCCCATCAATAGATATCAATGTGAGTGAGTAGGGATTGCCATGCAACGGGTGCACTAGAGCTATAAGTGTATGAAATCTCAAAAAGAAAACTAAGTGGTCGTGCAAATGATGAAAATTCCACTAGCTATATGAAAGTGACAAAATAGGAGACTCTCTATCATGAAGATCATGGTGCTACTTTGAAGCACAAGTGTGGAAAAAGATAGTAGCATTGTCCCTTCTCTCTTTCTCTCATTTTTTTTATTTTTCTTCCTTTTTTTATTTTTCTTTTTTTCTTTTTGGTGGGCATCTTTGGCCTTCTTTTTTTTTATTTGGGCTTCGCTGGCCTCTTTTATTTTTTGTAAAGTCCGGAGACTCATCCCAACTTGTGAGGGATTCATAGCTTCCATCATCGTTTTATCACACGGGACAAATACTCTAATAATGGAAATCATCACACTTTTATTTACTTACAACTCGATACCTAGAACAAAATATGACTCTATATGCAATATGAAAGTGGTGATGCATGTCATGAAAAACGGAACGGTGGAAGTTGCATGGCAATATATCTCGGAATGGCTACGGAAATGCCATTATAGGTAGGTATGGTGGCTGTTTTGAGGAAAATATATGGTGGCTGTTTTGAGGAAGGTGGGTTTGATGCACCGGCGAAAGTTGCGCGGTACTAGAGAGGCTAGCAAAGGTGGAAGGATGAGAGTGCGTATAATCCATGGACTCAACATTAGTCATAAAGAACTCACATACTTATTGCAAAAGTCTATTAGTTATCAAACAAAGCATTGGACGCATGCTCCTAGGGGAGAGGTTGGTAGTAGTTAACCATCGCGCGCTCCCGACCCTCACACAAAGGTTGACAATCATTAAACAAATCATGCTCCGACTTCGTTACATAACGGTTCACCATACGTGCATGCTACGGGAATCACAAACTTCAGCACATGTATTTCTCCAATTCACAACTACTCACTAGCATGACTCTCATATTACCATCTTCATATCTCAAAACTATATGCAAGGAATCAAACATATCATATTCAGTGATCTACAAGTTTTATGTAGGATTTTATGACTAACCATGTGAATGACCAACTCATGTTAACTCTCTAAATAAATATAAGTGAAGCATGAGAGTTTAATTCTTTCTACAAAAGATATGCCCATGCTCTAACAAATATAAGTGAAGCAAAAGAGCAATCTACAAATGGCGGTTTTCTATGTGTAGAGAAACAGGCAATCCAAACTTCAAATGATATAAGTGAAGCACATGAAGCATTCTACAAAGCCATACTCAAAAGATATAAGTGAGGTGCAAAGAGCCTTCTATAAATCAACCAAGGACTTTCTCATACCAGCATGCTGCATTATTAAAATAAAAATAAAAATCACATGACGCTCCAAGATTTACGCATATCATGTGACGAATAAAAATATAGCTCCAAGTAAAATTACCAATGGTTGTTAGAAGAAAGAGGGGATGCCTTCCGGGGCATCCTCGAGCTTAGTTTCTTGGGAGTCCTTGAATATTACCTTGGGGTGCCTCGGGCATCCCCAAGCTTAGTCTATTTCCACTCCTTATTCCTTCATCCATCGTGATCTCACCCAAAACTTGAAAACTTCAATCACACAAAACTTAACAAAACCCTCGTGAGATCCGTTAGTATAATAAAGCAAATCACAACTTTAAGTACTGTTGCCAACCATTTCATATTTTATTTTTGCATTGTAGCTACTGTATTATAATTTTTCCATGGCTTATACCACCGATACAATCGATAGTTTCATCAAAACGAGCAAAACAATGCATCAAAAACAGAATCTGTCTTAAACAGAACAGTCTGAAGCAATCTGAACATTGACTATACTTCTGTAACTATAAAAATTCTGAAAAATTAGGAAAAAATAAAAAATTTGCATAGCAGTACTGTGTAAAAAATTCAGAAACTTTTGACATTCCAGTAAAAAATGTAAATTCACGCACTACAGCCAAAGTTTCTGTTTTTACACTGCACACACCAAACAAGCAATCTAATCATCCTAAAGGCAAATCTTGGCACATTATTTTTATAATACAATGGATTTATACAAGGGGATAATTATTTTTGTTGAAAAGTTTCTGTAATCAAGATTTGCAAAGTTTCCATGGGCATGAACAAAGTTCAAGGAGCTCTCCCACTTCAACGGTGCTCGTCCTTCTTACTTTCACTTCTCTTTTTGAAAAAGTTTTAGGTTCCCCTCTTTATTTTTTTTTGTTTTTAAACTTTATAAAAGCACACAAAAGAATAAAATGACTCTCTAAAACTTCCGGGTTGTCTCCCTGGCAGCGCTTTCTTTAAAGCCATTAAGCTAGGCATAAAGTGCTCAAGTAATGGATCCACCCGGATCCCAAGGTATATCAAAGCCAATTTTAATTAACAATGATTTGTAATTTAGTAGTGAGCACAAAGTAACATAAATCATGCAACAACGAAGTCTAACTCTCTTCCTATGCATCGGCATGTCATAAAAGAACAATTCATGCACAAAAGTAAAGGCCAATGCATAGTATAAACAGTTTCTTGCAATTTTATCGTATTGGAAACATAGAGAGGTGGAGATGTAGTTCCTCTCTCATAATAATTGCAAGTAGGAGCAGCAAGCACATGCATATTATATCTATCAAAATCATCATGTGTAATAGTAAAAGGCAACCCATCTATATAATCCTTAATAAGTGCAAACTTTTCCGATATAGTGTAGTTGGGAGAATTCAAAAAGATAATAGGACTATCATGCATGGGTGCAATAGTAACAATTTCATGTTTAACATAAGGAACTATAGCAAGTTCATCTCCATAAGCATCTTTCATATTGGCATCATGGCCACAAGCATAGCAAGCATCAAGTTCATCAAAAAGGGATATTTCAAATGAATCCAAGGGATCATAGCAATCAACATAGCATTCATCCTTCGGTATGAACGAAGGGAAATTAAACAATGTATGAGTTGAAGAGTTACTCTCATTACAAGGTGGGCACGGGTAGCTAATCCGCTCTTCCTCCTTTTGTTCTTCGCTCTCCTCGTCATCTTTTTCATCTAATGAGCTTACAGTGTCAGGAATTTCTTCTTCCATAGATTCCTGCAAAATATTAGTCTCTTCCAAGGCAGCAGACATTCTCTCAATAAATTCAATAATATCAGCATTGCAATCATAATTCTCATAGCAATATTTAAGTATGGCAAAAATTTCAGATTCGTAAGGAACATCATCATCATACTTTTCAAGCAAAGAAGCAATTTCATAAGCACCTTTAAAAACAACAAATTCTTCTATTCGTTCCACATCATAGTAATCATAAATACCTTTAGCATAAGAAGCTAAGGTTTCATTATCATTAAATTTGCATTGAAAGGGAAGGTGTCGAGCTTCTATATTAGAGCAACAAGTAAAGTCACATCTCGAGCATGCATCCCAAGCAAACCATTCCAGTATTCTAATTTGATCCCATAAGTGTTTCCCTTTTTGAGATAAGCGATAATCCCTAAAGTATTCACGTTGATCCAACGTGTATCCCATTATCAAGTTGAATGGGGTTTTCTCAGGATTATCAAAGTAGTGCATAATATTTTCCACATAACGAGCATCGAGGGTTTTAGGAGGTTCCCCATCTCCATGAGTAGCAAGTACACCTAATTTTTTTGGTATTTCGTGTTCCATATCCATAACTAAAGATAGAGAACAACTTAGAACAGCAAATAAAATCTACTTAATGCTAAAGCAAACAAGCACACACGAGAATATTCACCCCACGCTATTGCTCCCCGGCAACGGCGCCAGAAAAAGGTCTTGATAACCCACAAGTATAGGGGATCAGTTGTAGCCTCTTTCGATAAGTAAGAGTGTCGAACCCAACGAGGAGCTAAAGGTAGAACAAATATTCCCTCAAGTTCTATCGACCACCGATACAACTCTACGCATGCTTAACGTTTGCTTTACCTAGAACAAGTATGAAACTAGAAGTACTTTGTAGGTGTAACGGGATAGGTTTGCAAGATAAAAAAGAACACATAAATAAAAACTAGGGGCTGCTTAGATAAAGAAACAACTAAGTTAGTTTAACGAGTGTGGAAAAGTGGTGGTAGGGGTTGCGGAATTGTCCCTAGGCAATCGATAACTAGACCGGTAATCATTATTGCAATTTTATATGAGGGAGAGGCATAAGCTAACATACTTTCTCTACTTGGATCATATGCACTTATGATTGGAACTCTAGCAAGCATCCGCAACTACTAAAGATCATTAAGGTAAAACCCAACCATAGCATTATAAGGTATCAAGTCCTCTTTACTCCCATATGCAACAACCCACCTACTCGGGTTTATGCTTCTGTCACTCAAGCAACCCACCATAGGCAAATCATGAACACATTGCAACACCCTACAGCGAGGATCCCTCACGCTTGCGCGACACGGAGAGCACCATAGGACAGCACCAATAATAAAACACACAACTCAAACCAATCATGATCATCAATCAACCCATAGGACAACAAAAATCTACTCAGACATCATAGGATGGCAACACATCATTGGATAATAATATGAAGCATAAAGCACCATGTTCAAGTAGAGGGTACAGCGGGTTGCGGGAGAGTGGACCTCTGTAGATAGATGGGGGAAGGTGATGGAGGTGTTGGTGAAGATGACGGAGTTGTTGGAGTAGATCGCCGTCACGATGATGGCCCCGGCGGTGTTCCGGTGCCACCGGGAGAGAGGGGGAGAGAGCCCCCCTCCTTCTTCTTCTTCCTTGGCCTCCCCCCTAGATGAGAGGAGGGTTTACCCTCTGGTCCTTGGCCTCCATGGCAGCGGAGGGGCGGGATCCCCTCCGAGATTGGATCTCTCTCTCTGTTTCCTTCTGTTTCTGCCTCCCAGATTCTAGCCTTTCACCGTTTCTTATATTCCCGGAGATCCGTAACTCCGATTGGGCTGAAATTTTAACATGATTTTTATCCGGATATTAGCTTTCTTTCGGCGAAAGAAGGGCATTAACCGCCTTACGGGGTGGCCACAAGCCAGCCTGGAGCGCCCAGGGGGGTAGGGCGCGCCCCCCTTGGCTTGTGGCCCCCTCGGGCACCGCCTTCTGTTGATTCCACTTCCCAAAATTCACATATATTCCAAAAAAAATCTCCGTAAGTTTTTATCCCGTTTGGACTTCGTTTGATATGGATTTTCTGCGAAACAAAAAACATGCAACAAACAGGAACTGGCACTGGGCACTGGATCAATATGTTAGTCCCAAAAATGGTATAAAAAGTTGCCAAAAGTATATGAAAGTTGTAGAATATTGGCATGAAACAATCAAAAATTATAGATACGACGGAGACGTATCACTACCTACCACTTGTTTGTCAAGCCTTCCCAAATGCCATGATAAGCCTCTAACCCCTCCACATCCCAGCAAAACATTGTTTGGCTATGTTATCGCTTGCTCAGCCCTTCTTATAGCGTTGCTAGTTGCAGGTGCAATTGTTTCCATGTGCCAACATGGATATCCTTTTGATATATCACAATATTATTGCTATTTAATTTAATGCACATATATACTTGATATATACTTGGTAAATGGTGTAATGCTTGGCCTTTTGCTCGGTGTTTTGTTCCACTCTTGCCGCCCTAGTTACTTGTGAACCGGTGTTATGTTCCATATTGAGCGCTCCTAACATGCTCGGGGTTGTTATGGGGACCCCTTGATTTTTGTTTTAGGATAAAACTTGTCTGGCAAGGCCCAACTTTGGTACTACATTTGCCCAACATAATAATTCTGATAATTAATTTGACGCATAGGGAGTTAGCGCTACCCGAGGTTCGTTATTCAACCTAATACAGGGGGACCAGTGCTACTGGTGCTGGTCCAAACTAGAGCACCGTGCGGGGCCAACCCGGGGCAACTCGGGAGATGTCTATCAGGCCGCCATACGCTTCGCTTATCCATCGTGTCCTGAGAACGAGATACGCGGCTCCTATCGGTTTCGTCAACACGTCGGGCGGCCTTGCCGGATTTGTTTTACCTTTCTCGAACGTCTTGTGCGCGGGATTTCGACGACACTTCGGGCTATCTCGAAGTTGAGATTTTCCATCGGGATTCCGCGAATACTACGGTTGATTCCGCGGTTGAGGAATTCCAACGCGGCATGTGGTTAGTTTGTGATGGATGAGTTGGAGCACCCCTGCAGGGTTAGATCTTTCGGAAAGCCGTGCCCGTGGTTACGTGGCAACTTGGAAACTTTGTTTAACACCCGGTCATAGCAAACTTGAAGTAAACTCAAATAAAATACACCAACCGTGTGCGTAACCGTGACTGTCTCTTCTCATGATTTCTGAACCGAGAGAGAACATGGTGGGGTTATGTTTGTTCGTAAGTAGGTGTTCAGGATCTCTTAGAGATCATTACTAGTTCACGTCCGTTTATGCGACGATCATCCCCCCTTATTCTTGTACTCGTAAGTTAGCCACTCAGATAAATGCTTAGTGCTTGCTGCAGCCTCACCACTTATCCATACCTCATCCATTAAGCTTTAATAGTCTTGATACCCTTGGAAATGAGATTGCTGAGTCCCCGTGGCTCACAGATTACTACAATAACAGTTGTAGGCACAGGTAATGCGATGCTTTGACGTGAGAGCGATGCTTGTTTGATTTGGAGTTCTTCTTCTTCTTCATCGATCTAGGATGGGTTCCAGGCAGTAGCCTGGGATAGCAAGGATGGATGTCATTTTATCGTTTGTTTTCGTCCGTAGTCGGACCCTGCTCTTCTGTATGATGTTTGAATACGTTGTTGTATTGATGTGATATTGATGTAGCTTGTGGTGAGTGTAAGCCAATTCCATATACTCATCTCTTCTTTACATGTACTTGTAATGATATCCATTCTTGCGAAAAGACGAGATGCGCTTCTATCCCTGTCGAGGCCCTCGAGCCAAAATAAGGATAGGGTCGCATCTTGGGTGTTACACTTGCCCCTCCTTATATAAGTTGAAGGGGCAGGATTACATATAGAGTCCTACTAGGACTAGGACTAGTCTCTCTTGAATCCTAATCCGGGTCTTGCTTCCCTTGTGAGGGTATCTTTCCTCTTCTTGGGCCTTCTCTGTGAGCTGGCCCTCTAGGCCTCTCCATGAGCCGCCTTCCGTCGGGGTGCACACTGGCCTTAGGCCTTGTCATCCAGGTTGACCCGGTAAACACAGTGACCCATTGAGCCGCCAAATGATGGGCCGGGTCATACTCCTGGCCGAGTCAAACCGTGGGGAATATCCCCGACATTAGCCCCCAGGTTAGCTTGAATTTATTCATGGTAAGCTCCTGAAATAATAATAAATATGCTAAGAGAATGGCTTGCTCCTCTTGTTGGGGAACGTTGCATGGGAAACAAAAATTTTCCTACGCACACACAAGATCTATCCATGGTGATGAGCATCTACGAGAGGGAGAGTAAATCTACATACCCTTGTAGATCGCTAAGCGGAAGCGTTTAAGAAACGCGGTTGATGTAGTCGAACGTCTCCGCGATCCAAATCGCAAGTCGTCCCTCGATCCGATCACGAACTAGTGCCGAACGGACGGCACCTCCGCGTTCAACACACGTACGGCTTGATGACGCCTTCACCTCCTCGATCCAGCGAGCGATGATGAAGTAGTGGTTGAGTTCCAGCAGCACGACGGCGTGGTGATGGTGGTGAGGAACAATCTCTGCAGGGCTTCGCCAAGCGCTACGGAGATTATGACGGAGGAACTAGAGGGTTAGGGTTGCCGCACACGGCTTGGGGAAATCTTGATGTCTCCCGTGTGCTAGCCCTGCCCCTCTATTTATATGTTGAGCCTTGGGGTCTAAACTTGGAGTAAAAGCCTCCTCCAGGTCGGTTTTGCCCGCACAAGGTCGGTTTGGCCCGCAGGGAAAGAGTCCAACTCGGATCCCTGCCGAACCGTGCACAGCCGCGCACAAGCGGTAGTACCGCTTCACACAAGCGGTAGTACCGCTTGGGCGGTAGTACCGCTTCACACAAGCGGTAGTACCGCTCGGGCGGTAGTACCGCTTCACCAAGCGGTAGTACCGCTTACGCGGCAGCAAAACTACTTTTGCACTTTCCAATACCTCGTGGGCTTTTATCCCTTGGCCCATATAAAGTGTTCTTGCACCCGAACACTTCGGTAAACATCCAGAATCACTTCCGGTGAATTCCGGAACCCTTCCGGAGATCAAAACACTATTATCACATATATCAATCTTTACCTCCGGACTATTCCGGAGATCCTCGTCATGTCCGGGATCTTATCCGGGACTCCGAACAACCTTCGGTCACCAACAAAATAACTCAACTATACTAATCGTCACCAAACGTTAAGTGTGTAGACCCTGCGGGTTCGAGAACTATGTAGACATGACCGAGACACCTCTACGATCAATAACCAATAGCGGGACCTGGATGCCCATATTGGCTCCTACATATTCTACGAAGATCTTTATCGGTCGAACCTCTATATCAAGGATTCAGTTAATCCCGTATGCTGTTCCCTTTGTTCTTCGGTATGTTACTTGCCCGAGATTCGATCGTCGGTATCACTATACCTAGTTCAATCTCGTTACCGGCAAGTCTCTTTACTCGTTCCGTAATACAAGATCCTGTGGCTAACTCTTTAGTCACTTTGCTTGCAAGGCTCATTGTGATGTTGTATTACCGAGTGGGCCCTGAGATACCTCTCCGTCACACGGAGTAACAAATCCCAGTCTTGATCCATGCCAACCCAACAGACACCCTCGGAGATACCTGTAGAGCACCTTTATAGTCACCCAGTTACGTTGCGACGTTTGATACACACAAGGTATTCCTCCGGTGTCAGTGAGTTGCATGATCTCATGGTCAAAGGAACAGATACTTGACATGCAGAAAACAATAGCAATAATCTGACACGATCAAATGCTACGTTTACAGTTTGGGTCTTGTCCATCACATCATTCTCCTAATGATGTGATCCCGTTATCAAATGACATCTCATGTCAATGGCTAGGAAACCTTAACCATCTTTGATCAACGAGCTAGTCAACTAGAGGCTTACTAGGGACACAGTGTTGTCTATGTACCCACACATGTATTTGAGTTTCCAATCAATACAATTATAGCATGGATAATAAACGATTATCATGAACAAGGAAATATAATAATAACCAATTTATTATTGCCTCTAGGGCATATTTCCAACAGTCTCCCACTTGCACTAGAGTCAATAATCTAGTTCACATCACTATGTGATTTACATTGTAATGAATCGAACACCCATGCAGTTCTGGTGTTGTTCATGTTTAGCCCTTGGAAGAGGTTTAGTCATCGGATCTGCAATATTCAGATCCGTGTGTACTTTGCAAATATTTATGTCGTCCTCCTTGATGTAATCGCGGATGGAATTGAAACGTCGCTTTATGTGTCTGGTCCTCTTGTGAAATCTTGGTTCCTTGGCTAGAGCAATGGCACCAGTATTATCACAAAACAGAGTCATTGGGTTAAGTGCACTAGGCACTACTCCAAGATCTGTCATGAACTCCTTCATCCAGACACCTTCCTTTGCCGCCTCCGAGGCTACGATGTACTCCGCTTCGCATGTAGAATCAGCTACCACGCTTTGCTTGGAACTGCACCAGCTAACCGCACCCCCATTAAGAATAAATACGTATCCGGTTTGAGACTTAGAGTCATCCGGATCAGTGTCAAAGCTTGCATCGACGTAACCCTTTACGACGAGCTCTTGATCACCTCCATAAACGAGAAACATGTCCTTAGTCCTTTTCAGGTACTTCAGGATATTCTTGACCGCCGTCCAGTGTTCCATTCCTGGATCACTTTGAAACCTTCCGACCATACTTATGGCAAGGCTGACATCGGGTCTTGTGCACAGCATTGCATACATAATAGAGCCTATGGCTGAAGCATAGGGGATGACACTCATCTTTTCTCTATCTTCTGTAGTCACTGGGCATTGAGTCTTACTCAACTTCACACCTTGCAAAACAGGCAAGAACCCCTTCTTGGACTGATCCATTTTGAACTTCTTCAAAATCTTATCAAGGTATGTGCTTTGTGAAAGTCCTATTAAGCGTCTTGATCTATCTCTATAGATCTTGATGCCTAATATGAAAGCAGCTTCTCCTAGGTCCTTCATTGAAAAACTCTTGTTCAAATATTCCTTTACGCTTTCCAACGTTTCTATATTGTTTCCAATCAGCAATATGCCATCCACATATAATATTAGAAACGCTATAGAGCTCCCACTTACTTTCTTGTAAATACAAGCTTCTCCGTAAACTTGTATAAACTCGAACGCTTTGATCACCTCATCAAAACGAAGATTCCAACTCCGAGATGCTTGCACCAGTCCATAAATGGATCGCTGGAGTTTGCAAACTTTGTCAGCATTCTCTGGATCGACAAAACCTTCTGGTTGCATCATATACAACTCTTCCTTAAGGTAACCGTTAAGGAACGCTGTTTTGACATCCATCTGCCAAATTTCATAATCGAAAAAGGCAGCTATTGCTAACATGATTCTGACGGACTTAAGCATCGCTACGGGTGAGAAGGTCTCATCGTAGTCAACTCCTTGAACTTGTGAAAAACCCTTTGCCACAAGTCGAGCTTTATAGACGGTGACATTACCGTCCGCGTCCGTCTTCCTCTTAAAGATCCATTTGTTCTGAATGGCCTTACGCCCTTCAGGTAATACTTCCAAAGTCCATACTTTGTTTTCATACATGGATCCCATCTCGGATTTCATGGCCTCTAACCACTTCTCGGAATCCGGGCCCATCATCGCTTCTCCATAGCTCGTAGGTTCATCGTTGTCTAACAACATGACCTCTAAGACAGGGTTGCCGTACCACTCGGGAGCAGTACGCATCCTTGTCGACCTACGAGGTTCGATAGCAACTTGATCCAAAGCTTCATGATCATCATCATTAACTTCCTCTTCAGCTAATGTAGGCTCCACAGAAACAACTTTCTGTGCTGCGCTACTCTCAGGTTGAAGTAAAGGTTCAACAACCTCATCAAGTTCTATCTTCCTCCCACTCAATTCTTTCGAGAGAAACTCTTTCTCAAGAAATGTTCCGTTTTTAGCGACAAACACTTTGCCTTCGGATCTGAGGTAGAAGGTATACCCAACTGTCTCTTTTGGGTATCCTATGAAGACGCATTTCTCCGCTTTGGGTTCCAGCTTTTCAGGCTGAAGCTTTTTGACATAAGCATCACATCCCCAAACTTTAAGAAACGACAGCTTTGGCTTCTTGCCAAACCAAAGTTCATATGGCGTCGTCTCAACGGATTTCGATGGTGCCCTATTTAAAGTGAATGCAGCTGTCTCTAATGCATAACCCCAAAACGATAGTGGCAAATCGGCAAGAGACATCATAGATCGCACCATATCCAATAATGTTCGATTACGACGTTCGGACACACCATTACGCTGTGGTGTTCCAGGCGGTGTCAGTTGTGAAACAATTCCACATTGTCTTAAGTGACTGCCAAACTCATAACTCAGATATTCTCCTCCTTGATCAGATCGTAGGAATTTAATCTTCTTGTTACGATGATTCTCAACTTCACTCTGAAATTGTTTGAACTTTTCAAATGTTTCAGACTTGTGTTTCATTAAGTAAATATACCCATATGTACTTAAGTCATCAGTGAAGGTGAGAAAGTAACGATAACCACCGAGCGCCTCAATGCTCATCGGACCGCACACATCAGTATGTATGATTTCCAACAAGTCACTTGCCCGTTCCATTGTTCCAGAGAACGGTGTTTTAGTCATCTTGCCCATGAGGCATGGCTCACATGTGTCAAGTGATTCAAAATCAAGTGACTCCAAAAGTCCATCAGCATGGAGCTTCCTCATGCGTTTTACGCCAATATGACCTAAACGGCAGTGCCACAAGAAAGTGGTATTATCATTATCAATTCTACATCTTTTGGCATCAATGTTATGAACATGTGTATCATTACTATCGAGATTCAATAAGAATAAACCCCTCACATCGGGTGCATGACCATAAAAGATATTACTCATATAAATAGAACAACCATTATTCTCTGATTTAAATGAGTAACCGTCTCGCAATAAACAAGATCCAGATATAATGTTCATGCTTAACGCAGGCACCAAATAACACTTATTTAGGTTCATCACTAATCCCGACGGTAATCGAAGAGCGAGCGTGCCGACGGCGATCACATCAACCTTGGAACCATTTCCCACGCGCATCGTCACTTCGTCCTTTGCCAGCCTCCGTCTATTCCGCAGTTCCTGTTTTGAGTTGCAAATATGAGCAACCGCACCGGTATCAAATACCCAGGCACTACAACGAGAGTTGGTAAGGTACACATCAATAACATGTATATCATATATACCTTGTTTGTTGTTGGCCGCCTTCTTGTCAGCCAAATACTTGGGGCAATTCCGCTTCCAGTGTCCAGTTCCCTTGCAATGAAAACACACAGTTTCTGGTTTGGGTCCAGCCTTGGGTTTCTTCACGAGAGGAGCAACTGCTTTGCCACTCTTCTTGGAGTTACCCTTCTTACCCTTGCCATTTTTCTTGAAACTAGTGGTTTTATTGACCATCAACACTTGATGCTCCTTCTGAATTTCAGACTCAGCGGCTTTCAGCATCGCAAACAGCTCGGCGACTGACTTGTTCATCCCGTGCATGTTATAGTTCAATACGAAGCTCTTGTAGCTAGGTGGCAATGATTGAAGAACTCTTTCAGTGATAGCCTCTGGCGGAAGGGGCATCCCTAACTCAGCCAGACGGGTGGAGTACCCAGACATTCTGAGCACGTGATCACTGATAGACCCGTTCTCCTCCATCTTGCAAGCATAGAACTTATCGGAGATCTCATATCTCTCGATCCGGGCATTCTTCTGAAAGATAAACTTCAACTCCTGGAACATCTCATATGCTCCATGACGTTCAAAACGTCTTTGAAGTCCCGGTTCTAAGCCATACAACATTGCACATTGAACTATTGAGTAATCATCAGAACGAGCCTGCCAGGCGTTCACAACGTCTAGAGACTCAACTGGAGCGGGTGGATCACCAAGCGGTGCATCAAGGACATAAGCCTTCTGGGAAGCTGTAAGGATAATCCTTAGATTACGGGCCCAGTCCACAAAGTTACTTCCATCATCTTTCAACTTAGCTTTCTCTAGGAACGCATTAAAATTCAAGGGTGCTACTGCGCGAGCCATGATCTACAACATAAATATAGCAAAGACAACTTAGACTATTGTTCTAGATAATGAGTTTAGTTAATCATATTATTTAAAAACTCCCACTCAAATTGACATCCCTCCGGTCATTCGAGTGTAACATGATCCAAATCCACCAACTCAAGTCCGATCATCACGTGAGTTGAGGTGGTTTCAATGGTGAACATCTTCATGTTGATCATATCTACTATATGACTCATGTTCGACCTTTCGGTCTCTTGTGTTCCGAGGCCATGTCTGTACATGCTAGGCTCGTCAAGTTTAACCCGAGTGTTTCCGCACGTGCAACATGGCTTACACCCGTTGTATGTGAACGTAGAGTCTATCACACCCGATCATCACGGCGTGTCTCGAAACGACGAACTTTCGCAACGGTGCACACTTGGGGAGAACACAATTTATCTTGAAATTTAAGTGAGGGATCACCTTATAATGCTACTGTCGTCCTAAGCAAAATAAGATGCATAAAAGGATTAACATCACATGCAAATCATAAGTGACATGATATGGCCATGAACTTGTGCTTTTGATCTCCATCTCCAAAGCACCGGCATGATCTCCATCGTCACCAGCATGACACCATGATCTCCATCATCTTGATCTCCATCAACGTGTCGCCATAAGGTTGTCGCGCCGACTGTTGCTTCCACGACTATTGCTAACGTTTAGCGATAAAGTAAAGCATTACATAGCGCTTAATGATTGACACGCAGGTCATACAATAATTAAAGACAACTCTATGGCTCCTGCCAGTTGCCGAACTCATCGACATGCAAGTCGTGATATTCTATACAAAACATGATCATCTCATACATCACATATATCTCATCATGTAATTGGCCATATCATATCACATCATACCCTGCAAAAACAAGTTAGACGTCCTCTAATTGTTGTTGCAAATTTTACGTGGCTGCTACGGGTTTGCAAGAACCGTTCTTACCTACGCAAAACCACAACGTGGTGTAGTGATTGCTTTTTGATCTTCTAAAAGAACCCTCTTCATTGAAATCGATTCAACTAAAGTGAGAGAGACAGACACCCGCTAGCCATCTTTATGCAACGAAGTTACATGTCAGTTGAAGGAACCTGTCTCGCGTAAGTGTACGCGTAAAGTCGGTCCGGGCCGCTTCATCTCACAGTACCCACGCCCACAACTCGTTTGTGTTCTACTCGAGATCTCATCTACGCATAGACCTAGCTCGGATGCCACTGTTGGGGAACGTTGCATGGGAAACAAAAATTTTCCTACGCACACACAAGATCTATCCATGGTGATGAGCATCTACGAGAGGGAGAGTAAATCTACATACCCTTGTAGATCGCTAAGCGGAAGCGTTTAAGAAACGCGGTTGATGTAGTCGAACGTCTCCGTGATCCAAATCGCAAGTCGTCCCTCGATCTGATCACGAACTAGTGCCGAACGGACGGCACCTCCGCGTTCAACACACGTACGGCTTGATGACGCCTTCACCTCCTCGATCCAGCGAGCGATGATGAAGTAGTGGTTGAGTTCCAGCAGCACGACGGCGTGGTGATGGTGGTGAGGAACAATCTCTACAGGGCTTCGCCAAGCGCTACGGAGATTATGACGGAGGAACTAGAGGGTTAGGGTTGCCGCACACGGCTTGGGGAAATCTTGATGTCTCCCGTGTGCTAGCCCTGCCCCTCTATTTATATGTTGAGCCTTGGGGTCTAAACTTGGAGTAAAAGCCTCCTCCAGGTCGGTTTTGCCCGCACAAGGTCGGTTTGGCCCGCAGGGAAAGAGTCCAACTCGGATCCCTGCCGAACCGTGCACAGCCGCGCACAAGCGGTAGTACCGCTTCACACAAGCGGTAGTACCGCTTGGGCGGTAGTACCGCTTCACACAAGCGGTAGTACCGCTCGGGCGGTAGTACCGCTTCACCAAGCGGTAGTACCGCTTACGCGGCAGCAAAACTACTTTTGCACTTTCCAATACCTCGTGGGCTTTTATCCCTTGGCCCATATAAAGTGTTCTTGCACCCGAACACTTCAGTAAACATCCAGAATCACTTCCGGTGAATTCCGGAACCCTTCCGGAGATCAAAACACTATTATCACATATATCAATCTTTACCTCCGGACTATTCCGGAGATCCTCGTCATGTCCGGGATCTTATCCGGGACTCCGAACAACCTTCGGTCACCAACAAAATAACTCAACTATACTAATCGTCACCAAACGTTAAGTGTGTAGACCCTGCGGGTTCGAGAACTATGTAGACATGACTGAGACACCTCTACGATCAATAACCAATAGCGGGACCTGGATGCCCATATTGGCTCCTACATATTCTACGAAGATCTTTATCGGTCGAACCTCTATGTCAAGGATTCAGTTAATCCCGTATGCTGTTCCCTTTGTTCTTCGGTATGTTACTTGCCCGAGATTCGATCGTCGGTATCACTATACCTAGTTCAATCTCGTTACCGGCAAGTCTCTTTACTCGTTCCGTAATACAAGATCCTGTGGCTAACTCTTTAGTCACTTTGCTTGCAAGGCTCATTGTGATGTTGTATTACCGAGTGGGCCCTGAGATACCTCTCCGTCACACGGAGTAACAAATCCCAGTCTTGATCCATGCCAACCCAACAGACACCCTCGGAGATACCTGTAGAGCACCTTTATAGTCACCCAGTTACGTTGCGACGTTTGATACACACAAGGTATTCCTCCGGTGTCAGTGAGTTGCATGATCTCATGGTCAAAGGAACAGATACTTGACATGCAGAAAACAATAGCAATAAACTGACACGATCAAATGCTACGTTTACAGTTTGGGTCTTGTCCATCACATCATTCTCCTAATGATGTGATCCCGTTATCAAATGACATCTCATGTCAATGGCTAGGAAACCTTAACCATCTTTGATCAACGAGCTAGTCAACTAGAGGCTTACTAGGGACACAGTGTTGTCTATGTACCCACACATGTATTTGAGTTTCCAATCAATACAATTATAGCATGGATAATAAACGATTATCATGAACAAGGAAATATAATAATAACCAATTTATTATTGCCTCTAGGGCATATTTCCAACACCTCTAGCCGGCTTATTTCGATGAAGTGGCTCCTCGAAAATCCAGGTTTCTTCTTCATATGAACGAGTCAACTTCACAATTATCTTGCTGGTCCGTGTCCTTTACGGGAAAAATATTGGGAAATAAAACACCCATCTGTCGAGTCGGCCTCCAATGCTTTGGGTTTAATGAAAATATTGGGAATATAAATTCGTCTGTTGTAGAGCCGGCTTTCTAAGACAGGGCGTCACTTCCCGGGTCATCGGGCGTAGCAGATGCGGGTCATGAACATTGATGATGACGGGTCATGATCGTTAGTGCTGCCAAGTCAAAACAACTGGACTCCAGTCGACTTTGATAAATTTACTGGGAATAAAGAAATCCGTATGATGTTGAGCAGGCTTTCAATTCTTCAGATAGATAAAATTATTGGGAATAAAAGCTCCATCTGATGTTGAGCCGGCTTCTGGGCCTTTCTATGAATAGCTTGGAGGAGATAAACTTTTGCAAATTTCTCCACTAAGAATATGATACCTGGTTTGCTCAAAACTGAGAACTTGAAGGTGCACCTCCCTTATATCCATATTACCTGTAGCCCCGAAGTCTTAAGAGGGGAACATAGTGATAGCTTAAGACTTGCTTTTAATATAAATATTGTAACTTTGGAGAAATCCGGGTTGTTCATCTGAGCCACCAGTCATAAACTGAATGTTTTGTATTTCAGATGTGTATCCCCAAGGGATGGCTCATCAATATTTGATGGGCCGGGTCTTCAATTTGATTCTTATGATCTGTTGAAACAACTGAATGCTACAGCGCCCAAGTGTCGGGTTGTCTTGCCTGTAGCAACCTACGACTTGTAATTGTCTTATGCTCATGAAACTTCAGCCAGTGTAGCCCCGAAGTGCCGGGTCGATTGCCAACGGCAACTCGGGACTTTGTAGATCTGATTATGCAAACTTGAGGAGCAATGTGTAGCCCCCAAGGGCCGGCTCATCTTCTTGAGATAACCGGGTCTTCTGATAATTGTGATGATTTGAAAAGCGACTTGCATTAGCCCCCAAGTGCCATGTTAAGTGTTCTCAGCTACATGGGACTTGATGTTTTGTAGGCCAAAATTGACTAATGTAGCCCCCAGGTGCCGGGTCATTTGCCAACGGTGACTCGGGACTTCAGAAACTTGAACAATGTAACCCCCAAGTACCTGGTCGTTTGCCTGCGGCGACTTCGGACTTCAAAAAATTTGATCTCAGTAGTGTAGCTCCCAAGTGTCGGGTCATTTGCCTGCAGCGATTCGGGACTTATATGCACTTCTCTTTTGGAAAGAAAAACATCGTATGATGTAGCACCCAAGTGTCGGGTCGTATGCCTACAGCGACTTGGGACTATGTGAGAATAATATAACCCATCATAATGCACTTCAGAAGTTCTTTTGAACTGATATTGATCTGATTTGATTGAATCCTTAATCGTGGTTGTAATGTAACCCGGTATTTTATCGTTTGTATGAATATCCGGGAGTGCCTTTGTCCTTGAAATGAAATCCTTGCTCGTGGTTGCGGTGCAACCCGGCAAATATATGTTTGAGAAATCCATAGGTGTTATAGTTTACTACAGAGCACAAGTTGGAAGAATCCAAAAGCCGGTCAATTAGATGACCCGGCATTATATGTGATAGGGCGGCTCTTTGAGAATATTCAATTCTTCCGAGCTGGCTTAAAAAAACCAATCATTTAATACTGGTTATGATAAACCATGATGAAGATCCAGCCATTTTGGCTATCAAAGATCTATTTGTTCCTGCAGAGGTTACGATGTAACCCGATTTGTTGACCGGCTTGATATTTATGTATGATGCATGATGCAATGCAAGATGATGTATGTATATGATAACAAAATATAAAGTGCCAGTTTTCAAGGCATGACATAAAGACCGGCTTTCAAGGCTCGAGTTTTGCTTCAATTAAGCGGGTGTGATAACCCATTGTTTATCCTAGCTCTCTGTAAGCCGACTCTCACGTGACTCAAGCCGATGTTTTGACCTTGATAAGTTCAGGGTCCAAATGGATTGACTTTTCAAGAGTACATGGGGTCACCTGATCGGAGTCGCATCAAGCATACAGGCAGGTTTAACCATTTTGTGGCGTTTTTGCCGGACCAAGAGGGTGAGAAAGCTAAACTCGATGAGTTGGAAGCCCCCAAGTGACCTATGATCATGGAAAAGCTCAACACAGGATATACAGGAGACAATGCTACTGCTGCAAAACATTTGGGGTCCAGATAAGCCGACATTATTCCATTGATCATAATATGATAATATGATGATCCAATCTAGCAGGATACATATGTTTGAAAAGCGCATCATGGCAGCTGGTCCTCTTTGGCAACCTTTAATTTTTCGCCCATAAGGCAGGGCACCCATGTTTGAACTGCGCATCATGGCAGCTAGTCCTCTTGGGTGACTTCTAATTTTTTGCCCATAAGGCAGGGCACCCATGTTTGAACTGCGCATCGTGGCAGCTAGTCTTCTTGGGAAACTTTTATTTTTTCGCCAATAAAGTAGAAGCCCCCGGGACCGGGTTTGTCTTCCTTGCGATGACCCGGGGTTATTGTATTTGTTGAAACCGATCAAATCTGCCGAGCCATATCTATGTAGCCCCCGAGTCTTAAGTCGACTCAAGGAGGCGGCTTGAGAGTCTTCATACTTGGCTGTGGCATAAGCCGGCATAAGATTGACGGCCGAACGATGGAATTTACTCAAATTGGAGACGATGTGGTGAGTTGATGATCTTCGTGATGCTCATCGTATGTCTTTTGACAAATGTCGTGGCCAAATTGGGTGCATATGTCTCTCGACCCATTCTTTGTTATTCTCTCTTGATCCAGCTCTCCTGGTTTCCAGGGCCATTTTTTCTTTGTTGCTGGCTTTGAATTGCCGGCTCAATAGTGGCCAAGTCAAATTGTAGCTTCTCCAGGGATGTTTCTTCCGTGTCTAACTTTCTTATTTCTTCAATGTGCTGAAGTAGACCGGACCGGGGGATGGCGAGCCAGTGCATCTATCCATTGGGTAACCCGGTGCGAGTGGAGGCTGATAATAGATATATGTTTCTTTCTTGCTCCAGTGTTTGTTGGAGTAAACCGGATCGCGGGGGCGGCGGCTCGCGTGTATTCGTTGGGCGGCTCGGGCGAGCAGGCACGGCACCAGTGTGTTATTGTAGATCGGACCGTGGGGGCGGCGGCTCACGCGCATCCATTGGTCGGCTTGAGCGAGCAGGTGTGGCACCAGCGTATCGGTGTAGACTGGACCGCGGGGGTGGCGGCTCGCGCGCAACCATTGGGCGGCTTGAGCGAGCGCGGCCCCGGCGTGTTGATGTAGACGCGAGAGCTGGCCGGTAACTTGGCGCGGACGCGTGAGTCGGCTGCGGCATTGTAAGCCGGCGCAGACGCGTGAGTCAGCCGTGGTGTGTTGATATAGACTGGACCGCACAGGCGGCGGCTTGCGCCCGTCCGTTGGGGAGCTCGCGCGAGCAGGCGCGACCCCGGCGTTTTGATGTAGACCGGACCGCGGGGGCGGCATCTCGCACGCGTCCGTTGAGCAATACGGCAAGGACGGATGCTAGCGCATGATAATGTTGGCGCGAACTCCATATCCAAATTATTATGTCACCTTTGAAGTGAGCACTTGTCCTGTGTATAAAAATATTGCAGGCAGAGTAATTGTTCTCGGAAGAATAATATTATAAACAATAGATAGGTTGAATAACACCTGGTAATTTTATCGGACGAACGCGGACGCTGGTACTGGATAATGTTGATGCGAGCTCCATATACGTGGTACGACGATTGCCTGTTGCTTTTTTGGATGTATGTGGATGCATCAATTGGAGTGCATTCAGTCTTCACCGTATGTGTCCCTCATCTAGATGTACGTGGAATGATATGATCCCCTTTTCGGTTGTCTGATATGTAGTTGCTCAGTGCATGCACGCACACGTAGCTCGCTGGCGGGCAGGTCGTGGTCCTTGGGATTTGTAATTCCTGGTCATACGACTTGCGCGTGGCTGCCTGCTCCTTGTTTTTCTTTTGATCCAAGTGTGTAGCATGACATGTGGGAAGTAGTACTCCTAGCCGGACATGATAATGCTATTAAATAATGCAGCCTTGATCCCCATACTCATCAAGTAGTAGTGCTATGGTTAACCAAAACGTCTTTAGCTTCTGGACTTTGTAATTTCTCCGGTCGAGGACCTAGTTGAAGTAGTACTTCTCCTTTGATCTTCGTGTCAGGAAGTAGCAGGAGCAACGTATGCTGATATACCTCGGGACTTGATGCTGCAGGAGAGATGTTTTACTTGGTTTGGATGAGACTGCAATTATCTTGCACAGGCGCCCGGATCAGATCAATCTCCCTCGCTGGGTATAAAAGATGATCACGCCTCGAGACTATTGGCAATCAATACAACTCTGACTTGATGTCAGTCTCACACACAACTTTGACTGGATTCTGCAGCAGCGCAACAACGAAATTTGATCTTTGGTCAGATTCGACGGATCGCCGAGAGACGCGCGTGCGGCGGCGCACACAACCCTAATTTTTCAAGCTCAATCTTGTATCTACCAGCTCCAAAATAAATCATGATTTTGATCACAAAACAACAAATTTGCTGGTTGTGCCCGTAGTTGTCCAATGGCAGGTTATCCTGCATGATTGTTTCAGGCCGGCTCTTCTTCATCCGATGACTCGCAAGCTTCTCGATCCCTTGAGGTCTCCCTCCAAGAGCATCACACCACCGTGCGCAGGCCCCACAGTGGGCGCCAACTGTCGTGGTTTTGTCACGACTGATGTCCTCGTGAGAGAACTTAGGTGTGAGGCCATCGTAACTAGGTGGCTGCTTGAGAGTGGTTGGTCGGAATCGAGAGACGCGAGTTTGACCCAAGTTCGGCCCCTTCGATGGAGGTAAAAGCCTACATCCTGCTTTGTGTGTATTGATGATGAGGATGATCTCGATTACAAGGGTGCTATTTTGCTACCTCTAATCTCGAGAGCCTCTAATCTATCTATCTCTAATGACTTGAACTTGTCCCTCTTGGGGTGCCTTGCCCCTCCTTATATAAGTTGAAGGGGCAGGCTTACATATAGAGTCCTACTAGGACTAGGACTAATCTCTCTTGAATCCTAATCCTGGTTTTGCTTCCCTTGTGAGGGAATCTTTCCTCTTCTTGGGCCTTCTCTGTGAGCCGGCCCTCTAGGCCTCTTCATGAGCCGCCTTCCGCCGGGGTGCACACTGGCCTTAGGCCTTGTCATCCAGGTTGACCCGGTAAACACAGTGACCCATTGAGCCGCCAAATGATGGGCCGGGTCATACTCCTGGCCGAGTCAAACAGTGGGGAATATCCCCGACAGCGCCCCCTCCCCGCCCTCCTCCATGGACGGCGACCCGACAAACCCCGGCGATGCGGCCGTGGTCGCGCCCCCCGCGGCAAAGAAGAAGGGTCCCAAGGGTCCCAGGAAGCCTCGGTCCGAGTGCACACTGCCGGAGATCGCCAGACTCGACGCCGAAGTGGCGAAGAGGAGGGGCCAGCAGGAAAAGGCGGCGGATACGGAGGTGGCTGCGATCTACGCTGCCGAGGTCGCCGCGCAGCATCAAGCGCATCATCTTGCCAATGTCGACGAGAAGGAATCCCTCGTCTCCAAGGCGCATGCCATCCACATGCTAGGGTTGGCACGACCACTGCCGGACATCCTCTCGGTCGCTGCCATGGCCGCGACGAGTACGGGATCATCGGTCGGTCGTCCTCCTCAGCACTGGTCGTCGAGCTCATCCACCCAACCGGTGTGCCGCCTTACGACCATGGGCAAACATGGTTCTCCACGTCGCCAGAGGGCAGCGTGGTCGCTCTGGCTAGGCGCACGGGTGTTATCGACCTCAACGTGACGTCGGGGTATAGTGGCGCTGGCCACACGTCCAACGGGACGCAAAGGAAGCAGCCCTGGTCGTTTCTGACGGCAAGCTTCGCTGGCGCCCGCAAGCTGTTCGATGGAATGGCACAACCGACGCCCACAACCGAAGACCCTGATTGCTCGACGTTCATGGAGAGCATCATCTTCGAGGGCCATGGTGAGACCTTCCAGCACCACGGCCAAGGCCAGACTTTCGATCCCGACAAGACCCTGAGCCAGGACGGCAGCGGACACTATGAGAACACTGATTTCGCCGGCCATGATGAAGAGGAGGACGACCATGGCAACTCATGGCATGATGATGATGACTTGTATTATGAAGATGAGGAGGAGGAGCTCGACATTTCGCAATAGCCGTTGGTGTTTATCGATGAGCTCACCCAAAGGGCCGAGGCACAAAAGAGGAAGCAAAGCATTCGCATGGGATCATACACCCAAAAAGAGGACAAATTGATTTGCGAGAGTTGGATTGAGATAGGGGAAGATCCGATAAGAGGTGCCGAGCAAAAATGTGTCATCTTTTGGACAAGGGTTCACAAAACCCTCCATGAGCGAAGGAAGATTGCCCCCTACAATTTGAGAGTACTCGCAACATCAACTCAATCCAAAAGAGATGGGGGTTCATTCAACAAGAGTGCAACAAGTATTGTGCCACACTTGTGAGCGTCCAAGCCCGTCCCGTGAGTGGCCTTGGCATTGGTGACTTGGTATGAACCTCTTGCCTTTTCATTTTGTGTCCATTCATGCATGTTTTTCATTTTCATACATGTTGTGTCCTTCGCTATTACATTAGTGTCATCATCAATGATTGTGTAGGCATTTCAATCTTTGGAAGTCTTCAAGGCCCAGCACAAGAACAAATCGTTCACTCTCATGCATTGTTGGGTGCTCATGAAAGATTGTACCAATTTCAAAGACCAATATGCCGCTCATAAGAAGAAAGGAGGGAAGAAGGTCGTGGCTGATGAGGGAGACTTGCTCAAGAGGCCGAGGGGCAAGACAAGCTCGAAGGCCGACGAGAGGCGTGATGTGTTCCATTGCCTTGCAAGGCACTTTGGAGAACATGATGAGGCAAAAGGAAGTGAGGGACGAGAGGAGGAGCAAAGGAAAGGAGGAGCAAATGAAGATATATCTAGAGCTCCCAACGAAGAAGCTTGCCATAGTGGAGGCCGCAGAGAGGAGGAAGCTTGACATCGAGGAGGCCGCTCAACTCAAGAAGCTCGAGACCGAGGCCACCATGGCAGACACCAAAGCTAAAGAGGTGCCACTCGCGTTCATGAGCGTGGATAGGACCAACATTTTGCCAGAGAGGAAAGCTTGGTTCGTGAATCGGCAGAAGGAGATGTTCGCCCGCGACGGTCTGAACTATGTGAGGCCTAGGGCCATCGCCGACGTCCGTTCATTTTGAAGGCTGGCTGGTGTGCCGGCCACTGGCTTTGTTGCCAGCATAAAAAAAACTTGTTCATTTTGAGGGCTGGCTCCTGTGCCGGCCGCTGGCTTTGTTACCGGCGTCAAACATGTCCTTTTTGAAGGTTGGCTCCTGTACGTCCATTGGCTTTGTTGTCGTCGAGAGACTGTAGGGTGAGTATTCTGTAGGCCGCCTGCTGTGTTGCCGGCCGGCGTGAACTAGTGCGACCCGCGGCCGCGGCCAACATCCTTGGTTCTCAACATTTTTGCATGCACAGGAACAAGATGCGGCCGTGCGTTGGGCGCCAGGCCGATGCAAACCCAAATCCGGGCGGACACGGCCCCATTCCCACCCCCAAACGGACGAAATCCGGACAAAATGGACGTCCGTTTGGGGTCGTGCGTAGGAGTTGACCTAATGGAAAAAAGAAATATCAACGTAACCCCCTCTCAGATATCATCCTTAGCGCGATTTTCATTGCTTTGCTCGTAACGATGCATAAGAAGAAGCCGATTCATCACGTTGGAACAATCACGTTGTTACCAAAGAAGAAGGGGGACATATGATACGTCTCCAACGTATCTATAATTTTTGCTTGTTCCATGCTGCTATATTATCATTCTTGGATGTTTTACAATCATTTTACTACAACTTTATGTTATTTTTCGGACTAACCTATTAACCTAGAGCCCAGTGCCAGTTTCCGTTTTTCCGTGTTTTTGAGTTTTACAGAAAATGAATATCGAACGGAGCCCAAACGGAATAAAAATCTACGGTGATTTTTTATGGACCAGAAGAAGCCCAGGGAGCGTTGGAGTTGGGCTAGAAGAGCCACGAGGCCACCACAAGCCTGGGGGGCGCGCCCACCCCCCTAGGGCATGCCCCCCTAGCTTGTCGTCGCCTCGTGGCCCCCCTGGACTTGTTTCCGCCGCCAAAAATTCCTATAAATACAGAAACCCCCAGAAACAAACCTAGATCGGGAGTTCCGCCACCGCAAGCCTCTGTAGCCACGAATAACCAATCGGGAGCCTGTTTCGGCACCCTACCGGAGGGGGAAACCATCACCGGAGGCCATCTTCATCATCTCGGCAGCCTCCATGACGAGGAGGGAGTAGTTCACCCTCGGGGCAGAGGGTATGTACCAGTAGCTATGTGTTTGATCTCTCTCTCTCGTGTTCTTGAGATGACACGATCTTGATGTACCGCGAGCTTTATTGATATAGATAAATCATATGGAGTTTTCCCCTCTCTATCTTCTTGTGATGAATTGAGTTTTCCCTTTGAAGTTTACTTATCGGATTGAGTCTTTAAGGATTTGAGAACACTTGATGTATGTCTTGCGATGGGATATCCGTGGTGACAATGGGATGTTCTATTGATCCACTTGATGTATGTTTTGGTGATCAACTTGCGGGTTCCGTGACCTTGGGAATCTATGCATAGGGGTTGGCACACGTTTTCGTCTTGACTCTCCGGTAGAAACTTTGGGGCACTCTTTGAAGTTCTTTGTGTTGGATTGAACATGATGAATCTGAAATTGTGTGATGCATATCGTATAATCAAGCCCATGGGTACTTGTGGTGACATTGGAGTATCTAGGTGACATTAGGGTTTTGGTTGATGTGTATCTTAAGGTGTTATTTTAGAACGAACTCTAGGGCTTTTCGTGACACTTATAGGGATAGCTCATAAGATTGATCGGAGAAGATAACTTTGAGGTGGTTTCGTACCCTACAATAATTTCTTCGTTTGTTCTCCGCTATTTGTGACTTTGGAGTGAACTCTTTGTCGCACGTGAGGGATTTACATATGATTCAACTATGTTAGTATTGTTGAGAGAACTTGAAAGTATGAACCCTAGGCCTTGTTTCTAAGCATTGCAATACCGTTTGTGCTCACTTTTATCATTAGTTACCTTGCTGTTTTTATATTTTCAGATTACAAAAATCTATATCTACCATCCATATTACACTTGTATCACCATCTCTTCGCCGAACTAGTGCACCTATACAATTTACCATTGTATTGGGTGTGTTGGGGACACAAGAGACTCTTTGTTATTTGGTTGCAGGGTTGTTTGAGAGAGACCATCTTCATCCTACGCCTCCCACAGATTGATAAACCTTAGGTCATCCACTTGAGGGAAATTTGCTACTGTCCTACAAAACTCTGCGCTTGGAGGCCCAACACGAGTCTACAAGAAGAAGGATGCGTAGTAGACATCAAGCTCTTTTCTGGCGCCGTTGCTGGGGAGGTGAGTGCTTGAAGGTATATATTTAGATCTTGCAATTAAATCTTTTAGTTTCTTATTTTTCACTAGTTTGGTTTTATAAAATAAAACTACAAAAAAATGGAATTGAGGTTGCCTCATATGCTTCATCTTTTTAATGTCTTTTGTGAAAATGATGGAAAAGAAAATTGTGCTCAAGTGTTAGAAGAAGAAGTTATTAAAATGTTTATTCATGATGCTAATGATGTGCAAAGCTACAAGCTTGGGGATGCTATGTTTGATGAAGATGATATGTTTAGTTCCCCAAGTTTTGATGAGCAAATTTATTTTGATGAAAGCATGCCTCCTATTTATGATGATTATTGTGATGACATGTATGCTATAAAGAATAATGATAACCATGAAACTTGTCATCATGATTTTAATTTTCAGTTGGACTATGCTTCACATAATAGTTATTTTGTTGAGTTTGCTCCCACTACTACTGATGAGAAGAAAAGTGCTTATGTGGAGAGTGACAAATTTTCTATGCTTGTGGATCATGAATAGAATGCTTTATGTGATAGTTATGTTGTGAAATTCCTTCATGATGCTACTGAAAATTATTATGAGGGAGGAACATATGCTTGTAGGAATTGCAATAATATCAAGTTTCCTCTCTATGTGTTCAAAGTTTTGAAGTTATGCTTGTTTGGCCTTCCTATGCTAGTTGATTCTTGCTCCCATAAATTGTTTGCTCACAAAATCCCTATGCATAGGAAGTGGGTTAGACTTAAATGTGCTTGTCATGAGATTCATGATGCTCTTTTGCATGTTTCAATTATTATTCCTATGTGAGCATCATTGAAATCATCATGCCTAGCTAAAAGGCATTCAAGAAAAGCGCTTGTTGGGAGACAACCCAACACTTTTACTTTCTGTTTTTGTGTGTCCACATGATTAAGCTACTGTTTAATCATGTTTTATAGCTTTTGTTTCAATAAAGTGCTAAGTAAATCCTTTGGGATAGTGTGGATGATAGTTGACTTGATTCTGTGCAAAAACAGAAACTTTTGCTCTCAGTCCAGGAATTTTTTAAATTCACTGGAACGTGATTTTGATCTGAATTTTTTACACATGATTTATATACAAATTTCCTAGATTTTCCTAATTTTTCAGAATTTTTAGAGATAGGGAAGTATGGTTACTCTACAGACCTTCACAGACTGTTCTGTTTTTGACAGATTCTGTTTTGCATGCATAGTTTGCTTGTTTTAGTGTTTCCATAGCTTATATTGAGTGATATAAATTATGGGAATGATAGAATACAGTAGGTATTATGTGAGAACAATTATGAATCTTGTCTTGACAGTACCTAAGTGAATGATCTTTGTTTATTATACTAACCCATCTCACGAAGTTCCGTTAAGTTTTGTGTGATTGAAGTTTTCAAGTTTTAGGTGAGACACCGATATGAGGAGAATAAGGAGTGAAAAGAACCTAAGCTTGGGGATGCCCAAGGCACCCCCAAGGCAATATCCAAGGAATACTCAAGCGCCTAAGCTTGGGGATGCCCCGGAAGGCATCCCCTCTTTCGTCTTCAACACTATCGGTATATCTTACTTGGAGCCATATTTTTATTCGTCACATAATATGTGCTTTGCTTGGATCGTCATTATATTTTTTTTATTTTCTGTTAGGTTTTATTCATAATCTTTTTTTTCAATAAAAAGTTCCAAGAATTGCCTTGGGATGCTTGCATTGCATGTTTTGATGAGTGCTGTGTAAAAACAGAAACTTTGGCTATAGTGTTTGAATTTTCTTATTTTACTGGAACGTGGAAAGTTTCTAAAAATTTTACACAGTGATATCATATAAACTATTTAGCATGTCCTAAATTTTCATAATGTTTTGAGCTACAGAATTACACTGTTTTAATAGATTGCTACAGACTGTTCTGTTTAGACAGATTGCTGTCATAGTTTTGTTATCTACTTATCCTATAGTTTCCATAGCCTATATTGGTAGATATAAATTGTGGAAATGATAGTATACAGTACCTAATGTTTGAAAATTATTATGCAACTTGTCTTGGAAGTACATAAAGAGTTGATTTATTATTATGTGTACTAACCTATCTCACGAGTTCTTTTCAAGTTTTGTGTGGAAGATATTTTAGAGAATAGGTGAAACCGGGATATGAGAGAATTGAATGAGATATAAAAGCTCAAGCTTGGGGATGCTACGCATCCCACCTCTCTTCATCGACAATTATTGGTTAGCCTATGTTGAGCCTAAAATTTTATTCGTTCACATGATGCGTGCTATTCTTGAAGTTCCATTTTTGTTTAGTTTGTTGTTTTAATAAATACTCAGATCTGAAAATATTTGTTGAGAGAGAGAGAGTCCTCACATAGCTACTTAATTGTTTGACTACTCATTGATCTTCACTTATATCTTTTGTGAGTAGCTTGTCATTTCCTCTCATGCTTCACTTATACCTTTTTGAGGGATGAAATCTTTATGCTCATGTGCTTCATTTAAATTTGTTGGAGCTTGTCGAAAAAGCAATAGCAACATATGAAACTAGTCCCAAAGTGATAGATATCCAAGGAAGATATAATTAAAAAAATCATGAAGATCATGGGACAAATTAAACTTGATTCTTTGTAATAGTTTTGAAACATGATGATAGTAATATGTGAGTCATGTTAGTGAGTAATTATGCTTTAGTAGGAATATTGGCGTTAAGGTTTGTGATTCCCTATGCAAGTACGAAAGTCAATAGTTATGCAATGAAGTTACATCCTACTTGTGGTGCATTATTCGGTGTTAGTTATGACTCAATGCTCACTTATGTGATTTTTCGTTCCTTGGTTTGGTTGCTTCCCAATCTATTTGCTAGCCTTCATTTGTACTAAGTAGAAATACTACTTGTGCATCCAAAATCCTTAAACCAAGTTTTGCCTTATGAGTCCACCATACTTACCTATATGCGGTATTTCCATGCCGTTCCAAGCAAATTTGTATGTGCCATCTCTAAATTTTCAAAATAAATTTTCCCTTTTGTGTGCCCGTACCGCTCATGAAACGGTGGGGAGTATCCAATATTTTTCCATGCTAGGTGTGTTATTCTCACGATATGTGTTGATTCACTATCATTCACGAGAAAGTGGCTGGTATTCGGGATGCCCAGTCCCATGCTCAAAAATTCAAATCAAAAAAATAATGAAACAAAACTCTCCCAGGATTGTTGTTTGTATGGATGGTACCCGTGGATTCGGCTCGCCGTGGAGTGTGATTGATTGGTGGAGGGGGAGTAAAAACTTTACTATTCTGTTTGGGAACCGCCTATAATGTATCTAGCATGGAAAGTATTGTGAGCTACTTTGTCGTTTTCGTTGACAGGAAAAGCATGCCACTCAAACTATTTTTCTCTCTCAATTTAAACCTTGAGCTCTGGCACCTCTACAAATCCCTACTTCCCTCTGCAAAGGGCCTATCTATTTACTTTATGCATTTTTTTATTTTTGCTTTGAGTCTCCATCTTCTCTTATAAGCACCAACTAGGGGGCACTATGATCGTACTTGAGCATTGGGCATAGCTAATATTTGAGTATGTTTCATGAATGGATCAATGATTGAGCATGATGGGCTAGGGATAACTTTCTTTAGTGTTGATATTTTGAAAGACATGGTTGCTTGTTGACATGCTTGAGTATTGAAGTCATTATGTTAAAACTAGACTATTGCTTTGAATCATTTACAAGTCCAAATGTCCATGCTATACAAAGAAGAAAAGAATATGATGAACATGTTAGGCAGCATTCCACATCAAAAATTCTATTTTTATCATTTACCTACTCGAGGACGAGCAGGAATTAAGCTTGGGGATGCTTGATACGTCTCCAACGTATCTATAATTTTTGCTTGTTCCATGCTGCTATATTATCATTCTTGGATGTTTTACAATCATTTTACTACAACTTTAAATTATTTTTGGGACTAACCTATTAACCTAGAGCCCAGTGCCAGTTTCTATTTTTTCCGTGTTTTTGAGTTTTACAGAAAAGGAATATCAAACAGAGCCCAAATGGAATAAAAATCTACGGTGATTTTTTATGGACCAGAAGAAGCCCAGGGAGCGTTGGAGTTGACACAGAAGAGCCACGAGGCCACCACAAGCCTGGGGGGCGCGCCCACCCCCCTAGGGCACGCCCCCCTAGCTTGTCGTCGCCTCGTGGCCCCCCCTGGACTTGTTTCCGCCGCCAAAAATTCCTATAAATACAGAAACCCCCAAAAACAAACCTAGATCGGGTGTTCCGCCGCCGCAAGCCTCTGTAGCCAAGAAAAGCCAATCGGGAGCCTGTTCCGGCACCCTACCGGAGGGGGAAACCATCACCGGAGGCCATCTTCATCATCCCGGCGGCCTCCATGACGAGGAGGGAGTAGTTCACCCTCGGGGCTGAGGGTATGTACCAGTAGCTATGTGTTTGATCTCTCTCTCTCGTGTTCTTGAGATGACACGATCTTGATGTACCGCGAGATTTATTGATATAGATGAATCATATGGAGTTTTCCCATCTCTATCTTCTTGTGATGAATTGAGTTTTCCCTTTGAAGTTTACTTATTGGATTGAGTCTTTAAGGATTTGAGAACACTTGATGTATGTCTTGCGATGGGATATCCGTGGTAACAATGGGATGTTCTATTGATCCACTTGATGTATGTTTTAGTGATCAACTTGCGGGTTCCGTGACCTTGGGAATCTATGCATAGGGGTTGGCACACGTTTTCGTCTTGACTCTCCGGTAGAAACTTTGGGGCACTCTTTGAAGTTCTTTGTGTTGGATTGAACATGATGAATCTGAAGTTGTGTGATGCATATCGTATAATCAAGCCCATGGGTACTTGTGGTGACATTGGAGTATCTAGGTGACATTAGGGTTTTGGTTGATGTGTATCTTAAGGTGTTATTTTAGTACGAACTCTAGGGCTGTTCGTGACACTTATAGGGATAGCTCATAAGATTGATCGGAAAAGATAACTTTGAGGTGGTTTCGTACCCTACAATAATTTCTTCGTTTGTTCTCCGCTATTTGTGACTTTGGAGTGAACTCTTTGTCGCACGTGAGGGATTTACATATGATTCAACTATGTTAGTATTGTTGAGAGAACTTGCACTAGTGAAAGTATGAACCCTAGGCCTTGTTTCTAAGCATTGCAATGCCGTTTGTGCTCACTTTTATCATTAGTTACCTTGCTGTTTTTATATTTTCAGATTACAAAAACCTATATCTACCATCCATATTACACTTGTATCACCATCTCTTCGCCAAACTAGTGCACCTATACAATTTACCATTGTATTGGGTGTGTTGGGGACACAAGAGACTCTATGTTATTTGGTTGCAGGGTTGTTTGAGAGAGACCATATTCATCCTACGCCTCCCACAGATTGATAAACCTTAGGTCATCCACTTGAGGGAAATTTGCTACTGTCCTACAAAACTCTGCGCTTGGAGGCCCAACACGAGTCTACAAGAAGAAGGTTGCGTAGTAGACATCAACATACGCATTTAGCAATTCATGCCGATCTGTTTGCTTAATGTGAGTTTTAAAATCTTTACTAAGGTTGCAACAAATAAGTTGATGCGGATAGCCCATTCGGTTGTTCAACCCACTCAGACGGCTTTTATGCCCGGTAGACACATCGTAGAAAGGGTTGTGGTCTTACACGAAATTCATTCAAAGAAACTCGATGGAGTCATCTTTAAGGTGGATTTAAAAAAATCCTATGACAAGGTCAAATGGCCTTTCCTCCAACAAGCTTTACGTATGAAGGGATTCAATGAAGCCTGGAGGAACTAGGTGGATTCCTTTATTCAAAAAGGTAGTGTTGGTATTAAGATGAATGATGACATAGGTCATTATTTTCAAACTCATAAAGGTTTAAGACAGGGAGATTCGATGTCCCTCATCTTATTCAACATAGTTGTTGATATGTCGACAGTTCTCATAGGGCAAGCTAAAGAGAACGACCTTATAGGAGGACTAGTTCCGCATCTTGTGGATGGAGGGGTGTCCATCTTGCAATACGCATGTGATACGATTATTTTCATGGAACACGACCTCGCTAAAGCTGGAAATATGAAGTTGGTACTTTGTGTCTTTAAACAACTATCAGGACTCAAGATCAATTTCAAGAAGAGCGGATTGTTCTGCTTTGGGAGAGCCAAGGAGGAACAAGATGCTTACAGACAATTATTCGGTTGTGAGATGGGTTCTCTACCATTTAGTTACTTGGGTATTCCTATTCATCACCACACACTCTCCAATAAGGAATGGAAGTGCATAGAAGATCGATTTAAAAAATGACTAAGTTACTGGAAGGGCGAGCTTATGTCTTATGGAGGTCGGCTCGTGCTAATAAACTTAGTGTTGACAAGCTTGCCGATGTTCCTTTTATCATTCTTCGAAGTACCAGTAGGGGTACAGAAAAGACTAGACTTCTATCGATCTCGATTTTTCTAGCAAAGTGACGAGATTAAGACAAAATACAGACTTGCAAGATGGGATATTATGTGCAAACCCAAAGATCAGGGTGGGTTGGGGATAGAGAACTTAGAAATTAAGAATAGATGTCTGTTGAGAAAATAGCTCTACAGATTGTCTGTGGAGACGGAAGGTACGTGGGTACAAATTTTGCATAATAAGTACCTACAATCCAAGACTTTGGCCCAGATTACAATGAAACCTTCAGACTCACCATTCTGGAAAGGCTTAATGAGAACGAAAGAAGCCTTCTTCCATAGGGTAAAGTTCCACATTGGCAACGGTAACACAACCAGGTTCTGGGAAGACACGTGGTTAGGGGAGACGCCCCTCGCTATACAATACCCGGTCTTGTATAATATTGCGCAACGTAAGGAAGCTTATGTTGCTACTATATTACAATCGGTCCCTCTTAATATTCAATTTAGGAGGTCTCTGGTGGGAGAACGATGGGATGTGTGGCTCCATTTGGTTCGTAGGTTGATGGAGGTTCAGCTTTCTGACCAACCAGACACAATTCATTGGAAGCTAACTACAAGCGGCAGTTTCTCCGTGAAGTCAATGTATTTAGACCATATTAATGCCGGGCCAATACCAACCTCCCCACACATTTGGAAAATTAAAGTTCCGCTTAGAACTAAAAAAATTATGTGGTTTGTTCACAAAGGAGTGATCCTGACAAAAGATAACTTGGTTAAACACACATGGGTGGGTAGTTCTAGATGTTGTTTTTGTGATCACAATGAGACTATTAAACACCTCTTTCTCGATTGTTCACTTGTCAAACTTCTTTGGTGTACTATACATATAGCCTTCAACATAAACCCTCCACTTAGTATGAACACGTTATTTGGGACGTGGCTTAATGGAGTGGACGTAAGCACAAATAGTCACATTCAGATAGGGATATGTGCAATCCTTTGGGCTATATGGAACTGCAGAAATGATATGATATTTAACAGGAAGAACTTTACCACTTTTTGCAGATCATCTACAGAGCTACTGCTTGGATCCGTACGTGGCTGTTACTCACGCCTGGGTGTCCAGGGAGCTTTTGGTTACTGAGTGCAAACGGTGGGAGACGGCAGCACGGGCTATCTTCAACCGATTTGGATGGCGGCAAATTAATAGGCTAGGTGTTTAGTCATTGTAGTCTGTTATTGTTTTGCCAAATGTGGCATTTATTTTACCTTTATTTTTACGGGCTCTATCTTTGAGCACTTGTTGGATATTGCACTTTTGTGGAACCTTTGTAGTTAATAAAATGGTTGCATGCATCATCATGATGCAGAGGCCGGGGGCGATCCTCCTTTTCAAAAAAATAAAAAAATAAGAAGAAGCCGAAGCATGACGGTACCGTGTTTGCCCGTATAGAGAGAATGTCTAGAAGCGCATGAAAAATTGATGCGCAACTATTTTGTTACTCCATCAGTTTTTCTAGAGAGGCACTTTCGATGCCGGTATCGGATGTCCAAGGGTTTGTTTATTCATATTTGCAATTCTGTGAAGCAACATGACCGATCCTTCGAGCCAGGAGGAATCGCACTGGACTATCCCCATGATAATGGAAAAAATATCAACATAACCCCCTCTCGGATATCATCCTTAGCATGATTTTCTAAAACAACACCCTGCCATGCCAAACATTCCCGTGCCACGCCGGCTTCTCCACGAGCCTATTGTCGCCGCCGATTTTGTGGAAAGTCTACTGCCCCTGCTCGTCCGTCCACCCTGCCCCCACAACGATCCCATTACCCAACCCCTCCATCTGGATGGCCGCCCGAGGTCCCACCGCAGTGTCGTGTTTCGGCTAATTCGGCTGTCGGCCAGACCGTCGACGCCCGTGATGGCTCCCGCAGCTCGTGACCGTCGTCCAGAGTAGGACTATGACATGTCTGCAACGTATCAATAATTTATGAAGTATTCATGCCATATTTACCTATGTTTACAATATTTTTATATGGTTTTATGTACTTTATATGATTTAATTGGAACTAACCCAGACTGACGTTGTTTTCAGCAGAATTACCGTGGTGTTGTTTTTGTGCAGAAAATAAAAGTTCTCGGAATCGCCCGAAACTTTTTGACGATTATTTTGTAACATATGAGAAATACTGGAGCGAAGAACCTCCAGAGGGGGGCCACCAGGTGCCCCCAAGACAATAGGACGTGCCCCGGGGGGGCGCGTCCTGTTGCCCTGGGACCACCTCCTGGCTCTGTTTTGCGTGATTCGAACGCTGGAAAATCCTATAAATAGAGAAACCCTCAGAAATAAACCAAGAAGTTCTCCTCCGCCACCGCAATCCTCTGTAGAGAAGAAATCTCATCCAGGACCCTGTTCCGGCACCCTGCCGCAGGGGGAAATCATCATCGGAGACCATCTTCATCATCCCGACAGTCTCCATGGCAAGGAGGGAGTAGTTCACCCTCGGGGCCGAGGGTATGTACAGTTAGCTATGTGTTTGATCTCTCTCTCTCTCTCTCTCGTGTTCTTGAGATGGCATGATCTTGATGTATCACGGGCTTTGTTAATGTAGTTGGATCATATGGTGTTCTTCCCTTGCTATCTTGATGTGATGAATTGAGTCTTTCCCGTTCAGATCTCATTATGTTGGATTGAATACTTTGGATTTGAGAGCACTTGATATATGTCTTGCATGTGGATACCCATGGTGACAATGGGGTATTCTATTGATTCACTTGATATATCTTTTGGTAATCAACTTGCGGATTCCCGCGGTGATATTGGGGTAATCTATGCATATGGGTTGATACACGTTCTTGTCCTACTTTCTTCGATAGAAATCTTGGGGTATTCATTGAAGTTCTTTGTGTTGGATTGAATATGATAAATCTAAAATTGTTTGATGCATGTTGAATAATTAACCCACGGATATTTGTGGTGACATTGGAGTATCTAGGTGACATTAGGGTTGATTGATGCATATCATGGGTGTTATTTTGGTACGAACTCTAGGGCTGTTTGTGACACTTATAGGGACGGCTCAACAGATTGTTCGGAAAGGATAACTTTCGGGTGGTCTTGCTACCTACAACAATTTATTCTTATATTCTACGCTAGATAGGAACTTTGGAGTGACTCTTTGTCGCACGTTGAGGGATGGTTATATGATTCAATTATGCTAGCACTGTTGAGAGATTGCATTGGCAAAAGTATGAACCCTAGGCCTTTTTCCAAGCATTGATTTAACGTTTTGCTTGCTGTTTACTACTTGCTACCTTGTTGTTTTTATATTTTTAGATCATAAAAACCTATTTCTACCATCCATATTGCACTTGTATCACCATCTCTTCACCGAACTAGTGCACCTATACAATTTACCATTGTATTGGGTGTGTTGGGGACACAAGAGATTTCTTGTATTTGATTGCAGGGCTGTTTGAGAGAAACCATCTTCATCCTACACCTCCCATGGATTGATAAACCTTAGGTCATCCACTTGAGGGAAAATTGCTACTGCCCTACAGAACTACGCACTTGGAGGCCCAACACGATTCTACAAGAATAAAGTTTTGTAGTAGACATCAAGCTCTTTTCTGGCGCCGTTGCCGGGGAAGTGAATGCTTGAAGGTATGTCTTTAGATATTTCAATTGGATCTTTTAGTTTCTTGTTTTTCACTAGTTTGATTTATAAAAGAAAAATACAAAAAATGGAATTTAGGTTGTGTCATATGCTTCGTCTTTATAATGTCTTTCGTGAAAATGATGGTTTGGAAAATTGTGCTCAATTGTTAGAGGAAGAATTTAACAAAATGTTTAATGTGAGTTCCTTGAATGATGAGCATGATATCAATGTTGCTAGTATGAATTCTCTGAATATCCATGATGCTAATGATATGCAAAGCCATAAGCTTGGGGATGCTATCTTTGATGAAGATGATGTATTTAGTCCCCCAAGTTTTGATGAGCAAGTATGTTATGATGATAACATGCCTCCTATCTATGATGATTATGTTGATGACATGTATAATATAAAGAATAATGATAACCATGAAACTTTTCATCATGATTTTAATGTTCAAATCATTATAGTTATTTTGTTGTGTTTGCTCCCGCTACTATGAACGAGAAGAAATTTGCTTATGTGGAGAGTAATAAATTTTTCTAGGCTTATGGATCATGAAAAGAATGCTTTATGTGATACTTATATTGTTGAATTCCTTCATGATGCTTAAAATTATTATGAGGGGAGAACATATGCTTCTACATATCTCAATAATATTAAGTTTCCTCTCTATGTGTTGAAACTTTCGAAGTTATACTTGTTTTGCCTTCCTATGCTAGTTGATTCTTGATCCCATAAATTGTTTGCTCACAAAATCCCTATGCATAGGAAGTGGGTTAGAATTAATGTTCTTGTCATATGCTTCATGATGCTCCCATTGTGTTTCAATCCTTTACTTTTATGTGGGCATCATTGAAATCATCATGCCTAGCTAAAAGGCTTTAAAGAAAAGCTCTTGTTGGGAGACAACCCAATATTTACCCTTACTGTTTTTGTGTGTTCACATAATTAAGCTACTGTACTAATTATTTTTTGTGCCTTTTATTTCAATAATGTGCCAAGTAAAGCATTTGAGATAGTGTGGATACTTGTTGATTTGATTCTGTGCAAAAACAGAAACTTTTGCCTCCATTATATAATTTCTCTGATTTTACTGGAGCGCCAAAATATTCTGAAATTTTTACACCAAATTTATGTGCAAATTATCTGTGTTTTCCGAATTGTTTAGAATTTTTAGAGTTTCAAATCTTCATAAATTGTTCTGTTTTTGGACAGATTCTGTTTTGCATGCAAAGTTTGTTTGTTTTAGTGTTTCCATAGATTATATTTAGCATAAATTATGGGAATGATAGAATACAGTATGTATTATGTGAGGACAATAATTAATCTTGTCTTGACAGTACCTAATTGAATGATCTATATTTATTGTACTAACCCATCTCACGAAGTTCCGTTGAGTTTTGCATGGTTAAAGTTTTCAAGTTTTGGGTGAGATACCGATATGAGGAGAATAAGGAGTGGCAAGACCCTAAGGATTGGGATGCCCAAGTAACCCCCAAGGTAATATTCAAGGAAGACTCAAGCGTCTAAGATTGGGGATGCCCCGGAAGGCATCCCCTCTTTCGTCTTCAACACTATCGGTATATCTTACTTGAAGCTATATTTTTATTCGTCACATAATATGTGTTTTACTTGCAGCATCATTTTATTTATTTTTTCTTTGTTAGATGTTGTTTATAATCATGTTTTTCAGTAAAAAGTTTCAAGAATTGTCTTTAGGATGCTTGAATTGCATGATTGATGTGTGTTGTATAAAAACAGAAACATTTGTTGTAGTGTTGGAATTTTCATACTTTACTCGTACGTGGAAAGTTTCTGAAATTTTTACACAGTGTTGTAATACAAATTATTTATTATGTCCTAAATTTTCAGAATTTTGTGAGTTACAGAAGTACACCTTTTGAATTAATTGCTACAGACTGTCCTGTTTAGATAGATTGTTGTCATAGTTTTGTTATCAACTTCTCCTATAGTTTTCATGACTTCTATTGGTAGATATAAATTATGGAAATGATAGTATACAGTAGATAATGTTTGAAAATTATTATGCAATTTGTCTTGGCAATACATAAAGTGTTGGTTTATTCTTATGTGCACTAACCTATCTCACGAGTTCTCATCAAGTTTTGTGTGGATGAAGCTTTTAAGATTTAGGAAACTGTGATATGAGAGGAATTAACGAGACACAAGATCCCATTCTTGGGGATGACCAAGGCTCCCCAAGTCAATATCAAGCATCTAATCTTGGGGATGCTGCGCATCTCACCTATCTTCTTCAACAAATATCAGTTAGCCTATGTTGAACCTAAGTTTTTATTCGTGCACATGATATGTGCTATTCTTGGAGTGTATTTTTGTTTTGTTTGCTGTCTTAATAAAATACTAAGATATGAAAATATTTAAGGAGAGAGAGTCCTCACATAGCTACTTGATTGTTTGATTACTCATTGATCTTCAGTTATATCTTTTGATTGTAGTTTGATGTTTACTCTTGTGCTTCACTTATATCCTAAGAGTAAATTGTGAATGAATTGAATATCATAAATCTGAAATTATCCATGTGCTTTATACTTAGTACTTTCATATTTGGTTTATAAATTAAAACTTATTGAAGTTTGACAATCATAGTATTGGTCATACAAGCAATTCATGAATGATTAGTATAAGGAAGAGAACTTTCACATACAAATATATTATCTTGGACATCTTTTATGATTGTGAATACCCATTAATTATTTTCAACCTTGATAAAATTAGTTGAAGTTGGACAAGGAAGACAATGTAATGAGTTATGTTTGGGTATATTTGCATAGAAGTTATATTGTTATGGATCCTCCAACATGTGGTGCTTGTTTAGAACCCCTTGCTAGCCAAAACTTCGTACAAAGTAGAGATACTACTTGTGCATCCAAAATACTTGAGCCAAGATTCTTTCATGATACTCCATCGTACCTACATATATATGGTATTTCACTGCCATTCCAAGTAAATTTGCATGTGCCACCTCTAAAACCTTCAAATAAATATCTGTTTTGTGTGCCCCTACCGCGCATGGAGCGACGGGGCGGTCAGTATCTTCCATGCTAAGTGTGTTTAACTCACGATGAGTGTTTATTCACTTGTCATTGCACGAGAGAGGCTGGTAAAAAGGATGCCCAGTCCTGCATAATACAAAAATAAATAAACAAAAACTCCCCCTAGAAAGTTGATTGTTTGGAGGGCACCCATGGATTCGGTCATCCATGGAATGTGTTTGAATGGTGGAGGGGGAGTAAAATTTCAATTTGTTTGGGAACCGCCATTAGTGTGTTTAGCATTGAACATATTCAAATCCCTTGTCGTGACGTTGATAGAAAGGCACACCACCCAAAATTTATTCATCTCTGTTTTAAGCAATGAGCTCTGGCACCTCTGCAAATCCCTGCTTCCCTCTGCGAAGGGACATTCTATTTACTTTTATGCTATTTACTTTAATGTTATTTACTATTCATGTTGAGTCAACTTCTTATTCCAACCTCAATCTCTAGTTGGCAAGCATCATGTGGTGGGGAAAGATCCGAACACATATATCCAGTCAAATATATGTGATCATGAGTTATTATTGTTGACAATTATCTTTATGGTAGGTGTGTTGGGAGGTGAAACATTAAGCCCCTGTATTTCTCTGTGTTCGATGAATGTTGTTTGTTCTAAAAATATGCTTTGATTACCAGCAATCATAGAAGACTATATGATAATTGAGTATGTAGAGCTCTTACTTAGACTTTGTAGAACTATAATTGTTTGATGACTAAGAACATAGGTTGTTAAGTTTCAAGAGAATGCATAGTTTGAACCATGACATGTGAATTGATTGCTACTTTATCATGATGAGTTTATAAAAAAAGAGTTGTTATGATGCTAGGAAAAGTGATTGATATTATCATTGATTAACTTATACACTATGCTAGCATTCACACTTCATAAATTATTTCTTTTATCATTTACCTACTCGAGGACGAATAGGAATTAAGCTTGGGGTTGTTGATACTTCTCCAACGCATCAATAATTTATGAAGTATTCATGCCATATTTACCTATATTTCAAATATTTTTATATGGTTTTGATGCACTTTATATGATTTAATTGGAACTAACCCGGACTGACGTGGTTTTCAGTAGAATTACTGTGGTGTTATTTTTGTGCAGAAAATAAAAGTTCTCGGAATCGGCCGAAACTTTTTAATGATTTTTTAGGAACATATGAGAAATGCTGGAGAACCACCGGAGGGGGGCCACCAGGTGCCCCCAAGGCAAGAGGGCGCGCCCTGTTGCCTTGGGACCACCTCGTGGCTCCATTTTGCGTGATTCCAACGCTAAAAACCTATAAATAGAGAAATCCTCAGAAATAAACCGAGAACTTCCGCTCCGCCGCTGCAAGACTTTGTATCGAAGAAATCTTATCCGGGACCCTGTTTCGGCATCCTGCTAGAGGGGGAAATCATCATCGGTGGCCATCTTCATCATTCCGGCAGTCTCCATGACAAGGAGGGAGTAGTTCACCCTCGGGGATGAGGGTATGTACCAGTAGCTATGTGTTTGATCTCTCTCTCTCTCTCTCTCTCTCTCTCGTGTTCTTGAGATGGCATGATCTTGATGTACCACGGGCTTTGTTAATATAGTTGGATCATATGGTGTTCTTCCCTTGCTATCTTGATGTGATGAATTGAGTCTTTCCCCTTGAGATCTCGTTATATTGGATTGAATACTTTGGATTTGAGAGCACTTGATATATGTCTTGCATGTGGATACCCGTGGTGACAATGGGGTATTCTATTGATTCACTTGATATATGTTTTGGTAATCAACTTGCGGATTCCCTCAGAGATATTGGGGTAATCTATGCATATGAGGTTATACATGTTCTTGTCCTACTTTCTCTGATAGAAATGTTGGGGTACTCTTTGAAGTTCTTTGTGTTGGATTTAATATGTTGAATCTGAAATTGTTTGATGCATGTCAAAAAATTAACCCACTGATACTTGTGGTGACATTGGAGTATCTAGGTGACATTAGGGTTAATTGATGCGTATAATAGGTGTTATTCTAGTACGAACTCTAGGGTTGTTTGTGACCCTTATTGGTATGGCTCAACAGATTGATCGGGAAGGATAATTTTGAGGTGGTCTTGCTATCTAGAACAATTCTTCTTATGTTCTCCAATAGATAGTGATAGAGGCAAATGTGTCCCGTCTTTCGATGAGATGGTGGCTATCGTTTTTGGTGGAGTAGACTTTGACGATCCGACTAAGAATGTGTGATGACGTCGCGCCTTAGCAATGGCTAAACCAACTCCGACAGGTTATTGACCACGCCGGAGCACGATCAACCTGACCACGAAGGTCTATTTCCTGCACACAAACTAAGAACAAGCAAGAAACTGAAGAATTGCAATCTGGATATTGCGAATATAAGAGGAAAGCTTTATTGATGAAAGTGGGGTTCTGTGACGTCTTGGTCTGGTCGTGGAACACAAACGAAGGACGTGAAGTTGCAGCTATGGTGAACTTGTAATCTAAACAAAACCCAAGTTGAAACGGTGCCCTAAGGGCTGTATATATGGGGGAATAGAGAGGCATTTCGTGGCCCCTTGGAGGAGGGGTCCGAAACCAACCCTAACTAAGTTTCCCCACACATACGGACTCCAAAAACAACCTATAATATGGTATTTACAAATTACATGGGCCTGGCCCAAAAATAAGGTGGCGCAGCACCTATAATAGCCTATGGACAAAATTTATAAAGTGGTGTCTTGAATATTTCGTCCAAGCCTTCATGCTCTCATTATGGTGGCTTCAAAGTGCGAAAATCACCACTAGAAGCTCCATTGTTCTTTCCCGCGCACGCACCTCTTCTTCTCCATGCTTGTTCCCGCTCCATTGGCCATCCTTCTTGTCATGCTAGGTCCTTCATTCATAAGTAAAACAAAAGTGTTTAATTTAGGCAGCATCATATGTTCATGAACATTAGAAGAATTTCCAAGAAATGAAAGTACCTGGTAATTCAATTGGCATGCGCGAGCTCTAGTAACTGGTCCAGTATGTATAGCGGTAGGGGTTGTGGGTGTGACAATGGTATTGATGTCCACATCATCCTCCCCTTCTTGAACTAAAGTCGTCCTCGACGGAAGCTCGTCTTCCTCACCCAAATAAGGCTTCAAATCTGCAATGTTAAAAGTGGGACTAACCCCAAAATCTGTAGGCAGCTCAAGTTTATATGTGTTATCATTTATTTTCTCTAACACCTTAAAAGGACCATCAGCACGTGGCATTAGCTTTGACTTGCGCAAATCAGGGAACCTATCCTTACGCAAATGTAACCAAACAAGATCTACAGGTGCAAAAACAACATGTTTTCTACCCTTATCTCCAGCAAGTTTATATTTAGCATTCATACGCTCAATGTTTTCCTTAGTTAACTCATGCATATTTAATATCAATTTGGCACGTTCTTTAGCATCAAAATTAACCTTCTCCGAAGATGGAAGAGGCAACAAATCAATAGGTGCACGAGGTAGGAAACCATACACAACTTCAAAAGGGCACATCTTAGTAGTAGAATGCAGCGAACGATTATAAGAAAATTCAATATGAGTCAAGCATTCTTCCCACATTTTCAGGTTATTCTTCAAAACAACCCTAAGCATAGTACACAATGATCTATTGACTACTTCAGTTTGTCCATCAGTTTGGGGGTGACTAGTACTAAAAAGTAGTTTAGTCCCCAACTTAGCCCATAAACATCTCCAAAAGTGGCTAAGAAATTTAGCATCACGATCTGAAACAATCATATTTGGCACACCATGCAAGCGAATAATTTCATGAAAGAACAAATCAACAACATTAGCAGCAGCATCACTTTTATGAGATGGTATAAAGTGTGCCATTTTCGAAAATCTATCCACGACAACAAATATGCTATCTCTCCCCTTCTTTGTTCAAGGTAAAGCTAAAACAAAGTCCATAGAGATATCTTCCCAAGGAACACTAGGTACAGGTAAGGGCATATATAAACCATGAGGATTGATTCGTGACTTAGCTTTTTGACATGTAGTGCAGCGAGCAACAAAACGCTCAACATCCCGTCTCATCTTTGGCCAAAATAAATGTGTAGCAAGCACGTCCTCCGTCTTCTTCACACCAAAGTGTCCCATTAATCGTCCTACATGCGCCTCCTGCAACAACAAAAGACGAACGGAGCTAGCTGGAATGCATAGCTTGTTAGCACGGAACACAAATCCATCATTAATGTCTACGGTTCAATTTTGCTTGACTTTTAATATGTTTCAAAGATTCATGACCAGAATGTATGAAAAATTCTTTGGGCCATAAATAATGTTGCCATATTTCCAAAGTACGAACAAGAGCATATAATTCCTTATCATAAGTAGAATAATTCAGACTAGGCCCACTCAACTTCTCAGAAAAGTATGCAACAGGTTTACCATCTTGTAATAACACACCTCCTAATCCAATTCCACTAGCATCACATTCAAACTCAAAAGTCTTATTAAAATCAGGAAGTTGGAGTAAAGGAGCATGTGTTAACTTATCTTTCAATACCGTGAAGGCTTCTTCCTGTGCGGTACCCCAACCAAAAGGCACATCCTTCGTTGTAAGCTCATTGAGAGGTGCAGAAATGGTGTTGAAATCCCTCACAAAACGCCTATAGAAACCAGCGAGTCCAAGAAAACTCCTCACTTGTGTGATCGTTTTGGGCTGCGGCCAACTCTCAATAGCTTCAATCTTGGCTTTATCAACTTCAATTCCCGATGGAGTAACAACATAGCCAAGAAAAGATACTTGGTCGGTGCAAAAGGTGCACTTCCCAAGGTTACCAAACAAACGTGCATCACTTAGAGCAATAAAAATAGCACGCAAATGATCCAAGTGTTATCCAAAGATCTACTATAAATCGGTATATCATCAAAGTAGACTACCAAAAATCGTTCAATGAAAGCACATAAAATCTCGTTCATTAATCTCATGAAAGTGCTAGGTGCATTAGTTAACCCAAAAGGCATTACTAACCACTCATATAATCCAAACTAAGTTTTAAATGTTGTTTTCCATTCATCTCCCAATTACATACGAATTTGATGGTATCCACTACACAAATCAACTTTGGAGAAAATTGTAGAGCCACTTAATTCATCAAGCATATCATCTAGCCTAGGAATAGGATGACGATAACGAATAGCAATATTATTAAGGCCTCTACAATCAACACACATACGCGATGTACCATCCATTTTCGGCACTAGAATAATAGGAACAACACAAGGACTAAGAGATTCACGTAAATAACCTTTGTCGAGCAGCTCCTGTACTTGATGCATAATCTCCTTCGTCTCCTCTAGATTGGTACGGTATGACGCATGGTTGGGTAGCGATGCACCAGGAATTAAGTCAATCTGATGCTCAATCCCTCGAGTAGGTGGTAATCCCGGTGGCACGTCTTGTGGAAAGACGTCAGCAAACTCCTACAAGATGTTAGTGATAACAGGAGGCAAAGGGGGAGGCACGTCCTCGAATGAAAATAATACCTCTTTCCACACAAAAGCATAGCATACAGATGTAGTAACATCCAAATCAGTAATATCAGATTTAGTGGCAAGTAAACATCCACTCTTCAATTTTATTTCAGATGCAACACTAGATGATGGTTTATTAGGCTTATTATGTTGCTCAAATTCCTTTGCCACAATATGATTTTCACTCTCACTTTGCTCCTATTTTGCTTTACTAGATCTCGCAATGTCATCTTTCATAATATGTTCAGGAGACATAGGAAGCAAAGTTATATTTTTATCGTTATGAACAAGAGTATACTGATTTGTCCTACCATGGTCTATATAATTTTTATCAAAGTTCCATGGTCGACCAAGTAAAACGGAGCATGCTTGCATGGGTACCACATCACAATCAACATAATCAGAATATGTAGCAATGCTAAGATGCACACGAACAATACGTGTTACCTTAACCTTGCCACTGTTGTTGAACCACTGGATGTAATAAGGATGAGGATGTGGTCTGGTGGTGAGAGACAACTTCTCCACCATCTCCATGCTAGCCAAGTTGTTGTGACTCCCTCCATCGATGATGACACGAACAGAACGTTCCTTCACAACTCCCTTTGTATGGAACAAGTTGTGCCTCTGATTTTGCTCAGCCTATGTAACCTGCACACTCAAAACACGTTGAGCAACTAAACTTTCATACCTGTCAGCGTAGTCAGCAGCCATGTATTGTGTCTCTTGTTTAGTATCCTCAGCACCCTGATCTTCACTTGCAATAAGAGCCAAAGTCTCCTCATCATAATCACTAGCGGAGACATATCCACCATCCTTAGTAACAATCATCACATGCTTGGATGTGCATTCTCTCGTAAAATGACCTCTACCCTTGCAACAATGACAAATAGCCTCATGTGTTTGCCCTGTAGATGCCATGGATGAAGAACAGCTCTGTGCAGGCCCCGAAGGTGTGCTCTTGGTGGAGGGTGGGACAGGTTCATGTTTCCTGGTATCTTGGTTGGAGTTGGTGGCTGAAGTAGGCGGTGTTGCATCAGGACGTGTGGAAGTAGATGAGGTCCATGGCATCCATGATGAAGTGCGACCTGCAGAAAAAATAGTTCTCGCCAATGCTTGTTGATCCTGCACTTCACGTCCAGCTTTGCAAGCAAGATGGAATAAACGAGTGATAGTGTTATACCCCTTATACTCTAAAATAGTCTAAATATCTCCATTTAATCCACCCATAAAACGTGCAAGCATAGCTTCATTTTCTTCAACAATACCACATCTAATCATGCCAGTTTGTAATTCCTAATAATATTCTTCTACAAAAAAATTCCTTGTCTTAAATGCTGCAATTTTTGAAGTAATTCACGTTGATAATATGGTGGAACCCAACGAGTATGCATAATGATGACCCACAAGTATAGGGGGTCAATCGTAGTCCTTTCGATAAGTAAGAGTGTCGAACCCAACGAGGTGCAGAAGGAAATGACAAGCGGTTTTCAGCAATGTGATTTCTGCAAGCACTGAAATTGTAGGTAACAGATAGTTTGATAACAAGATAATTGGTAATGAGCAAGTAACGGTAACAGTAAATAAAGTGCAGCAAGGTATCCCAATCCTTTTGTGGCAAAGGACAGGCCAGAACAGTCTCTTATAATAGGCAAAGTGTTCTTGACGGTACACGGGAATTTCATCTAGTCACTTTTATCATGTTGGTTTGATTTGTGTTCGCTACTTTGATAATTTGATATATGCGTGGACCGGTGCTTGGGTGCTGTTCTTACTTGAACAAACCTTCCACTTATGATTAACCCCCTCACAAGCATCCGCAACTATGAGAAAAGTATTAAGATAAAATCTAACCATAGCATTAAACGTTTGGATCCAAATCAGCCCCTTACACAGTAGCGCATAAACTAGGGTTTAAGCTTCTGTCACTCTAGCAACCCATCATCTAATAACTACTCCACAATGCATTCCCTTAGGCCCAAGGATGGTGAAGTGTCATGTAGTCGACGTTCACATGACACAACTAAGGGATTCACAACATACATATCATCAAAATATCGAACACATATCAAATTCACATGATTACTTGCAACATGACTTCTCCCGTGACCTCAAGAACAAAGGTAACTACTCACAAATAATATTCATGCTCAAGATCAGAGGGGTATTAAATAGCATAATGGATCTGAACATATAATCTTCCACCAAATAAACCATATAGTAATCAACTACAAGATGTAATCAACACTACTAGTCACCCACAGGTACCAATTTGAGGTTCCGATACAAAGATTGAACACAAGAGATGAACTAGGGTTTGAGAGGAGATGGTGCTCTTGAAGATGTTGATGAAGATTGGTCTCCCAAAGATGAGAGGGTTGTTGGTGATGGCAATGGCTTTGATTTCCCCCTCCGGGAGGGAAGTTCCCCCGGCGGAATCGCTCCGCCGAAGGGCAAAAGTGCTCCTGCCCAAGTTCTGCCTCGAGACGGCGGCGTTTCGTCCCGAAAGTCCTCTCCTTATTTTTTCTAGGTCAAAAGACCTTAAGTACCAGAAGATGGGCACCGGAGGTGGGCTGGGCTGAGCACAACCCACCGGGGCGCCTGGGGGGCCTGGCGCGCCCTAGTGTCTTGTGCTCACTAGGTGGCCCCCTCCGGTAGTTATTTGCTCCAGTATTTTTCATATATTCCAAAATAATTCTCCGTGAAGTTTCGACTTATTTGGAGATGTGCAGAATAGGTATCTCTGATGTGCTTTTTCAGGTCCAGAATTCCTGTTGCTGGCATTCTCCCTCTTTGTGTAAACCTTGCATATTATGAGAGAAAAGGCATTAGAATTACTACATAAAACATTATTATGCATAAAAACATTATAAATAACAGTAGGAAATCATGGTGCAAAATGGACGTATCAACTCCCCCAAGCTTAGACCTCGCTTGTCCTCAAGCGAAAGCAGATATCGAAAAACATGTCCACATGGTTTGAGAGAGAGGTGTCGATAAAAACAAAATACGGACATAGTAGCATCATGCTTATTATCCTAGCAGCAACAAACTTTATCATAGATCTTATTCATATAAATTTTATCATATATAACTTCATCATATAACTTCTCATGAACAAGTAACAATTCATCACAACATAGAAGTATAAAGCATAAACCTTATTGAAAACCAACAAACTATGTTCTCAGTCAACTTTGCAACTACAATTCATCATATTTTCAGGAAGGGTCTCGTGTCGGAGCCTTTTGGCAAGTCCACATACTCAACTATCATTTAGTCTTCTATGATTGCTAACACTCACAGCATACCCATGAGCAAAAAGTTTCAGCCGGACACATAGAAAGATAGGGGCTTATAGTTTCGCCTCCCAATGTATTCACCTCAAGGGTGATGTCAACAATAATAACTCATGCTCACTCATATCCAACTGGATATATGTGCCTAGATCTTTCACCACCACATGATGCTTGCAAAAAGAAAAAAGTGAAAAGAAATAGGGAAGAATACTTTGACTCTTGCATAAAATTAAATACATAAAAGTAAAAGATAGGCCCTTCGCAGAGGGAAGCAGAGGTTGTCATGCACTTTTTAGTTTGTATGCCAAATCCCTTAATGCAAAAGAACGTCACATTATATTGCCCCCCATGATAGCAACCTTTATTATGCAGTCCGTCGCTTTTATTACTTTGCCATAATAAGTTTGTACAACGCTCAATTTTCTCTTACACTAATTGATCAAACACATTTAGAAGCAATTTTTATTGCCTTATTGCACCGATGACAACTTACTTGAAGGATCTTACTCGATCCATAGGTAGGTATGGTGGACTCTCAAAACATGAGTTTGGGTTTAGGGTTTTTGGATGCACAAGTAGTATTTCTACTTAGTGCGGAATTTTTGGCTAACAAAGATATTGAGCAAGCACCACATGTTGAAGGATTTATGACAATATAACTTCTATGTGAATATGAACAAACATAAATCATTACGTTGTCTTCCTTGTCCAACGTCAACAATTTTGGCATATAATATATAATGGGGGCTCACAATCATAAAAGATGTCCAAGATAGTGTATTTGCATGTGAATCTTATCTTCCCTTATTAATTCTTTCATGAATTGCATCATTGACCAATGCTATGTTTGTCAACCTCCAATAAATTTTACCACTTATACTTTTCCTTTTGTGATGTCATTACTTAGCATAAGATTAGCATATGATCCTTTTCATTTATTTCCTTTCTATTTTGATTGCAACAAGAAAGTAAAGAAGCAAAAGCTCAAACTAAACTTTATTATATAACTCTCACTCGATTACATAGATAGATAGATCACGAAACTAGCACTCGAAAATAGATCATACTAAACTTTTATTCAACTAAATCATGAAAGAGCTAAGGATCAAACTAAAATAGGTAAAGGTAAATAAAAGTGATGGTGATACGATACCGGGGCATCTCCCCCAAGCTTGGCTCAAGCCAAGGGGAGTGCCCATACCCGTGTACTCAAGTCTCCTTTGGTGGTGAAGATGATGAAGGTAGTGGTGATGAAGTAGCCTTCTTCTTCAACTTATATTTGAGCATAAAATTTTCCTCCCTTATAACCTCATTCTCTAACTCAAGCTTTAATATCTTTTTGCATAATATCGCCTTGCTCTCCTGCAGAAAACGAGATGGAATAAATTGAACCTTAGGTTTGTATCCTTTAGGGAGGCTTGACCTCTTGAATTCCACATGCTTGTCTCTGGGTTGAGGTAGTGGGTCATCCTCTTCCTCAGAGCTATCATCCCTTGTTTCCTTCATGTTGGCGTCTCCCTCCTCATCCGTGGTCCATCCATAAGGATCCACCTCTCCGTAGACCTTAGGATTTGCAATATAGTCAGCAACATAGCTCTCCCCCTTTGAATCTTGAGACGACATATTTTCAGACCTGTCAGGAAAACAGCACGAAACAAGAACAGGGGATTTTTCTGCGATGCGGTGGTCAAAACAATCGGGGGGTATATATAAAGAATTTTTTATCTTGGGAAGCAATAATATGGAAGGAAAACGGAGTCGGGAAGGTGTCCGAGGTGGGCACAACCCACCAGGGTGCGCCTGGCACGGCTGGGGCGCCCTGGTGTATCATGCTCACCTCGGTTGCTTTCATGTTTATTTCTTATTTTCCTAATTTTTGTAATATTCCAAAACTGACAGAAAATAGTTTTGCGGATTTTTTGGAGTCCGTTTACTTACCGTATCACGTACCTCCTCTTTTTTAGAATTCTGGAGTGTTCCAGAAGGTTTCTTTTATGTGTTCCTCCGGTGTCATGGTTTGGATAACATTGCTTTCAACATTAATAGGCGTACCTGAGATATAGTGTTTAATTCTTTGTCCATTGACCACCTTCGGGTTAGTACCTTCGGCATTATTAATCTTGATAGCTCCAGAACGATAAACCTCTTCGATAATATATGGTCCTTCCCATTTGGAAAGAAGCTTTCCTGCAAAAAAAATCTAAAACGAGAGTTGTACAAAAGAACATATTCTCCAACTTTGAATTCCCGCTTTTGGATTCTTTAGGCATGCCATCTTTTAACTTTCTCTTTGAATAGTTTGGCATTTTCATAAGCTTGGGTTCTCCATTCATCTAGTGAGCTAATATCATATAACCTCTTCTCACCGGCAAGTTTGAAATCATAATTGAGTTCTTTAATTGCCCAAAATGCTTTATGTTCTAACTCTAGAGGCAAATGATAAGCTTTTCCATATACCATTTTGTATGGAGACATACCCATAGGATTTCTATAAGTTGTTCTATAGGCCCAAAGTGCATCATCTAGTTTCTTAGACCAATTCTTTCGTGACTTATTGTCAGTTTTTTGTAATATTAATTTTATTTCTCTATTGCTAAGTTCAACTGGACCACTAGATTGAGGATGATAGGGTGATGCAATTCTATGGTTAGCATCATACTCCCTCTGTCCCAAAATAACTGTCTCAACTTTGTACTAGCTCTAGTACAAAGTTGTACTAAGCTTGAGACAGTTATTTTGGGACGGAGGGAGTATTTAGCAAGCATCTTACGGAAAGCACCATGAATAAAGTGCGAAACACCATCAGTCATTAAATATCAAGGGACTCCAAACCTCGGGAAAATAACTTCTTTAAGCATTTTAATGGAGGTGTTCTGATCAGCACTACTAGTTGGAATAGCTTCCACCCACTTAGTAACATAATCAACAGCAACCAAGATATGAGTGTACCCATTAGAGGAAGGAAAAGGTCCCATATAATCAAAACCCCAAACATCAAATGGTTCAACAACAAGTGAATAATTCATAGGCATTTCCTGACGCTTACCGATATTACCAATTCTTTGACATTCATCACAAGACAAGACAAACTTACAGACATCTTTGAATAGAGTAGGCCAATAAAAACCAGATTGTAATACCTTGTAAGTAGTTCTATCTCCCGCCTTTTGTCCTCCATAAGCTTCGGAATGACATTTCCATACGATTTGTTGCTTGACGTGGCTTGAGACTGCGTCGGTATTTCCCCAAAGAGGAAGGGATGATGCAGCACAGCGACGGTAAGTATTTCCCTCAGTTATGAAACCAAGGTATCGAACCAGTAGGAGGATCACCACCACCTAATAAGCAGCACCTGCACACAAATAACAAATACTTGCAACCCGACGCGTAAGAGAGGTTGTCAATCTCTCTACGGTAAAAAGATAGATTAGGTAATGATAGATAGGAGAGATAGATCTCTCAAGAACACAAAATAAAAAGGGCAAATAAAAAGTGCAGCAATATATTTTTGGGTTTTTGGTATAGTAGATCTGAAAACAAAGAGGCAAAAAGATAGATCGGAAAGCAATATGTTGGAAAACTAGACCCGGAGGCCGTAGGTTTCACTAGTGGCTTCTCTCATGAGTATAGCACACGGTGGGTCAACAAATTACTGTTGGGCAATTGATAGAAGATCAAATAATCATGACGATATCCAAGGCGATGATCATTATATAGGCATCACGTCCAAGATAAGTAGACCGACTCCTGCCTGCATCTACCACTATTACTCCACACATCGACCGCTATCCAGCATGCATCTAGTGTATTAAGTTCATGGAAAAATGGAGTAATGCAATAAGAACGATGACATGATGTAGACAAGATCTATTCATGTAAGAATACATCCCATGTTGTTATCCTTAATGGCAACGATACATGCGTGCCTTGCTGCCCCTTCGGTCACTGGGAAAGGACACCGCAAGATCGAACCCATCACAAAGCACGTCTTCCCATGGCAAGAAAAATCGATCTAGTTGGCCTAACTAAACCAAAGATTCGAAGAAGAAATACGAGGCTATAAGTAATCACGCATATAAGAGATCAAAGAAGACTCAAATAATATTCATGGATAGAAACTAATCATGAACTCAAAATTCATCGGATCCCAACAAACACACCGCAAAAGTTTACATCAAAAAAGATCTCCAAGAGACCATTGTATTGAGAATCAAAAGAGAGAGAGGAAACCATCTAGCTACTGCCTACGGACCCGTAGGTCTATGGTGGACTACTCACGCATCATCGGAGAGGCACCTATGAAGAAGATGAACCCCTCCGTGATGGAGTTAGATTGGATCTTGAGGCTCTGGAACTTGCGGCGGCTGGATGTGTTTTTCGTCAACTCCCTTAGGGTTTTCTGAATATTTGGGTATTTATAGGCATCAGAGGCGATGGAGGGGGGCCCCGTGGAGGGCACAACCCATCAGGGCGCGCCGGGGGCCCCCTGGCGCGCCCTGGTGGGTTGTGGCCTCCACAGCCCACCTCTCTGGCACTTCTTTGGCCCACTGGGTGTCTTCTGGTCCAAAAAAATCTCTAAAAAGTTTCATCGCGATTGGACTACGTTTGGTACTGATATTCTGGGAAGCAAAAAAACAAGCAAAAACAGCAACTGGCACTTTGGCACTATGTCAATAGGTTAGTCCCAAAAAATGATATAAAGTTGCTGTAAAGTGATTGTAAAACATCCAAGAATGATAATATAACAGCATGGAACAAGCAAAAATTATAGATACGTTGGAGACGTATCAGCATCCCCAAGCTTAATTCCTACTCGTCCTCGAGTCGGTAAATGATAAAAACAGAATTTTTGATGTGGAATGCTGCCTAACATGTTCATCTCATATTCTTTTCTTTGTGGCATGGACATTTGGACTTTTAGATGATTCAAAGCAATAGTCCAGTTTTAACATAATGACTTCAATACTCAAGCATGCCAACAAGCAACCATGTCTTTCAAAATATCAACACTAAAGAAAGTTATCCCTAGCCCATCATGCTCAATCATTGATCCATTCATGAAACACACTCAAATATTAGCTACACCTAGTGCTCAAGTACGATCATAGTGCCCCCTAGTTGATGCTTTATAAGAGAAGATGGAGACTCAAAGTAAAAATAAAAATTGCATAAAGTAAATAGATAGGCCCTTCGCAGAGGGAAGTAGGGATTTGTAGAGGTGCCAGAGCTCAAAGTTTTAAATTGAGAGAGAAAAAATATTTTGGGTGGCATGCCTTTCCTGTAAACGAAAACGACAAGGTAGCTCACAATACTTTCCATGCTAGATATCTCATAGGCGGTTCCCAAACAGAAAATAAAGTTTATTCCTTTTTCCACCATTCTTTCACATTCCATGGCGGGCTGTATCCACGGTTGCTTTCCATACCAACACTTTCCAATGAATTTATTATTTGACAACATAAAGTAAATATATTTTTTCTTTTTCATTTCGGGAATGGGCATCCCTATAATCGCCGCACTCTCATGCAATGACAAGTGAATAAACACTCATCTTGAGAATAACACATCTAGCATGGAAAAATATTGGACACTCCACCACCGTTTCATGAGCGGTACGAGCACACAAAAGAGAAGTTTATTTTGAAAATTAGAGATGGCGCATACAAATTTGCTTGGAACGGCATGGAAATATCACATATAGGTAGGTATGGTCGACTCATAAGGCAAAACTTGGTTTAAGGATTTTGGATGCACAAGTAGCATTTCTACTTAGTACAAATGGAGGCTAGCAAATAGATTGAGAAGCAACCAAACCAAGAAACAAAAATTCACATAAGTGAGCAGCATAACTAACACCGAATAATGCACCATAAGTAGGATGTAATTTCATTACATAACTATTGACTTTCGTACTTGCATAGGGAATCACAAACCTTAACACCAATATTCCTACTAAAGCATAATTACTCACTAACATGACTCACATATTACTATCATCATGTTTCAAAACTATTACTAGGAATCAAGTTTAATTTGTCCAATGATCTTCATGAATTTTTTTATTATATCCTCCTTGGATATCTATCACTTTGGGACTAGTTTCATATATTGCCATTGCTTTTGACAAGCTCAAACAAATTTAAGTGAAGCACATGAGCATAGAGTTTTCATCTCTCAAAATAGTATAAGTGAAGCATGAGAGGATTTCTTCAAAATTTACTAACTCTCAAATTAATCTAAGTGAAGCATGAGAGTATTTCTTCAAAAAATTCCAAGCACACCGTGCTCAAAAAGATATAAGTGAAGCACTAGAGCAATTCTATAGCTCAAAAAGTTTAAGTGAAGCGTATAGAGCAATTCTAACAAATCATAGCATAATTTTGGCTCTCCCAAATAGGTGTGTCCAGCAAGGATACAAGTGACAAACTAACAAGCAAAGCAAGCAAAGACTCAAATGATACAAGTCGCTCCAAGCAAAACTCATGATATGTGACGAATAAAAATATAGCTCCAAGTAAAATACCGATGGTCGTTAGAAGAAAGAGGGGATGCCACTCGTGGGCATCCCCAAGATTAGCTGCTTGTTTCTCTTTGGATATATCTTGGGGGTGCTGTAGCATCCCCAAGCTTGGGCTCTTTTCACTCCTTATTCCTTCATCCATCGTGATCTCACCCAAAACATGAAAACTTCAATCACACAAAACTCAACAAAATCTTTGTGAGATCCGTTAGTATAATAAAGCAAATCACTACTTCAGGTGCTGTTGCAAACCCATTCATATTTTATTATTGCATTATATCTACTGTATTTTAACTTTACCATGCCTGATACCCTTCAATAAAACCCATTGATTCATCAAAACAAGCACACAATGCAACGAAAACAGAATCTGTCTTAAACAGAACAGTCTGTAGTAATCTGTCCTCTAACCATACTTCTGTAACTCTAAAAATTCTGAAAAATTAGGACAATGTAAATATTTTGTATAGAAACACTTTTTTAAAATTGCAGCTCAAGATCACATCCCAGTAAAAAATGAAAATTCGAACATTGGACGCAAAGTTTCTGTTTCAGATTCAGCATCGCTTCTACTCATCTTATGAATCATCCTAAAGGCTCTACTTGGCACAAACACTAAATAAACCATAAAAACACAATCATAGCAGAGGCATAATTGTGTCAACACTCAAAAACAGAAAGTAAAAAAGCAAAAATAAATTTATTCATTGGGTTGCCTCCCAACAAGCGCTATCGTTTTACGCCCCTAGCTAGGCATAACGCATAGTTTCAAGTATTGTCATCTTTGGTTTTGGATCCATAGGATGCTCTCATGATTGATTCATATGGTGGCTTAATTCTTGTTCTAGGGAAGTGTTCCATACCCTTTCTTAGTGGAAATTGAAAACGAATATTGCCTTCTTTCATATCAATCACGGCACTTATAGTGCGTAAGAACGGTCTACCAAGTATAATGGGACAAGACGGATTGCAATCAATATCAAGCACAACAAAATCTATGGGAACATAGTTCCTATTTGCAAGAATAAGAACATCATTAATTCTTCCCAAAGGTTTTTTAATAGTAGAATCCGCTAAGTGCAAATTAAGCCAACATTCTTCAATATTGGTGAGACCAAGCACATCACATAAAGATTTCGGAATCGTGAAAACACTAGAACCCAAATCACATAAAGCAAAGCACTCATAATTTTTGATCTTGACTTTAATAGTAGGTTACCACTCATCATGTAATTTTCTAGGAATAGAAATCTCCAACTCCAACTTTTCTTCAAACGATTTCATCATGGCATCAACGATGTGTTTAGTAAAAGCTTTATTTTGCTCATAAGCATGGGGTGAATTCAACATGGATTACAGCAAAGAAATATATTCAATCAGAGAGCAACTATCATAATTAAATTCATTGAAATCCAAAATAGTGGGCACATCACTAGTTAAAGTTTTGACCTCTTCAAACCCACTTTCATCAAAAATTTCATCAAGATTTTCACCCTCCAAATTATTGGGACGCCTTCTAACTAACGTTGACTCTACTTAAGTCCCTTTATCATCAATTTTAATGTTACTAAACAAGGAATCAATAGAAGAAACACCAATCACTTTAAGATCTTCATCATTTTTATGAAGGCGATCACTAGAAAACGATTTTTCTAAGATTGCTCTTTTAGCTCTAAGCATAGCGGTTCTTTTCTTACTTTCATCCATAGAGACATATAAAGCTTTAATTGATTCATCAATCTTAGGCACAAAAGCTTTCAACTTGAGATTTTCAACATCATGAGAAATTATATCAATGCTTCTAGACATATCATCGATCTTATTCAACTTTTCTTCTATCGTAGTATTGAAAACCTTTTGCGCATTGATAAATTATTTAATATTACTCTCAAGATCAGAGGTGTTCCTATTATTATTGTAAGATTAATTACCATAATTATTAGAGGAATTTCCAGGAAAAGGCGTAGGATTAAAATTACCTCTATAAGCATTGTTATTGAAATTGTTTCGCGAGAAAAAGTTCACATCTACGGAATCACTATTTTGCTCAATCAAGGTAGACAAAGGCACATCATTAAGATGAATAGGAGCATTTTTACTAGCAACCAATTTCATCAAAGCATCAACCTTATCACTCAAAGTACTAATTTCTTCAACCGAATTAACCTTTTTACTAGTAGGAGCTCTTTCGGTATGCCATTGCGAATAATTTGCCATAATATTGTCTAATAGTAGCTTCACCCAAAGTAATTTCCATAAAAGTACCACCCGCGGCAGAATCTAAAAGATTTCTAGAGACAAAATTCAATCCCGCATAAAAAATTGTATGATCATCCAAAGATTTAAACCATGAGTAGGATAATTTATTAGCATCAATTTCATTCTTTCCCAAGATTGTGCAACATGTTCATGCTCAAGTTGCTTAAAATTCATGATTTGTGTCCTAAGGGAAATAATTTTTGCAGGCAGAAAATACTTAGTGATAAAAGCATCCTTGCACTTATTCCAAGAATCGATACTATTGCGAGGCAAAGAGAAAAACCAAATTTTTGCACGATCCCGCAAGGAAAAAGGAAATAACTTCAACTTCACTATATCATTGTCCACATCTTTTTTCTTTTGCATATCACACAATTCTACGAACGTGTTTAGATGGGACGTGGCATCCTCATTAGGAGTACCGGCAAATTGATCTTTCATGACAAGATTCAACAAAGCGGCATTAATATCACAAGACTCCGCTCTAATGGTGGGAGGAGCAATTGGAGTACTAATAAAATCATTGTTATTAGTATTGGAAAAATCACACAACTTGGTGTTTTCTTGAGTCATCGTGACTACGCAAACAAGATTGCAAGCAAGCAAGAGATCTGACGAGAAAAAGGCAAACAAAAAAGAGGGCGAATAAAACGGCAAATTGGTGAAGTGGGGGAGAGGAAAACGAGACGCAAATGGCAAATAATGTAATTGCAAGGAGATGGGATTTGAGATTAGGAACCTGGTAGGTGATGATGGTATCTCCTCGGCGCCAGAGATTGGCACATAGAAGAGACCGCTTCCTCCCCGGCAACGGTGCCAGAAATTCCTTTGACGTGGCTTGAGACTACGTCGGTATTTCCCCAAAGAGGAAGGGATGATGCAGCACAGCGACGGTAAGTATTTCCCTCAGTTATGAAACCAAGGTATCGAACCAGTAGGAGGATCACCACCACCTAATAAGCAGCACCTGCACACAAATAACAAATACTTGCAACCCGACGCATAAGAGAGGTTGTCAATCTCTCTACGGTAAAAAGATAGATTAGGTAATGATAGATAGGAGAGATAGATCTCTCAAGAACACAAAATAAAAAGGGCAAATAAAAAGTACAGCAATATATTTTTGGGTTTTTGGTATAGTAGATCTGAAAACAAAGAGGCAAAAAGATAGATCGGAAAGAAATATGTTGGAAAAGTAGACCCGGGGGCCGTAGGTTTCACTAGTGGCTTCTCTCATGAGTATAGCACATGGTGGGTCAACAAATTACTGTTGGGCAATTGATAGAAGATCAAATAATCATGACGATATCCAAGGCGATGATCATTATATAGGCATCACATCCAAGATAAGTAGACCGACTCCTGCCTGCATCTACCACTATTACTCCACACATAGACTGCTATACAGCATGCATCTAGTGTATTAAGTTCATGGAAAAATGGAGTAATGCAATAAGAACGATGACATGATGTAGACAAGATCTATTCATGTAGGAATAAACCCCATCTTGTTATCCTTAATGGCAACGATACATGCGTGCCTTGCTGCCCCTTCGGTCACTGGGAAAGGACACCGCAAGATCGAACCCATCACAAAGCACCTCTTCCCATGGCAAGAAAAATCGATCTAGTTGGCCTAACTAAACCAAAGATTCGAAGAAGAAATACGAGGCTATAAGTAATCATGCATATAAGAGATCAAAGAAGACTCAAATAATATTCATGGATAGAAACTGATCATGAACTCAAAATTCATCGAATCCCAACAAACACACCGCAAAAGTTTACATCAAATAGATCTCCAAGAGACCATTGTATTGAGAATCAAAAGAGAGAGAGGAAGCCATCTAGCTACTGCCTACGGACCCGTAGGTCTATGGTGGACTACTCACGCATCATCGGAGAGGCACCTATGAAGAAAATGAACCCCTCCATGATGGTGTTAGATGGGATCTTGAGGCTCTGGAACTTGCGGTGGCTGGATGTGTTTTTCGTCGACTCCCTTAGGGTTTTCTGAATATTTTGGTATTTATAGGCATCAGAGGCGGTGGAGTGGCACAACCCATCAGGGCGTGCCCTGGTGGGTTGTGGCCTCCACAGCCCACCTCTCTGGCACTTCTTTGGCCCACTGGGTTGTAGGAGATATGCCCTAGAGGCAATAATAAATGTTATTGATTATCTCCCTGTTCATAATTAGGTTTATGTTCCGTGCTATAACTGCTATGGTTCTCGAGTCTACAATAACCACGAGGCTCGGAGGAAGACTCATATGCACGTGTGGAATAATAAACAGTAAAATGTATTCCTAGTCTGGCCTCTAAGACTAGCTCAAGTGTTGCATGATGGTTCTGTTTTCCTGATCATGGGCATGTCTATACCAGCAACTTTGAGGGCACAATGTTGGAAGAACATTTGTGTTGAATCGACCCGTATTGATGTTATGCTATGAGATACATTCGTCATAAGTTAATGGTTAATAACACAGAGATGGTTAACGTTTGCATGATTCCTTAGACCGTGAGAGTATCGAGTTTCTTCATGCTTGCTTCATGAACTTTGGGGTTTGTTAAACGTCATCCGTAAATGGGTGGCTATTACGGCGGCTTACGGGTTCATGGAAAAGTATGTCAAGTAACTTGATAGCTCAAGATTGGGATTTGCTCCTCCGACGATGGAGAGATATCTCTGGGCCCTCTCGGTGTTACGGTATCCATCATCGTCTGGCCAGACACTTTGTGATTTGATCACGGGGATGCCGGAACACGGGAACGAGAAAAGAGAACAATACCGGTAACGAGGTAACTGGCATAGTGGACAAGTTGTTGATCCACGGGGATGCCAACATGTCTCACCTCGGGTATTTGTAACATATCGCGAAGCAACAGGAATAGCACACGGCAGCTGGAGGTTCACTCGAATATTCATTCGTGTGGGTATAGGGGTCAATATGGGTGTCCACGGCTCCGATGTTGATCATTGATCGGAAGGGGTTCCGGGTCATGTCTATGCTTCACCGAACCTATAGGGTCACACGCTTAAGGGTCATCTATCTGCTGAATACTAGACAGGGAGTCTGAGAGAAAATCACCAAAAAAGTTTTCGGACACCGGAAAAGTTTCGGACAGCGGAAAAGTTCCGCAGAGAGAACACTGGAACAGTTTCGGTAAAACTAAAAAGTTGTTTCAGGGGATACCATAAAGTCAAATTGGTTTTGGCACATGCCTGATAATTCTTGGAGGGTGCCAGAATCATTCTGGAAACTTTCTGGAATTTTCCGGGATGAAAACCGGAAATGTTCCGGAGCTGCCGAAACCGCTTCAGATGCTTTTCGCAGATGAAAATCACTAAACCGGAATTGTTCTGGATCGCATTGAAAATTATTTTAGTGGGTACTGGAAATGTTCTAAGCCCACATAAATATTTTCAATTCGACCGGACGCTGAAAAATGTCGTCGTGAATAGTGAAAGTGCTTTTTGGGATATTTTTGGAAAGTCACCTTTTGGGATATTTTCCCAAAAGGCTTCTAGAAGGGATGGATGGATGAGGACCACCTTGGGGGCCCCACAAGGGTTGTGGCCGGCCAAGAAGGGGGCTCCACCTTGGAGCCCCACTTGCCCACTTGCTTTCCCATTTTGCCATTGGAAAGTGTTTCCTTCATGGGCAAGTTTTGGTATTTTGAATACCCATCGTACCCCTTGGCTTTCCTATAAATAGAGGTGGAGAGGGCTGCCATCTCTTGATCCTTCTCTCATACACATGCCATTTGACTTGTCTGGCTTCTCTCTCCCTCCCAGCGAAATAGTTTCGTAGAGCCGAAAGGCTGTCTGGGTTCCGGCAGGAACTAGTTCTGGACGGCGAAGCCCTGCCGGATAGATGACACCGTATGTGTGCAACTCTGTAGAGAGATCGTAGTTTCGGTCTTAGTTCGAGAGTGCCTCCCGAAGGGCTGTCCGTGGGACCGTCCGAGTTTCGAAGGTCCTCCCGAAGGGCTGTCCGAGTGACTGTTCGAGTTTCGATGGTCCTCCCGAAGGGCTGTCCGCGACACCGTCCGGGGGACTGTCCGACCGCCTCCTGGAGGGCTGTCCGAGGGGCGGATGAGGGTATACATCCTCGCGGTTGGGAGGTTGTAAATCCTAGCTGCGGGGATCTGCACCGCCGATCGTCATCGACTCTACTTCCGCTGCGCTACGAGTCGGTAACGAAAAAGATCAAACCTTGTATGCAGTCTCCATAGTGGTCCTGGGCTGGTGCGTAGGTTGGAAATTTTTTGTTTTCTGCTGCGTTACCCTACATGGGTGTCTTCTGGTCCAAAAAAATCTCCAAAAAGTTTCGTCACGATTGGACTCCGTTTGGTACTGATATTATGCGATGTAAAAAAACAAGCAAAAACATCAACTGGCACTTTGGCACTATGTCAATAGGTTAGTCCCAAAAAAAGATATAAAGTTGCTATAAAGTGATTGTAAAACATCCAAGAATGATAATATAACAGCATGGAACAAGCAAAAATTATAGATACGTTGGAGACGTATCATTCCTATTCATGCTCAGGTACACAACGTCTAATAATACCATCTACTCCTTCTTTGTAAAGATGTGGGTCATTCCAAAAGTAATGTCTTAAATCATAGAAGAATTTTTCTTTTGTTGGTATGTGAAACTAGGTGGTATATATTTAGCAACAATGTAGTTAGCATAATCAGCATACCAAGGAGTGTTTTGAGAAACATTTATTGCAGCTAATTGTTCATCAGGAAAACTATCATCAATAGGTAGTGGGTCATCAAGATTATTTTCTAACCTAGACAAGTTATCGGCTATGGGGTTCTCGGCTCCTTTCCTATCAGTGATATGTAAATCAAATTCTTGAAGCAAAAGAACCCACCTAATGAGTCTAGGTTTAGCATCTTTCTTTTCCACAAGGTATTTTATAGCAACATGATCGGTGTGAACAATAACTTTGGAGTCCACAATGTAAGATCTAAATTTATCACAAGCAAACACAACTGCTAAAAATTCTTTTTTAGTAGTAGCATAATTTCTTTGGGCACTGTCTAGAGTTTTGCTAGCATAATGGATAACATTTAATTTTCTTATCAACTCTTTGTCCTAGAACAGCACCAACAGCATAATCACTAGCATCACACATAATTTCAAAAGGCAAGTTCCAATCAGGTGGTTGAACGATAGGTGCAAAAGTTAAGGCTTTCTTGAGTGTTTCAAAGGCTTCTACACAATCACCATCAAAAACAAGTGGAATATCCTTTTGTAAAAGATTAGTAAGAGGCCTGGAAATTTTATAGAAGTCTTTAATGAACCTCCTATAGAAACCAGCATGACCAAGGAAACTCTGAATACCTTTAATATCTTTAGGACATGGCATTTTCTCAATTGCATCAACTTTAGCTTTATCCACCTCAATACCTCATTCAGATACTTTATGCCCCAAGACAATACTTTCATTAACCATAAAGTGGCACTTCTTCCAATTCAAGATGAGATTAGTTTGTTCACATCTCTGCAAAACTAGATCAAGGTTGCTTAAGAAATCATCAAAGGAAGTTCCATAAACGGAGAAATCATCCACGAAAACCTCCACAATCTTTTCACAAAAATCAGAGAATATAGCAGTCATACATCTTTGAAAGGTAGCAGGTGCATTGCATAAACCAAAAGGCATACATCTATATTCATAGGTTCCCAAAGGACAAGTAAAGGTGGTTTTCTCTTGATCAGATTGTGATACAGGTATTTGTGAGAAACCAGAATATCCATCCAGAAAACAAAATTGTGTGTGCTTAGATAATCTTTCTAGCATTTGATCAATGAAAGGCAAAGGGTAATGATCTTTTCTAGTAGCTTTATTTAATTTTCTAAAATCAATTACCATTCTATAGCCAGTGACAATTCTCCGTGGAATGAGTTCATTTTTATCATTAGAACAACAGTAATACCTCCCTTCTTAGGGACACAATGAACGGGACTTACCCATCTACTATGAGATATGGGATAGATTATACCTGCTTCAAGAAGCTTTAATATTTTAGTTCTTACCACTTCTTTCATCTTAGGATTCAATCGCCGTTGGTGATTAACAACGGGTTTAGCATCAGGTTCCATATTAATCTTGTGCTCACATAGAGTGGGACTAATGCCCTTAAGATCATCAAGAGTATATCCAATAGCATCCCGGTGCTTCCTCGGAATTTTTAATAATCTTTCTTCTTCATGTTCTGAAAGGTTAGCACTAATAATAACAGGATATGTCTTTTTCTCATCAAGATAAGCATACTTCAAAGTGTCAGGCAATTGTTTTAATTCAAACACAGGATCACCTTTAGGTGGAGGAGGACCTCCTAGAGTTTCAATAGGCAAATTCTGTTTTAGAAGAGGCTGTTGTTCAAACAAAATTTTATCTATTTCATTTCTTTCATGCAAGTGCATATCATTTTCATGGTCTAGCAAATATTGTTCTAGTGGATCTGTAGGAGGTACGGCAATAGAAGCAAGACCAATTATTTCATCCTTACTAGATAATTCTTTATCACGAGGTTGTCTACTAAACTTGGAAAAATTAAATTCATGAGACACATCACCAAAACTAACGCCGACAGTTTGTTTTTCACAATCTATCTTAGCATTAACGGTGTTCAAGAAAGGTCTACCAAAGATAATGGGACAAAAGTCATCTTGTGGGGAACCAAGAACTAGAAAATCAGTAGGATATTTTATTTTCTCACACAAGACTTCAACATCTCTAACAATCCCAAGTGGTGTGATGGTGTCTCTATTAGCAAGTTTAATAGTAACATCTATGTCTTCTATTTCGACGGGTGCTATATCATTCATAATTTCTTGGTATAAGGTAAAAGGAATAGCACTCACTCTAGCACCCATATCACATAAACCATGATAGCAATGATCTCCTATTTTGACTGTGACAACAGGCATGCCCACTACGGGTCTATGTTTATCTTTTTCATCAGGTTTGGCAATTCTAGCGGCTTCATCACAGAAGTAAATAACATGCCCATCAATATTTTCTACCAAGAGATCTTTACCATAGCAACACTAGGTTCTACTTTAACTTGTTCAGAGGGCTTAGGTGCTTTAATATTACTTTTGTGAACCACAGTTGATACCTTAGCATGTTCCTTTATCCTAACAGGGAAAGGTGGTTTCTCAATATAAGCAGTAGGCACAACTGGATCAACATTGTAAATGATGGTTTCATCTTTAGCTACGACCAGTTCTTTAACTTCTTCTTTAATAGGGGATGATATTTAAACCACTTCTCCTTAGGGAGATCAACATGAGTAGCAAATGATTAACAAAAAGAGGCTACTATCTCAGAGTCAAGTCCATATTTAGTGCTAAACTTGTGAAAAGCATCGGTATTCATAAAAGATTTAACACAATCAAACTCAAGATTAATACCTGACTCATTACCTTCGTCGAGTTCCCAATATTCAGAGTTGCGTTTAATTCTTTCTAAGAGATCCCACTTGAATTCAATAGTTTTCTTCATAAAAGAACCAGTACAAGAAGTATCGAGCATGGACCGATCATTATTAGAAAGCCGAGCATAAAAATTCTGAATAATAATTTCTCTCGGGAGCTCATGATTGGGGCATGAATATAACATTGACTTAAGCCTCCCCCAAGCTAGAGCGATGCTTTCTCCTTCACGAGGCCAAAAATTATATATATAATTCCGATCACGATGAACTAGATGCATAGGATAAAACTTTTGGTGGAATTCCAATTGCAATCGATTACAGTTCCCTGATACAATATCATCACATAGCATATACCATGTCAATGCTTTTCCCTTCAAAGATAAAGGGAAACCCTTCTTATTAACTTCATCTCCGGATAAACCTGCAAGCTTAAATAATCCACAAACTTCATTCACATGTATTAGATGCATATCAGGATGTTCAGTTCCTTCTCCTGCATATGGATTAGCTAGCAGTTGTTCTACCATACCCAAAGGAATTTCATAACCAATATTTTCAGTAGGTGCAATAGGTTGAGGGGCAACTAATTGTGGTTCCGGTCGAGGTGAAGATACCCCGAACAAACCCCTCAAAGGATTGTTTTCCATAGTAGCAAGTGACAATAAATTTCAGCACGTAATATAAGTTTTTCCTTACCGATTTCCACTTACCAAGAGCGCTTCACTCCCCGGCAACGGCGCCAGAAAAGAGTCTTGATGACCCACAAGTATAGGGGGTCAATCGTAGTCCTTTCGATAAGTAAGAGTGTCGAACCCAACGAGGAGTAGAAGGAAATGACAAGCGGTTTTCAGCAAGGTTATTTCTGCAAGCACTGAAATTGTAGGTAACATATAGTTTGATAGCAAGATAATTGGTAACGAGCAAGTAACAGTAATGGTAAATAAAGTGCAGCAAGGTAGCCCAATCCTTTTGTGGCAAAGGACAGGCCAGAATAGTCTCTTATAATAGGCAAAGTGTTCTTGAGGGTACACGGGAATTTCATCTAGTCACTTTTATCATGTTGGTTTGATTTGCGTTCGCTACTTTGATAATTTGATATGTGGCTGGACCGGTGCTTGGGTGCTGTTCTTACTTGAACAAACCTCCCACTTATGATTAACCCCCTCGCAAGCATCCGCAACTATGAGAAAAGTATTAAGATAAAATCTAACCATAGCATTAAACGTTTGGATCCAAATCAGCCCCTTACGAAGTAGCGCATAAACTAGGGTTTAAGCTTCTGTCACTCTAGCAACCCATCATGTAATAACTACTCCACAATGCATTCCCTTAGACCCAAGGATGGTGAAGTGCCATGTAGTCGACGTTCACATGACACCACTAAGGGAATCACAACATACATATCATCAAAATATCGAACACATATCAAATTCACATGATTACTTGCAACATGACATCTCCCGTGACCTCAAGAACAAAGGTAACTACTCAAAAATAATATTCATGCTCAAGATCAGAGGGGTATTAAATAGCATAATGGATCTGAACATATAATCTTCCACCAAATAAACCATATAGTAATCAACTACAAGATGTAATCAACACTACTAGTCACCCACAGGTACCAATCTGAGGTTCCGGTACAAAGATTGAACACAAGAGATGAACTAGGGTTTGAGAGGAGATGGTGCTGTTGAAGATGTTGATGAAGACTGGCCTCCCAAAGATGAGGGGGTTGTTGGTGATGACGATGGCTTCGATTTCCCCCTCCGCGAGGGAAGTTCCCCCGGCGGAATCGCTCCGCCGGAGGGCAAAATTGCTCCTGCCCAAGTTCCGCCTCGAGACGGTGGCGTTCCATCCCAAAAGTCCTCTCCTTATTTTTTCTAGGTAAAAAGACCTTAAGTACCAGAAGATGGGCACCGGAGGTGGGCTGGGCTGAGCACAACCCACCAGGGCGCGCCTGGAGGGCCTGGTGCGCCCAGGTGTCTGGGGCTCACTAGGTGGCCCCCCTCCGGTAGTTATTTGCTCCGGTACTTTTCATATATTCCAAAATAATTCTCTGTGAAGTTTCAGCTTATTTGGAGATGTGCATAATAGGTATCTCTGATGTTCTTTTTCAGGTCCAGAATTCCAGTTGCCGGCATTCTCCCTCTTTGTGTAAACCTTGCATATTATGAGAGAAAAGGCATTAGAATTACTACATAAAGCATTATTATGCATAAAAACATTATAAATAACAGTAGGAAATCATGATGCAAAATGAACGTATCACATAACAGTTTTCAAAGCAGCCCAAGTAGTAGGCATATTATCATGATGTATTCTACAATGTTCAAACTACTAAACACAAGCAAAACTAGTGAATGCACAAACAGCAGCAGCAACACGTCTATCCTCAGGAAATTGTAAGCATGTAAAACGTTGTTCTGTTTCTAACTCCCAAGTAAGATATATATCAGGAACATATCTACCCTGAAATGTCAGAATATTCAATTTAAGTTTAGGGAGATGGTCATGATCCCATACCTGAGGGGGTGGTGCAGCCCTACCATTGCGATTATATCCATGTGGACGACCTGGTGCTTGTTCTGGTGGTTTCCCCTGGAGCTGATTGGGAGCAACCTCTCCCTCATCATCAGAATCACCATCATAGTCCTCATTCTGCTCAACTACAGTCGTAGCAGCAACAATGGCATCAGAATTTTGGCCTTGCTCGATAGGCACACGTCGCGCTCGTCCCACGAAATTTGACCGATGTTGTTGTTGCCGAGGTATGACAGGTGCAGCTGGTGGTAGACGTGCAAGCACCTCATTGGACTTAGCGTCCATCTTGGTGTCCAACGTCTTCTCCAAACCATGTAGCTTCTCCATGGCCTCTCCAAGGCTCGTCACCAAGTCGTGCACCTGTTCACCCATTATTTGTTGAAATTTATCGTGGAGCTCCTTGTTCGTCATGACCTCCCAGTCGATCTCGCCGTCTTGTGATCCTTTCTTGGTTAGCAGCAATAGGAAGACACAAGAATATGAACCTACAGACTACTAGGAAGTGGTGGTGGTGGTGTTTCACAAATCCGTCAAGCAAATCTCAAATTCTTACCAGTTCTTACCCAGCAGCAGGCGGTGATCGTCAACCGTTGTAGTCAAAAACCCTCAAAGCTTGGATATAGCGATTGACAGGTGTTTGTCAAACGCACGAAGTAGATGTATGTGGAGCTGGGAAGGCTTATAATATGGTAGCAAAAAGGGTCAACAAAAATCAGTTTAGAGATGCAAAGTTGAAAAGATGCTCAACGATGGTACCGTGCTGGTCCTAGGCTAGACCATACTAGAGACGCGAGCCTAGAACACCAACAAAAACACGACGCTACACATAATCAAGGGAAGAGCACACTCTGGAAAAAAAAATATCTCTCTTTTTGGTGCCTCTTTTTTTGCGCTTTTTTTTTTCTTCAGAAAATCACTATAATGGCGAGTGTCTCAAAACTCTTCCCAAGGCGTATAAACAGGATAGGCACGAAAAAAAATTGACTAATTTTTTTTCTGGAACGATTCGGGGCTGCGACGACCAAAAAGTGTGACAAAAAATCACTATGGTGGCAAGTGTCTCAAAACGCTCTGCAAAGCCTAAAAACGGGACAGGGAAAAAATATTTTCACCAACCGAAATTTTGGCCTAACAACTGTCCAGGGGTCTCCAGACTTCTTTTTTTTCGAAACCTACTCAGGCAAGGAAACACGAAACTGAAAATAGAAGGATCTCGAAAGCAATCCGCTGAGGAATTTGGATTAACGACGGATATGGGGTGGTGATATATGGCAGCGGAGATGATGATGGTGGGTGGTGATATATGGCAGTGGTGACGATGATGGTTGGTGATGGTATATGGCAGCGGTGATGATGGTAGTGGGCGATGGTATATGGCAGCGGTGAATATGATGGTGGATGGCAGCGAAGTTGAAGATGGTGCGGTGGCGGCATGATAACTTGTGAACAGAACTCGAAACTCTAAAGGACTAGACACTAAGACCAGCAACTTGACACGACGATGCAACCGCAAATTCAACAAAGCAAACACTGAACAGATAATTGCAAAGGATCATATTAGTTTGGATATGATGATCTAACCCTAATTTCTTTTGTGGCTTTTTCGTGGACTGTAAGTATGAAGCACAGATGCAATCTAAACTACAAAAAACTGGTAAAATCTCACCGAGCAACCTGGAAATCTGATACCACTTGATAGAGGCAAAGGTGTCCCGTCTTTCGATGAGATGGTGGCTATCGTTTTTGGTGGAGTAGACTTTGATGATCCGACTACGAACGTGTGATGACGTCGCGCCTTAGCAATCGCTAAACCAACTCCGAGAGGTTATTGAGCACGCCGGATCGCGATCAACCTGACCACGAAGGTCTATTTCCTGCGCGCAAACGAAGAACAAGCAAGAAATTGAAATTGCAATTTGGCTATTGCGAATATAAGAGGAAAACTTTATTGATGAAAGTGGGGTTCTGTGACATCTTGGTCTGATCATGGAACACAAACGAAGGACGCGAAGTAGCAGCTATGGCGAACTTATAATCTAAACAAACCCAAGTTGAAACGGCGCCCTAAGGGCTATATATATGGGGGGATAGAGGGGGATTTCGTGGCCCCTTGGAGGAGGGGTCCGAAACCAACCCTAACTCAGTTTCCCCACACATACGGACTCTAAAAACAGCCTATAATATGGTATTTCGAAATTACATGGGCCTGGACCAAAAATAAGGTGGCGCGGCACCTATAATAGCCTATGGACAAAATTTATAAAGTGGCTTCTTGAATATTTCGTCCAAGCCTTCATGCTCTCATTATGGTGGCTTCAAAGTGCGAAAATCACCACTAGAAGCTCCATTGTTCTTTCCCGCGTGCGCACCTTCTTCTTCATGCTTGTTCCCTCTCCATTGGACATCCTTCTTGTCCATGCTAGGTCCTTCATTCATAAGTAAAACAAAAGTATCTAATTTAGGCAGCATCATATGTTCATAAACATTAGAAGAATTTCCAAGAAACGAAAGTACTTGGTAATTCAATAGGCGTGCGCGAGCTCTAGTAACTGGTCCAGTATGTATAGCAATAGGGGTTGTGGGTGTAACAATGGTATTGATGTCCTCATCAAATAGGAACTTTGGAGTGATTCTTTGTCGCACATTGAGGGATGGTTATATGATTCAATTATATATATATTAGTATTGTTGAATGATTGCACTAGCGAAAGTATGAACCCTAGGCCTTGTTTCCAAGCATTGATATAACGTCTTTGCTCGTTGTTTACTACTTGCTGCCTTGCTGTTTTTATATTTTCAGATTATAAAAACCTATTTTTACCATCCATATTGCACTTGTATCACCATCTCTTCGCCGAACTAGTGCACCTATACAATTTACCATTGTATTGGGCGTGTTGGGGACACAATAGATTTCTTGTATTTGATTGCAGGGTTGTTTGAGAGAGACCATCTTCATCCTACACCTCCCATGGATTGATAAACCTTAGGTCATCCACTTGAGGGAAAATTGCTACTGTCCTATAAAACTCTGCGCTTGGAGGCCTAACACGAGTCTACAAGAATAAAATTGTGTAGTAGACATCGGACTACTGGCCGTTGGAGCTACCTCGCGTAGTTGCACGACCACCGTGACCGAGCCAAACGCCTACTGCTTCGGTCGGCGACGACGGCATTGCGTCGCCGAAATTAGGGTCAAGCACCAGCCGATAGGCGTCAAGGAGGCATAGGAGGCACGTGTGCAAGCTACTCGTCGTCGGTGGGACTACCATCGACGCTCCACGTGTAGCCACCCAGTTTCTTCATCCTTGCCACAAGGTGTTCGACAAAATTTGCACAAGGTGAAAATTTGGTTACACTTGTTGGGTTTTTTTATCATGCACGAAGACATAGTTTGATGGAGATTTCCTTATTGTAGATGAGCTCATGTGAGTCCTCTGTTTGGGATAATTCCTCATCGGATGAGGAATATGACTTGGTTGATAAAGAGGACATTGCTTTGCTCGTAACGCACAAGAAGAAGTCAAAGCATGTCGGTTCCATGTTTGACCGTGAGTACGTATGGAAAGAATGGCTAGAGGCGCATGAAAGATTGATACGCAACTATTTTGTTACTTCGTCAGTTTTTCTAGAGAGGTACTTTGGACGCCGGTTCGGGATGTCCAAGGATTTGTTTATTCACATTTGCAATTCTATGAAGCAACATGACCGATCGTTCGAGCAGGGGAGGACTTGCGCTGGACTGCTTGGACATAACACTGGGCAGAAGGTCATTACCGCATTGCGCATGATGGCCTATGATGTTCCGGCACATTACATTGATAATAATTTGACAATGACAGAGAGTACTTTATCTTTTATGTCAAGCAATTTGCAAATACTATATGTAAGTGTTCGGTCTAGAGTAAAGCCACCAAGAATCCTAAGCTGCATGATGGACCTGCAAAATTGACCAAGTATATTTGTTGAAAAGATGATCATTGCTAGCTTTCCACATAATCGAAATTGTAGAGAATATAGTCACAATAGAGGAATAGGATTGGAACTTCTAAGTAGAATCATTAGAAGCATAGAAACCAAATCCAAAACGCAATGGTGATGATAACCATGTTGCACAAGCATATGGACAACGAAAGAACAAATGGGGATATGATTCAAGAATATCACATGTGGTGCATTCTTTTGCAATGTGCTTAGAAAATATGGAGGCTCTCATATCTTTGGCCAGTGTTTTCCTAATTAAACTCTAGACAAATGTTTCACCCCTGGGGGAACAAAATTTATCCTTCCAAGCACCTTGAAGAATAGCCTTTTCCGGAAACGAATGAGAACAAGCTATCACTGGAGAAGAATTGGCTCCTAACACACACGCGCGCACGCACGCACGCACAACACTAACAGTAGGTATGCATAATTTGATCCTTAGGAGAGTCATCAAAGGAATTGTAGATTTTTTTCAGCATCCCAGTTCTTAGAATTCTCTTTCCAAATATCCTTTAAGGTACTACATACATGGTGAACCTAGTTTTATTATGAGATGAGCATGAATGTGTTTGCAATCAGGACACCAAAGGGTGGCATACACTAGAATTACCTTTACCTCACAACACTTAATAAGGCCATGCATGATTTCTAAAATAGATTACCAAATGAAAAATCTAGGCACGTTAAAATTGGATTTCCAAATAGAAGAATCACGAAAATATCTAGCTTTTAAAACAGTTCTGGAAAGGAATTGGTCCAAGCTGACATGGACATAGGAGCATTATTCATCGCACAGAGATCTTTGATATCTAAATCACCATCAGTAAGAGGTTTACAAATAAAAATCCCCATGGAATTCTTGTCCACCAAAATTTCCTAGAAAAGAAAGTTAATTTACCATTGGGTTTTAAAAAGAAAAATGTTCGACATGTAGTAGTCTAGAATGCAAGCAAAAACAGATATATTAAAGTCATTCTGCCAGCACGAGATAATCTATCTGCTATATAGTCAGTTAACTTATATTTGAATTACCAACAAGGAACTCATAGGCATCAGATCTATTTTTTCTTGTTACGATAACATGATGGCCTAGCTGTATAGTAAATGGATCCGTATGAGGCAGCGGGAAAAAAATATTTGTAGTAGTTTAAAGGCTTTATTATTGTTTTTAACTCATATAATAGTAGATTTATTCTAGTTAGGAATTTAAAAAGATAGATAAAAACTAGTGTTACCTCGAAAACTACTAAAAGCATTTTTTATTCGTACCAGCGCCGCAAACGACGAGATTCGCAGACGTCAAATAATTAATAGGAGGACAAGTGGGCCCCAAGGAGATACCCTATATGTTATTATTTTTTCAACGCATTCTAAAGAGAGAGCGACAAATTCATAAATGCAAGTACGAAAGGATACGACATTGTCGAATACCTCAAGTACTAGAAAGTGACCAAAATGTTAGCCATTAATATTAACCGCAAAAGTAGCCGAGGACATGCATTCATAAATGGGATTGATAAAAAGACCATGCAACCCTTTACGTGCCAAAACCCTAACAATGAAACCCCACTAAACAATATTAACGACTTTCACAAAGTTAACTGTTCACATACAAACATGTAGAATCTAGGACGGGAGTTGTAAAAGAAAGAGTGATTTCTTGAGCAATGTTATTATGATTTTTTGCTAAAAATACATCTTATTTGCGACTCTACGACCTTGAATGAAATCTTGAGTTTGATAAATATAGTAATGCAATTGATCTTTAAGTCTGTTAACCAAGATTATAGCTAGTGATGATTTATACATGACATTACACATGACAATTTTGTGTACTTAGACTTTTGATGTTGTATCTATGAGGAGTTTTGCTATTGTGCTAGGAGTTTGGTCACACGACATGTCGATGATGGCAGAGTATCTATAGTAGACTAGCGTCAATTGTCTATAGTAAATATTGCATATGAACTTTACTCGTGTATTGAAGAGGAAATGCGTGTTTGCAATCTATAGACAAATTGTAGCATCTTTACAGACAACCTGCAAACGTTGTTCTTATCATCGCATGAATATTATTTGTAAGTTATAATCATAAATGATGATGGCTAAAAATAGGAAGCTTACGGATACTACAACTGCATGAGTTATATGTAGTATTATGTGTAACTGATATGAGGGGATCTTGAAGATACTAGCAATATGGAATAGTGTATGTATGTGCCCTAATTTGAAAGGACACAACAAGTGGCTTAGTAAATATTTTTGCGTTGGAAACATCTAACAATCTTGTGAGAGATTTCTCATGTCTTTACTTGAAAGTGTGCTTGCGAATAGAGTGTGCCTAGTGAAATTGAGGTATCTTTACCCTTGGTTTTGGATTGTTGGATAGAAAATTGATGGACGAGATTTAGTCACAACTTTGGATGTCAGTATATTTTGCAAAAGTAACCCTTTAATTAGTTAAAATCAACTTGTGATCTAGCTTCTGTTGCGGTTAATTATGGTTAAGGTGATTTGAGGTCATGTACCAAATTCCAGTTTCATTATGATTTCACAAAGGTTTAATTGGAATTTTAAAATTTGGTTTTAGTTATTCATTAGGCAGCTCCTCTTCACCATGGTTTAATCTAGCTTCCACAAAGCTTTAGTTAAGTTTAAAATGTTTCAAAAGCATAAGATGATGTTTGATGGAAACTAAAGAAAACTCAAAGGACAGTAAAGCCCAACTTAAACTCATATGAAATCATGCAACCACGATGAACTCTATTAAACACAATTCAAAATTTTATAGATGTTAAACCATATTAATTATTATTTTGATGATCTTATCAAGGCGCATAAAATAGTCAAGTGAGTTCCATAAGTGGATATTCGGTCTCCAATTAGATGAGCTTTTGTGTTTGGATAAAAATATATTAATACTTAAATTTTATGATGGAGAGTGAGAGGTGGGTTGCATGTTCATTTTAATGAAATACACCCTCTGTCCCAGGATAAGTGTCGCTGATTTAGTATACTAAATCTGCGACATTTATTTTGCGGCGGAGGGAGTACAAAATTTACAATGTGCTAGCAGCTCATCCTCCAACTAGACATTCTCTATTTTTCATCCAACAAATCACATGCTATATTTGCATTTATGGACCAAAGTTTAGCTTGATTTTTCAAAATAACCTTGGTGATACAGAAAGCACGGGAAAAAATCACATGTACAAATGATTGATTGTTACATGTATGAGTAATGTTTTGTAAAAAATGATTACTTTTCACTGTCAAAAAAGTTAAAATGGTAAATGCTAGTTGTTTGATCATTTTTTAACTTTCTTGTAACTTGGAACAGAGTTTCTGAAAATTCAAAATAAGGAGTGCATCTCCTCACCCCTTCGTGGACATACCGTAAAGAAAGGAGTATGTGATCAATATCAGAAAATCCATACACAACTTACAACATCCTTGTGATGGTGAGGGTGCTCCGATAAGGTGTAGAAAAGCTAATGAATAGAATTAGAGAGAGATAAAATATCCATTGGTTTGCAACTCTTGTTCTTTTGATTTCAGCTACTTACAATCTTATTTTTGCATGGCCGCATAGGACTTCAACTAGGTTTTGATATTCGGTAAAATCATAAAGGCCACGCACATGTTTAATTGCAAAATTAACCATGCTCAGATAAACTAGTCACAACCTTGCAAGGTGTTTCCAAGACATGTTGCTTTAATTTAATCACCGAAGGACTTCTAGCCAAAAAAAAATCTTCAAAACTACATCCACCCACCTCCCTTACATCTTGGCATTTCCAATTAGTTTTCTTGGATAACGTTTCTCATAATGAGGAGTGAACTAATTTCAAAAAATAAATGTAGTATGTTTCTCCTTCCAACCTCTTCATATAGCTTAGGCTCCTCAGCTCTTTCTTCCCCACCGGCTAGATAGTGGCTCTTCCTTTGCCTCAGCCGCCAGAAGTCCTGGTCTATGGCTAGGTGGTGAAGTTAGGGTAATTCTGTTATTATTTTGTCTTTGTGTTTATTTTTTGCGAGAAATCTTTGCGTTTAAGTTGGCGTTGCCGAGGCAGCAACGACGAGTAAGGTCCTCCTGAATTCGTTCCCGCTTCTACAACATAATCTCCGACAACGATGGGGCCCTGTGGTCTGTGGAGGTCGGTGTTGGAGGGCCCCTTGGGTTTCTTTTTTGTCATGGTGGCGGCTCCAAGGCAAGTTCTCGGTGACAACGGCACATCCATTTCCGGCGCTGACTAGAAGATGGCGAAGGAACGGGAAATGTGAGGGTGGAGGAGGCGTTGTGTAGAAGATGTTTCTTTGTGGACTTTGTATTTCTTGTTTTTTTAGGACCTCTTGACTTTTTGTTGTATCCTTCCTTGACTTTTTTTTTTTGCATATATAAACAAAATGTTTCTTTTGGGTGTTTTCCTTAAATTCCTTTCCCTTGTTTCGAATTCTCCCAGGTTCATTTCTGTTTAATTTTGAATCAATTGAGATGTAAGCATTTTCTCACGACAAAGCGAAGAGGAAGGATGTGACGTTCCCTTATCTTTTCAATGGCCTTGGAGAACTGCGGACGACCTACGACTTTGCAAGCCGCATACGTGTAAATAATAAACCATAATAAAATAGCTCTTGACGCGTTCGGAACACGGAAGGAAAGGCTGGGTTACTATACAAGTCTAGAGCCAAAGTCTTCCCCCGCGCGTTCCTTCCCACCCACGCTCCAAGAATCGATGTTCCCACGAGAACTAGCATCCAAATATCATCAGACTAAGCTAAACGAAAATATATACTGTATTTTCTTGAGGAAAGCTAAACGAAAATATTGTTAATACGCATCTCAAATTAATAATCCACCTAAGAACGATGGTCTGATTCTTTCCAAGGACAAGCTGCCATGAGAACTGGCACTTAGCACAAAATTAAACTACCACGACATCAATGTTTTTCTACCAAACAATATTGTAGCAACAACTAATCTCCTGTAACAAAAGTAATATCAAGCACACTGACTAATGATGTTGTAGCAAATAAGAATATACCAATGACGATGGGAGGGTAGAACACAGCATATGATCAACCTGGAACAGGCACATGCTAAAGTACAGGAAATGAAGTCCGAAAATAAATAGGATGAATTATTCCGGCAGTCACTAGGCCTCCCAATTATACATACAACCAGGGCCGCCCACAGGAGCCCTCCCGACAACATCTCCGATACTGATAAAATTACCAAACCTATATATACTATCTTATTGTTCATGCGACAACGACGCGCATACTAACCAACATCCATATTCACAACATTCATCCTTAACATCGCACAACAAAGCTGCCATCTGTTTTTAATGGCAACTCGGTGAAAGGTAGCAACTTGCGCTAAGGTATACAGCTGTCTGGTGAAGCAAGAGCTGCCTTCTCAATCAATTTTCAGAACAAGACATTCATCACAAGATGTCATCAAACATCAGGGACAGCACCAGCCCCTGCACAAATTGGCTCCTCCTGGTTTTCTCCTCCTTCACCTCAGGGAGCAAAGGCTCCTCAGCACTGTCCAGCAAAAAAAAGAGATAATCAGCACACCACCATACAGAAGTTACAACCCATGATTACCAAAATGAAACCAGTTCAATACGATATTACTACTATTTAGCAGACAATGTTCCAAATAGGCTACTTAAAGTGAATAAACTTCATGAACCGCCTTCAGTGACAGGTTTTTAGTGACTGACTACGGATTTTTCAAGCAATTGCATATCAAAATGACACAAAACTGTTGGTGTAGTCATATAAGTGAATGAAGCATGCAAGTTGTGAGTGAATTTCGGTACCTTTCTTCTGCTTTCTGCTCCGAGGCATCACTTTTCTCAATAACTTTTTCCAAGAACTCTTCTTGTGCATCTTTTGCCGAATCTACATCATCATCAATGAAGCTACCGACAAAGGAGGAGAGTAGAGGATCAGGCACTGTGTTGAGCGAGGTGGCACGAGAGGATCCGCCATAACGGTATTGTATGTGCGCCGCGTCCTTTTTCAATGCAGAATACATTGAAGAATGTGATTCAGATGAAACTCGCTGGTTCCTCCACCTGCCCTGCATATTGCATGCACGGACATAGGTTTAGATAATATCCAAACAAATATGGAATATCATTAGAACAGGCATGAGAGTTACTCAAATAGGAAAAACTTCATATTAGAGATAGGGACCGGATTAGTATCCTTTAAGTTACTACTCAGGGCTCAAGTTAGTGCTGTATAAGGGTCATTGCATGAGGTTAATAACCAATCAAGCACAAGAGGTTAATAATCGATAATCAATGAAGCACAAGAGAAAAATAATCTATTATCTCCATCGTTCTTCTTTCCAAACCTATGTTCTGCTCCCAATCCTCTACAATGTGCCATCCAGCCATCTTCATGGCGGTAGTCAATATTCCATGCATGTTGATTTTGTTCAAGGGGTTCAGATCTTAAATACTTCAATGATCTCATTTCCCTAATTGCAGATCATGATTGAACAATAACAGCAATCTATTCCATGCAGTTTTAGTTATATATAACAACTGACTGATGAATGATGGTGCTTGTTGAAACTAATGATACCTTGAAGAAACTGGGATGCTCTGAGGTCATGTGCCCAACCAAGTCCATCCCAACTCTATCTGTGCATATAGGGCACACCTAAGGAACAAAACGAAAAATAACCAGTAAGCAGAAAAAACTGATCATGTCTGACTTAATTGTGGATGAGCATAATTGTTTCCACAACAATCTAACAATAGATGTTGGGAATGATTTACTTAAACATTTCCAAATATTTCTTACATCACAACATGCAAGCGAAGTGATAAAAAGGGCAGCCCGGTGCACGTAGCTCCTGCTTGTGCAGGGTCCAGGGAAGTGATAAAATACAAAAATCCTATCCACACTATCAATAATCAACTACGCATGGAACACAAAAGAAAGCTTAGCAATCCTTAAATCCACATGTTCCATAAAGGAACAATAAGAATAAAAGCTACTGCAGTTTCATTGCCTAAACACTATTTTAAAAGGCCACATGCACAAGCGAAGCATTGCTGCTACAAGCCCACAACTACTATAGCGGCACTAGTACACACCACAATATATAAAGAAAAATTGGCAGCCGCTGCACATTGAACTGCATAATTAGTTGTACAAAACCTAGTTGGTCACTTACCCAGACACGAGTAAATCCAAGAAAAGCAGAAGTACTAGACTTGAAACGAAAAATGTAAAATATTGACTGTTCAGTTTAGTGCAAGTCATTACTTTATGCTACATTTCAGTTTAGTGCATCCAGCATATTGTGTGGTTGGATTTTAAGTTGACATGTGATGATGATGCAATATCATGTAACTGTGATTCCGTGCTTAGAATGGCTCTGTTATTTCATTTGTAAGATTGCTATGGAGTTTAAGGCATTTCAAAACAATAGAACCATGATTTTCAAATTAAAGTATGAACTACAATAGCCATCATTATAACTTTTGGCCTCACACTGGAAACATTACATTGAGATCAACCCTACTTCCTCAAAGTTCTATCGAGTATTAACATATGCACCTAGAGGACTCAATAACATAATGCATAAATATTTACCAAAAGCAGTTCAATCAAACTCCCAATGTTAAACAACTGAACAATTAACTCCCAACTTCAACCAATCAGAGCATATAATTCATCTCAACAAGATACCAACTACGAGTGTCAATAAAAACTACATATTCAAGGTATATTATATGATTGTATCAACTCAGCCACATGAATGCCATGCCGTCACATCAACTTTAAGTGTCTACTGAAAAATAATGTATGAACTTAATTAATTGGATGGATCTAATATTCACACGTGAAAAACATCTCAATAAATAATATTTCCGTTATGACGGATGCACGTCATTACTCCTGCAATTTCCACATTGCTGGATCTTTCAACTAACTAATTTCTCTAAACATAGAAAAGATATAATAAATTGGATCTTCTAATGCATTCTTGTTAAGTACTCCCTCTGTCAAGAAATATAAGAGCGTTTAGATCACTACTTTAGTGATTTAAACGCTCTTATATTTCTTTACGGAGGGAGTAAGAATGAATTAACGATGCCACTGTGAAACAAATGGAGACATCGCATGAAAGCACTCAAACTTCCTTGCGGAAGTAGAAAAAATGAAGCCCAAAAAGGTAAGAGGGTGTTTGGTTGGGCTTGTACTTGGCTTTTTCACTTCTGCTTATAAGCCAAAAAAGCACCTATTTATGCTTTCGGGTTTGGCTTTGGCTTTTGGCCAAGGTTTTTTTTTTGGCTTATAAGACAAAGTGACTTACAAGACGAGAGTGAAAAAGCCCAACCAAACACCCTCTAAGTCAAGCCTTCAGCTAGCTTATAAGTTAATGCGCAAGCAACTTAAACGCCCAAAAAATACTATATTTACCGTTAAAAAAAACTATATTTGCAAGCAACCTTAAGAGTGATAACTGAAAGCAGCTCAAACATGCACTGTATGCCAGCAGAAGCACTCTAAATTCTTAGCTCAAACATCTAATGTAAGATTAAGCACTATCAGATGCAATCATGAGGAAAAGAACCCTATCCAGCAGGAAAATACCAACCCTGACACAGCAATATCTTAGCTCAAAAACTAAAGGCATCTAAAACATGCATAGTATGTGAGTATGCGCAACTCATACGGGCCAAATTCCCACCTTTGCAATTAAAAATAATATCAAAATGGCAAGTAAAATCAGCACACACATACAAGCATTTCCCCAAGACTACAGGAACAACAATGCCAACATGTTACACAAGAGATTAACAACAAACCCTAATTTTTGCGCTAGATGCGCCTGAAAGGCACAAGGTATTAGTACATCTTCCCACGAAGGTTGAGATGAAATTACCCCGGCCTTGGTCTCAACCGCGTGCTCGTCGTCGATGTGCAGGCACAGGCCGACGCCGTCGAACTCCTCCCCGCAGAAGGGGCACTCCAGCTCCTCGTCCTCCGCGCCCCTCTCCTCGTCGTCGTCGTCGGTCTCCTCCGCCTCCTCGAGCCGCATGAGCGCATCTGCCAGAGCACAAAACCCCATCAAAACCTCCTCAGGAAACCCTCAAAATCCGCACGATTCCGAGCCAAGATCGGATCTTTGGGGCGGCGAAGCACGGACCGCGGAGCCTGCTCTCGGTCTGGAGGCGTTCGAAGGCGTCCATGTCCATGGCGGCGCCGGCTGGGGAGGGGGGGAGGGCCCTTTGGCTTCCTGGCCTGGCCGGGGTCAGGCCGGGCAGCGCCGGGCGCCGGGAGGGGCCGGCGATCAGCGGGGTTTAGAGCTAGGGTTTTTGCGGCGGGGCGGAGGGGGGAGGGGAGAGACACACCGACACGGCCGGGGGGGAGGAGAGAGAGTGTGGGTGGCTAGCTATTGGGTGAACAGGGGAGAAGCTTTTGCTTAGGGAGGAAGGAGGGGCAGGCCATCTTGCAGAAAACCCCCTCCGGTATGGTGGGAATTACTGGGCGCGGTAATGGGCTGACGCGGCCTCAAGCCCAGTGTGGATCCAGCCTGCCCATTCTTGTCCACATACGCCTCATGGCACGTTTTTCATCACTGAAAAGAAAACCTAATGGCACGTCAGAAAAGGGTAACTCGGCATCCTCACATGGCGTACATCTTATTCTTTTTTCGCATATAGGTCCAGGAATAACGCACGTATACCAAACTTTGTTTTAGAGATGGCTCTGAAAAACGGAAGCTGTTACCCTTGTGTAACATGAATCAAATATATTTTTTCTCAAAAATAATAAGGCTTTACTCCGTCTGTATTATAACCACATAGGAGTTGTTATTAATAGGGAACTGAAAAAATTGACACAAAATGCTCTCGTAGCTCAGTTGGTTAGAGCACCCGTTTAGTAAGCGGGAGGTTTTGCTCTTGTTCAACTCTCAACAAGAGCAAAAAAAAAACATTTACTTTTCGTGGTCAAATTATTTCTCTCTTGGATGCTTAATTATTTTTTTACTTTTCGTCGTCGAATTATTTCTCTCTTGGATGCTTCTCATTTATAAATGTGAATATATCATTTTTCTTTTTCATGTAATGATCACAGTAAATCATCTAGACCTGAACTTCCATCTAGTTATCAAATCTAGCTATGTTTAATTGCTTGAATGGATATGTAAACCTAGGCGATGGTTTTGACCTAATAACTGCCCATTAGTACCCTCTTCTCAAAATTAAACAAAGTTCAACACAATCATAGGCTTTGCACTTTTGAGAACCGTTTGCTCTTTTTTGGATGATTCCCGTTACTACCCTCTAGCACACAAGGAATTTTTGGCATTTACTATGATTGTCATGACATTTCTTCCCATTCCGATCACCTCCCGCCACCATGAATATTAGTGCTTGGCTTGCATGATGTGACACTATTTTGATATGTGCCCGTTCACCATCACCACCACCATCAACAAAACACCCAAAAGTTTGAAAAAAAATAACCCAGATGATCCATGTTGGCCACCATGGTGCCGCCGAGCCACCTTGTGTTGCTACATGCTTCTCTACAATACGGCTTCACCTCGTGCACCTCGGTAGTCTCATTCCACGCAGACGTTATCATGCTATTTGTTCTCATCCTGATCACCTCCTGATGGTGTCTTGGACCAGGGGTACTCACCTCATCGTCTCATGGCCAGGTGGGCCCGCCCGAGGACCCCCCCCCCCCCCGTGGTGATTCACGAGTAGGCTATCTCCAGGATGCCCATGGCGCGTAGAAGGAATATTCCCGAAGGCTTGGCACATACTCCAAGACTTAGAGGTCGTTTAAAATACGATTACCATATACGTAGTGGACTTATTTGCAACCATAATCCCCCTGGTACCTATATAAACCAAGGGATGGGGCTCGTAGATGACGAAGAACAATCTCGTGGTAGATCGCCTCTAATTTGTACTCCATCCCAAATCAGTACAAACAAAAGCAGGACATAGGGTATTATCTCTTTGAGAGAGCCCGAATCTTGGTAAACCTCATGTCCCTGTTACCATCTTATCGAGACTACTAACTCGGGATCCTCTACTCGAGATTCGTCAGAATCGACTCCGTTATTGGTGGCCCATACAGGCCCCGCTACGAAGTCACCGTGATTAGATGGAGATCAAGATTGGGGAGCAGACTGGCGCTGGCATGACCTTTGTGTCGAGCCAGCTCTTTGTTTTTGATAACATCACCATTTTCGCTGACTCGACCAGCCAGCTAAGCCAGGTTGAGAACTTAGCTCCTGGCCAGATCATGAGATTTGGCAACTTGGAGTACACCACGAACTCTCGCGAGGAGCTAGGTTTCTAGAGATGGGTGTCAAACTGATACGTCTCAAAGTACCTATAATTTTGATTGTTTTATGCTATTATATTATCACTTTTATATACTTTTTATAGCAATTTATATTGTTTTCTAGACTAGCCTATTAATTTAGTGTCCAGTGCCAGTTCCTATTTTCTGCTTGCTTTTAGTTTCGCGGGAAATAATTATCTATGGAGGTCAAAATCACTTGTCGATTTAATATAAAAAAATTGGGCAACAAGAAACAGGGGAAGCTTCGGGAGAGATCAAAACGAGCAACAGGGGGGCCACACGGCCACCCCACACACCTAGTGGGTAGGGTGCGCTCCCTGGCTGTGTGGGGCCTCTACTTACCACCTTAAGTCAATTCCACCACCATAAATCCCTATAAATACTAAAACCATCCGTCGTACTCCACAAGAATTTTAACTCCGCCGCAAGCCTCTTCTCAGTGAAGATCCCACATGTACGCCAGTTTCGGAGCCCTGTCGGAGGTGGGGAGCCATTGTTGGAGCCAGCTTCATCAACCTTGCTGCCTCCATGACCACGTGTGAGTAGTTCCATTAGGACCTTAGGGTCCATAATAGTAGATAGACCGTTCTCTCTATTTTTGTATCTTCATAAACTTGTTCCCATGACTTGATCGCGATCAATTCAATGTAATCGGTGGTGTGTTTGTTGGGACATGATGAATTGTCACTTGATGGTCAGATTGTTCATTGAAATCAATTGAATCTTTTGAGGTTTTGTTGCTGCATAATTAAATAGCTTTGTATGCTCTTCGATCTATCTATCTTCTTTGTCCAAGTTCGATGGGTTTTTCTTCAGGAGTGGTGCTTTGTAGTGGGTTCAACCTTGCGGTGCTCTAACTCAGTGACAATAAGGGCTAAGACACGTATTGTATTGTGTCACTAAGGATAAAACGATGGGCTTTTGTCATATTGATTGGCTTCTTCCTATCTACATTATGTCATCTTGTTTTATTGTGATACTCTATTTCTTGCAAACTTAATACCTTGAGATGCATGTTGGATAGCAATTTTGGGGTCAAGAATTAGTAGTAGATGCAGTTGGATTAAGGATCTACTTATCAAGGACGCAATGGCTATATGAGATTATGCCATGAACGATCATAGTCATAAATATTGCAATCTGGCCAACTAGCCAACTGTAAATTGTTTACCATGCTACTTGTTGTTTTCGAGAGAACCTATTGCCCACTGGGTATATTCTCATTTGACTCTTATACACAATTTCTACTCTTTTGTTGTGCTAATTTGCTACTATTTCTATCATTTGTGTTTAAGCTTGTAACTAGCAAGAAAAGGGGTTTGACAACCCTCTTGGAGTGTTGGGTGCAAGTTTCTATTTGTTTGTTCACAAGTGTTGCTCATGGCGTGTGTGGGCGAGTAGTGAACTCGTCCCAAATACCTCTCTCGCTCCATTTCTCCCTTCATACACCATGGTATCAAATTGCAAGGATAAAACAATAAATTGTTGCACCTGATTAGTTTCATCTAAATCAAGAACTTCCAGCAATATTGATCCATCTAAATCGATAAATCCTAGCATCAACGAAGGACACTACTCGCTAATTGTATCGCCCAGAACAAATAAACAAAAATTGACGACCCGAAACAAATGAACGAACCTGGAGCGATTGATGCTTGGCCACTGATCCATCTAAATCTTACAGCACAAAACAAATAAACGAAGGAGCGACTGACCGCAAATGTTCTAGGGCGTCATCATGGTTGTCGGGTGCTGATCGGCTGCGAGGCGTGGCGCCGCCCCAGCGTTTGCCGACCGGCGAACTGCCCTAGCCGCTGTGAGACGTGCGTTGAGATTGAAATAAGCAACAATCTATCATCAGTAACAAGGACCAAGCCGCGTGTTTTTCTTCGATAGTGGGTTGGCTATTATGGATTACGAAGGTTCAATACTGGGCTGGCTAGTATATGGGCTAGTATGTTGTGTTGTTGGGTTGGGCTACATTATTGCTTCTCTATGTTGTTTCTTCCCTCGCTATAGGTCTTGAGCGCGCATATTAGGGGGTGGAATTATGCTTAAATGGCTAAATCTAATTAACTTAGGCCTAAGTACTCATGTACGAGGCGAACATAGGGGGGTTGGCCCCTGCTCGTCCCCCCTTGGCTCGACCACTGACTATACTTACTTCCATAGCTGGTTGATTATGGAGCATCCACTGGTGCAGCGATGCCCTATACAAACGGATTTTACCCCCTTTCCGTGACAAAGTTTTAAGCCGTCGCCTCACATGTGTGTGCGATAGGGGTGGCATCCCACACGATACAGAGAAATCGTCCGCGGTATGGATCGAGAATGCAAATGTTTGGCAGAACTAAGCGTATGTGATGTTCGTCTCTATCACAGACGAGAGTCATCAGTCAACCGTTTGCGATGTATCATATTTCCCAGACAATCCATCCTTGCAACTGGTGTGGGATTGCATCATCGCACGTGCTATTCTCTGGTGCAATGTTTACGATGCGCACCCCATCAGAAACAATTCACAATTGTAAAGCGTGGACGATAAGAAGAATATCACACACATTTACATTTGCCGCACCGTTTGCGATATATAATTAAGAAGATAATTTAACCATCGTACATGTGTCACATAAGTTTACGAAACGTCTGACCGTTGTACTCGTGTCAGATGGGATAACTATCGCACGCACTATTCCGTGGTGCAACGTTTACGATGCGTACGACATCACAAATAGTTTATGATGCGGAATCGTTTCGGTCTACTTGACACGGACGTGATGCCTATATACATGACCATTACCATGAATACATAATCATAACTATGCGTTTTTCTATCAATTGCCCAACAGTAATTTGTCTACCCATCGTACATTATGCGCTCGAGAGAGAAGCCTCTAGTGAACACTATGGCCCCCGGGTCTACTTAATCATATTTGTTAAATACCTAAAAATACCTCCCTGCAATTTATTTACTTTCTTTTTATTTTACATTTATATTCATCTATTTTCATAGCTCTCTCTCTCTCTCCCGTGTTCTTCCTCCAGAAACTGAAATTTTCGATCTCTTTGCTCGAAACTCCGTTTTTGAAATTGTTTTAAGGAATTGCTCCTTGGTATGTAACTCTCCCATTCATCCAATTAGTTTTTGCTTTAGTGGTTTATACTTTGCACACTTTGCTGCACTTGGTGCTACAGAAAATAAGCTTACATGTTGAATTCTTTGAGTTCCAAGCAGTGGGAGTGCTTGATATAGCCTCTAGGCATCCATATGAGTAGTTGCTATCAATCTTGCAAAGTTTTAGTGACATAATTTTGTGGTCCAAAGATTTTAGAAATTTGTTCATAGGAAGATGAACTTCTTTAGGAGGAATCCTTCGAGAAGGCACTCTCCGGAAGAATCATCGAGCGAGGGCTCGGCGCGGCAAGCTTATGTTGAACCTAGGACAAGTTTGATAGTCATGGCAGACGCTAAGTCGTGCCTTTGGCCATGCGAAGAATTCGTGAGAGGTGCGGGCATTAAGGAGGAGTTCGATCAATACATCTACAACACCGGCCTCACTGACTTCCTTTCAGATAAGCATGTCCAACGCTATAATCTTACCCGTACATTCACGCATGGATTTCGATATCACCCTCATGATTCTAGAGTGTTGTTCAACCTCTATGATAAGTCCTATAGTTTATCTCTAGAATAATTTAGCGTGGCATGCAAACTTCCACTATGGGGCTCATTAGCTAAACCACAAACAACTAAGTACAATATGTTCCTTAGCAGCCTGTGCGTTGCAGAGGATAGAGGAGTAACACAAGCTAGAATAAAAAGCATTCATTTTCCCTCTATCCGCTACTTTGCTTTGTTTAATGGGAAGTGTGTAGGAGGCAAGCAGGACTGTAGTGCATTATGCACTCCTGACTTGAGCCTTATTCATACTGCGTAACAGGCGAGAGACATTATAACCTAGGTGCAATAGTTGCCCGAAGGCTGCACAGTAACTCCAATATTGGTGACTTGTATAGAGGGATTTATGCTTCTCGCGTAGCCGCAAAATTAAGAGTCTCGCATCAACCTAATGATCCCGTGTTGCCTGATAAATATTTAGATTTTGAAGCCATGCGTCGACATGAGTTTCTTACAAGTGATGCCAGGGATTATAAGTACAACTTGATATTTGATAAATATAGACATGTTCCTGTCACTTTGCCTGCACCTGCTCTCTTTGATTTTCAGAGCAAATAGAGATATTTTGTTCTAGAGAACGAGGTGCAAGAATATAAGGATGCGTTGGAGGCGGCACAAAACGCTTCCACGAGCTATCACTCTAACTATTATCCAAACTAGCCATGGTGATTACCAAGCTAGGCCAAAAGCCTAAGCTTGGGGGAGTTAGTGTTTCTCACTTACATTACATTCATGTTCACACACTTCATATAAATTGTCGTTGTTCATCCTCTTTCACTGTATATCCATGTTAGTTTTATTTTTTCGCTTCTTCTTGTGTGTTTGAAAAACTTTTAAAAATCCAAAAATATTTCTCGCTTCTTTTCACTTTTGTTTTCCTCTTTGATTAGTTGTAGTATTAAAAGAAAAACCCAAAAGGATTTCTGTTACTTGTTGGGAGCTTTTCCGTGTAAATAGTTTTTCTCGTTTTTGTTTTTCCTTTTGTTTGTTTGCTTTCTTCGAGAAAAATAAAAAACTCCAAAAATATTTCAGTGTGTTTCTTTGAACTTCTTTTCTTTTCTTTGAGTCATTGAAACGAGAAGACCAAAACGAAAATGTTGAGTGGCTCTCGTGTGCATAAATGTTGATCTAACAAAAAGCCACCATTACCTTGTCTTCTCCTTTGTCTGAATGTTCGCAGATTCCAGCTTAGTCCATGGCACCCTTGCACTATTATTATTATCACATCATTCGGTCGTGCAAGTGAAAGGCAATAATGATGATATTGCGGTGTTCTTTCCCAGTGACAGAAGGGGCAGCAAGACACGCATGTATCGTTGCTATTAAGGATAACAAGATGGGGTCTATTCCTACATGAATAGATCTTGTCTACATCATGTCATCGTTCTTATTGCATTACTCTGTTTTTCCATGAACTTAATACACTAGATGCATGTTGGATAGCGGTCGATGTGTGGAGTAATAGAGGTAGATGCAGGCAGGAGTCGGTTTACCTATCTTGGACGTGATGCCTATATAATGATCATCGCCTTGGATATCATCATGACTATTCGATTTTCTATCAATTGCCCAACAGTAATTTGTTCACCCACCGTGCGCTATACTCATGAGAGAAGCCACTAGTGAACCCTACGGCCCCCGGGTCTACTTTTCCAACATATTGCTTTCAGATCTATCTTTTTGCATCTTTCTTTTCAGATCTACAAAACCAAAAACCCAAAAACATATTGCTGCATATTTTATGTGCTCTTTTTATTTTGTGTTCTTGAGAGATCTATCTCTCCTATCTATCACTACCTAATCTATCTTTTTACCATAGAGAGATTGACAACCTCTCTTTCGTGTCGGGTTGCAAGTATTTGTTGTTTGTGTGCAGGTGCTGTTATTGGATGGTGGTGATCCTCCTACTGATTCGATAACCTTGGTTTCATAACTGAGGGAAATACTTACCGTCGCTGTGCTGCATCATCCCTTCCTCTTTGGGGAAATATCGGCGCAGTCTCAAGCCACGTCAAAGGAATTTCTGGCGCCGTTGCCGGGGAGGAAGCGGTCTCTTCTACGTGCCTATCGTAGGTGCCGAGGGGACTCCATCATCATCTACCAGGTTCCTAATCACAAATCTCATCTCCTTGCAATTACATTATTTGCCATTTGCCTCTCGTTTTCCTCTCCCCCACTTCACCAATTTGCCGTTTTATTTGCCCTCTTTTTCGTTTGCCTTTTTCTCGCCGGATCTCTTCCTTGCTTGCAATCTTGTTTGCGTAGTCACGATGACTCAAGAGAACACCAAGTTGTGTGATTTTTCCAATACTAATAACAATGATTTTATTAGTACGCCTATTGCTCCTCCCACCACTAGTGCGGAATCTTGTGATATTAATGCCGCTTTGTTGAATCTTGTCATGAAAGATAAATTTGTCGGTAATCCTAATGAGGATGCCGCGTCCCATCTAAACATGCTCGTTGAATTGTGTGATATGCAAAAGAAAAAAGATGTGGGCAATGATATCATGAAGTTGAAATTGTTTCCTTTTTCCTTGCGGGATCGTGCAAAAATTTGGTTTTCTTCTTTGCCTCGCAATAGTATGGATTCTTGGAATAAGTGCAAGGATGCTTTTATTACTAAGTATTTTCCGCCCGCGAAAATTATTTCCCTTAGGACGCAAATCATGAATTTTAAGCAACTTGAGCATGAACATGTTGCACAATCTTGGGAAAGAATGAAGTTGATGCTAAGAAATTGTCCTACTCATGGTTTAAGTCTTTGGATGATCATACAAAATTTTTATGCGGGATTGAATTTTGTCTCTAGAAATCTTTTAGATTCCGCCGCGGGTGGTACTTTTATGGAGATTACTTTGGGTGAAGCAACTAAATTGCTAGATAATATCATGGCTAATTATTCTCGATGGCATACCGAAAGAGCACCTACTAATAAAAAAGTTAATTCGGTTGGGGAAATTAGTACTTTGAGTGATAAGGTTGATGCTTTGATGAAATTGGTTTCTAGTAAAAATGCTCCTATAGATCTTAATGATGTGCCTTTGTCTACCTTGATTGAGCAAAATAATGATTCCGTAGATGTGAATTTTGTCTCGCGAAACAATTTCAATAACACCCCAACTTGTTTGGGACTAAAGGCTTTGTTGTTGTTGTTGTTGTTGAAACAATTTCAATAACAATGCTTATAGAGGTAATTTTAATCCTAGGCCTTTTCCTGGAAATTCCTCTAATAATTATGGTAATTCCTATGGTAATTCCTCTTATAATAATAATAGGAACACCTCTAATCTTGAGAGTAATATTAAAGAATTTATCAATGCACAAAAGGCTTTCAATACTACGATAGAAGAAAAGTTGAATAAGATTGATGATATGTCTAGAAGCATTGATAGAATTTCTCATGATGTTGAAAATCTCAAGTTGAAAGCTTTTGTTCCTAAGATTGATTAATCAATTAAAGCTTTATATGTCTCTATGGATGAAAGTAAGAAAAGAACCGCTATGCTTAGAGCTAAAAGAGAAATCTTAGAAAAATCGTTTTCTAGTGAGTGCCTTCATAAAATAGATGAAGAACTTAAAGTGATTGGTGGTTCTTCTATTCATTCCTTGTTTAGTAATATTAAGATTGATGATAAAGGGACTGAAGTAGAGTCAACTTTAGCTAGAAGGCGTCCCAATAATTTGGAGGGTGAAAATCTTGATGAAATTTTTGATAAAAGTGGGTTTGAAGAGGTCAAAACTTTAACTAGTGATGTGCCCACTATTTTGGATTGAAAAGACTTTAATTATGATAGTTGCTCTTTGATTGAATGTATTTATTTTTTGCAATACATGTTGAATTCACCCCATGCTTATGAGCAAAATAAAGCTTTTACTAAACATATCGTTGATGCCATGATGAAATCTTTCAAAGAAAAGTTGGAGTTGGAGATTTCTATTCCTAGAAAATTACATGATGAGTGGGAACCTACCATTAAAGTCAAGATTAAAAATTATGAGTGCTTTGCTTTGTGTTATTTGGGTGCTAGTGTTTCCACGATTCCGAAATCTTTATGTGATGTGCTTGGTGTCACCAATATTGAAGAATGTTCTCTTAATTTGCACTTGGCGGATTCTACTATTAAAAAGCCTTTGCGAAGAATTAATGATGTTCTTATTCTTGAAAATATGAAATATGTACCTATTGATTTTATTGTGCTTGATATTGATTGCAATCCGTCTTGTCCCATTATACTTGGTAGACCATTTTTACGCACTATAGGTGCCGTGATTGATATGAAAGAAGGCAATATTCATTTTCAATTTCCCTTGATAAAGGGTATGGGACACTTTCCTAGAACAAGAATTAAGCCACCATATGAATCAATCATGAGGGCATCCTATGGATCTAAAACCAAGGATGACAATACTTGAATCTATGCATTATGCCTAGCTAGGGGCATAAAACGATAGCGCTTGTTGTGAGGCAACCCAATGAATAAATTTATTTTTTCTTTTTCCTTTCTGTTTTTGGGTGTTGACACAATTATGCCTCTGTTATGATTGTGTTTTTATAGTTTATTTAGTGTTTGTGCCAAGTAAAGCCTTTAGGATGATTCATAGGATGAGTAGAAGCGATGCTGAATCTGAAACAGAAACTTTGCGTCCAGTATATGAATTTTCATTTTTTGCTGGAACGTGATATTGAGCTGAAATTTTAACACAGTTTTGCTATACAAATTCCTTACGTTTTCCTAATTTTTCAGAATTTTTAGAGTTACAGAAGTATGATTAGAGTACAGATTACTACAGACTGTTATGTTTAAGACAAATTCTGTTTTTGTTGCATTGTGTGCTTCTTTTGATGAATCTATGGGTTATATTGAAGGGTATGAGCCATGATAAAGTTAAAATACAGTAGGTATAATGCAATAATAAAATATGAATGGGTTTTCAACAGCACCTAAAGTAGTGATTTGCTTTATTATTCTAACGGATCTCACGAAGATTTTGTTGAGTTTTGTGTGATTGAAGTTTTCAAGTTTTGGGTGAGATCATGATGGATGAAGGAATAAGGAGTAATAAGAGCCTAAGCTTGGGGATGCTACCACACCCACAAGATATATTCAAATATAAACAAGCAACTAAGCTTGGGGATGCCCCCGAGTGGCATCCCCTCTTTCTTCTAACGACCATCGGTATTTTACTTGGAGCTATATTTTTATTCGTCACATATCATGAGTTTTGCTTGGAGCGTCTTGTATCTTTGCTTGATTTGTTTGTTAGTTTGTCACTTGTATCCTTTCTGGACACACCTATTTGAGAGAGCCAAAATTATGCTATGATTTGTTAGAATTGCTCTATGTGCTTCACTTAAACTTTTTGAGCTATAGAATTGCTCTAGTGCTTCACTTATATCTTTTTGAGCACGGTGTGCTCGATTTTTTTTTGTAGAAATACTCTCATGCTTCACTTAGATTAATTTGAGAGTTAGTAAACTTTGAAGAAATCCTCTCATGCTTCACTTACACCTTTTTGAGAGATGAAATCTTTATGCTCATGTGCTTCACTTAAATTTGTTTGAGCTTGCCAAAAACAATGACAATATATGAAACTAGTCCCAAAGTGATAGATATCCAAGGAGGATATAATAAAAACTTTCATGAAGATCATTGGGCAAATTAAACTTGATTCTTTGTAATAGTTTTGAAACATGATACTAGTAATATGTGAGTCATGTTAGTGAGTAATTGTGCTTTAGTAGGTATTTTGGTGTTAAGGTTTGTGATTCCCTATGCAAGTACGAAAGTCAATAGTTATGCAATGAAATTACATCCTACTTGCAGTGCATTATTCGGTGTTAGTTATGCTCAATGCTCACTTATGTGAATTTTCGTTTCTTGGTTTGGTTGCTTCTCAATCTATTTGCTAGCCTCCATTTGTACTAAGTAGAAATACTACTTGTGCATCCAAAATCCTTAAAACAAGTTTTGCCTTATGAGTCCACCATACCTACCTATATGCGGTATTTCCATGCCGTTCCAAGCAAATTTGTATGTGCCATCGCTAAATTTTCAAAACAAATTTTCTCTTTTGTGTGCTCGTACCGCTCATGAAACGGTGGGGAGTGTCCAATATTTTTCCATGCTAGATGTGTTATTCTCAAGATGAGTGTTTATTCACTTGTCATTGCATGAGAGTGCGGCGGTAATAGGGATGCCCATTCCCGAAATGAAAAAGAAAAAATATTTACTTTATGTTGTCAAATAATAAATTCCTTGCAAGTGTTGGTATGGAAGGCAACCGTGGATACGGCCCGCCATGGAAAGTGAAAGTTTGGTGGAAAAAGGAATAAACTTTATTTTCTGTTTGGGAACCGCCTATGATATATCTAGCATGGACAGTATTGTGAGCTACTTTGTCGTTTTCGTTGACAGGAAAGGCATGCCACCCAAAATAATTTTCTCTATCAATTTAAAACTTTGAGCTCTGGCACCTCTACAAATCCCTACTTCCCTCAGCGAAGGGCCTATCTATTTACTTTATGCAATTTTTATTTTTACTTTGAGTCTCCATCTTCTCTTATAAAGCACCAACTAGGGGGCACTATGATCGTACTTGAGCATTGGGCATAGCTAATATTTGAGTGTGTCTCATGAATGGATCAATGATTGAGCATGATGGGCTAGGGATAACTTTCTTTAGTGTTGATATTTTCAAGACATGGTTGCTTGTTGACATGCTTGAGTATTGAAGTCATTATGTTAAAACTAGACTATTGCTTTGAATCATTTACAAGTCCAAATGTCCGTGCTATACAAAAGAAAAGAATATGATGAACATGTTAGGCAGCATTCCACATCAAAAATTCTGTTTTTATCATTTACCTCCTCGAGGACGAGTAGGAATTAAGCTTGGGGATGTTGGTACATCTCCAACGTATCTATAATTTTTGCTTGTTCCATGCTGTTATATTATCATTCTTGGATGTTTTACAATCATTTTATAACAACTTTATATCATTTTTTGGGACTAACCTATTGACATAGTGCCAAAGTGCCAGTTACTGTTTTTGCTCGTTTTTTAGTTCGCAGAAAATCAATACCAAACGGAGTCTAATCGCGATGAAACTTTTTGGAGATTTTTTCTGGACCAGAAGACACCTAGTGGGCCAAAGAAGTACCGGAGAAGTGGGCCGAGGAGACCACAACCCACCAGGGCGCGCCAGGGGGGGCCCGGCGCGCCCTGATGGGTTGTGCCCTCCTCGGGGCCCCTCTCCACCGCCTATGATGCCTATAAATTCCCAAATATTCCAAAAACCCTAGGGGAGTCTGTCGGATTTTGGGCTCCGCAAAACCCTCAAGGTTCGAACACAGGGGCGTGTGCGAAGATCCCCTGCGGCCTCGCCCAACCTAGCTCTCTACCCGATGATTCTTACGACGAACTCGCACGATGACGAGGAAGAAGATGTACACGGTGATTTACCCAGGTTCGGGCCGCTGCGAAGCGTAAAACCCTACTCCTGCTTTGGTGGATTGCCTCTCGAGGAGGTGTGGTGGATGGACTAGTACAGTGGTGAGCGGCCTCGCGAGGGCGCTCGAGTGGTGTTCTTGGCCTTCTGCCTCTTGTTGTTCTTCTGTCGTCCCCGGTACAGCCTATCCTTTATTTATAGCAGCAGCCCGGGTCCTCTTCCCTTATCGCAATGGTGGGAAGGGATCCCACAATGGCCAAATTCGAAGGGGGACAGGAGTACATCCCCGCCCTGTCCAAAGGTGGTCTTCGCCTGCAAAGTAGCTGTCGATGATGCAGAGGTGGGCTCGGCGATGACATCCGTCCTGCTGGGCTCGTGGTCGTGGTCTTGTTGCACCGGAATGGAAACCTTTGGGCGGCACTTTGGGAACCCGCGTACGTCCTTGCTCCCTTTGCACCAAAGGGGAAACTGCACCGCCTGGCGCGCTGGCGCCCGCCTGTCCTTCCTTGCGTCATCCTTGACTCCTGAGGCCGGGTTCTGCATAGAGATCTCCGCCGCTCCGGAGAGGGCCTGAGGAGGCCCATCCTTCGCTGGTCTTGGTGTTGTTCTTCCTCGCGAGCTTAGGGCCCTCGCGAGGGCCTTGTCTTGGGTGCGGTCCCGCCAGGCCGTGCCTGGCTGACAAAGTGGGCCATGCCCTGGGCCGCAGGCAGGCAGGTCTGGGTACCCCCGTTCCCAGAACGCCGACAGTAGCCCCCGGGCCCAAGGCGCGCTCAAGCCGGCTTCTGGGTGAAGCCGCTGAGGACGGCCCGAAGCACCATGGGCCCCAAACGCCTGCGGGCCAGGACTGGTGCGCGTCGTGCAGTTGATGTCGGGCATCCAACGCCCCTTCGGCCACCGCTCGAATCGACAAAAGTCTGACTTCCAGCGCCGAGCCATTACTGCTTTCCTGTTCTGCGCACCTGCTCTTACTCCCAGATCCCCGGCCTTAGCAGAGACCTCTCCAGATCCCGGCGCCGCTCTGTCCTCCTCCTTGCCGCGTCGGCCCCGCGAACTTCCCGATGGCTCCTGCCGGCAAGTCGAAGCCAGAGGCCCAGAGCTCAGCCTCCGCTCTCGTCTCACCGGCGCTCTCGGAGTCCACCATTGCCAAGGACGGAGACCTCGTCCCGGTGCTCCTGTCGACGGCAGACGGGACCAACGAGTGGGGGCGGACCTTGATATGGGGCGGCTCCTCGGAGAAGCGGCCCTCGTCCAGGTCGGCCTATCCTTTCTTTCTCCATAGCGTCTTCGCTGGGCTCGTCCCACCCTTCTCCAAGTTCTTCACCGCCGTCCTCGACCACTACGGGATCCAAGCCCTTCATCTCCAACCCAACTCCATCCTGCTCTTGTCCGTCTTCGCCTTCTACTGCGAGGCTTTCGTGGGCGTGAAGCCTTCGGTGGCCCTCTTCCGCCATTTCTTCAGCTTGCGCGTGCACGACAACGCTCAGTGGTCGGCGTGCGTTTCCTTCGTCGCGGTCCAGAGCGGTAACATGCTCTTAAAGGCCGGGAAGAAAGTGGAGAACTTCAGGCACCGCTGGGTCTTCATGGATCTCAAGAGTACCAACCCCCGCTTGGATCTGCCGAAGGGGCTATCGGAGAAGACCCCCGTGTGGAGCTCCGCGAAGCTTTCCGACCCCCGGGCTAGGCCCGTCCTGGAGCGGATTTCTCGCGATATCAGTGCCAGGAAGCTGACTGGGGGGATGATAGTGAAGGAGTTCTTGAAGCAGCGCCTGACACCCCTCCAGTCGCATTCGAGGCCCTTGTGGGAATACCGGGGCAGCGGCGACGACCTCAGGCTTCGGTCTGCCCCCATGCCCTCCGGGGAGTTGAGCAGAGTTGTAACAACCCTGCTCAACGGCGACCCCGGAGATTTTCCCGACGACTGCGCCCCATTGTACTGCCGCGATGACGGAGCTGATTTGGTCGCCGTGATGCCTGTCTTCAATGAACTGGGGCTCTCCCCAGCTGAGGGCCTTGGCTCCCCGGTGATGGTGTCCTCCGGCGACACCACGGGTGGGGAGGATTCGGAGAAGACAGCGGACGACGACCTGGCGGAGGCGTCTCCCCCGTCGCAGAGTATGCTCTTGCGTGACCTTGAGGAGGACGACGATGTTGGTGAAGCTTCTGCTGCAGGTTCTCCGTGTCCCACCAAGGCCCTCAGGGGGTCGGGACCGGCCCCTCGAGCCACACGGTCTGCCTGCCTGGCGACCCCCAGGAAGCATGGGGCGGAGCCTCCTCTGGTGGGTCCTGCTTCTGCTGGCAAGGCGGACAAAGCGCCGGCCTCGCCCCCGCCCGAATCGCAGCTCGCGGGCAAGGCGGACGAAGCCGGGGCTATGGTGACCCCTCCAGCTGCTGCCCTTGCGGACAGTGTTCCTGCTCCCCCGTGAGGTGGTGCCCCCCGGAGAAAGGCGAGGGCGCCCCCATCGTCATCGAGGTAGAGAAGAAGAGGAAGTGGGTCGACGTCGAAGAGTGAGTAATCTGGCTCGACCTTGGTCGCCTGCCGGTAGCTCGTGTGCTGATGATTTTTCCTTTGCTTGGTGACCAGGAATGCCGCCGTGCTGAGGATGAGGAAGAAGAAGGCGGGCGTCAAGCCGAAGGCGCCTTCTGATGCACCGCCCGCTCCTGTCGTCCTGCCGTCGCCTGTCGAGGCATCTGCCGCCGCGGGGGTGGGGGCTCGCGAGGCAACCCTCCTGGTCACCGACGTGGAGCCCCCTGAGCCCCCGATGTGCGTTGGCGCTGCCACTCCTGCTTTTGGGGGTGCGTCGGCGTTGCTGCCCCGGGAGGCAGCCCCCGAGGGCCAGCTGCCCTTGGACTCGTCTGCATCCACCTTACCCATGGTAGTGGCGGAGCCTCCGGTGCCTCCTGCTCCTCGTGCTTCTGCCGCCCCAGGGGCGTCTCCTGTGATGGCATAGGCGACTCTCCCTGACGAGGCCTTGGTGTCCGCATTGCGCGGCCCCGGCGTCCTGGACGGGGCCTACACCGCTCTGGGTCAGGTTCGGGACGCCCTCGGGGGCGCTGACGATCGCCTCGCGAGTGGGCGCCTGGGGCTCCTCTCCGGGTGGCTCCAGGCCGACGCCTCTATCGTGGCGGTTTGGGGCCAGGCCAAGGCCACCACGGCGGAGAGCGAGAAGGAGGCCGCGTCAGCCAAGGCAGCCCGCGAGGCGGCACTGACCGATGCGGCGTCTGCTGCAAGGCGTTGTGACGAAGTGGAGGCCCGCTTGAAGGTTCTTCAGGAAGAGAAGTCTGCGCTTGCAGAACGGCTGCGTCAGCAAGGGGAAGCCCTCAAGACCTGCAAGGCCCAGCTTGTCGATCGGGACTCCGAGCTGTCCCAGGCAGCGGCCAACCGAGCCGCAGAGCGAGAGCGCCTGGACGCACGGGAGAGGGAAGTCGCTTCGGAGAAGGCCCGGCTCGACACCAGGGAGAAGGCTCTTGCCGCGGCTGAGGAGAAAAAGGCCGCGGAGCTCAGCGCCTTTCCCTCCGTCGAGCTCAGGCTTCGCCAAGCGCTCCACTCCCACTGCCGGGATGGGTTTGCGGAGCCCCTGGTGGCTTCGGAGAGCGGCTTCGCGGAGCTCGCTTCGAAGCTCGTCAAGGCGCTGGAGGGCGCTGTTGCCAAGGTGGAGGGGGTCTTGGAGAGCGAGTGTCGCGACCTCTTTTCTGAGGCTGCGACGCGCATCTTCAGCCATCTTCATCTTCGCAAGCCGGGGTTTGACTTCGACTCTGTGATCCACCCGGTCGCCCCCGAGGTCCGCGCCAGTGCTGCGGCGGCAGTGAAGGGCGCCGTGGGGGCGCTGGTGAAGAAGTTCACCTGCGTCACCATTCCTCCACCTCCTGAAGCTGCAAGGGTTAGCGGCGAAGAAGACGATGCCAGTGATGTCGACGACGAGTTCCCGCGGCCGAGACGAGTGGTGGCGGCGGCTCCTCCTAATTCCTCTTCCTTGTTCCTTTCCTGCAACGTCCATCGTGCCTCGCGGAGGCGTTAAACTTGTTTGTATTTGTGAAAACTTTTAATGCTTGTAATAACTGTTGAACTGTGTGATTGCTTTCTTCGCCTTGTTTCCTTCTTGCTTGCTGTGATGCTCTGCGTCGGCAGGGCCCGGCCCCGCGCATACCTCAGCCGCCGTTGGGCCGTCTGGATCACCAGGACGGTGCCAAGGGGTGAGGGGCTACAGGACCAGTGAGGCTCCTGAGTCGCGATGCTCAGGAGTCCTCCTTGACGTACGAGCAGCCCTCATGAAGGGAACATGGTGAAGATTGGGTTAACTTGGAAATTTTGAACACCTTGCGCTCTGCGTCGGCAGGGCCCGGCCCCGTGCATACCTCAGCCGCCGTTGGGCCGTCCGGATCACCAGGACGGTGCCAAGGGGTGAGGGGCTACGTGGCCAGTGAGGCTCCTGAGTCGCGATGCTCAGGAGTCCCCCTTGACGTACGAGCTCCAGCGTCCTCCTTAGGGGTTTTGAGCGCTTTGAGCTTTGCGTCGGCAGGGCCCGGCCCCGCGCATACCTCAACCGCCGTTGGGCCGTCCGGATCACCAGGACGGTTCCAAGGGCTGAGGGGCTACGGGACCAGTGAGGCTCCTGAGTCGTGATGCTCAGGAGTCCCCCTTGATGTACGAGCGGCTCCCATACCTTTCCTCGCCAGCTTTCCTGAGAAGGGTGCATGAAGACCAGGTTTGGCAGGCCTGGGGAGGTGGCATGTACCAGGCTTGGCCCGGTAGTAGCCCCCATGCAGCCCCCTCACACGTACATCCCAGGGGAACGCAGTGAGACGGGGCCGCGAGGGGCCTTCCTGAGGTTGGATGCGGCCGCTGGGGCGCCCTCAGTTGTTTATCCCCAGCACGGAGCGTAGGGCTTCCACATTGCGTGGGCATAGTCATTGGTGGACCGTGTTGTCCGCCAGCACGGGGCATGGGGCTTCCACCTTGCGTGGGCATAGTCATTGGTGGACCGTGTTGTCCGCCAGCGCAGAGCATGGGGCTTCCACACTGCGTGGGAAGGAACCCCTCTGCGTCCTCGGGGGGCTCCGGGCGTGTACAGCCCATTGAGTTCGTACGCGTGGCTTGCACGGTAGAACTGGGAGGTGTATCTGGGAGCTCGCGAGGGCGCTTTGGCCTCACAAGGTCCCTACCTCAAAGGCGGTTTGCGCCTGGATCTTCTTGTAGATAGTGCCGTCCGAGGTCCTGCAAATTTTGGAGAAGCCTGCGCCGAATGTGCTCCCGACGGCCATCGCATGAGAGGGCCAAGCACCAGTGACCCCAGGAGGTGACGTGAGCGGGGCCAGCCCGCCAGACACAGCTCAGCCACTGGATTTATCGACGCTGCAGGGACAGACCCGAGCACAGACGCCGTGCCCAGTCCTCTCATGAGGCGGTCGAAGGTAGGATCATTCAGGTACGGTGACATTCACGCCGGCAAAGAGCCGTGCAGGCAAGGTGAAACGTTAGGAAATAGATCACATGCATGAAAAGTTACTGAAACATGCGTAAATGAGGCGGCTGCAGGGGTATGCCCTGGTCGCCTGAGGATAATGCGGCCCGGTGGGCGCCCTCAAATGGAGTAAACCCAAAAGTTACCTGGCACAAACCAAAAAATCACCTGGCGGCCACGCCGCTGAAGATTCGAAGCTGCCGTCGTATCCTGATCTTGCACCTCCGTGAGCATGACCCTCATGAGCCCGTCGTCTCCCGGGGCTCGGGACCCCTGCACGGTCCGGGCATCTCCCCCAACTCCTCGTCGTGCCTCGCCCGGCAAGGTATGAGCATGGCCTGGGCAAGGCGCGGGAACGTGGCGCCTGCGTTCCCTAGGCCGAAGGGCATGCAGACGTAGTTGCGCGGGTAGACCCATCCGTGATCGGCGCGCGTCGACCAGAAGAGGTCCTGGGACGCGGCACTATTGATTGCGAGCACGTTGATGCAGAAGCGTGGCTTGTTGACCGGGCCGACGATGGCGGCTATGCTTGGTGGTGTAGGGCAGCTCCCGCCTCGCATGGCATGTGCCTCCTGAAGCTCCTCGATCGCTCTGATGACGGACTCTTGCGAGCTTGGCACCTCGCGCCGTGCTCCTGGCTCAGGCAGACGTGCGTCAGGACGAGCCTTCAGGTTGTGCCCGAGCACCTCCCTTGTCTCACCGGCCAAGTCGGGAGCTCCCCGGATGGAAGCCCCCGAGCCAGACCCAAGGGGGGCGCCGAGCACGCTTTCCTATGCGATGGAGGGTGGGGCCCCGTCCCCAGGCGTAGAGCCTGAGGCGCCGTCCTTGGGGGTCCCAGCCCCTTGGCGCCCTGCGGGGAGGAGCTGCTTCTTCTTCTTGCGTGCATCCTCACGAGGCAGGGCATCCTCCTCGTCATCCGAGCGCTCGGCCGCCGCAGCGCGGTAAGCACGCTCGAGGGAGCAGACGATATGCTTCTCATCGCAGGCGACAGTGATGATGCCGCCACTCCCTGGCATCTTGAGGACGTTGTAGCCATGATGAGTCACCGCCATGAACTTGGCGATGGCCGGGTACCCAAGGATCGCGTTGTACGGGAGGTGGATGTGTGCGACGTCGAAGACGATGATCTTGGTGTGGTAGTTCTTGCGTCCGCCGAAGGTGACGGGCAGGCGCACTTGCCCAATGGGGACGGTGGACCCGTCAGTGACTCCCGAGAAGGGCTTGGTCGGCATGAGCTAGTCGTATGGTACTTGGAGCATCTCGAAGGTCTCAATGAAGAGGACATTGAGCCCCGCTCCACTATCGATGAGGGTCTTGGTGACGAGGACGTTGCTGATGGTCGGAGTGCACAGCATGGGGAGCGTGTCGGCCATGGCCGAGCACCTGAGCTGATCCCTTGAGTCGAAGGTGATTGCGGTCTGGGACCACTTGAGGGGGCACATGGCTTCAGGCTTCGGGAGAGCTGCGTTCACCTCCCGCGTGAACTGCTTGAAGATGCGATTCGACGCCGGGGCTTGGGAGCCGCCTAGGATACAGGCTATCGCCCTGACCTCCTGGAAGCCCCCAGCCCCATCGTCTTGCATGTCCTCTTCCTTCCTTCTGGGTGGCAGCGGTAGTGGTGGTAGGCCGGCCTCACGAGGACGGGCCTCACGAGGCTGGCCACGGCATGACCCCTCCAGAGGGTCGTCACGCCAGCGGTCCTCCCGAGCTTGATCGCGCCAGCGATCCTCCCGAGGCCGGTCTCGCCACTCCTGACGCGGCTCCCGGTTGTCCCAGCGGCCTCCGCCGCGGCCTCCTCCGCGTCCGAAGCCACGGTCCACGCGTCCAGGGTGCCGGCCGAAGTGCTTGTCGTGGACCAGCCTGAGCTCCTGGCAATCGATGGTGTCGTGGTTGTTGGTGCCGTGGAAGATGCCGGAAGGTCTCCCTCCTGCGGGGTGTTCCTCGCCTCGGCCACGCTTCGCCTCAGGCTCGGCCGCAAGTACCGCTAGGGCCTTGCGCTTCGCCTCCTTGGTCTTGGTCTTCTTGTCTTCTGGCTCCGCCTCCGGAAGCGCACGGAGCGAAAGGCGGCCCTCCTCGGCCTTGGCGCATTTGTTCGCCAGGTTGAACATCTCCAGGGCTGAGCACAGTTCGTCATTCATAGCGAGCTCCTCCTTCATCTTGAGGTCCATGACGCCGTCGGTGAATGTGGAGATGATGGCCTCATCCGATGCCCTCGGGACCTTGAGGCGTGTAGTCGTGAAGCGCTGTATGAATTTGTGCATGGTCTCTCCCTCCTGCCGCTTCACACGTCGCAGGTCGTTCACAGTGAGCGCTCGGTCGCGGGTACCTTGGAAGTTGGCGACGAAGCGCTTGCGCAGGTCGTCCCAGGAAGTGATGGATCCCTCCGGGAGGTTGAGGAGCCAGGAGAGCGCGCCGCCCTTGAGCGCCATGGGGAACCAGCGTGCCATGACCTTGTCGTCTTCACCGGCCGCCCGGATGCTTAGCGAGTAGAGCTGTAGGAACTCAGCGGGATCCAGGGTGCCGTCGTAGCGAGGGGGTAGGTCAGGCTTGAACTTGCAGGGACACATGGTTGGATGGAGCTCCGGGGCAATGGCGTGGCACCCCACCGGCTCGACGGGTGCTATGTGTGCGGGAGGGACCTGGTCTTAACACTCCTGAGGGGCCGCCTCGAGCGGTGCCCGGTCGCGACGCTGGTTCGGTAGCGCGGGGAGCACACGCTCGTCGACGCGCGGCCGGGGCACCACCTGGCAGCTTACTTCATCTCTCGCCCTTGCCCGCGGTTCGCGGGGCTGGTCGTGCGGGCGTGCTTCACGCCTGGGCTCCGGGTTGATGTCGCGTTGTGGAGGAGGTGGCAGCGCATCGTGGGCCACGTCGTCTGCCAGAGAGGGCTGGGGTCGAAACAAGTAGGAGAGCGCTGAAGCGTCACCGACAGCACTGACGAGCTCCGCGATGCACCGAAGCCAGTCGTCATGGCGGTCGGGGGCAGGGCGGTAGCAGAGTAGCTCGTGCGCCATGGCGAGGGTGCCCGAGCCGCGCGGCGGCCCGGGTCGAGCGTGGGAGGACGACCTGGTAGCCGGAACGATCGACGGAGTGGCGGTGCAGCCGTCGCGCCACACGGTGACCGGCTGGGAAGAGGCTTGTTGCTCGTGGGCCTCCGGGCCCGTGGCGGCGTTGGCCACAGGTGAGGGGGACCGGCGCGCGGCGGCGCGGCCCACGGGCGCCGTCTGGGCGACGTGGGCAGCTCGGCGCTCGGCGCGGGCTTGACGAGCGTCAGACATCGGAGCGGCGAGGCGGAGGAAGAGCTTGGCTTGAGGAAGACTTCGACACGCCCCCTACCTGGCACGCCAAATGTCGGATTTCGGGCTCCGCAAAACCCTCAAGGTTCGAACACAGGGGCGTGTGTGAAGATCCCCTGCGGCCTCGCCCAACTTAGCTCGCTACCCGATGATTCTTACGACGAACTCGCACGATAACGAGGAAGAAGATGTACACGGTGATTTACCCAGGTTCGGGCCGCTGCGAAGCGTAAAACCCTACTCCTGCTTTGGTGGATTGCCTCTCGAGGAGGTGTGGTGGATGGACTAGTACAGTGGTGAGCGGCCTCGCGAGGGCGCTCGAGTGGTGTTCTTGGCCTTCTGCCTCTTGTTCTTCTTCTGTCGTCCCCGGTGCAGCCTATCCTCTATTTATAGTAGCAGCCCGGGTCCTCTTCCCTTATCGCAATGGCGGGAAGGGATCCCACAATGGCCAAATTCGAAGGGGGACAGGAGTACATCCCCGCCCTGTCCAAAGGTGGTCTTCACCTGCAAAGTAGCTGTCGATGATGCAGAGGTGGGCTCAGCGATGACATCCGTCCTGCTGGGCTCGTTGTCGTGGTCTTGTTGCACCGGAATGGAAACCTTTGGGGGGCGCTTTGGGAACCCGCGTACGTCCTTGCTCCCTTTGCACCAAAGGGGAAACTGCACCGCCTGGCGCGCTGGCGCCCGCCTGTCCTTCCTTGCGTCATCCTTGACTCCTGAGGCCGGGTTCTGCATAGAGATGTCCGCCGCTCTGGAGAGGGCCTGAGGAGGCCCATACTTCGTTGGTCTTGGTGCTGTTCTTCCTCGCGAGCTTAGGGCCCTCGCGAGGGCCTTGTCTTGGGTGTGGTCCCGCCAGGCCGTGCCTGGCTGACAAAGTGGGTCATGCCTTGGGCCACAGGCAGGCAGGTCTGGGTACCCCCATTCCCAGAACGCCGACAGAGTCAACGAAACATAGTTCCAGCCGCCGCAAGTTCCAGAACCTCGAGATCCAATCTAAACACCATCACGGAGGGGTTTATCTTCTTCATAGGTGCTCTCCGATGATGCGTGAGTAGTCCACCATAGACCTACGGGTCCGTAGGCAGTAGCTAGATGGCTTCCTCTCTCTCTCTCTTATGATTCTCAATACAATGGTCTCTTGGAGATCTATTTGATGTAAACTTTTGCGGTGTGTTTGTTGGGATCCGATGAATTTTGAGTTCATGATCAGTTTCTATCCATGAATATTATTTGAGTCTTCTTTGATCTCTTATATGCATGATTAATTATAGCCTCGTATTTCTTCTTCGAATCTTTGGTTATTTAGGCCAACTAGATCGATGTTTCTTGCCATGGGAAGAGGTGCTTTGTGATGGGTTCGATCTTGCGGTGTTCTTTCCCAGTGACAGAAGGGACAACAAGACACACATGTATCGTTGCTATTAAGGATAACAAGATGTGGTCTATTCCTACATGAATAGATCTTGTCTACAGCATGTCATCGTTCTTATTGCATTACTCCGTTTTTCCATGAACTTAATACACTAGATACATGCTTGATAGCGGTCGATGTGTGGAGTAATAGAGGTAGATGCAGGCAGGAGTCGGTTTACCTATCTTGGACGTGATGCCTATATAATGATCATCGCCTTGGATATCGTCATGACTATTCGATTTTCTATCAATTGACCAACAGTAATTTGTTCACCCACCGTGCGCTATACTCATGAGAGAAGCCACTAGTGAACCCTACGGCCCCCGAGTCTACTTTTCCAACATATTGCTTTCAGATCTATCTTTTTGCATGTTTGTTTTCAGATCTACAAAACCAAAAACCCAAAAACATATTACTACAGACTATTGGGCAATTGATAGAAAAGCGGATAGTTATGCGATTTTGACGGCAATGATCATGTGTATATAGGCATCACGCCCATAAACAAATAGGTCGACTCCTGCCTGCACCTATTACTATTACTCCACTCATCGACTGCTATCCAGCATGCATCTGGAGTATTAAGTAAAAGAGAGTAATGCATGGAGAATGATGACATGATGTAGACAAAGTAAACTCAAGCAATATGAATAAACCCCATCATGCTATCCTTAGTAGAAACAACACAAAGATGCATCTTGTCCCCTACTTTGTCACTGGGATATAGAAACTCGTCAGGTTGAACGTACCACAACGCACCACTCCCACTAAAGATAGATCAATCTACTTGGCCAAAGCACATCAATAAATCAGAGAGCATTACGAAGCTATAATGATCATGCAAATAAGAATCTTAATATTCACAGGTGACTCAAATAATTTTCATGAATAATCGTAACATAAACGCATAATTCATCGGATCCCAATAAACACACCACACAATAGGATTACATTGGATAGATCAAAGCGAAGATGCGATGATCATTGTATTGAAGATCAAGAGATAGAGAGATTGCCATCTACGTACTAGCTATGGACCCGTAGGTCTGTGGTGAACTACTCACACATCATCATGAGGGCAGCAAGGTTGATGTAGAGGCCCTCCGTGATTGATCCCCCCTCCAGCAGGGTGCCCTAACGGAGCTCCAGATGGCCTCGCTGTGGAACAGAGACTTGCGGCGGCGTAAAAAGGGTTTTGGGACTGCCTCCAGGGTTTTTGCAATATATGAGAATTTATAGGCCAGAGAACGAGGTCAGGAGAGCCGCCAGGGGGCCACAAGCCATCAGGGCACGCCCTGTTGGCTTGTGGGGCCCTGGTGTCGCCCCTAGCCTTCTTCGGAATCTCCTAGGTCTTCTTTTAGTCCAAAAAAAATCATCAAAAAGTTTCGTGGCAATTGGACTTCGTTTGGTACTGTAAACATGAGAAGTGAAAAACATGCAGAAAACAACAACTGGCACTGGGCACTGGGTCAATAGGTTAGTGCTAAAAAATATTATAAATTGGTAAATAAAGACCCAAAAAGTATCCTAGAATGATAATATATCAGCATCGAACAATCAAAAATTATAGATACGTTGGAGACATATCAATGCCTCGGAAGGCATCCCCTCTTTTGTCTCAATCCATGGGTATGTCACTTGGAGCTATAGTTTTATTCATCACATGATATGAGTTTTGCTTGGAGCGTCATTTGCTTTAGTTTGTGTCGGGGTACACAAACAGGGGTGTTTATTTCCCCCTGACTTGTGCACGGATGATAAGCCTCCGACCCGACGGCCTAAGCCTGCCGGGGAAAAGCTACTGCCTCGTCAACACCAACCCAAGACAAAGAAGCCGCTCTACGTGAGATCAAGGAGCACATCAAGAAGATGAATCCAAGACCAAGACCCCGATAGTGGCAACCTATGCTGGCGAGCAACGCCGGCAAGGACAATGCAACGGCCCAGGACGGGCCCAAGCCGCGCCAGCTGCGTCCCCGGTGCCTGCCGGGGACCGAGGCACACACCCCTCCAAGAAGACCCGGCAAGCCGTCCCCCGACAGGCGCGGGCTAAGCAGCCACCGCTCCATCACATCGCAATGCCAGTCAGTTGTCAATGCGGTGTCGAGCCATCAGGTGGCTAAGTGGCTCTCGCTAAGCACGTGGCGACACACCGGAAGACAGATTATGCCCAGTTGACACCCGTCCGGAGACGTGTCAAGATACTAAGCAGCAGGCAGCCAAGCGTCGGTGAAAGCTTGCCGGGGATGCACCCCCGCATGCCACCTAGGCTAGCATTTATGGCATTTTGTCCTAAATGCCAGAGTTAGGTATGATAGCACTGTTAGCTATCTAATCACTAGGTAATGACTGTTTTGCCACTGTGGTTGCCCCTTGACCTATAAAAGGAGACCCAAGGCAACCTAGCTCAAGATTCGGACCCTTGGACACTTGTACTTGCACAGTAGCTCCCCCGAAGGCGATCTTGCTGGGTTTGAGCATTGCGTGTGTTTCGTGCTCCTCTGATCAATCCACCAAAGCAGGAGTAGGGATTTACGCTTCTCAGCGGCCCGAACCTGAGTAAAACACCAGTGTCTTATCGCCGCGCCGTCTCATGCCTCTGCTCTTTGTGCAACGTGACTTCACCCCCGCCGAACCACAAAGGGACCCATGGTCCCATAGGTGATCGTGTGCATCCTGCCCCAACATCTTTGGAGCGCCAGGTAGGGGACGTCATTTGCACGAACCTGAGTTCGTGAGTGGCGTGTCGATCTTCATCACCATCTTCTTCATCCATGGCTTCCAAGAAGAAGACCGGCGCGACGGCGCATCCCTCTACTTCGAAGGCCCCCTCGCATGCAGCCGCGGATGCCATTGGAACCGCGAAGGCGATGAATGAGGCAGGCATAGTGGCCGATGCGACTGGCGCGGGCGGCGCCACCGTCGTGTCTCCCGCGGCCGAAGCTGGAGCGAGGAACGCCGAATAGGAACAAGCCCTCCTCATCCCAGGGGAGTGCAGCTTGAACCGATAGGTGAAGAAAAGAAAGAAGGTACTCGACTATACCCTTCTCTCCTCTCCTTCCCCGCCCGTGATTAGTTCTGCATGGCGGCGGTGCCTCCAGTGTCGATAAGCTCGCGTGATGCTCGGTCCTGCGTTTATTTCGCGAAGGGTAAATCCCGAGCAGAATGCTAGAGCAAATCCACCGGTTGACATCCCCGGCAAGCGAACCACGGCAAGGTCCCGTTCGCCAAAGCCTCCATCGCATTGGTCGCCATGGGACCGTTGGGCGCGAAGGAAGGGAGGGAAGGCTCGACCAAGTTTCTCCATTTGCCCCTCTTCGCTTTCCCTTTATCTCAGGACGAAGGCAGATACACGCGTGTATGTTCACTGAGAACGCAAAGAGGAGGGCCAACCATGAATGGAGGAAGGAACGATGTGCGCGAAGAAAAACACGCCAGGACGGGAGCCATAATGAAAGCTAAGTTCGCATGATTATCAACTTTCATTAAGAGCTCGCATTTGCATATCCCCCTCTATCACCCAGGGTTTCGTATGACGAGTCTTGTGCGTGATGGAACCTTATTGTTTTTGTTTGCGCCCTTGCTTTGTTTCGAGTCCACTCAACAAAACATGCGGCAGCATCGAACACCGTCAAGGAAAAACTAACCGGCAGCGTGTCCATGCCAGCAGAATGCTAAGGACCGGTTCCTCAAAGCAATCGCGACAACACGTTGTTGGCGGGCAACCAGAGCGCACAAAGAAAACGACCATACGAATGCCAGTAAGAGAGCAAGGGGGATAGCATACGTTTAACATAAAGATATCAGTTCAGACAACATTAAAGTAAAAATAGTGCATGGCCTAATACGGGATACATATTGTGTCTTAAGTACAGGACGGCATGGCACCGAGAGTAACTCAAAGCTCACTACTGCAGGATGCTGCTAACGCGGCACATCAATCAGGGACCCTTCGACGACACTATTTGTGATTTATCAATCGCAAACGGTATAGTTCAAGCTCCGCCGCCAATGACGAAAACCGTGCGCGATGTAGAACGAGCAAATACGGTCCAAAAAATAGTTGTGTGTGTGATGCGTTGCATACAGTTTGTTCTTATGAACTGTTTGTGATTATGGAAGATAACAGAAACGGTTAACAAACTATATACGTGTGCGTAGTGCGGCATATGGTTCACTCGGACAAACTGTTTGCGCTGATCCAACAAAACACAAACGAGTTACCCTAAGAAGGCGTGTGTGATACCCGACAAACAATTCATTCATCAGAATTGTGTGGGAAGACCAATAATAACCCAAACGATTCATCCTGACAAATGTGTGTGTTGTGGGTACCGGGCAAACAGTTCATCCATCATACCTGTGTGGGAAGACCAGCAATAACCCAAACGATTCATCCTGACAACCTGTGTGTGTTGTGGACACACGATTGCTGCCAATAATTGTATGAGATGTGATTTGCTCTGTTTGCACAACATCTATATGCTCTGTCTACAGAACACCAACATTATTGTTGCATAACCAACTTGAACATACCGTTACATAAGTGACTACACAACACATGTACATTCCTCAATATAATTTTTTCAAGAATTAGACGATCACCAAATCATACTGTTCTTCTAACGACGGTTGCCGACACTGCTCTGCTTGTGGCTATCCCTCGCCGTCTGCAGGAAGAAGGCACTTCCTCATGTCAATGATCCTCCTATACATCTCGTAGCTGGTGTACGCATCCTTGGCCTCGTCCTTGATGTGTTCTTCATCCAGTTCATTCACCCAGGCCGTGTGCCAGGCAGTCTTGTGCTTGTGGCACTCAGCCTTCATGTCTCTGTAGTAGGGGTCGATGATGGCTGCGGCGAGGTCAACCAGGGAGTCCTTCTGCTTCTTCTTCTCGTCGCCCCAGACCCTGTACTGACCTTGGATGTTGACAAGCTTCTGGCAGGACAAGCCCGAATTCTTGAGCACCTTTAGATCGTTGGTGGTGTCCACCGTTGCGAACCTGTAGTCGGGGCTGTTGACAAACCTGGCAAAACGCTCGCAAGGCCTTGTGGCCAGGCAGTAGTGGTAGACGAGCACGTGATGGCGCATGCACAACTGGGCGACGACAACCTTCTGATCATGCCCGGCATGACCGCCGGTGTACTCGAGGTCGAAGCCGACCACTTTGTACTTGTCATCCTCAGCAAGCAGCTGCTCCAACGTGTTAATGGAGTTCACCACCACGACCGGGTCATTGGTGTACACCACCAAGAGGTCCGTCTTCCTGATGTGTGTGTCCACTTTGACAATTTTGGCGAACTGCCACTCGGCGCCGGCAGCCGCCATTGGATCCGCATGGGAAGGTTGAAGCGATGAAGAGATGTGCATCCTCTCTGTATTATTTGCCGTCGTGGGTGTGCTCATTGGGTTGTGTGGCGCGATCGGAACATGGAAGAGAGGAAGGTAAATGGCCGCATCAATCGCATGGCAGTTTTTGTAGCGCTTAACTGCATGATAGCGCCGGGAGCGGCGCAACCGCTTGCATATGGCTCCCCGAACGTGCCTGATCGTTCGCGCGTGGATGCCGGCAGAGCGGGCGTGCACGGACGCGAGCACAGCGCGCCGAGGCCGCATCAACCGCCTACATGCATACATTGATTTGCGATGGTGCCTACAGAACGACCGTTTGCTTTGTAATAAAATGCAAACAGTTTTTTTATTATTAACCGTCTGCGTACTTGTCATTTCTCCCACCTCCGCCCCGTCTTGTCACCGCGTTGCCGCACGAGGATTCCAGTGCATGCTTCGGGAGCGAACAACATTTCTTTTGGGCTTCCCGTTCCCGCGCAACCGCGCTGGAACGCGCGCAAGCTTCCAGTTCCCGCGCAACCGCGCAGGAACGCGCGCAAGCTTCCCGCCCGGCTCGCCTTGAGCGCCTGCTTTCTAAACCGTCACGGCCGGCCTCTCCACATCGCATTCATCCCCTCCCTACCCGTAGCTTCCCAAGTTTGCTTCTCCCCCAATCGCCAATGCCACCTGTCTGTCGTTGTCGCTCCGCCACTCCGCTAGAGGGCAGCTTCAGCTGGGAGGCTGCACCACGTCGGCGGCGCAGTACCCGTAAGCGTGAAGTGCGTGTGGCGTCCTTGTTGGCTGTGCGCACGGCACCCAGCACACGCTCCTCCACATTTTCCCGAAGGCAGCTGCTGCCGGCGACCGCCGTCGCCCCCACCCCATCGCCGGCCGCCGTTTTCGCCACCCCACCAGCTGCCTCCTTGGCCGCCACCACACCAGCATACGCCTTGGCAGCCACCCCATGGTCAGCCGCTGGGGCCATCACCCGCTCCGCCACCGCGGTCCGAAGGCGGGAGGAAGAGGCCGTCGCCGAAGCACAGCCGCTTGCTTTTGCGTTTGTGGCCTAGCATGCTACATCAACTTCCTACATGAGGAGGAGGAGCGCCAGGTCGAGCACGCACTGAGGCTCACCGCCGCCGTGGCCGCAGCAGACGTCGCAGCTATGGCGCGGAATGAGGAAATCTATGCCGAGTCCCGCCGCTTCGAGGAGGCGCGTCAGGAGTGGCGGAGGGCAGCGGCGGCAACCGACGAAGTCGACTCCTCCAGCTCGTCGGTAGGCTTCTCCTCCTCTGCCTCTTACTGAACGCGCTCGGCAGAGGAGAAGGCTGCTGGCAGTAGCACGAAGCCCCTCCGGAGTAGTATTTAGGGGCTATTTTGTTCAGTTCATCTTACTATAGATATGATTGAACTGTACCAAGTACTTCAAATTAGCTAGTATATATAGTTGAACTAGCTATTTCAGTACGTGGTTGGCAACAAATGGGGAAAAGTTTGTTCGATTCAGCTGTCGAGTTGAACTATTTTGTACAAAGACCAATGCTTGATCTATGAATGAAGTCCATGTTTACTGAATTTCAGTTGCAAAATTGCACCGTAATAGTGATTTTGTTCCTGCAAAATTGGACAAATCTCAATGTTTCCAATTTGACAAGTGAAAATTTATCCAATATGACAGATTCGAATCTTACCTGACTCCTGCTGCCAATGCATCGATCGGTGCTTACATGGGGTGCTTAGTGTATTAAATGTCTTAGCAACTCAAGTCCACAATGCATTGTTGCTAAGGTCCCTTCATTTAACGATTTAGCAACTAAACTCTTGCATGCATTGGGAGTTCCTTCACTTAAGTGTTTTGCCAAGGTTCACGCGCTGGGCATTGTTTCTTCATGTGGTCACCAAACTCATATCTCTCCTTAATTACCTTCCCACATCAGATTTTTTTTGCATACATGGCAACCTCAGCAGTTAGCAACAGTAGAAGTTGTAGCATCGGGAAGGGCACACGGGTCATCATTCACAACCGTTTGCAATGACGCAATGGAAAAATTCCTTCACGCCAGATTTTCCCTTAGCTTAGTAGGGAAGGAACAATTGCCCTCGGTTTGCATACGGGTATTCAGTCTGAAACGTCTTTGACGACTGGCAAAGGACACGCCACCCCGATGAGCGTGCGCAGGACACTGCTCGCACGCCACCCGTCTACTCAAACACCTGTCCGCATGCTACCTCCTTGCCAATACACATAGCAACACGCGGCCCGCACATAAATGGTCTTTAGAACGTCCACGAATTATAAATAATACGCCCGTTTGCGATGGTAACGTGACAGATTATTGTTCCAAAATGCCTTTGTTGGCTATTAATAATGCTTACTCTTTCTCTCAAAGTGGACACTAAAAATAGCACAACATATTTATGCTTTATATGATGAGGCCCTGCCTAACATAGACCTTGTGACTGTAGTTCATGTTTGAATTTTGTACATTAAATGCACATAAAACTCAATTAATGTATAAAAAAGCCATACAAACCGTTAATAATTTAATATGTTTGCAGTACACACCTATTGCTTTATGTTGTTTGTAGGAAAAAATCAAGGAGAGAAGAGGCATCAGATGTCGATTTTCACCCGCAGATGTGGCATGCATATATATGTTCCCTAACGGAACCACTGGACGTAGCTTATTGTGTTAGAACCTCATGTTTGTAAGAGGCTTGTGACAAAACATGGCCAACTTGGTATTTTTTTTACCACGGCATATGTGTGCCTTCACATGACACCATTCCAAGTTTCATGAATTTCTGATAGAGTTTTGGATTTACGAGAATTTGGAAACAAAGTTTCTCGATATTTGGGGCCGAGCCAACATGCTTAGATGTTTGAAATTCGTTATCATTTCTTTCATGTGACCTAACACATGCATCCAAGGATGCATATATGATTTTTCAACCCATTTTGCCACCTCGGACCTTGTGATTGTAGATCAAATTTGAATTATGCACATTAAATAATGCATCGAAAACTCAATTAATGTATTTAAAAGCCAGACGATCCCTTAATTTAATCATATTTTTGCACTTCGCACGGACATGTCTATGCTGTTTATATAAAGAAAATCAAGGAGAGAAGAGGCATCAGATGTCTTTTCGCCCGCATATGTGACATGCATATATAATGTTCCCTATCGAAACCACAAAGCTTCTTGTGAGGAGCTCCGATTTGTAAGGGGATTGTGAAAGAACATGTCCAAATTGGACAATTTTTTTACCACGGCATGTGTGTGACCTTGTCACGACACCATGCCAAGTTTCATGAATTTCTGACGTGCTTTGGATTTATGGGAATTTGAAAACCAAGCATCTCAATGTTTGCGGCCGAGCAAAACAGTCAATTAGATGTTAGAAATCCATTCTCATTTCTTGCGTGGGACCTAAACATGCATCCAGGGAAAGACATATATTTTTCCAACCTATTTTTCATGTGTTGGACCTTGTGATTGTAGGTCAAAGTTGAATTATGCACATTAAACGACTAGAAAACTCAATTAATGTGTTAAACAGGTCTCACGAACCCTGGAAAAAATCCACAGTTTAGCATGTCTGTCAGAAAGTTGCTCTATGGTGACTCCAGAAATAAATACAAGGCCAAAAGAGATGACGGATGTTGTTTCACACATAAAATGTGAACTTTCCCTATCGGAACACACGACTTTCTTGTGAGAACCTTCGGTTTGTAAGAGGCTTTGTGCCAAAACTTGTCCAAAATTGGGCAATTTTTTTACCACAACAAACACACACACAGGGCAATTGATGGCACCATGCCCAAATTTCATGCATTTCTGTCGCGGTTTGCATTTACATGAATTTAAAAACTAAGTTTCCCAATGTTTGCGGTCGAGCCAAGACGATGATGATATGTTTGAAATTCATTCCCATTTATTGTGTGGGACCTAATTAAACATGCAGCTAGGAAAACATATATGGTTTTTTGACATATTTTCATGAGCTAGACCGTGCAGTGATTGTAGTTCAAATTTGAATTATATATGCACATTGAATGCCTAGAAAACTCAATTAATGTACTTAAAAGGCCAAACGAGCTCTGTAGGATTCCATTGTTTCGCATGACACATTCACGTTACTCTATGTAGACTCTAGAAATAATTTCAAGGCGAGAAGCGACATCGGATGTTGTTTCACAGATAAAATATGAACTGTCCCTACCAGAACCACATGACTTCTTGTGAGAATCTTTGGTTTGTAAGAGGTTTGTGCCAAAACTTGTCCGGAACTAGGCATTGTTTTTACCACAACACACATGCGCCATGACATCACACCATGCCAAGTTTCATGAATTTCTCACGATATTTGGATTTACTGGAATTTGAAAACATGGCTTCTCAAAGTCTACGGCCGAGCCAAAATACCGTGAGGTTTGGAATTCGTTTAATTTCCATTTCTTGCATGGGACCAAAACATGTATCCAGTGAAAAATAGTTGATTTTCAACCCATTCAGGTGCACTCTAGCTAGTATGTGCTTAATTAACTGCAGTTCAAATTTGAACTGTACACATGAAATGTCTAAAAAACTCTTTAAATGTTTTAAAGGGCCTAAACAACCCTGAATTATTCCATATTTAACACACAGTCCTATAGTTGCAAGTTCACTGCAGATAAATGTTATTGACATCCAAACACCTTCAATTGCCAATATAACTTCATTTTTCGTCTCAAAGCAGTTTGAAAATCAAATACATCGCAAACAGTTCTTGATCATGAAACGTGTGTGATGTGGTATCAAAATATCTTGGGCCAATCCTCATATGGCTTATGCCGGAAGCTTCAGTCCACCGCCGGTGCGTCAACCACACAGTTACACTTGTTCCCCAAGACCACTATACTGTTCAAGCGTCGCCGGTGAAAGATGGGGACATGTATCCGCGTCGTGAGGGCAACTTTGGTGACCCACTCTGGCCCGAGCGCGGCTGCATCAGCCATGAATGTGCTCACAACATCCTTGAGTGCGACCGCACTCTCCGACAGGGTGGCTGCAGCCGTCGAAAGGGCAGCTGCTGCATCTGAGATGGCGACAGCAACATCCACGACCGGGATAGCAAATGGCGAGAATGGCACAACAGCTGTCCGTTCCTCGGCGACCGCCGTAGCCCTGATGGCAGCTGCCCACACCTATGCCAATGCCGCCCACGCCCAGCTCGTGTCGGTTACCACACAAATAGCAGTGGCCTTCTCTGACACCGGTCGGCAACCTACATCCGAAGAGTTGGCAATCGCCGAGAGCGCTCGGGCAGCCGTCCATTCGTCGGCAGCCTCCCTTGCCAAGATGGAGGCCGTCAATGCCCGGATCGCGGCCGCCCATGCCAAACTCGTGTTGGCCTTTTCCAAAGAGATGGCGGACACGGACGGCGAGATGCTTGTAGAGTATGTGGCGATGGATGCCATGGAGCCCCTTCCTCTGGAGGTCGTCGAGCGCGAGCTGGTCATCGAGGATGCGGCGGAGATCAGCGAGCGTCAAGCGGAACATTAGTCGTTGTTTAGAGTGATGGTGTTTTGTTAGAGTAACATTTAGGTCAACCAGCTCTGTTTAATTGCTCAATTAAGTAAGTGCGGGCTGTGGTGTAGGCTCTTTTGTGCAGTACCCAAATTAGCAATTGATGTTAAATTATGCGACAACGTGGATGACCACTGTAACCAGGGAAATTCAGACCAAAAATTTGCCGCCATATCCCCATTCCATCTTCCAATTGAAAATGAAATTGAAGTTCATCACACACACTTTTTTGGAATGAACCGTGTGCAATGTAGTACCCAATCTTACGTCCGAAGATTAGAGACAAACATTTGCACGTCCAAGTTCATCACACACGGGGTATATCACAGGCTTCGTTTGTGATGAGTTGATATCAAGAACTATTCTGAAAAATGTGCATGTTCAAGTTCATCACACATGGTGTATAACACAAGCTTCGTTTGTGATGTTTTGATATCGCACATGGTTCCGAATAAGGGACTGTTTCTGATGGTGCTTTCCGCGCCAGTTTTTCGCTGCACCAAATGAAAATTTTGGGCTGCCGCGGAAATATCTACCTCCCTCGCCCCCGGTACCAATCAAAAGCCATATTTCCCCCTTTTCCTCTACCTTTCCTAGTTCAAACCTTCATTGCTTCCTTGCAGCGTCGCCTCCTCGCCGGCGACGCTCCTTCCTGCGGCTCGGCCTCGTCCATCTAGTCAGGTAATCGACACCTCCCCAATACCCCCTCACCCCTCCTCCATCCCACATGGCCCGACCGCTGGCGCGACACCTTCCACCCAAATCACCGCCCCATCCTCCAAATAATCGCCGCCGAAAGCCATGGTGCACGCAGTATAGCCAGGATCTCAAAGAGCATTTGGCTGCGGAGAAGCAAATCGCGGCTGCACGCGCAGATGAGGCAGCTATGGCTTCCATGCGTGTTGATACCCAGATCTTGGAGGAGCACCTCACCATCGAGGCCACCGTCAATGACTCGCGCGCTGACGCCGCCACGCGGTTGGCTGCTATAAACGACAGCTCGTGGTCTTTTCTCGAGGGCACTGCCGGTGCGTTCGACGAAGACTTCGATGTGTTTTCTCAGCGTGCACGTGCTTACCTCAACTCTAGAGTCGGCATGTTGGTGCCGGGGCAGGATCAAGCCACTCACCACTACGAGGGGTGCACCCACGGTGTGGAGGCCTCGCCCTCTTCCAAGTTGACGGAGCCCATCATCATCGATATCTCCCACGATGAGGAATAGCTTGTTTTTCTTACCTTTATCACTAAGGTCCTATGTTCACCTAGCTACGCCGGTTAAGCACGTTTCGTTTAGCTGTTGCGTGTGCCGCTACGCTACTGCCTTTCATTTAGAAATTCTAGTGAAATGTCCAATGTAATGCTACTGCAACCTGAACTTCTAGTATGTTCTATTGTGCAATGTGGTGCTTAGTTAAATGTTTCGTTCATTTGTTGTGGTGATCATTTAACTATTTAATTCAATTCTGAAATGTGATGTACGATTGTTGTTGGTACAATTTTGTATTATTATGCATGTGACGAACAAATCGAATTTAGATGTACTAAATACATGTGCAACATATAGAATTGCTACATTTCCTAGTTCTTAGCACGTTTGGTTTAGATAACTGGATTTTCAATGTGGCTCGATCTAATCTGTTGGATCCGCAATGTGTTTATTTTCCATTAACATATTTCAGTGATAGTATGCCAAATATCACTTGTAACCTGATCAATATTTGTCTTAAATATGTTGCAGGGGGAAACAATGGGGACATTGAAGTTTACCATCGAGGTTTGCACATCCATAGTCGTTTGGCTAATAGCACATTATTGTGCAATTGCAGAAACCATTGTAATATGAATGTTTTTATTAATAATTTGTTCTTGCACATGTAGGCCCTGCTGTAAGAGGTTTAGACCCACTGTTCGACCCTTTTTGCATGTGGGGAAATGAGGTGTCCTTGAATATCAGTCAAATCAAGAAACTCAGAAAGATTGTTAAGATAAAGAAACTAGCTACGAAAAACAACAAGATGTTTGTTTGCACAATGAAAAAGACATCAGTCAACTATAGTGTGGTACCATCTCTTTCACCTTGTCCTTTTCTATTTGCGCCATTTCAAATTTTAGAAAAGATATTTATGCATATGTTTGTTTTCAGTCCTTCTCAAGGCAGTTCATCGATGATTACGTCTCAAACCACATGTATGATCAAGAGGCGGTGAAGGTATTCATACAACACCCATGGTATAATCTTGAAGTCTTCCTTAAGAGGACGAAGGATGGGCGGACAATCATCCACAGGCACTGGCCTAAAGTTGCCAGGACCTTCAACATCATTGAAGGCTCAGTATTCGCCTTCCGCTTTAAAAAATTTCTAGATGAGATTCATCTGTCTATTTACCGTCTATGATGATACTTAATTTCCAAAGGTTTTAGATGTTGCATTTGAAACTTTGTCTTATTGCGCAATTGGGTAGCTAGGCAGTATATGCCTATATGTTGTTGTACCCTGATGTAATTCAATTATCAAATCCTGGTTACCGTACTACGAATAAGAAATATATTCGGTGGTTGATATGAAATTTTAATTTTGATTACTAAATGGATTATAAATAATCGATCAATCTGGCTGATTATTGGGAATCCCATCGCCGACGGTTTCTAAGACAACACCGTGGGCGATGACCTGAACAAACCCACATGGTTTCTAGAAAGTTGGCGTGTTGGATCGTTAAGCAATCACACATGAATTCTGGTCGATAACTATGTGCTTTAGGACACCCAATCACAAACGTTTTCACATAGCTAGTGTGTGTGATGGGCAGCCCAATGCCAAACAGTTTCTTCTAGACACCGTGAGTGATGTTTTGCGTAACGCAAACGACAGAATTATAAGTATCGTGTGTGATGACCACACCTATCACAAACGATGTGATGCAGAAAATTGTGTCTGATCTGCAATACGAACGGAAACGTACCCTTGGGATTCCCTGTGTGGGATGCTAAGCTCATCTCACACGTCTTCCCCAATATGTCTGTTTGTGATGGTCCTTCCAATCGCAAATGATATGTTTTTGTCCATCATGTGCGACCAGGTGCAGGCATCGCCGACGGGTTTTGCCTGTCGTGTGGGATAGACCCCCCTATCGCCCACACATGCAAGGCGACGATTTAAGACTATGTCACGGAAAGGGGTTAAAACCGTTTGTATAGCATGCGGCTGCACTAGTGGCTAACCCCGGCGGCTCCCCTGGGTCCTTGGGACTGAGAGGACCCTATCAGCAAGGAGACCGGCCTTCTCCACGGCAGCAGAGGTATCGACGCCCGATGGCAGCTTCTTGAAACCGTCGGAGAGGTCGAGGTCCAAGTGGAAGAAGGCGAGGTTGCTCAGGACCAGGAAGAGGGCATCACGAGCCAGCTTCCGGGACTCATTGGCAAAGCAGGCGGCCTTGTCGTCCTTGTACATCTTCAACCCCTCGATCAAGCCTTCAAAGAAGAGTGTCAGTTTGATGCTCGGAATTTCATGCTTGCCGACGGAGGAGGCCCAGCTCTTCATGTCCATATTTGCGATCTGGGCAGGAAGGCGCTCGGCAATATTAGTCAAGCTCTTGATCCAGAGGTCGCGCTGCTAAATTTGGTTCTCCAACTTTTCTTCTGCATCTTTCTGGAGGATCTTCGCATTATTCAGATCTGTCAGCAGTAGCTTCTCACGGGCACCGGCAGATTCAAGGTCTTTCTCCAAGGAAGCAAGCCTGGATTTCATGTTGGAAATGATGTCGTTGGCGGCGTCGAGGTCTTGGTCCCTGGAGGAAAGCTGCGATTGCGCCTCTTCCAGAGTGGCTTGCGCTTTTCACGTTTCCTCCTTGAGGGCCCCAATCTCCTTGCTACTCCTGGCAAGGTCCTCCGTCAGCTTGTTCAGTTGGGCCTCGAGATTGGTCTTGGCGGCAGATGCGGCAGCGAGTTCGTCGGCCACTTTCTTCAGTTGAGCTGAGGACTCCAAGGAGAGCGCGTCGAGGGTGGCCTTGTGGCCGTCCTCCAGCTCTTTGGTGCGTTGCTGAACATGGGCCTCCTGAGGAAGTCCTGGATTAAGGGGTCCTCGGGAGGCCAACCTATTCCTTATGGGCCGGACTGTATGGGCCGTTTGCCGGACACTGGATTGATCGAAGAACCAGACTCCAGGAAGGAAGCTTCTAGAATCGTGGCATATTCTCCACGTTTGGAGTAGTGAATAGGCATGTTTATCCCTTCGACGTGTAACCGACCTTGTGTAAACCCTAGGTACCCCCGACATCTATATAAGCCGGAGGGTTTTAGGTTGTAGGGGAAGAGAACTCATCTAGGGTTTTAGTCATACGATCTCGTGGTAGATCAACTCTGTAACCCTTATACCATCAATATAATCAAGCAGGACGTAGGGTATTACCTCCATAGGAGGGCCCGAACCTGGGTAAAACACTGTCCCCTTCGTCTCCTGTTACCCTCGATTCTAGTCTCACAGCTCGGGACCCCCTACCCGAGATCCGCCGGTTTTGACACCGACATTGGTGCTTTCATTGAGAGTTCCGCTGTGATCGCCAAAGGAATCGATGGCCCGCCTTGTCATCAATGAAGAGGTCCGCAATATGGGCACTTTCATCCCCGGACAGATCTTCGCCTTCGGCAGCATTGTGCTGCACGCCGACCCGACCGGCCATCTAGGCCGTGTTGGAAGTTTCGCCCCTGATCAAGAGGTCAGATTCGGGAACCTAGAGTTCTCCGTAGACTCTCGGGGTGACCTGTCACTAACCGGGCTCGCGGTTTTGCCCGCCATGCCCGGGGACTCTGTGGCTTTAACCTCAGATCCATCTCTCGGTCCTGTCCACTGGATCTGCCCCGGCGAGGACCCAACTTTCAGTCCGGATCCGGTCATTGTACCAGACGATCGGACCCCTGTCTCTGCCGAACACTTTCCCCGCGCAGACGCATCGGAGGTTAACTCCGGAAACTCTAAGCAGGCCGATCCGATCGAGCTCTCGATACTCAACGAGGCCCTAGATCGGATCTCGTCGATAAAGATTGTCGACGATCCAACCCTGATCTGCGCTCAGATCGGGTTTCAGGCGGGTCAGGTCGAATTTTTCGCCCTACCCACCACCCACTTCGTAGCCACTGTCGAGGATTTAACCGACATGTTGGATTATGCTTCTAAGGGAGCAGACTACATGGATGAGGAGGATCGTGCACTCACCCCCGTTAACACCGGACGATGAACTGCCACCTCCACATATGACGTCTACATGGTAGACACTCCGAAAAAAAATGGCGACAAATCGGATGAAGCGCCGTCAAGACGCCGAACGCCGCATAAACGGTCAAAAGGAAAAAAGGGAAGGAAAGCTACCGATGGCACTGGGGACGGAGACACCCTGGAAGACCTCGGTGATCCCGAAACCCCTGAACACCCGTTAGAGGGTCAGGAGAGGCCAGAAGACCGGGGCAACCCCGACGACCTAGATGGTCCCGAGGACGACGATCACCTCCGCTCTGTCGAGGGGGAGGACAATGCGGAAGCCGATGACTTCGCCATCCCCGATAATCCTGCAGATCAGGAACTCTTCAGGCAACAGCTTATAGCCACGGCCCGCAACCTGAAAGCAAAAGAATGGCAGCTCAAAGCCGAACAAGATGACCTTAACGATCGATGGACGAGAGTCCTCTCAGCTGAGGAAGGATACGACACAGGTCCATCGGACCAACCCAAGAGCTATCCGCGTAGAAGGCTGTTGCCACTATTCGACGACGAGCTCACTGATACGCCGTCTCCTAAACATACACCATACGACAAGCCAGATCGCCCTCCTCGAGGACGGGACAGGACGGCCAACGACACCGGATATAGGCCGACGATACCCCGTAGAAGGGGAAAGGAGCCTCTAGAGCTCGATGACAGGTTTGACCTGCGACACGACCTGGACGACAGAGCAGGTCGTACACGATCCATCTACGGATCCAGAGGATACTCGCCCGATAGGCGGGAAGGGTACCGAGCTAGGACAGACGCCGATCACCGGCGCGACATAGCTCGGGTCAGAGGCGCTGCCCACCCACTGTGCTTCACGGTCGAGGTGATGCGGCATCAGTTCCCGGAAGGGTTTAAACCTGTAAACATAGAACAATACGATGGGACTACTGACCCAACCATATGGATCGAGGATTTCCTCCTCCACATCCACATGGCGCGAGGAGATGACCTCCACGCCATCAAATACCTACCCCTGAAGCTCAAGGGGCCAGCTCGGCACTGGTTAAATAGCCTCCCCGAAAATTCCATTGGGTGCTGGGAGGACCTAGAAGAGGCATTACGATCTAACTTCCAGGGCACTTATGTTCGGCCGCCGGACTCCTCCGATCTAAGCAACGTCGTCTAGAAGCCAGGAGAGTCCGTGCGGCTATTCTGGAATCGTTTCTTAACCAAGAAAAACTAGATCGTGGATTGCCTGGACGCCGAAGCAATAGCATCTTTCAGGCACAATATTCGGGATGAATGGCTGGCTCGACAGCTCGGTCAGGACAAACCAAGGACAATGTCCACCCTCACATCACTCATGACCCGCTTTTGCGCGGGCGAGGATAACTGGCTAGCAAGACGTAGCCACAACCCCGAAGACCGTGGAACCTCTGAAGTCCGGGATGGAAACGGGAAACCGAAGCGCAACAAGAACAAGCGTCGGCACAATAATAGTGATGCCGATGACACGGCCGTTAATGCCAGCTTCCGCAACTCCTGGCCTGGGCAGCGGAAGAAGCCTCCTAAAGGCAAACACGATGGACCCACTCCGCTGGACAAGATCCTGGAGAGGCCTTGCCAGATCCATGGCACTCAAGAGAAGCCCGCCAATCACACCAACCGTAACTGTTGGGTCTTCAAACAGGCCGGCAAGCTCGCATCCGAGGACCAAGGCAAGAGCCCACGCAGCGAGGACGAGGATGAACCCCGCGGTCCGATCGGTGGCGGACAAAAGAAATTCCCTCCAGAGGTGAAAACAGTAAACATGATATACACCACCCATATACCCAAGAAGGAGAGGAAGCACGCCCTTCGAGATGTCTACGCCGTAGAGCCTGTAGCCCCGAAGTATAACCCATGGTCGGCATACCCGATCACCTTCGATCGACGCGACCACCCGACCAGTATCCGTCATGGGGGTTCAGCCGCCCTAGTCCTAGACCCGATCATAGACGGGTATCACCTCACTAAAGTCCTAATGGACGGTGGAAGTAGCCTCAATCTGATTTACTCAGATACGGTGAAAAAGATGGGCATAGATCCGTCAAGGATCAAGCCCAGCAACACTACCTTCAAAGGAGTGATCCCAGGCATCGAAGCCCGGTGCACAGGCTCTGTAAGCCTGGAAGTGGTGTTTGGCTCGCCCGATAACTTCCGAAGCGAGGACTTGATCTTCGACATCGTACCTTTCCGCAGCGGCTATCACGCCCTGCTCGGCCGTACAACGTTCGCTCGCTTTAACGCCGTTCCGCACTACGCATACCTCAAGCTCAAGATGCCCGGCCCCAAGGGGGTCATTACTGTCAACGGCAACACAAAGCGCTCCCTCCGAACTGAGGAACACGCGTTGGCCCTGGCAGCCGAATTCCATTACACTGATGATCGGCAAGCGCCGACATCTGCCGTAAAGGCACCCAAGGCTGGGAAGCGAGCTCGGTCTCAACCCGAAGTACCAGAACCTCCTTCTCCCCGTAAATAGGGACTCGCCCCCCATCGCACGGCCCTATACCCGGCAAAGTATGTGTCGAGGATGCACAACTTTGCGCTCAAAGTTCCATGGGCAGCGGTGGGGAAAAATTATTAAAGGGTAAGTGTTCGGCTGGACCGAACTATCACCATCAACAAGTCTTTGGACACACTACAGGTACCATAAAGTACCTGCTACGACGTAAAGCTCATTCACATTTCGGCGACTTCTCAAGACTTTTCTCCACAGTCCGCTCGCCGAACATTACACCCATCGCGGTATACAACTCCTTGGGAGACGCAGGAGCGGATAAGCGACAGGGCACATCGAGGACGTCAGGTCACCTACCGAAGACCCTTGGTACAACCCCTCCTGTAAAGTTTATATTTCATTTTTAATACTGGTAAACAGTTGTATCCGCAATTTGAATAATAAGAGTTGTTGAGTAAAATACAGATGTATCATGCATGATCACCTCGCCGTTTTCCTTGGCGTACTCTCTATTTCCCCTCTCTTCTTGCGAACCTGTTCGGTATACTTTACGATGCAACCGGCTAATAGACCGGGGGCTCGGTCCTACAAAATCGCCCTAAACACAACTGATTTCGTGTTCGGCGTCTTGGAGTTCCGCTTTATATGCATTGGTTCCGAACTATGTCTTGGGTCAATAGTTGGGTTGCCCGGCTCCTGTGCTTGCCCCTTTATGTTCCGCTCGTTCGGCTAAAAGGGCAAAGGGAGAACCGCTGCGATTGTGTTTCCGGCTAGCCTGGTCAAGCACCTCAGTGAAGAAAGCCGAAAACTGACTGTCATGGTATGCGAGAACTGGTCTGCGAATTCGAGCTTAACTAAATCTCGTCAGAGCTTACTCCGTGTCATACGATGGGTTTGGTATTAGTACAAACCATGTGATATAGGCTTTGGCCACGGTTCATCCGAACATCACAAACCCCTGGGGCTAGTCATCAGCCCCCCCGCACTCCTTTCTCGTGCCCCTACGGCTAAGTGAAAGCAATAAAGCATTATGGTCCGATTGCCTTGTCCGCCCCACACTACCGCCTTCGGGTGCCGATAGTTCGGCTAAGGGTCACAGTGTGATTGGAAGAGACACCCCGCGTAGTATCTACATGGGGGCTTAAGCCGACGACTCGTCGCTTTCAGGTTTAACGGCCACAAAGGAGTTATAAAGGATGCAAAACATATAAGACATGATAAACCATGCATTTTAAATATAAGACCATGACGTCGTCGCCCCCACCGCTGGTGTCCGGCTCCAAAGGAGCCTATTGGGACGACACCTCCGCGGCATCCTTTGCGGCGCCCGGAGGAGTGAGGTGCGATGCGGTCCCGCTCTCCGCAGCTCGGCGGGCGGGGTCTCCCCGTCCGAGACTTGATCGGTGAGGAGAACACGCGGTGGGCTGCAAGTCAGTAGGCGCTCACATGTTAAACATATTCAGAACTTAGTACTAATAGCTCGGGAGGTCTTCGGATCTGTACCTTCGAGGTGGGGGCTTGACCCTGAGGTTCCTTCGTGGAACCCTCTCAAAGTCCTCGGACTCGGTATCCGAGCCCGAACTGTCGTCGGACAGGATTACCCGTGTCCGACGCGCTTTCTTCTAGGCAGGAGGAAGTTCATCCTCTGAAGCGTCCGATGACGCCGCGCTCTTTCCTTTATGGGGGGAATCACCTCCTCCCTCACCCTCTTGCTCCTCCTCTTGATTCGAGGAGGCGTGGGTGTCCTCAGACACAGCCCCTGGCTGGTCCCTGATACGCAGGCCTGTTTGGCCTGGTTTCTTCTTCTGCTCCTTCTTCTCTGGCGCTAGGTAAGGCGCCACGACAAGCATCTCCGACAGTAGTGGGGACCTAGGGTCTTCGGGCTGAGGAGCCGGGCAGTTGATGCCCGTAGCCTTGCTCAACCATTCCTGCAGAAGTGATCGGAAAGCGCTTAGATTTTCTTCGGGAAAATAAGGCCGATCAAATGAAGTTGTGTCATACCTCGGAAAAGGGCTTATCGGCGCGTAGGCCTTGGTCCTCCTTCTTGGCTGGCCAGTTCTCCTGCGCCTTGAACAACACCTTCCATAGCTTCTCCCGTGTGGTGCGGAAGAGCTGACGAATCGTAGGGTCATCGTCAGTCCGATAATTCCACATAGGAGAGTTCCGGCGCTGGCAGGGGAGGACGTGCCGCCGGAGCATGATCTGGACCACGTTGGTCAGCCCGATCCCATCCTTGATAATGGAGGTGACGCGCCTCTGCAGGTCGTCCACCTCTGTGTCCGACCCCCATTCGAGGCCCTTTCGGACCCAAGAGGTCAATCTGGTCGGGGGGCGGATCTGATTTCGGCAGGAACAGTTCCGCCCTCCTCCCTTGGCTCGGTGATGTAAAACCACTCTTTTTGCCAAGTCTTGATGGTATCGATGAAAGTGCCGGATGGCCATACTGCGCGTGGAAGCTTGCTGATGACCGCCCCGCCACAGTCTGCGTGTGCGCCTGCGACACACTTCGGCTTGATGTTGAAGATCTTGAGCCATAGTCCGAAGTGTGGTTCGACCCGCAGGAACGCCTCGCAGAAGATGATAAAGGCCGATCTATGCATGAAGGAGTTCGGCGGGAGGTCATGGAAGTTGAGACCGTAGAAGAACATGAGGCCCCTCACGAAGGGGTGGAGCGGGAAGATCAATCCTCGGATGAAATGAGGGATGAAAACCACCCTCTCGCTTGGCTTGGGGGTGGGGATCACCTGGCCCTCCTCCGCGGCGCGGTGGAAGACATTGGCGGGGAGGTAGCCGGCGTCCTTGAGGTCCCGAATGTCCTGGTCTATGACCGTGGACGCCTCCTGAGGGAGTCCTAGTTTAAGGGGTCCTCGGGAGGTCGACCTATTGCTTATGGGCCGGACTATATGGGCCACTTGCCAAATACTGGAAGGATTGAAGACCTTGATACGTCTCCAACGTATCCACTTTTCCAAACTCTTTTGCCCTTGTTTTGGACTCTAATTTGCATGATTTGAATGGAACTAACCCGGACTGACGCTGTTTTCAGCAGAATTGCCTTGGTGTTATTTTTGTGCAGAAATAAAAGTTCTCGGATTGACCTGAAAATTTACGGAGAATATTTTTGGAATTAATAAAAAATACTGGCAAAAGAATCAACTACAGGGGGCCCACCACCTGGCCACAAGCCAGGGGGGCGCGCCCACCCCCCTAGGGCGCGCCCCTGTGGCTTGTGGGCCCCCTGTTGCGCCTCCGACCTCGTTTCCACTCCTATATATTCCTATTTACGGAGAAAAAATTCAGGGAGAAGAGTTCATCGCGTTTTATGATACGGAGCCGCCGCCACCTCCTGTTCTTCCTCGGGAGGGCAGATCTAGAGCCTGATTTGGGCTCCGGAGAGGGGAAATCGACGCCGTCGTCATCACCAACCATCCTTCATCACCAATTTCATGATGCTCTCCGCCGTTCGTGAGTAATTCCATCGTGGGCTTGCTGGACGGTGATGGGTTGGATGAGATTTACCATGTAATCGAGTTAGTTTTGTTAGGGTTTGATCCCTACTATCCACTATGTTCTGAGATTGATGTTGCTATGACTTTGCTATGCTTAATGCTTGTCACTAGGGCCCGAGTGCCATGATTTCAGATCTGAACCTATTATGTTTTCATGAATATATATGTGTTCTTGATCCTATCTTGCAAGTTGTAGACACCTATTACGAGTTATGATCCGCATCCCCAGGGTGACAATAACTGGGATTCTTTCCGGTGATTACCGTAGTTTGAGGAGTTCATGTATTCACTAAGTGCTAATGCTTTGGTCCGGTTCTCTATTAAAAGGAGGCCTTAATATCCCTTAGTTTCCATTAGGACCCCGCTGCCACGGGAGGGTAGGACAAAAGATCTCATGCAAGTTCTTTTCCATAAGCACGTATGACTATATATGGAATACATGCCTACATTACATTGATGAATTGGAGCTAGTTCTGTGTCACCCTATGTTATAACTGTTGCATGATGAATGCCATCCGACATAATTATCCATCACTGATCCATTGCCTACGAGCTCTTCCATATTGATCTTTGCTAAGTTACTTTTCCGTTGCTACTGTTACAATCACTACAACACTGCTACTGTCACTTTGCCATCGTTACCGTTACTTCCATACTACTTTGCTACTGAATACTTTGCTGCAGATATTAAGTCTTTCTGGTGTGGTTGAATTGACAACTCAGCTGCTAATACTCGAGAATATTCTTTGGCTCCCCTTGTGTCGAATCAATAAATTTGGGTTGAATACTCTACCCTCGAAAACTGTTGCGATCCCCTATACTTGTGGGTTATCAAGACCTTTTTCTGGCGCCGTTGCCGGGGAGCATAGCTATATTCTTTGAGTCACTTGGGATATATATCTGTTGATCACTATGAAGAATCTGAAAGATGCTAAAACTAAGATCTACCCCTCAACTACGAGGACATGTAAGGAACTGCCATCTAGCTCTGCACTTGATTCACCTTCTGTTATGAGTATATTTGCGACACCACCACCTGCTAGTAATTCTGATACGTCGCAAGTAATTGATGATGCTACTTCTGCTATGCATGATGCTTATGATGATACTTTGCTTGATAATACGGTGCCACTGGGTGAATTTCTTGATGAACAAATTGCTAGAGTGAATGCTGAAACTGATGATATCTCTGAATCTGATGAAATTATTGAAACTGAACACTATGATACACCTGCTAGACCTAGCTCTCCTAGATATGAATTGCCTGATATCCCTGAAGGTTATGTTATGGAAGGAGAGGTAGCTAGGGACTTTCTTGCTTGTAAGGATAGAGATGATCTTAAGAAATTGCTTCGCAAGTGGAAAGAAAAATCTTTGAATGCTAGAATGAAATATGATCCTAAGTTTGCTACTTCACCTATCTTTGTTACTGATAAGGATTATGAATTCTCTGTCGATCCTGAGTTAATTACTTTGGTTGAATCTGATCCTTTCCATGGTTATGAATCTGAAACTGTTGTGGCACATCTTACTAAATTGAATGATATAGCCACCCTATTTACTCATGAGGAAAAAATTCGCTATTATTATATTCTTAAGTTGTTTCCTTTCTCATTAAAGGGTGATGCTAAGATATGGTTTAATTCTCTTGCTCCTGGTTGTGTGCGTAGTCCCCAGGATATGATATATTACTTCTCTGAAAAATATTTTCCTGCCCATAAGAAACAAGCTGCCTTGCAGGAAATATTTAACTTTGTGCAAATTGAAGAAGAGAGTCTCCCACAAGCTTGGGGGAGGATTCTCCAATTACTTAATGCTTTTCCTGATCACCCTCTCAAGAAAAATGAAATACTTGATATCTTTTATAATGGACTAACCGATGGTTCTAGGGACCACCTAGATAGTTGTGCTGGTTGTGTTTTCAGGGAACGAATTGTTGAACAAGCTGAACTACTACTGAATAATATATTGAGCAATGATAATGATTGGACTATTCCTGAACCACCTCCAAAGCCAACTCCGAAGAAAAGAGGTATACTATTTCTCAGTCCTGAAGATATGCAAGAGGCAAAGAAATATATGAAAGAAAAAGGTATTAAAGCTGAAGATGTTAAGAATCTACCACCTATTGAAGAAATACATGGTCTTGATAACCCGACACAGGTAGTAGAGGTAAATTCTCTCCGTAGATTTGATGAAGGAGATATTCCCTATAATAAGTCTGCTAGCCAATGCTTGGATGAGTTTGATAATTTTGTTGTAAAGCAAGAAAATTTCAATGCTTATGTTAGTAGACAATTGAAACATAATGCTTACATGCTTGATCGCTTGGGTGATTATTTGAGTAGAACTATCAATGATCTTAAGCTTATTAGTAAACATGCTTCCATGGTAACTACCCAAGTAGAACAAGTACTTAAGGCCCAAAATGATTTGCTTAATGAAATGAATAGTAAGAACAATGATCATTCTGTTAAAGTTGTGACTAGAGGTGGTAGAATGACTCAGGAACCTTTGTATCCTGAGGGCCATCCTAAGAGAATTGAGCAAGATTCTCAGAGAGTTAATACTGATGCACCTAGTCGTTCCAATAAGAGTAGGAAAAAGAATGACGATAGGACTTTGCATGCTGCTAGTGAACCTGTTATAGATACACCTGAGAATCCAAATGATATTTCTATTTCTGATGCTGAGACACAATCTGGTGATGAACATGAGCCTAGTGATAATATTAATGATGATGTTCATGTTGATGCTCAACCTAGTAATGATAATGATGTGGAGATTGAACCTGCTGTTGATCTTGATAACCCACAACCTAAGAATAAGAGATATGATAAAAGAGACTTTATTGCTAGGAAGCATGGTAGAGAAAGAGAACCATGGGTTCAGAAACCCATGCCCTTTCCTCCTAAGCCATCCAAGAAAAGGGATGATGAAGATTTTGAGCGCTTTGTTGAAATGCTTAGACCTGTCTTTTTGCGTATGCGCTTAACTGAAATTCTGAAAATGTCTCCTTATGCTAAGTATATGAAAGATATTGTGACAAATAAAAGAAAGATACCGGAAGCTGAGATTTCCACCATGCTTGCTAACTATACGTTTAAGGGTGGACTACCAAAGAAACTAGGAGATCCCGGAGTACCTACTATACCATGCTCTATTAAAGGAAATTATGTTAAAACTGCTTTATGTGATCTTGGAGCTGGTGTTAGTGTTATGCCCTTCTCTTTATATCGTAGACTTGATTTGAATAAGTTGACACCTACTGAAATCTCTTTGCAAATGGCTGATAAATCAACTGCTTTACCTATCGGTATTTGCGAGGATGTGCCTGTCGTGGTTGCAAACGTTACTATCTTAACGGACTTTGTTATTCTTGATATTCCCGAGGACGACAGTATGTCGATCATCCTTGGTAGACCCTTTTTGAATACTGCAGGGGCTGTTATTGATTGCAACAAGGGCAATGTCACTTTTCATGTTAGTGGTAATGAGCATACGATTCACTTTCCGAAGAAACAACCTCAAGTTCATAGTATCAACTCAATTGATAAGGCTTCAACGATTATTATTGGAGGTTTTGAATTCCCTCTTCCTACCGCTAAGAAGAAATATGATATACTTATTGTTGGGGACATGCATATCCCCATTGAGGTAACTTAGTGTTATTCGAAAGTTCCCCGGTTCCATGTCCTTCGGAAAAAGTTTGTCAATAAGACTTGATCAACCTTTTTGATGGATTCTTTTGAGGAGCATGAGATGGATGAATTTAGAAGGCACAACTTCCTGTACCCAACTTTCACTTTCTGTTATTTAGATTAAATAGAGTAAAAATGCTATTATTCTCCTGTTTTCTGTTTTATCCGTGTAATAGAAAAATGACCTGAAAATAAAAGTCCTCAGAATGCCCTGAAAATTTAGTATGATTTTTTCTGGAATATTTTAGAATTTTTGGCACTGAGTAAGCATCAGGGGGCTGCACCAGTGGGCCACAAGCCTGCAGGGCGCGCCCACCCCCCTGGGCGCGCCCCCCTGGCTTGTGGGTCCCACGTGGGGCCCCCTCACTTATTCCAGCCACCATCCACTTCGTCTTCCTCCAAAAAAATCCCACCATTGCTCAAACCCGTGTTCTAGCTCATTTTGCTGCCATTTTCGATCTCCTTGATCAAAGCTCCAATTGCAAAACTGTTTTAGGGGATTGCTCATCGGTATGTGACTCCTCCAATGGTCCAATTAGTTTTTGTTCTAGTGCTTTATATATTGCAAATTTTTGCTGCTGTGGTGACCTTGTTCTTGATCTTGCATGTCAAATTTGTATGGTCCTAAGTAGTTTTGATGCATGATATAGCTTATAGGCACTTGTGGGAGTAGTTGCTATGAATTTTGTTGAGTTTTGTTTACGTTTATTTTGAGTCACCAAAAATTTCAGAAATTTTTCAGAGAAAGGAAAGATGTTAAGGAGAATATACCAAGGTGATTCCTCGAGCAAGAAGACCCCGAGGCTCACGTTACGCGAGCCCGACTTTGAACCACCGAGGGAAGCTCAAGTGCGACCTTGTGAATGGCCGTCGGATCAATTCATGGACAATGCCGGGTTCAAGGAAGAGTTTTATGCGTACATAAGGAATGCTAGCCTTGAGGATTTTATTTCAGATCGATGCAAGCAATATTATCAACTCACCGATTCTTTCGTGCGGAGGTTTGAATTTTCATCCAAGCGTAATTCTCATTCTGTTCTATTTAATCTTTATGATAAGTCCTATACCATGGACCTAGAGGATTTTAATAATGCATGCAAAATTCCACAGTGGGGTAGCCATAGCGATCCTCATAAAAATGAATTTAATGATTTCCTTGCTAGCATCACGGTGGGAGAAACTAGAACCATTACACAAGCTACTTTGGGGAGCATTCACTTTCTTGCCATACATTATTTTGCTCTCTTCATAGGTAGATGCATTAACGGTAAACATGAACATAGCCACCTTTGCGTACCTGATCTCAGTATTCTTAAAAGTGCGGTCATGGGAGATAGACGATATAACTTAGGGGCTATTATTGCTAGGAGATTACATCTTAATGCTAAGGATGGAGATTTCTTTGGTGGAATTTATGCCACTCGGGTAGCTAAGTATCTCGGGGTACCCATAAGAGAGAATGATATTGAGTTACCCCCTGCTTTTCTTGACTATGAGGCTTTGGTGCGCTACCAGTTCCTTGAGAAGGACGAACAGTCCATCCTATACCGACTAATTTTTGACAGACAACGTGCTGTCCATATTACTCTTCCTGCTCCTGCCTTCTTTAACTTTCAGGAAAAACGAAGACGCTTTATAACCAGAGAGGAGGCAAATGAGTATGAGAGAGAGGCGGAAGCCGCTCGCCTCCACGCTGCAGCTGTTCAGGCAGTAGCCGCCGCAGTCCAGTACCACCCCAATTATGACTTCGGATATTATCCGGGCCAGCCATGGCCCTAGACCAACTTAGGCCAAAAGCCTAAGCTTGGGGGAGTACGTATTTCTCACCGACATTACATTCATGTTCACACACTCATTCCAGTTGTCGGTGTTCATACTTTTTCATTGTGCCATCCATGGTAGTTTATTTCATCTTCATGCTTTCTTATGTGTGTTTAATTAACCTTGAGAAAATAAAAAAAGGGTTGTTCTAGCTTTACTTTCAAGTTTGTTTAGTGTAGTATTAAAAGAAAACCCAAAAAGATTTCTAGTTCTTCTTTTGCTTGTTGGGAGCTTTCCCGTGTAAATAGTTTTTCTTTCTTCTTTGGGTCGTAAGGAGAAGACCACGATGACATGTTGAGTGGCTCTCATATGCATTATTGTTTATCTTACATAGAGCCTATATTGCTTTGCCTTCTCCTTTGAGTTATTGCTTGCAGATTCCAGCTTAGTCCAATGCACGTGCACTCTTATTATTATTCACATCGTTCGGTCGTGCAAGTGAAAGGCAATAATGACGATATATGATGAAATGACTGAGATGGAGGAAAGCTGGTATGAACTCGACCTATTTTGTTTTTGTAAATATGATTAGCTCATCGTTCAGGATTCAGCTCATTATGGGTTGAACATGTTTGCAATGACAATTAGAGATTATAGTTACTCATGCCATGCTTAATTAGCTAAGAGTTAATAATGGTTTGTTTTGAGTGCCAACATGCATATTAAAATGGTTGTGATGTAGTATGATAGAATGGTATCCTCCTCTGAATGATTCGAGTGGCTTCACTTGGCACATGTTCACGCATGTAGTTGAAACAAAACCAACATAGCCTCCACGATGTTTATGTTCATGGTGATTTATATCCTACTCATGCTTGTATTCAATGTTGGTTAATCTCAAAGCATGTCTATGACTGTTGTCGCTCTCTAGTTGGTCGCTTCCCAGTCTTTTGCTAGCCTTCACTTGTACTAAGCGGGATTACTGCTTGTGCATCCATCTCCATAAACCCAAAGTTGTTCCATATGAGTCCACCATACATACCTATATGCGGTATTTACCTGCCGTTCCATGTAAATTTGCATGTGCCACTCTCCAAACCTTCAAATAAATATTCCGTTTTGTATGCCCAAATCGCTCATGTAGTGACTGGGGGCTGTCAGTATCTTCCATGCTAGGTGGGTTATTCTCACGATACATGTTGATTCACTATCATTCACGAGAAAGTGGCTGGTATTCGGGATGCCCAGTCCCACGCTCAAAATTCAAATCAATATATAATAAACAAAACTCCCCCAAGATTGTGTTTGTATGGACGGTACCCGTGGATTCGGCCCGCCGTGGAGTGTGACTGATTTGGTGGAGGGGGAGTAAAAACTTTACTATTCTGTTTGGGAACCGCCTATAATGTATCTAGCATGGAAGATATCGAGATCTCTTAGTTGTTATGTTGGCAATGAAAGCATACCTCTCAAAATTATTATTCATCCTTGTTTTAAAAGCTCGAGCTCTGGCACCTCTGCAAATCAATGCTTCCCTCTGTGAAGGGCCTATCTATTTTACTTTACTATTGAGTCATCATCCTCTTATAAAAAGCACCAGTTAGAGAGCACCACCGTCATTTGTATGCTTTGCTATCAATTGATTTTGAGTATGAGTATGACTGGATCTCTTTTACCATGAATTACAATGTCTAGTCAGTCCTTGTTCTCCAGAGGTGCTCTGCATTTATGTTTTGCGGTCTCAGAAAGGGCTAGCGAGATACCATTATGTCATATTGTATCATGATTGTTTGATAAAATTGTTGTCATCCGAGACTTATTATTATTGCTCGCTAGTTGATTATGCCATTGATATGAGTAAATGTGAGACCTAAATGTTATTGTGAATGTGGTTAGTCTATAATCTTTGCTGAAAATCTGAACATAAGTTAGACATATTTACAACAGCAAGACCAAACAGAGTTTGTAAAAGTTTTTCTTTATCACTTTCAGTTTATCAACTGAATTGCTTGAGGACAAGCAAAGGTTTAAGCTTGGGGGAGTTGATACGTCTCCAATGTATCCACTTTTCCAAACTCTTTTGCCCTTGTTTTGGACTCTAATTTGCATGATTTGAATGGAACTAACCCGGACTGACGCTGTTTTCAGCAGAATTGCCTTGGTGTTATTTTTGTGCAGAAATAAAAGTTCTCGGATTGACCTGAAAATTTACGGAGAATATTTTTGGAATTAATAAAAAATACTGGCGAAAGAATCAACTACAGGGGGCCCACCACCTGGCCACAAGCCAGGGGGGCGCGCCCACCCCCCTAGGGCGCGCCCCTGTGGCTTGTGGGCCCCCTGTTACTCCTCCGATCTCGTTTCCACTCCTATATATTCCTATTTACGGAGAACAAAATCAGGGAGAAGAGTTCATCGCGTTTTACGATACGGAGCCGCCGCCACCTCCTGTTCTTCCTCGGGAGGGCAGATCTGGAGCCTGATTTGGGCTCCGGAGAGGGGAAATCAACGCCGTCGTCATCACCAACCATCCTTCATCACCAATTTCATGATGCTCTCCGCCGTTCGTGAGTAATTCCAGCGTGGGCTTGCTGGACGGTGATGGGTTGGATGAGATTTACCATGTAATCGAGTTAGTTTTGTTAGGGTTTGATCCCTAGTATCCACTATGTTCTGAGATTGATGTTGCTATGACTTTGCTATGCTTAATGCTTGTCACTAGGGCCCGAGTGCCATGATTTGAGATCTGAACCTATTATGTTTTCATGAATATATATGTGTTCTTGATCCTATCTTGCAAGTTGTAGACACCTATTACGAGTTATGATCCGCATCCCCCAGGGTGACAATAACTGGGATTCTTTCCGGTGATTACCGTAGTTTGAGGAGTTCATGTATTCACTAAGTGCTAATGCTTTGGTCCGGTTCTCTATTAAAAGGAGGCCTTAATATCCCTTAGTTTCCATTAGGACCCCGCTGCCACGGGAGGGTAGGACAAAAGATCTCATGCAAGTTCTTTTCCATAAGCACGTATGACTATATATGGAATACATGCCTACATTACATTGATGAATTGGAGCTAGTTCTGTGTCACCCTATGTTATAACTGTTGCATGATGAATGCCATCCGACATAATTATCCATCACTGATCCATTGCCTACGAGCTCTTCCATATTGATCTTTGCTAAGTTACTTTTCCGGTTCTACTGTTACAATCACTACAACACTGCTACTGTCACTTTGCCATCGTTACCGTTACTTCCATACTACTTTGCTACTGAATACTTTGCTGCAGATATTAAGTCTTTCAGGTGTGGTTGAATTGACAACTCAGCTGCTAATACTCGAGAATATTCTTTGGCTCCCCTTGTGTCGAATCAATAAATTTGGGTTGAATACTCTACCCTCAAAAACTGTTGCGATCCCCTATACTTGTGGGTTATCAGACCTCGTCTCCAAGGAGGAAGCTTCGTGAGTCGTGGCTTGTTCTCCACGTTTGGAGTAGTGAATAGGCATGTTTATCCCTTCGACGTGTAACGAACCATGTGGAAACCCTAGGTACCCCCGGTGTCTATATAAGCCGGAGGGTTTTAGGTTGTAGAGGAGGAGAGAACTCATCTAGGGTTTAGCTACTTGATCTCGAGGTAGATCAACTCTGTAATCCCCATACTATCAATATAATCAAGCAGGACGTGGGGTATTACCTCCATAGGAGGGCCCGAACCTGGGTAAAACCTTGTCCCCTTCGTCTCTTGTTACCATCGATCCTAGTCTCACAGCTCGGAACCCCCTACCCGAGATCCGCCGGTTTTGACACCGACATTGGTGCTTTCATTGAGAGTTCCGCTGTGATCGTCAGAAGGAATCGATGGCTCGCCTAGTCATCAACGAAGAGGTTCGTAATACGAGCACTTTTGTCCCTGGACAGATCTTTGCTTTCGGCAGCATAGTGCTGCACGCCGACCCGACCGGCCATCTGGGCCGCGTCGGAAGTTTCGCCCCTGATCAAGAGGTCAGATTCGGGAACTTAGAGTTCTCCATAGATTCTCGAGGCGATCTATCACTAACCGGGCTCGCGGTCTCGCCTGCCATGCCCGAAGACCCTGAGGCTTTAACCCCAAACCCATCTTTCGGCTCCGCCCATGGATCTATCCCGGCGAGGGCCCGACCTTAAGTTCGGATCAGGTCATAGTGCCCGACGCCCGGACATCCGTTCTTGCCGAACACTCTCCCTGCGCGGACGCACCGGAGGTTCACCCCGGAAGCTCTGTGCAAACCGGCCCGATCGAGCTCTCGATACTCAATGAGGCTCTAGATCGGATCTCGTCGATGAAGATTACCGACGACCCAAACCCGATCGATTCTCAAATCGGGTGCCAGACGGGCAGGACAGATTTTTCATCCCACCCACCAACCACTTGATAGCCACTGTCGAGGATTTAACCGACATGCTAGACTATGCTTCCGAGGAAGCAGAGTACATGGATGAGGGGGATCACGCCCTCACCCCCGCTAAGTCCGGACAATGGACTGCCACCTCCACATACGACGTCTACATGGTGGACACTCCGAAAAACAACGGCGACAAATCGGATGAAGCGCCGTCAAGACGTCGAAAGCCGCATAAACGGTCCAAAGGAAAAAAAGGGGATAAAATCTATCGATGGCACCGGGGACGGAAATACCCCGGAAGACATCGGCGGTCCCGAGATCCCCGAACACCCGTTAGAGGGTCAAGAGAGGCCCGAAGACCGTCTCAACCCCGATGATCCAGATGATCCCGAGGATGACGACTACCTCCGCTCTATCGAGGGGGAGGACAATGCGGAAGCCGATGACTTCGCCATTCCCGACAATCCTGCAGATCAGGAACTGTTCAGGCAACAGCTCATATCCACGGCTCGCAGCCTGAAAGCAAAAGAGCAGCAGCTCAAAGCCGAACAGGACGACCTCAACGACCGATGGATGAGAGTCCTCTTAGCTGAGGAAGGATACAACACCGGTCTGTCGGACCAACCTAAGAGCTATCCACGCAGAAGGCTGCTGCCACAATTCGATGACGAGCTCACTGACACGCCGTCTCCCAAGCATACCCCATATGACAAGCCAGACCGCCCTCCTCGAGGATGAGATAGGACGACTGACGATACCGGCTATAGGCCGACGATACCCCGTAGACGGGGAAAGGAGCCACTAGAGCCCGATGACAGATTCGACCAGCGACACGACCTGGATTATAGAGCAGGTCGTACGCGATCCATCTACCGATCGACGGGAAGGGTACCGTCCTCGGTTCGACCACGACAATGAAGGTCGGGAACAACACCGAGCTCGGGTAGACGCCGATCACCGGCGCAACATAGCTGGGGTTAGAGGCGCTGCACACCCACTATGCTTCACAGACGAGGTGAGGCGGCATCAGTTCCCGGAAGGGTTTAAACCCGTAAACATAGAACAATACGATGGGACAACCGACCCAACCGTATGGATTGAGGATTTTCTCCTCCACATCCACATGGCATGAGGAGATGACCTCCACACCATCAAGTACCTACCCCTGAAGCTCAAGGGGCCAGCTCGGCACTGGTTAAATTGCCTCCCCGAAAACTCTATCGGGTGTTGGGAGGACCTAGAAGAGGCATTCCGATCTAACTTCTAGGGCACCTATGTTCAGCCGCCGGACTCCTCCGATTTAAGCAACGTCATTCAGAAGCCAGGAGAGTCCGCGCGGCTATTCTGGAATCGCTTCTTGACCAAGAAAAACCAGATCGTAGACTGCCCGGACGCCGAAGCTATAGCCTCCTTCAGGCATAATATTCAGGATGAATGGCTGGCTCGACAGCTGGGGCGGGACAAACCCAGGACAATGTCCGCCCTCACATCACTCATGACCCGCTTCTGCGCGGGCGAGGATAATTGCCTAGCTAGACGAAGCCACAACCCTGAAGACCCCAGAACCTCTGAAGTTCGGGATGGAAACGGGAAACCAAAGCGCAACAAAAACAAGCGCCGACACAATAATAGTGATGCCGATGACACGGCTGTTAATGCCGGATTCCGCAATTCCCGATCTGGGCAGCGGAAGAAGCCTCCTAAGGGCAAACACGATGGACCCACCCCGCTGGACAAGATCCTGGAGAGGCCTTGCCAGATCCACGGCACTCGGGGGAAGCCCGCCAACCACACCAACCGTAACTGTTGGGTCTTCAAACAGGCCGGCAAGCTCGCATTTGAGGACCAAGGCAAGAGCCCACGCAGCGAGGATGAGGATGAACCTCGTGGTCCGATCGGTGGCGGACAATAGAAATTCCCTCCAGAGGTGAAAACAATAAACATGATCTACGCCACTCATATACCCAAAAAGGAGAGGAAGCGCGCCCTTCGAGATGTCTACGCCATAGAGCCTGTAGCCCCGAAGTATAACCCATGGTCGGCCTACCCGATCACCTTCGATCGACGTGACCATCCGACCAGTATCCGTCACGGGGGTTCGGCCACACTCGTCCTAGACCCGATTATAGATGGGTACCACCTCACTAAAGTCCTTATGGATGGTGAAAGTAGCCTCAATCTAATCTACTCAGATACGGTGAAAAAGATGGGCATAGATCCGTCAAGGATCAAGCCCAGTAACACTACCTTCAAAGGAGTGATCACAGGCATTGAAGCCCGGTGCACATGCTCTGTAAGCCTGGAAGTTGTGTTTGGCTCGCCCGATAACTTTCGAAGCGAAGACTTGATCTTCGATATCGTACCCTTCCACAACGGCTATCACGCCCTGCTCGGCCGTACAACGTTCGCTCGCTTTAACGCCGTCCCGCACTACGCATACCTCAAGCTCAAGATTCCTGGCCCTAGGGGGGTCATTACTGTCAATGGCAACGTAGAGCGCGCCCTCTGAACTGAGGAACATGCGTTGGCCCTGGTGGCCGAATTCCATTACACCGATGATTGGCAAATGCTGACTTCTGCCGTAAAGGCACCCAAAGCTGGGAAACGGGCTCGGTCTCAATCCGAAGTACCAGAACCTTCCTCTCCCCATAAATAGGGACTCGCCCCCATCGCACGGCCCTAGCACCGGCAAAATACGTGCTCAGGAGGCACAACTTCGCGCTCAAAATTCCATGGGCAGCGGTGAGGAAAAGTATTAAAGGGTAAGTGTTCGGCTGGACCGAACTATCACCGTCAACATGTCTTTGGACACACTACAGGTACCATCAAGTACCTCCTACGGCGTAAAGCTCATTCACACTTCGGCGACTTCTCAAGACTTTTTGACAAAGCCCGTTCGCCGAACAGTACACCCATCAAGGCATACAACTCCTTGGTAGACGCAGGAGTGGACAAGCAACAGGGCATATCGAGGACGTCAGGTCACCTATCGAAGACCCTTGGTACAACACCCTCCTGTAAGATTTATATTTCATCTTTAATACCTATAAGCAGTTGTATCGGCAATTTGAATAATAAGAGTTGTTGATTAAAATACAGACGTATCATGCATGATCGCTTCGCCGTTTTTGGCATACTCTACATTTCTCCTTCTCTTCTTGCGAACCTGTCTGGTATACCTTTGCGACGCAACCGGCCAATAGACTGGGGGCTCGCCCTTAAAATCGCCCTAAGCACAACTGATTTCGTGTTCGGCGTCTTGGCATTCCGCTTTATATGCATTGGATCCAAATTATGTCTTGGGTCAATAGTTGGGTTACCCGGCTCCTGTGCTTGCCCCTTTATGTTCCGCTCGTTCGGCTAAAAGGGCAAAGGGAGAACCGCTGCGATTGTGTTTCCGACTAGTCTGGTCAAGCACCCCAGCGGAGAAAGCCGAAAACTGACTGTCATGGTATGTGAGAACTGGTCTGCGAATCCGAGCTTACATAAATCTCGTCAGAGATTACTCCGTGTCATACGAGGGGTTTTGTATTTATACAGACCATGTGATATAGGCTTTGGCCACGGTTATTCCGAACATCACGAACCCTGGGGGCTAGTTATCAGCCCCCCGCACTCCTTTCTCGCACCCCTACGGCTAAGTGAAAGCAATAAAGCATTATGGTCCGATTGCCTTGTCCGCTCCACACTACCGCCTTCGGGTGCCGACAGTTCGGCTAAGGGTTATAGTGCGGTTGGAAGAGACACCTCACGTAGTATCTACACGGGGGCTGAAGCCGACGACTCGCAACTTTCAGGTTTAACGGCCACAAAGGAGTTATAAAGGATGCAAAACATACAAGACATGATAAAACCATGCATTTTAAATATATACACGCTTAAAAGTCTTCGGACATAGTACATCAATCTATTCATACTCGTTCTCTCTCGAACACTGTGATTCTATGGCCCGAGCACCCTCCATAACTCCGGAGAAGTACAGCTCGGGGCGCCTATGCCCTTTTCCAGGAGGCGGCGGGGCAGTGGCTACCTTCATCGGATCCAACCCCGGCCAGTGCACCTTGGCCTTCGCGAAGGTCATCCTAGCTCCTTCGATGCAGGAAGACCGCCTCAGTGCGTCGATCCGAGGAGTAGCATCACTGAGCCTTTGCACCAGACTGAAGTAACTGCCCGGCAATGGCTCGTTGGGCCATAGCCGGATACAGAGATCCTTCATGACCGGTTCCGCCATCCGGTGTAGCTCCATCAGCTGCTTGAGCTGCTCCATAAGGAGAGGAGAGCGCTCGGGGGCTTCGAACTGTGCCCAGAATAGCCGAGCTTCATCTCCTTCTTCCCGCGAAGCATAGAACTGCTTCGCGTCCGCCGTGCTCTTCTGGAGGTCCGAGCAGGCGCCTGAGGAACGCCATACTTGGGTAAGCAACTCGAACTTGCTATCCCCGAAGATACACTGCAATGAATACGGCTTACCATCCATGATAGCTTTGGCCTGGTTGACCTCCTCTTCAAATGACCGCCTGTCCACCCACTCCTTTTGGAGATTGGTTTTTAGGGTGGATAGTTCGGCGGCCTGCGCCTTGCCCTTCCGCTCCAGGTCCTCGCACTTTTGCCTGGCATCCTTGAGCTCCTGCTGGATCTCCTCCACCCAAGCCTCGTGCTTGTCGCTGGTGGCTCTTAGGGTGGATAGCGCGGTAGCCGCTTCTTTGGCTGCCGCCTTCTCCACCGCAGCCTCCTGCTTGGCCTTCTCAAGCTCGGCCTTGAGCTTCTCAATCTCTTTCGCCGAGGCTGCGCAAGCATTAATCATATCAAAAAACACTGCGTTGACAGTATGGTACTAAAGAGTTTTGAATACTCTAATTCGACTTACCTTGCGCCTCGTCGAACCTTTTGTTTGGAGCATCAAGCTCGTCCTCGGAGCTCTTGAGCTTCCGATTTAGCTCCTCTAGTTCGACAGCGTTAGTAGCTGCTGCCATCGATGAAGCCTGTAACAAACAAAATCATATAACATTACAGGGGTTTACAACCTCCGAACTGTCACTAAAATGATTCAGTGTCCGGTCCTCTTAAGGGCTGGCAGAACGATCCGAATACATATTGTCCTATGCATAGTTCGGATAGGGATCTATGTCTGACCCCCAGGTAAGTTTTTCCGAACTCACCCAGGGCTCGGGGGCTGCCATGCATATAATCATAACTCACGGAAAATAATATTTCACAAAATAGAGCATTACATGGCTTACCTGGAAGCCCGTCAGGAGACCATTGAAGGCCTCCTTCAGTCTGTGGTCTACGGACTGAATGCTCTGCAATACCGCACCCATAAGAGTGCGGTGCTCCCCGGAAATGGAGGCGCTTGATAGAGCCTCCCCCATGGCCTGCCACCCATTCATCGGTGGCGCCGGTGGGGATCGGTTGACCCGATCTCCAACCGGAGATTGAATTGGTGCCTCCGGAGGCATGGTGCGCTCCGGAGACCGCCTTGGAGGGGACTGGACGTCTTCTTGTCCGGTCTCCTCAGTATTCGGGAGGGGCCTCTCCCCCGGGTCTTCGGCGACCGAGGTGTTAGCCTCGGCCATGACTTCATCGCCCCTACCTCCAGAGTCCGGCTCCAAAGGAGCCTGTTGGGAGGACGCCTCCGCGACATCCTTCACGGGGCCCGGAGGAGAGGGGTGCGACGTGGTCCCGCTCTCCGCTAGCTCGGCGGGCGGGGTCTCCCCGTCCGAAACTTGATCGGTGGGGAGGATTTGTGGTGGGCTGCAAATCAATAAGCGCTCACATGTTAGTAACATTCGAAACTTGGCGTTAATTAGCTCGAAAGGGTCTTCGGATCTGTACCTTCGAGGTGGGGGCTTGACCCTGAGGTTCCTTCGCGGAACCCTCTCGAAGTCCTCGGACTCGGTATTAGAGTCCAAACTATCGTCGGACGGGACTACCTGTGTCCGGTGCGCTTTCTTCTGGGCGGGAGGAGCTACCTCCTCCGAGGCGTCCGATGACGCCGCCCTCTTTCCTGTGAGGGGGGAACCGCCTCCTCCCTCAGCCTCGTGCTCCTCCTCTTGATTCGAGGAGGCGTGGGTCTCTTCGGACATAGCCCCTGGCTGGTCCCTGTAGCGCAGGCCTGTTCGGCCTGGCTTCTTCTTCTCCTTCTTCTCTGGCGCCTTATAAGGCGCCACGACGAGCATCTCCAACAGCAACGGAGACTTGGGGTCTTCGGGCTATGGAGCCGGACACTTGATGCCCGTGGCTTTGCTCAACCATTCCTGTGAAAGGTGATCGGAAAATGCTTAGACTATCTTTAGGAAGACAAGGGTGATCAAATAAAATTATGCTATACCTCGGGTGGGGGCTTGATGGCGCTCAGGCCCTTGTCCTCCTTCTTGCCTGGCCACTTCTCCTGCGCTTTGAACAACGCCTTCCATAGCTTCTCCCGAGTGGTACGAAAGAGCTGACGGATCGTAGGATCATTGTCAGTCCGGTAAGTCCACATCGGAGAGGCCCGACGCTGGCAGGGGAGGATACGCCGTCGGAGCATGACCTGGACCACGCTGGTCAGATCGATGTTTTCTTTTATCAGGGAGGCAATGCCCCTCTGCAGGTCCTCCACTTCGATATTCGACCCCCAATCAAGGCCCTTTCGGACCCATGAGGTCAATCTGGTCGGAGGGCCGGATCTGAATTCGGTAGGAACAGTTCCGCCCTCCTCCCTTTGCTCGGTGATGTAAAACCACTCTTTCTGCCAGGTCTTGATGGTATCAATGAAGGTGCCGGACGACCATACCGCGCTAGGAAGCTTGCTGACGACCGCCCCGCCACAGCCCGCATGGGCGCCTGCAACACACTTTGGCTTGATGTTGAAAATCTTGAGCCACAGTCCGAAGTGTGGCTCGACCCGCAAGAAGGCCTCACAGACTATGATAAAGGCCGATATATGCATAAACGAGTTCAGCGGGAGGTCGTGGAAGTCAAGCCCGTAGAAGTACATGAGGCCCCTCACGAAGGGGTGGAGCGGGAAGCTTAATCCTCGGATAAAATGAGGGATGAAGACCACCCTCTCGCCTGGTTTGGGGGTGGGGATCACCTGTCCCTCCTCTGTGGCACGGTGGAAGACGTTGGCGGGGAGGTATCCGGCCTCCTTGAGGTCTCGGATGTCCTGGTCGGTGACTGAGGAAGCCTCCCACTTGCCGGTAGAACCTGAGCCGGCCATGGATGAGCTCGGAGGAGGAGTGGGTTGGAAAACCTAGATCTGGGCTCTGGAAGCTCGGGAGAAGGGGGAAGTAGGGATGCGAATGGGAAGTGCGGATAAGCCTTGGGGTTTTCTTCCCCTTTTATTGAGACTGGCAACCGGTTAGCCTTCCTTCATGGCGCCGTGAATCTCTCCGCTTCCCCAGACATGCGTGCCGTTATACGCGCATGATTAAACATATCCCGTGTAAAACGGGGCACGATCTGTGTATTGATGAATCGTGCTGATGGAAATGGCGTCGAACGGCGAATCGAGTCTTTATGACTGGTTCAGTGGTCGTGGTGGGCCGTGGCCTTTCGTCTGAAAGGTTGTCAGAAATCATTACTTACTCCCTGGCGTTTGGCCTTCATGCCGGTTGCTCATGGTGTTCGGACGATCTGTGATCGAAGAAATTACACGTCGTCGGAGGCCGAACTAACTCGGCCGATCTTTGTTCAGAGAAAGGAACTCGCCTCGCAAGCCGAAGACTCTGATCATTTGAAGCAGCTGAAGCTTGGACCCTTGGCGTTTGAGGCTAGTTCGGGGGCTACTGAGGGAGTCCTGGTTTAAGGGGTCCTCGGGAGGTCGACCTATTTCTTATGGGCCGAACTATATGGGCCACTTGCCGAATACTGGAAGGATTGAAGACCTCGTCTCCAAGGAGGAAGCTTCGTGAGTCATGGCTTGTCCTCCACGTTTGGAGTCGTGAATAGGCATGTTTATCCCTTCGACGTGTAACCGACCATGTGGAAACCCTAGGTACCCCCGGTGTCTATATAAGCCGGAGGGTTTTAGGTTGTAGAGGAGGAGAGAACTCATCTAGGGTTTAGCTACTTGATCTCGAGGTAGATCAACTCTGTAAAACCTTGTCCCCTTCGTCTCTTGTTACCATCAATCCTAGTCTCACAGCTCGGGACCCCCTACCCGAGATCTGCCGGTTTTGACACCGACACCTCCCACTTGCCGTTGGAGCCAGAGCTGGCCATGGCTGAGCTCGGAGGAGAAAGGGTGGAAAACCTAGATCTGGGCTCTGGAAGCTCAGGAGATTGGGAAAGCGAGGATGCGAATGGGAAGTGCGGATAAGCCTTGGGGTTTTCTCCCCCTTTTATTGGGCTTGTCGCCGGTTAGCCTCCCTCCACTACATCGTGAATCCCTCCGCTTCCCAAGATGTGCGTGCCGTTATACACGCATGATTAAACATATCCCGTGTAAAACGGGGCACGATCTGTGCATTGATGGATCATGCTAGTAAAAACGGCATCGAACCGCGAATTGAGCTTTTTCGACTGGTTTAGCGGTCGTGGTGGGCCGTGACCTTTCATCTGAAAGGTTGTCTAAGAGCACTATTGACTCCTTGACGTTTGGCCTTCAGGGCCAAGCTTTTCATGATGTTCGGACGATCTATGATCGGGAAAATTACACGTCGTCGGAGGCCGAACTAGGGCCCGGCCGATCACTATTTGGAGAAAGAAACTCGCCTCACAAGCCGAAGACTCTGATCATATGAGATCGCTAGAGCTAGGACCCTTGGCGTTGGAGGCTAGTTCGGGGGCTACTGAGGGAGTCCTGGATTAAGGGGTCCTCGGGAGGCCGACCTATTCCTTATGGGCCGGACTGTATGGGCCGTTTGCTGGACACTGGATTGATCGAAGAACCAAACTCCAGGAAGGAAGCTTCTAGAATCGTGGCGTATTCTCCACGTTTGGAGTAGTGAATAGGCATGTTTATCCCTTCGACGTGTAACTTGTGTAAACCCTAGGTACCCCCGGCGTCTATATAAGCCGGAGGGTTTTAGGTTGTAGGGGAAGAGAACTCATCTAGGGTTTTAGTCATACGATCTCGTGGTAGATCAACTCTGTAACCCTTATACCATCAATATAATCAAGCAGGACGTAGGGTATTACCTCCATAGGAGGGCCCGAACCTGGGTAAAACACTGTCCCCTTCATCGCCTGTTACCCTCAATTCTAGTCTCACAGCTCGGGACCCCCTACCCGAGATTCGTTGGTTTTGATACCGACACCTCCAGCTCCTCATCCTTGCCGCGGAGAGTAGCTTCAAGGGCCCCTTCCTAGGAGGAAATGTCCATCTTTCTGGTGTTCAAAAGCGCTTCGCGCTCCACCAGTCGAGCCTCCCGGGCTGCAATGTCCTCCTTGGCCATGGATAGCGTCTCATGCTGCCTCTTGAGAGAAGAGACCTGCCGGTTGTACCGCTCTCGCAGCTCATTTCCCTTGTCCCTCAGATGCTGGTCCACAAGCTCAGCCGAGTCGCGCTGCTCCTTGACCGCCTGCCATTTGAGGTTGTACCTGTTCTGCACATCCTTGAGCCCTGCTGCCATGGATTCCAAGAAAGCCAAATCTTTGGCACCATCGGCAGAACCGTCGGCTTCTTCAACCCTCTAAGACAGTGGCGCCAATATCCTTCTAATTTCCTCATCGAGGTCTGCCCCCGCTGAGAAGGGTGAGTCAGGAGTTGTGGAACCCAGTTGAGTAGTGACCAGCGCCAGTTGGCTCAGGGGAGAATGCAGGGCCGATACCAGAGGATAATTAGACGTGGAGGGCCCCATGGACTGGAGAGGGGTCTTCTCCTCAATAACTGTATCTGGGCCAGGAGCGCTGTCGGGGGCTGGTTCCGTCCTTTCTGAGGATTCCCGAACGTCCCCGGCAACCTGCCCGTGGCCCTCCGCGGTAGCAATCTTCATCGCCTCCTCGGCAGCATCCTTCCCGATGCTGACCACTTCTTCCATCAACTCAGGCTCCTCAAGTGGCGAAGCTGCGGACAAAAGTAGCAAGCAGAAAAATGGAAGTCAGAAACCAACAAAGCACACAAGAAAAGAAAAAAGGGGTTAGTGAAGACGCAAGCAAGTGGGATACCCGATGGAGGTTGCTGGGGAGGGATATCCCCTCCCCCGGCAACATCAGTTGCCGGCGTGCGGTCCGTCACCATCCCTTCGGTGGTGGCCTCAGCACGGGCGAACCCCTTGGTGGAGGCCCTTGCCAGCGATTCCTCCCCACGGGCGATGGTCGATGGGGGATCTTGGAAGGAGGACTCCCCCTGGCGAGTCCCTCCGTGACAGATCTCCCCCGCCTCCCTGTCGGGTGTAGGAGGATGCCCTTCCTCATCCCCGCCGGCAGTCGAAGTCAGCCCTGGAGTTTCGCGAAGGGGGCTGGACCGGGGGCTAGGCGCAGGATTTTCCTCCACGCCTCCTGCCAGGCCCGTGAATGCCGTGGAACCCGGCTCTGCCGTGGACTTGACCCGCTGGGCTCGGTGCGCAGGGGTCTCCCTATCCCTGTCAGATTCAGCTATATAAGACTAGTCAAGAAATCAAAGACATAAAACGTTTGACAAAGATCGTCATTGAGTAACTCACTCTGAGGCGATGAGCATGGAGCCCAGCTCGTACGACACAGGCGGCGGAGTTGATCTGCCCCTCTTCAAAGTTGGAGGAGCGGGGCTTGGCGGAGGAACCGGGGCCTCCGGCAGAGTAAAACTTGGCAGAGAAGTTGGGCTTGCCGGGGGGCTGGGGTCCACCCCAGTAACCAACCGTCGCTTGGCGGGAGGAGGCTTGGCCTGAGAAAGGCGGGAGGAATGGAGGCGTGCTGCGTCGGGCTTGCCTCCCCTGGCGGTCGTCTTCTTCACCTTCTGGGCGCCTCGCGAAGACGCAGGGGCCGCTGACTCGCGGTTGACGCGCTTGCGAAGGCGGCGCCCTGGTTCTGGTGCTTGAGGGCCCATTTCAAGCTCTTCTTCCTCCACTTCCGGCTCCTTCGCCTCCTCCGTCTTGCCCCCCTTTTGGGTTCCTGCCACCGCAGTTTGGGAAGCCCCAGCCCCGGCAGACTCGAACCCGGCAACTTCCTTCGGGGCGTGTTTTTCGCCCTCCTCCTAAGAAGAATCATCACCCTCTGGCTCTCCCTCTTCCTCTTCCCCGGAGGCCGTTCCCTTGGCGGCTCTGGCCTTCTTGTCCTCTGCAATCCGAGTGGCAATGAACGCCTCCTCCGCCCTGGTGGTCTGCTTGATCAGATTGTCCTCCGCCTTGGAAGCTCTTTCTTCCAGGCGGGAGAACCAGTCCATCTCATCATCCAGGGCGGGCAGCTCCCAATCGGGCTTAACCCCGGAGGCATTGCAATCTGGCATCCATTGCGGAATCTGGCTCCGGGAAGAATTGAGGTGCAGGGGGACGACTCTTGCTGGCAAGTGGAACGGTCCAGGATGGCCGAACAGCTGCTCGCACAGCCAGCCATGGCCGTAAACCGACAAGTTGTTGGCAGGGCCTGGGTACAGCCGCATCCTATCGACAGAACCGTTGAACTCCCAGGCAAATATGTCCCTCTTCTGCAGCGGCGCAATGCGCCACCGGAGGAAGTCGGCCCCCACATGTTCGATGGTCAGCCCAGCCGCTTTCAGACGAGTGGTCCAGTTCAGCGCCGGGCGGAGCTTGTCGTCAGTGAGGCCCAACTTGCTTAAGGGCCCTTTCGCGCGTGACACATCCAATCCGCGGCAAGCAGAACTCGGGGGCTTCTCCATCCTTGATCCAACACAAGTCGCCCCACCACTCTTCCCACTTCCCGCGCTGCTGACCAGGGAGATAATCCCAATCTTCCTTCTTGCACCAGGGAATCCAGCTTATATTCCCCGAGCGATGGGATTTGTCTTCTATCCGTGGGACGAAGAAGTGCCTGAACAAATTTACCACTGGGGCAACTCCAACAAAGTTCTCACACAGATGGGCGAAGATCGCCAAGCACGCCATTGCATTGGGCGTGAAATCCAAAAGATGGAATCCATACACCGTCATCATGGCGTAGAAGAAATCAGAGAAGGGGGAGGAGAGGCCACAAAGAAAGTATGCGCAGAAAAAGCGATACGAATCTGATGGTGTCTTCTCTTTGGGGCTGCCCGGGAGAACTGCGGGCGCTCCGTGCCCGCTTGTTTCTCTCCCCCACATATAGGCATACCTTGCGATCAAGGCATTGCCGTCCAGGTTTGATGGGGAGAAAACGACGTCTTTTTGTCGTAGCTTCTCTAGCTCTTCTGCTTTCTTCTTCCTCTCTTCAATTGCTGGATCCACCGACGCGGCCGCCTGCTTCCTCTTCACGGCGCTCGTCTTTTTCCCCATCTCTTGGGCTCTCAAGGGTGGCAGAGGATCTAACGGTGCTGGGTGGGCGAATGGCGGCGGCGAAAGCGGTTTCTTGGCTTGAGGAGGAAGATGAAGGATGGAGAAACGGGTGCTAATGAGCAGCGCCCCTGCGCATTAGCCTTTTTATTGGGAACCCACGCGGGGGCTGGCTCTTCACGATCTTTTTCCGTTTCTTTTACTGGCAACGGCTACTGTTCCATGACCCCATGACCTGCGATAATTACGCGGAGTGGGTGTGGGTTTGACAAGTCATCACGATCAAGTAAGTGAGGGCAACATTTCTTTGACGCATGTCCGTGCACTGTTTTGGGGCCTAACCCAACGATGCCCAGTGACACGTATGGATTAGGCCCCGGGGCTTCTGTCGGGGTACACAAACAGGGGTGTTTATTTTCCCCTGACTTGTGCACGGACGATAAGCCTCTGGCCCAACGGCCTAAGCCTGCCGGGGAAAGCTACTGCCTCGTCAACACCAACCCAAGACAAAGAAGCCGCTCTACATGAGATCAAGGAGCGCATCAAGAAGATGAATCCAAGACCAAGACCCCGGCAGAGGCAACCTACGCTGGCTAGCAACACCTGCAAGGACAATGCAACGGCCCAGGACGGGCCCAAGCCGAGCCAGCTGCGTCCCCGGTGCCTGCCGGGGACCGAGGCACACACCCCTCCAAGAAGATCTGGCAAGCCGTCCCCCGGTAGGCGCGAGCTAAGCAGCCACCGCTCCACCACATCGCAATGCCAGTCAGTTGTCAATGTGGTGTCGAGCCCTCGGGTGGCTAAGTGGCTCTCGCTAAGCACGTGGCGACACGCCGGAAGACAGATTATGCCTAGTTGACACCCGTCCGGAGACGTGTCAAGATACTAGGCTAGCATTTATGGCATTTTGTCCTAAATGCCAGAGTTACGTATGATAGCACTTTTAGCTATCTAATCACTAGGCAATGACTGTTTTGCCACTGTGGTTGCCCCTTGACCTATAAAAGGAGGCCCAAGGCAACCTAGCTCAAGATTCGGACCCTTGGACACTTGTACTGGCGCAGTAGCTCCCCCGAAACCGATCTTGCCGGGTTTGAGCGTTGCATGTGTTTCATGCTCCTCCGATCAATCCACCAAAGCAAGAGTAGGGTTTTGCGCTTCTCAGCAGCCCGAACCTAGGTAAAACACCAGTGTCTCATCGCCGCGCCGTCTCATGGCCTCTGCTCTATGTGCAACGTGACTTCACCCCCGCCGAACCACAAAGGGACCCATGGTCCCAGAGGTGATCGTGTGCATCCTGCCCCGACAGTTTGCGATTTTTTTTGTTTCCCACAATCATTGTTTGCTGCACAAACCCACTTGAGAGAGACACAATATCATCATAATTTAGTAGAATACTCTATGTGCTTCACTTATATCTTTTGAGCTTGGCAGTTGCTCTAGTACTTCACTTATGTCTTTTAGAGCACAGTGGCATATAGATTTTATAGAAATAATTGCACTCTCGTTCTTCACTTATATTTGTTTGACAGTTAATAAACAACAAAGGTAATTTGCATGGGTCATAAGACTAGTCCAAAAATAATAGGTATTCAATGAGTGCATAATCAAAACCACATGTAGCACATAAAAGAGAAATCATGGTTAATGTATTAATGTGGTAATGTGAAAAAGCATGATTGCATGATCATTGGTTAATAAAGGTATCGTGAATTAGAGGTTGTTAACTTGCTATTCATCCAAATATTTTTATAGCATGGTGATGATGTGTGAGCATACTTATTCCTCGTTGAAATCCTAGTGGTGTTTAGGTCAGGCCGCGCGATGGTTAACTCCTACAAACCTCCTACCTAGGGGCATGCGAGCAGTGCTTTGCTTCGAGAGAGCTAATAAAATCTTGCAATAAGTATGTGAGTTCTTCATGACTAATGTGAATCCATGGATATACGCACACTCACCTCCACATATTTGCTAGCCTCTTCGGTACCGTGCATTGCCCATTCTCACCTTGAGGATCGGTGCAGCTTTAGCAGGTGCATCCAAACCCCGTGACACGATACACTCTGTTACACATAAGCCTCATTATATCTTCCTCAAAACAGCCACCATACCTACCTATCATGGCATTTTCCATAGCCATTCCGAGATATATTGCCATGCTACTTCCACCGTTACGTCATATGACTAATACTTTCATTGTCATATTGCTTTACATGATCATATAAGCTGACATAGTATTTGTGGCAAAGCCACCATTCATCATAATATCATACATGTCACGCTTGATCATTGCACATCCTGGTACACTGCCAGAGGCATTCATATAGAGTCATACAATTTCTCATGTTGAGTTGTAAGTAAATAAAAGTGTTGTTGGGGAACGTTGCATGGGAAACAAAATTTTTCCTACGCACACACAAGATCTATCCATGGTGATGAGCATCTACGAGAGGGAGAGTGAATCTACATACCCTTGTAGATCGCTAAGCGGAAGCGTTAAGAAACGCGGTTGATGTAGTCGAACGTCTCCGCGATCCAAATCGCAAGTCGTCCCTCGATCCGATCACGAACTAGTGCCGAACGGACGGCACCTCCGCGTTCAACACACGTACGGCTTGATGACGCCTTCACCTCCTCGATCCAGCGAGCGATGATGAAGTAGTAGATGAGTTCCGGCAGCACGACGGCGTGGTGATGATGGTGAGGAACAATCTCTGCAGGGCTTCGCCAAGCACTACGGAGATTATGACGGGAGAACTAGAGGGTTAGGGTTGCTGACACACGGCTTGGGAAATCTTAATGTATCCCGTGTGCTAGCCCTGCCCCTCTATTTATATGTTGAGCCTTGGGGTCTAAACTTGGAGTAAAAGCCTCCTCCAGGTCGGTTTTGCCCGCACAAGGTCGGTTTGGCCCGCAGGCAAAGAGTCCAACTCGGATCCCTGCAGTACCGCGCACAAGCGGTAGTACCGCTCACGAGCGGTAGTACCGCTTGAGCGGTAGTACCGCTTCACACAAGCGGTAGTACCGCTTGGGCGGTAGTACCGCTTCACACAAGCGGTAGTACCGCTTACGCGGTAGTACTACCTTTACCAGCGGTAGTACCGCTTAAGGCAGCAGCAAAACTTCCTTTTGCACTTTCCAATACCTCGTGGGCTTTACCCCTTTGGCTCATATAAATTGTTGCTGCACCCGAACACTTCGGTAAACATCCGGAACCCCTTCCGGTGAATTCCGGAACCCTTCCGGAGATCAAAACACTATTATCACATATATCAATCTTTACCTCCGGACTATTCCGGAGATCCTCGTCATGTCCGAGATCTTATCCGGGACTCCGAACAACCTTCGGTCACCAACAAAATAACTCAACTATACTAATCGTCACCAAACGTTAAGTGTGTAGACCCTGCGGGTTCGAGAACTATGTAGACATGACCGAGACACCTCTACGATCAATAACCAATAGCGGGACCTGGATGCCCATATTGGCTCCTACATATTCTACGAAGATCTTTATCGGTCGAACCTCTATGTCAAGGATTCAGTTAATCCCGTATACTGTTCCCTTTGTTCTTCGGTATGTTACTTGCCCGAGATTCGATCGTCGGTATCTCTATACCTAGTTCAATCTCGTTACCGGCAAGTCTCTTTACTCGTTCCGTAATACAAGATCTCGTGGCTAACATTTTAGTCACATTGCTTGCAAGGCTCATTGTGATGTTGTATTACCGAGTGGGCCCTGAGATACCTCTCCGTCACACGGAGTAACAAATCCCAGTCTTGATCCATGCCAACCCAACAGACACCCTCGGAGATACCTGTAGAGCACCTTTATAGTCACCCAGTTACGTTGCGACGTTTGATACACACAAGGTACTCCTCCGATGTCAGGGAGTTGCATGATCTCATGGTCATAGGAACAGATACTTGACATGCAGAAAACAATAGCAATAAACTGACACGATCATATGCTACGTTTATAGTTTGGGTCTTGTCCATCACATCATTCTCCTAATGATGTGATCCCGTTATCAAATGACATCTCATGTCTATGGCTAGGAAACCTTAACCATCTTTTGATCAACGAGCTAGTCAACTAGAGGCTTACTAGGGACACAGTGTTGTCTATGTACCCACACATGTATTTGAGTTTCCAATCAATACAATTATAGCATGGATAATAAACGATTATCATGAACAAGGAAATATAATAATAACCAATTTATTATTGCCTCTAGGGCATATTTCCAACAGTCTCCCACTTGCACTAGAGTCAATAATCTAGTTCACATCACTATGTGATTTACATTGTAATGAATCGAACACCCATGCAGTTCTGGTGTTGTTCATGTTTAGCCCTTGGAAGAGGTTTAGTCATCGGATCTGCAACATTTAGATCCGTGTGTACTTTGCAAATATTTATGTCGTCCTCCTTGATGTAATCGCGGATGGAATTGAAACGTCGCTTTATGTGTCTGGTCCTCTTGTGAAATCTTGGTTCCTTGGCTAGAGCAATGGCACCAGTATTATCACAAAACAGAGTCATTGGGTTAAGCGCACTAGGCACTACACCAAGATCTGTCATGAACTCCTTCATCCAGACACCTTCCTTCGCCGCCTCCGAGGCAGCGATGTACTCCGCTTCGCATGTAGAATCAGCTACCACGCTTTGCTTGGAACTGCACCAGCTAACCGCACCCCCATTAAGAATAAATACGTATCCGGTTTGTGATTTAGAATCATCCGGATCAGTGTCAAAGCTTGCATCGACGTAACCCTTTACAACGAGCTCTTGATCACCTCCATAAACGAGAAACATGTCCTTAGTCCTTTTCAGGTACTTCAGGATATTCTTGACCGCCGTCCAGTGTTCCATTCCTGGATCACTTTGAAACCTTCTGACCATACTTATGGCAAGGCTGACATTGGGTCTTGTGCACAGCATTGCATACATGATAGAGCCTATGGCTGAAGCATAGGGGATGACACTCATCTTTTCTCTATCTTCTGCAGTCACTGGGCATTGAGTCTTACTCAACTTCACACCTTGCAATACAGGCAAGAACCCCTTCTTGGATTGATCCATTTTGAACTTCTTCAAAACTTTGTCAAGGTATGTGCTTTGTGAAAGTCCTATTAAGCGTCTCGATCTATCTCTATAGATCTTGATGCCTAATATGAAAGCAGCTTCTCCCAGGTCCTTCATTGAAAAACTCTTGTTCAAATATTCCTTCACGCCTTCCAACATTTCTATATTGTTTCCAATCAGCAATATGTCATCCACATATAATATTAGAAACGCTATAGAGCTCCCACTCACTTTCTTGTAAATACAAGCTTCTCCGTAAACTTGTATAAACTCGAACGCTTTGATCACCTCATCAAAGCGAAGATTCCAACTCCGAGATGCTTGCACCAGTCCATAAATGGATCTCTGGAGTTTGCAAACTTTGTCAGCATTCTCTGGATCGACAAAACCTTCTGGTTGCATCATATACAACTCTTCCTTAAGGAAACCGTTAAGGAACGCTGTTTTGACATCCATCTGCCGAATTTCATAATTGAAAAAGGTAGCTATTGCTAACATGATTCTGACGGACTTAAGCATCGCTACGGGTGAGAAGGTCTCATCGTAGTCAACTCCTTGAACTTGTGAAAAACCCTTTGCCACAAGTCGAGCTTTATAGACGGTGACATTACCGTCTGCGTCCGTCTTCCTCTTAAAGATCCATTTGTTCTGAATGGCCTTACGCCCTTCAGGTAATACTTCCAAAGTCCATACTTTGTTTTCATACATGGATCCCATCTCGGATTTCATGGCCTCTAACCATTTCTCGGAATCCGGGCCCATCATCGCTTCTCCATAGCTCGTAGGTTCATCGTTGTCCAACAACATGACCTCTAAGACAGGGTTGCCGTACCACTCAGGAGCAGTACGCGTCCTTGTCGACCTACGAGGTTCGATAGCAACTTGATCCAAAGCTTCATGATCATCATCATTAACTTCCTCTTCAGCTGATGTAGGCTCTACAGAAACATCTTTCTGCGCTGCGCTACTTTCAGGTTGAAGTAAAGGTTCAACAACCTCATCAAGTTCTATCTTCCTCCCACTCAATTCTTTCGAGAGAAACTCTTTCTCAAGAAATGTTCCGTTTTTAGCGACAAACACTTTGCCTTCGGATCTGAGGTAGAAGGTATACCCAACTGTCTCTTTTGGGTATCCTATGAAGACGCATTTCTCCGCTTTGGGTTCCAGCTTTTCAGGCTGAAGCTTTTTGACATAAGCATCACATCCCCAAACTTTAAGAAACGATAGCTTTGGCTTCTTGCCAAACCAAAGTTCATACGGCGTCGTCTCAACGGATTTCGATGGTGCCCTATTTAAAGTGAATGCAGCTGTCTCTAATGCATAACCCCAAAACGATAGTGGCAAATCGGCAAGAGACATCATAGATCGCACCATATCCAATAAGGTTCGATTACGACGTTCGGACACACCATTACGCTGTGGTGTTCCAGGCGGTGTCAATTGTGAAATAATTCCACACTGTCTTAAGTGACTGCCAAACTCATAACTCAGATATTCTCCTCCTCGATCAGATCGTAGGAATTTAATCTTCTTGTTACGATGATTCTCAACTTCACTCTGAAATTGTTTGAACTTTTCAAATGTTTCAGACTTGTGTTTCATTAAGTAAATATACCCATATCTACTTAAGTCATCAGTGAAGGTGAGAAAGTAACGATAACCACCGCGCGCCTCAATACTCATCGGACCGCACACATCAGTATGTATGATTTCCAATAAGTCACTTGCCCGTTCCATTGTACCAGAGAATGGCATTTTAGTCATCTTGCCCATGAGGCATGGCTCACATGTGTCAAGTGATTCAAAATCAAGTGACTCCAAAAGTCCATCAGCATGGAGCTTCCTCATGCGTTTTACGCCAATATGACCTAAACGGCAGTGCCACAAGAAAGTGGTATTATCATTATCAATTCTACATCTTTTGGCATCAATGTTATGAACATGTGTATCATTACTATCGAGATTCCATAAGAATAAACCCCTCACATTGGGTGCATGACCATAAAAGATATTACTCATATAAATAGAACAACCATTATTCTCTGATTTAAATGAGTAACCGTCTCGCAATAAACAAGATCCAGATATAATGTTCATGCTTAACGCAGGCACTAAATAACAATTATTCAGGTTCATCACTAATCCCGATGGTAATCGAAGAGCGAGCGTGCCGACGGCGATCACATCAACCTTGGAACCATTTCCCACGCGCATCGTCACTTCGTCCTTTGCCAGCCTTCGTCTATTCCGCAGTTCCTGTTTTGAGTTGCAAATATGAGCAACCGCACCGGTATCAAATACCCAGGCACTACAACGAGAGTTGGTAAGGTACACATCAATAACATGTATATCATATATACCTTGTCTGTTGTTGGACGCCTTCTTGCCAGCGAAATACTTGGGGCAGTTCCGCTTCCAGTGTCCAGTTCCCTTGCAATGAAAGCACACAGTTTCTGGTTTGGGTCCAGCCTTGGGTTTCTTCACGAGAGGAGCAACTGCTTTGCCACTCTTCTTGGAGTTACCCTACTTACCCTTGCCATTTTTCTTGAAACTAGTGGTTTTATTAACCATCAACACTTGATGCTCCTTTTGAATTTCAGACTCAGTGGCTTTCAGCATCGCAAACAGCTCGGTGACTGACTTGTTCATCCCGTGCATGTTATAGTTCAACACGAAGCTCTTGTAGCTAGGTGGCAATGATTGAAGAACTCTGTCAGTGATAGCCTCTGGCGGAAGGGGCATCCCCAATTCAGCCAGACGGGTGGAGTACCCAGACATTCTGAGTACGTGATCACTGACAGACCCGTTCTCCTCCATCTTGCAAGCATAGAACTTATCGGAGATCTCATATCTCTCGATCCGGGCATTCTTCTGAAAGATAAACTTCAACTCCTGGAACATCTCATATGCTCCATGACGTTCAAAACGTCTTTGAAGTCCCGGTTCTAAGCCATACAATATTGCACATTGAACTATTGAGTAATCTTCAGAACGAGCCTGCCAGGCGTTCACAACGTCTAGAGACTCAACTGGAGCGGGTGGATCACCAAGCGGTGCATCAAGGACATAAGCCTTCTGGGAAGCCGTAAGGATAATCCTTAGATTACGGGCCCAGTCCACAAAGTTACTTCCATCATCTTTCAACTTAGCTTTCTCTAGGAACGCATTAAAATTCAGGGGTGCTACTGCGCGAGCCATGATCTACAACATAAATATTGCAAAGACAACTTAGACTATTGTTCTAGATAATGAGTTTAGTTAATCATATTACTTAAAAACTCCCACTCAAATTGACATCCCTCCGGTCATTCGAGTGTAACATGATCCAAATCCACCAACTCAAGTCCGATCATCACGTGAGTTGAGGTGGTTTCAATGGTGAACATCTTCATGTTGATCATATCTACTATATGACTCATGTTCGACCTTTCGGTCTCTTGTGTTCCGAGGCCATGTCTGTACATGCTAGGCTCGTCAAGTTTAACCCGAGTGTTCCGCACGTGCAACATGGCTTACACCCGTTGGATGTGAATGTAGAGTCTATCACACCCGATCATCACGGCGTGTCTCGAAACGACGAACTTTTGCAACGGTGCACACTCGGGGAGAACACAATTTTATCTTGAAATTTAAGTGAGGGATCACCTTATAATGCTACCGTCGTCCTAAGCAAAATAAGATGCATAAAAGGATTAACATCACATGCAAATCATAAGTGACATGATATGGCCATGAACTCGTGCTTTTGATCTCCATCTCCAAAGCACCGGCATGATCTCCATCGTCACCGGCATGACACCATGATCTCCATCATCTTGATCTCCATCAACGTGTCGCCATGAGGTTGTCGCGCCGACTGTTGCTTCCACGACTATTGCTAACGTTTAGCGATAATGTAAAGCATTACATAGCGCTTAATGATTGACACGCAGGTCATACAATAATTAAAGACAACTCTATGGCTCCTGCCAGTTGCCGTACTCATCGACATGCAAGTCGTGATATTCTATACAACACATGATCATCTCATACATCACATATATCTCATCATGTAATTGGCCATATCACATCACAACATACCCTGCAAAAACAAGTTAGACGTCCTCTAATTGTTGTTGCAAATTTTACGTGGCTGCTACGGGTTTGCAAGAACCGTTCTTACCTACGCAAAACCACAACGTGGTGTAGTGATTGCTTTTTGATCTTCTAAAAGAACCCTCTTCATTGAAATTGATTCAACTAAAGTGAGAGAGACAGACACCCGCTAGCCATCTTTATGCAACGAAGTTACATGTCAGTTGAAGGAACCTGTCTCGCGTAAGCGTACGCGTAATGTCGGTCCGGGCCGCTTCATCTCACAATACCGCCGAATCAAGTATCAACTAGTAACGGCAAGCAATATGTATACACCCACGCCCACAACTCGTTTGTGTTCTACTCGAGATCTCATCCACGCATAGACCCTTGCTCAGATGCCACTGTTGGGGAACGTTGCATGGGAAACAAAAATTTTCCTACGCACACACAAAATCTATCCATGGTGATGAGCATCTACGAGAGGGAGAGTGAATCTACATACCCTTGTAGATCGCTAAGCGGAAGCGTTAAAAACGCGGTTGATGTAGTCGAACGTCTCCGCGATCCAAATCGCAAGTCGTCCCTCGATCCGATCACGAACTAGTGCCGAACGGACGGCACCTCCGCATTCAACACACGTACGGCTTGATGACGCCTTCACCTCCTCGATCCAGCGAGCGATGATGAAGTAGTAGATGAGTTCCGCAGCACGACGGCGTGGTGATGATGGTGAGGAACAATCTCTGCAGGGCTTCGCCAAGCACTACGGAGATTATGACGGGAGAACTAGAGGGTTAGGGTTGCCGACACATGGCTTGGGAAATCTTAATGTATCCCGTGTGCTAGCCCTGCCCCTCTATTTATATGTTGAGCCTTGGGGTCTAAACTTGGAGTAAAAGCCTCCTCCAGGTCGGTTTTGCCCGCACAAGGTCGGTTTGGCCCGCAGGGAAAGAGTCCAACTCGGATCCCTGCAGTACCGCGCACAAGCGGTAGTACCGCTCACGAGCGGTAGTACCGCTTGAGCGGTAGTACCGCTTCACACAAGCGGTAGTACCGCTTGGGCGGTAGTACCGCTTCACACAAGCGGTAGTACCGCTTACGCGGTAGTACTGCCTTTACCAGCGGTAGTACCGCTTAAGGCAGCAGCAAAACTTCCTTTTGCACTTTCCAATACCTCGTGGGCTTTACCCCTTTGGCTCATATAAAGTGTTGCTGCACCCGAACACTTCGGTAAACATCCGGAACCCCTTCCGGTGAATTCCGGAACCCTTCCGGAGATCAAAACACTATTATCACATATATCAATCTTTACCTCCGGACTATTCCGGAGATCCTCGTCATGTCCGGGATCTTATCCGGGACTCCGAACAACCTTCGGTCACCAACAAAATAACTCAACTATACTAATCGTCACCAAACGTTAAGTGTGTAGACCCTGCGGGTTCGAGAACTATGTAGACATGACCGAGACACCTCTACGATCAATAACCAATAGCGGGACCTGGATGCCCATATTGGCTCCTACATATTCTGCGAAGATCTTTATCGGTCGAACCTCTATGTCAAGGATTCAGTTAATCCCGTATACTGTTCCCTTTGTTCTTCGGTATGTTACTTGCCCGAGATTCGATCGTCGGTATCTCTATACCTAGTTCAATCTCGTTACCGGCAAGTCTCTTTACTCATTCCGTAATACAAGATCTCGTGGCTAACATTTTAGTCACATTGCTTGCAAGGCTCATTGTGATGTTGTATTACCGAGTGGGCCCTGAGATACCTCTCCGTCACACGGAGTAACAAATCCCAGTCTTGATCCATGCCAACCCAACAGACACCCTCGGAGATACCTGTAGAGCACCTTTATAGTCACCCAGTTACGTTGTGACGTTTGATACACACAAGGTACTCCTCCGATGTCAGGGAGTTGCATGATCTCATGGTCATAGGAACAGATACTTGACATGCAGAAAACAATAGCAATAAACTGACACGATCATATGCTACGTTTATAGTTTGGGTCTTGTCCATCACATCATTCTCCTAATGATGTGATCCCGTTAACAAATGACATCTCATGTCTATGGCTAGGCAACCTTAACCATCTTTTGATCAACGAGCTAGTCAACTAGAGGCTTACTAGGGACACAGTGTTGTCTATGTACCCACACATGTATTTGAGTTTCCAATCAATACAATTATAGCATGGATAATAAACGATTATCATGAACAAGGAAATATAATAATAACCAATTTATTATTGCCTCTAGGGCATATTTCCAACAGTCTCCCACTTGCACTAGAGTCAATAATCTAGTTCACATCACTATGTGATTTACATTGTAATGAATCGAACACCCATGCAGTTCTGGTGTTGTTCATGTTTAGCCCTTGGAAGAGGTTTAGTCATCGGATCTGCAACATTTAGATCCGTGTGTACTTTGCAAATATTTATGTCGTCCTCCTTGATGTAATCGCGGATGGAATTGAAACGTCGCTTTATGTGTCTGGTCCTCTTGTGAAATCTTGGTTCCTTGGCTAGAGCAATGGCACCAGTATTATCACAAAACAGAGTCATTGGGTTAAGCGCACTAGGCACTACACCAAGATCTGTCATGAACTCCTTCATCCAGACACCTTCCTTCGCCGCCTCCGAGGCAGCGATGTACTCCGCTTCGCATGTAGAATCAGCTACCACGCTTTGCTTGGAACTGCACCAGCTAACCGCACCCCCATTAAGAATAAATACGTATCCGGTTTGTGATTTAGAATCATCCGGATCAGTGTCAAAGCTTGCATCGACGTAACCCTTTACAACGAGCTCTTGATCACCTCCATAAACGAGAAACATGTCCTTAGTCCTTTTCAGGTACTTCAGGATATTCTTGACCGCCGTCCAGTGTTCCATTCCTGGATCACTTTGAAACCTTCTGACCATACTTATGGCAAGGCTGACATTGGGTCTTGTGCACAGCATTGCATACATGATAGAGCCTATGGCTGAAGCATAGGGGATGACACTCATCTTTTCTCTATCTTCTGCAGTCACTGGGCATTGAGTCTTACTCAACTTCACACCTTGCAATACAGGCAAGAACCCCTTCTTGGACTGATCCATTTTGAACTTCTTCAAAACTTTGTCAAGGTATGTGCTTTGTGAAAGTCCTATTAAGCGTCTCGATCTATCTCTATAGATCTTGATGCCTAATATGAAAGCAGCTTCTCCCAGGTCCTTCATTGAAAAACTCTTGTTCAAATATTCCTTCACGCCTTCCAACATTTCTATATTGTTTCCAATCAGCAATATGTCATCCACATATAATATTAGAAACGCTATAGAGCTCCCACTCACTTTCTTGTAAATACAAGCTTCTCCGTAAACTTGTATAAACTCGAACGCTTTGATCACCTCATCAAAGCGAAGATTCCAACTCCGAGATGCTTGCACCAGTCCATAAATGGATCGCTGGAGTTTGCAAACTTTGTCAGCATTCTCTGGATCGACAAAACCTTCTGGTTGCATCATATACAGCTCTTCCTTAAGGAAACCGTTAAGGAACGCTGTTTTGACATCCATCTGCCGAATTTCATAATTGAAAAAGGCAGCTATTGCTAACATGATTCTGACGGACTTAAGCATCGCTACGGGTGAGAAGGTCTCATCGTAGTCAACTCCTTGAACTTGTGAAAAACCCTTTGCCACAAGTCGAGCTTTATAGACGGTGACATTACCGTCTGCGTCCGTCTTCCTCTTAAAGATCCATTTGTTCTGAATGGCCTTACGCCCTTCAGGTAATACTTCCAAAGTCCATACTTTGTTTTCATACATGGATCCCATCTCGGATTTCATGGCCTCTAACCATTTCTCGGAATCCGGGCCCATCATCGCTTCTCCATAGCTCGTAGGTTCATCGTTGTCCAACAACATGACCTCTAAGACAGGGTTGCTGTACCACTCAGGAGCAGTACGCGTCCTTGTCGACCTACGAGGTTCGATAGCAACTTGATCCAAAGCTTCATGATCATCATCATTAACTTCCTCTTCAGCTGATGTAGGCTCTACAGAAACATCTTTCTGCGCTGCGCTACTTTTAGGTTGAAGTAAAGGTTCAACAACCTCATCAAGTTCTATCTTCCTCCCACTCAATTCTTTCGAGAGAAACTCTTTCTCAAGAAATGTTCCGTTTTTAGCGACAAACACTTTGCCTTCGGATCTGAGGTAGAAGGTATACCCAACTGTCTCTTTTGGGTATCCTATGAAGACGCATTTCTCCGCTTTGGGTTTCAGCTTTTCAGGCTGAAGCTTTTTGACATAAGCATCACATCCATAAACTTTAAGAAACGACAGCTTTGGCTTCTTGCCAAACCAAAGTTCATACGGCGTCGTCTCAACGGATTTCGATGGTGCCCTATTTAAAGTGAATGCAGCTGTCTCTAATGCATAACCCCAAAACAATAGTGGCAAATCGGCAAGAGACATCATAGATCGCACCATATCCAATAAGGTTCGATTACGACGTTCGGACACACCATTACGCTGTGGTGTTCCAGGCGGTGTCAATTGTGAAATAATTCCACACTGTCTTAAGTGACTGCCAAACTCATAACTCAGATATTCTCCTCCTCGATCAGATCGTAGGAATTTAATCTTCTTGTTACGATGATTCTCAACTTCACTCTGAAATTGTTTGAACTTTTCAAATGTTTCAGACTTGTGTTTCATTAAGTAAATATACCCATATCTACTTAAGTCATCAGTGAAGGTGAGAAAGTAACGATAACCACCGCGCGCCTCAATACTCATCGGACCGCACACATCAGTATGTATGATTTCCAATAAGTCACTTGCCCGTTCCATTGTACCAGAGAACGGCGTTTTAGTCATCTTGCCCATGAGGCATGGCTCACATGTGTCAAGTGATTCAAAATCAAGTGACTCCAAAAGTCCATCAGCATGGAGCTTCCTCATGCGTTTTACGCCAATATGACCTAAACGGCAGTGCCACAAGAAAGTGGTATTATCATTATCAATTCTACATCTTTTGGCATCAATGTTATGAACATGTGTATCATTACTATCGAGATTCCATAAGAATAAACCCCTCACATTGGGTGCATGACCATAAAAGATATTACTCATATAAATAGAACAACCATTATTCTCTGATTTAAATGAGTAACCGTCTCGCAATAAACAAGATCCAGATATAATGTTCATGCTTAACGCAGGCACTAAATAACAATTATTCAGGTTCATCACTAATCCCGATGGTAATCGAAGAGCGAGCGTGCCGACGGCGATCACATCAACCTTGGAACCATTTCCCACGCGCATCGTCACTTCGTCCTTTGCCAGCCTTCGTCTATTCCGTAGTTCCTGTTTTGAGTTGCAAATATGAGCAACCGCACCGGTATCAAATACCCAGGCACTACAACGAGAGTTGGTAAGGTACACATCAATAACATGTATATCATATATACCTTGTCTGTTGTTGGACGCCTTCTTGCCAGCGAAATACTTGGGGCAGTTCCGCTTCCAGTGTCCAGTTCCCTTGCAATGAAAGCACACAGTTTCTGGTTTGGGTCCAGCCTTGGGTTTCTTCACGAGAGGAGCAACTGCTTTGCCACTCTTCTTGGAGTTACCCTTCTTACCCTTGCCATTTTTCTTGAAACTAGTGGTTTTATTGACCATCAACACTTGATGCTCCTTTTGAATTTCAGACTCAGTGGCTTTCAGCATCGCAAACAGCTCGGTGACTGACTTGTTCATCCCGTGCATGTTATAGTTCAACACGAAGCTCTTGTAGCTAGGTGGCAATGATTGAAGAACTCTGTCAGTGATAGCCTCTGGCGGAAGGGGCATCCCCAATTCAGCCAGACGGGTGGAGTACCCAGACATTCTGAGTACGTGATCACTGACAGACCCGTTCTCCTCCATCTTGCAAGCATAGAACTTATCGGAGATCTCATATCTCTCGATCCGGGCATTCTTCTGAAAGATAAACTTCAACTCCTGGAACATCTCATATGCTCCATGACGTTCAAAACGTCTTTGAAGTCCCGGTTCTAAGCCATACAATATTGCACATTGAACTATTGAGTAATCTTCAGAACGAGCCTGCCAGGCGTTCACAACGTCTAGAGACTCAACTGGAGCGGGTGGATCACCAAGCGGTGCATCAAGGACATAAGCCTTCTGGGAAGCCGTAAGGATAATCCTTAGATTACGGGCCCAGTCCACAAAGTTACTTCCATCATCTTTCAACTTAGCTTTCTCTAGGAACGCATTAAAATTCAGGGGTGCTACTGCGCGAGCCATGATCTACAACATAAATATTGCAAAGACAACTTAGACTATTGTTCTAGATAATGAGTTTAGTTAATCATATTACTTAAAAACTCCCACTCAAATTGACATCCCTCCGGTCATTCGAGTGTAACATGATCCAAATCCACCAACTCAAGTCCGATCATCACGTGAGTTGAGGTGGTTTCAATGGTGAACATCTTCATGTTGATCATATCTACTATATGACTCATGTTCGACCTTTCGGTCTCTTGTGTTCCGAGGCCATGTCTGTACATGCTAGGCTCGTCAAGTTTAACCCGAGTGTTCCGCACGTGCAACATGGCTTACACCCGTTGGATGTGAATGTAGAGTCTATCACACCCGATCATCACGGCGTGTCTCGAAACGACGAACTTTCGCAAGGGTGCACACTCGGGGAGAACACAATTTTATCTTGAAATTTAAGTGAGGGATCACCTTATAATGCTACCGTCGTCCTAAGCAAAATAAGATGCATAAAAGGATTAACATCACATGCAAATCATAAGTGACATGATATGGCCATGAACTCGTGCTTTTGATATCCATCTCCAAAGCACCGGCATGATCTCCATCGTCACCGGCATGACACCATGATCTCCATCATCTTGATCTCCATCAACGTGTCGCCATGAGGTTGTCGCGCCGACTGTTGCTTCCACGACTATTGCTAACGTTTAGCGATAATGTAAAGCATTACATAGCGCTTAATGATTGACACGCAGGTCATACAATAATTAAAGACAACTCTATGGCTCCTGCCAGTTGCCGTACTCATCGACATGCAAGTCATGATATTCTATACAACACATGATCATCTCATACATCACATATATCTCATCATGTAATTGGCCATATCACATCACAACATACCCTGCAAAAGCAAGTTAGACGTCCTCTAATTGTTGTTGCAAATTTTACGTGGCTGCTATGGGTTTGCAAGAACCGTTCTTACCTACGCAAAACCACAACGTGGTGTAGTGATTGCTTTTTGATCTTCTAAAAGAACCCTCTTCATTGAAATTGATTCAACTAAAGTGAGAGAGACAGACACCCGCTAGCCATCTTTATGCAACGAAGTTACATGTCAGTTGAAGGAACCTGTCTCGCGTAAGCGTACGCGTAATGTCGGTCTGGGCCGCTTCATCTCACAATACCGCCGAATCAAGTATCAACTAGTAACGGCAAGCAATATGTATACACCCACGCCCACAACTCGTTTGTGTTCTACTCGAGATCTCATCCACGCATAGACCCTTGCTCAGATGCCACTGTTGGGGAACGTTGCATGGGAAACAAAAATTTTCCTACGCACACACAAGATCTATCCATGGTGATGAGCATCTACGAGAGGGAGAGTGAATCTACATACCCTTGTAGATCGCTAAGCGAAAGCGTTAAGAAACGCGGTTGATGTAGTCGAACGTCTCCGCGATCCAAATCGCAAGTCGTCCCTCGATCCGATCACGAACTAGTGCCGAACGGACGGCACCTCCGCGTTCAACACACGTACGGCTTGATGACACCTTCACCTCCTCGATCCAGCGAGCGATGATGAAGTAGTAGATGAGTTCCGGCAGCACGACGGCGTGGTGATGATGGTGAGGAACAATCTCTGCAGGGCTTCGCCAAGCACTACGGAGATTATGACGGGAGAACTAGAGGGTTAGGGTTGCCGACACACGGCTTGGGAAATCTTAATGTATCCCGTGTGCTAGCCCTGCCCCTCTATTTATATGTTGAGCCTTGGGGTCTAAACTTGGAGTAAAAGCCTCCTCCAGGTCAGTTTTGCCCGCACAAGGTCGGTTTGTCCCGCAGGGAAAGAGTCCAACTCGGATCCCTGCAGTACCGCGCACAAGCGGTAGTACCGCTCACGAGCGGTAGTACCGCTTGAGCGGTAGTACCGCTTCACACAAGCGGTAGTACCGCTTCACACAAGCGGTAGTACCGCTTACGCGGTAGTACTGCCTTTACCAGCGGTAGTACCGCTTAAGGCAGCAGCAAAACTTCCTTTTGCACTTTCCAATACCTCGTGGGCTTTACCCCTTTGGCTCATATAAAGTGTTGCTGCACCCGAACACTTCGGTAAACATCTGGAACCCCTTCCGGTGAATTCCGGAACCCTTTCGGAGATCAAAACACTATTATCACATATATCAATCTTTACCTCCGGACTATTCCGGAGATCCTCGTCATGTCCGGGATCTTATCCGGGACTCCGAACAACCTTCGGTCACCAACAAAATAACTCAACTATACTAATCGTCACCAAACGTTAAGTGTGTAGACCCTGCGGGTTCGAGAACTATGTAGACATGACCGAGACACCTCTACGATCAATAACCAATAGCGGGACCTGGATGCCCATATTGGCTCCTACATATTCTGCGAAGATCTTTATCGGTCAAACCTCTATGTCAAGGATTCAGTTAATCCCGTATACTGTTCCCTTTGTTCTTCGGTATGTTACTTGCCCGAGATTCGATCGTCGGTATCTCTATACCTAGTTCAATCTCGTTACCGGCAAGTCTCTTTACTCGTTCCGTAATACAAGATCTCGTGGCTAACATTTTAGTCACATTGCTTGCAAGGCTCATTGTGATGTTGTATTACCGAGTGGGCCCTGAGATACCTCTCCATCACACGGAGTAACAAATCCCAGTCTTGATCCATGCCAACCCAACAGACACCCTCGGAGATACCTGTAGAGCACCTTTATAGTCACCCAGTTACGTTGCGACGTTTGATACACACAAGGTACTCCTCCGATGTCAGGGAGTTGCATGATCTCATGGTCATAGGAACAGATACTTGACATGCAGAAAACAATAGCAATAAACTGACATGATCATATGCTACGTTTATAGTTTGGGTCTTGTCCATCACATCATTCTCCTAATGATGTGATCCCGTTATCAAATGACATCTCATGTCTATGGCTAGGAAACCTTAACCATCTTTTGATCAACGAGCTAGTCAACTAGAGGCTTACTAGGGACACAGTGTTGTCTATGTACCCACACATGTATTTGAGTTTCCAATCAATACAATTATAGCATGGATAATAAACGATTATCATGAACAAGGAAATATAATAATAACCAATTTATTATTGCCTCTAGGGCATATTTCCAACAAGTGTGATGATCATCATTATTAGGGCACTGTCTCAGTGAGGAAAGGATGATGGAGACAATGATTCCCCCACAAGTCGGGATGAGACTCCGGACAAAAAATAAAAGAAAGAAAAAAGGGAGAAAGAAAAAAAGGAAAAAAGGGAGAGAAAAAGAAAAGAAAAGAAAAAAATAAATAAATGAGAGAAAAGAGAGAAGGGACAGTGCTACTACCTCTTATTCCACACTTGTGCCTCAAAGTGACACCTTGTTCTTCATATAGAGAGTCTCATGTTTATCACTTTCATATGCTAGTGGGAAATTTTCATCATAGAACTTGGCTTGCATATTGCAATGATGTGCGTCCTCAAATGCCCGAGGTCTTCATGAGGAAGCAAGTTGGATGCACACCCACTTAGCTTCCATTGAGCTTTCATATACTTATAGCTCCAGTGCATCCTTTGCATGGCAATCCCTACTCCTCGCATTGATATCTATTGATGGGCATCTCCATAGCCCATTGATACGCCTAGTTGATGCGAGCCTTTCTACTCCACTTTCACCCCTTTGAAACCTACCACCATATTCTATACCACCATTATGCTATATCCATGGTTCACACTTATATATTGCGTAAGTAATAAAAAGCCGAAGCGCGTTAAAAAGTATGATCCAATTGCCTGACTTGACACCTTGGTGCTTGACATTTGTATTTATGTGGTGAAGATGGAGCCATGCTACTCTTATATGATAAAATGAATAGGGGATGAACATTCTTTTCGGATCGTACACTTCAAAATTTGATAATAATGTTTCTTATGTTTATAGTATTACTATGTTGATGTTTATTAATTCATCGTTTCTCAATGAGCAAACCTGCAATAGATTACATGTTGGGTAGCATGTCACATCAAAAAATCTTGTTCTTATGATTTACCTACTCGAGGACGAGCAGGAATTAAGCTTGGGGATGCTGATACGTCTCCAACGTATTTATAGTTTTTCATTGTTCCATGCTATTATATTATCATTCTAGGATACTTTTTGGGTGTTTATTTACCAATTAATATTATTTTTGAGCACTAACCTATTGACCTAGTGCCCAGTGCCAGTTGCTGTTTCCTGTATGCTTTTTGCTTTTCAGGTTTACCATACCAAACGAAGTCCAATTGCCACGAAACTTTAATATGATTTTTTTGGACCAAAAGAAGACCTCGAAGCTTCGGGAGGAGGCGAGAGTCTGCACGAGGCAGCCACGACCCAACACGGCGTGCCAGGGGGGCAGGCCGCACCCTGATGGGTCGTGGCTCCCTCGGCCGCCCTCTCGTGCCCCTCTCCGGCCTATATATCCTCAAATATTCCAAAAACCCTAGGAGAGCCCCCTAAACACTTTTTCTGCCGCCGCAAGTCTCTGTTCCGCAGCGTACCCATGTGGCGACCTTTTCCGGCGATCTGTCAGAGGGGGAATCGATCACGGAGGGGCTCTACATCATCCTTGCTGCCTCAATGATGAGTTGTGAGTAGTTCACTACAGACATACGGGTCCGTAGTTAGTATCTATATGGCTCTCTCTCTCTCTCTTGATCTTCAATACAATGATCATCACATCTTTGTTTTGATCTATTCGATGTAATCCTTTTGTGCGGTGCGTTTGTTGGGATCCGATGAATTGTGGGTTTATGTTCAGATTATTCATGAAAAGTATTTGAGTCACCTTCGAATATTATGACTCTTATTTGCATGATCATTATAGCTTCGTAAATCTCTCCGATCTATTGAGATAGTTTGGCCAACTAGATTGATATTTATTTAGTGAGAGGGGTGCGTTGTAGTGGGTTCAACCTGACGGGTTTCTATATCCAAGTGCCAAAGTAGGGGACAAGATACGTCTTTGTGTTGTTGCCATTAAGGATAAAACGATGGGTTTAGTTCATATTAATTGAATTATCTTTGTCTACATCATGTCATCATTCTCCAAGCATTACTCTGTTTTACTTAATACTCTAGATGCATGCTGGACAACGGTCGATGGGTGGAGTAATAGTAATAGGTGCAGGCAGGAGTCAGCCTATTTGCTTATGGACGTGATGCCTATATATACATGATCATTACCGTGAATATCACATAACTATCCGCTTTTCTATCAATTTCCCAACAGTAATTTGTTTACCCACCGTATGCTTACATATGAGAGATGCCGCTAGAGAACACTATGGCCCTCGGGTCTATCCTCTTATAAATTTACAAGCACATTCAATACCTTGCTGCCTTTTATTTTGTTTTATTTTATTTTCCAATTTCCAATTATCTATTATCATCTACACATCTCATTTACTCTCAAATAACGAGACCAAGGGGATTGACAACCCTCTTGCCGCGTTGGGTGCAAGTGTGTGCTCTTTTGTGTGGAGCCGCTGAAGACGGTTGATGACCGATATTCCTATTGGTTCGATAAACCTTGGTTCTTAACTGAGGGAAATACTTACCCACATTGTGCTGCATCACCCGTTCCTCTTCATGGAAAACCCAACGCGGATCACAAGCATCAGGTCCCACCGAGATTTATATATCGGTCTCACCGAAACGCCAAAAGTTGCCACATTTTGCACTTGTCGGTGCAACCGAGTTTTTACTTTGGTTTCACCGAGTTGGGCAATAATGTTGTAACGCTTGGAGTTTTGGAGATGCCTATATATACCCCTCCTCCTACCTCTCACTCGCAGAGGAAGCACTCAGAACAGACCAACACTTGCCCCATCCATTTTTCTGAGAGAGAACCACCTTCTCATTTGTTGAGATCAAGATATTCCACTCCAACCATATGAATCTTGATTTCTAGCCTCCCCAAGTTGCTTTCCACCCAATCAACCTCTTCTACCAAGCCATATGTGTGAGAGAGTGATTGTGTGTTGAGGAGCTTATCTTTTGAAGCACAAGAGCAAGGAGTTCATCATTGTTACCACATCTATTACCTTTTGGAGAGTGGTATCTCCTAGATTGGTTAGGTGTCGCTTGGGAGCCTCCGTCTTCATGTGTGGAGTTGAACCAAGAAGTTTGTACGGGCAAGGAGATCGCCTACTTCGTGAAGATCTACCCCGAGTGAGGCTAGTCCTTCGTGGACGTAAGCCGTGATGGAATAGACAAGGTTGCTACTTCATGGACCCTTTTGGGTGGAGTCCTCCATGGAATCTTGAGACCACTACCCTCCATGGGTTGAAGTCTCCATCAATGTGGACGTACAATTGCACCACCTATCGGAACCATGGGAAAATCTTCATGTTCCCTATTGCATTTGATCCTCCTATCCCTTCCCTCTACTTATATATGCATGTCTTTATTTTCCGCTGCTATACTCTTAGACTTGCATGTGTAGGGTGTGCTTGACATGATATAATTGCTAAAACTTGCCAATATTTAAAATTGGGAAAAGGCTAGATTTTTATTTTGGTCAAGTAGTCTAATCACCCCCCTCTAGACATACTTTGGATCCTACAGTTCGATCCCTCGTTTTGGTGGTAGTCCTGGAGGTAGCTCATCTAGAAACACATCCTTGAATTCCTGCAACAAGCAAGACAAAACCAAATGTAGATATTGTGAAGCATTATTTCGCAAAACCTCATCTTTGCACACAAGTACAAAGTGTAGTACACTTGATGAGCTCTCACACACATCCCTCAAGTCTCTTTTGGTGGCTAAAATAACTAGATCTCTCTTGTCCCTAGTCGTGGAGTCACTCAAATGTTGCTTTGCTCGCTCACTTTTATCTCCATGATGGGATGAAGCTTGCTTGTCGGTGGTCACTTGACTTGGAGTCATTGGTCGAAGCACATATTTCTTGCCTTTCATCTTGAAGCTATATTGATTAGTCCGACCGTTGTGGGTGACATCACGGTCAAATTGCCAAGGTCGACCAAGAAGTAGGTGGCACACGGACATGGGAACCACATCACACTCCAAAGTGCCTTTATTTGCGCCGATCTTGAAAGATACTTTCATGGTGTGGTTGACTTGGAGAGTGCCGGAGTCACTTAGCTATTGAAACTTGTAGGGGCATGGATGCTTATTCTTGACCAAGTGTAGCTTGGAACAAAGGTCTTCGCTTGCCAAATTGTGGCAACTTCTGCCGTTGATGATGACCTTGATAGATTTCCCTTGGCTGGCCACTTTTGTGTGGAAGATGTGGCAACGTTGGTCCTCTTCTTCTTGTTGTTGAAGAGACAAAACCTTGGAAACAACAAGAGCGGGGCTTGGATCGTTGTCGCAAAATATTTGCACATCTTCATCTTCAACGACTTGGCGGTGCAGGGCCACGTGCTCTAGTGCTTCCATCTCGTCGTCACCCATGGAATCATAAGTGCCGTCATCATGAAGGATACTAGTGCATCTTGTTGGGCACTCGAAATTCTTGTAGCTGCGGCCCTTGCAAGTGAAGCATTGTAAACTTGTCTTGGAGGGTGCATCCATTGGTGATGTAGAGGATGAAGCTCTCGGCTTTTAGTTGCTTGAAGGAGGGCGGCTTGACGAAGTCGTCTTGTCCTTGTAACTTGACTTGTCGCCGATAGTCGTTGGGGTTTTCGTAGTTGAAGACGTCGTAGTCGGAGAAGCTTGTGCACTTGAGCCGTAGGTCTTGGAAGAGAACTTGGAGTACTTGTAGTCATCTTGCACTTGGTGTTCTACCTTGGATGCTTGATGTACTAGCTCGAGTAAGTTGGAGTGGGGTTGGAAGTCCGTGATTTTCTTGACTTGGTAGTTGAGGCCATTCAAGAAGCGCGCCATTGTTTGTTCATCATCTTCCTTGACATTGGCTCATATCATAGCCATTTCCATCTCTTGGTAGTACTGTTCTACCTACTTGGTGCCTTGCTTGACTAGTTGTTCACTTGTTCCCATCAAATGAGAACATAGTCTTGGAACTCAAGGGAATCCATGGCGATTTTCTTTTGTTCATCATAGTTGTGGAGACGGAATATCTTGTCAACCTTAAGTGCCAATGAAAGGTAGTCTTCGGGATCATTGCTTCCGAAAAACTTAGGCATGGTGAATTTGAGCTTGCCGAAGCATTGTTCATCATTGGGGTGGTGAGGACGATGCCCTTGGCTTGGAGGTTCTTCGTCATCAGGCTTGTTGTGGTTAACTTGAGGGCGTTGACGAGGCACACACACACTTGGTTCCTTTGTTCTTGGCGCTCCTCTTGGCGAGCGGCTTCTTGTCGTTCACGCAGGAGGGCTTCTTGTTCTTTGCATGCTTGGCGGTTGCGCTCTTCCAAGGCATGTGTTGCATCATGTAGAGCGTGTTGTGCTTGAAGCGCTTGTTCGTGACGACGACATTCGTCTTCTTCATGACATTGTTGTTCTTGTTCTTGTTGACGATGTTGTTCACGCTCCCGTAGGCGATCTTGCAACCCATTTTCATGGAATGGATTATCCGAAGCTTGACATTGGCGATCGTGTGGCTAACTTGGACCGGATGAGAACGTGCTCGAGGTGGACTTGCGCCGGAAGAGTACTCTGATGAGTGGCAACCTCACTGGCGCCACCTTGACGATGTAGATATTGAAGGAGCGTGGTTGGCCATCAAGGATCGAAACTCCTCCAGTTGACTTTATAGCTTGGTGTCGAGGTAGTCCCGCATACGCTCCTCGGATTCGCGCAAGTAGGTGGCGAGTTGCTCGATGCGATTGTTCAAGACATCTTGCGATTGGCGCATTACTTTTTGTGCGCCGAAGAAGTGCAACTTGGTGACGTAATAATTCTTGTCATCGTCGTGCTCCTCACATGCCGGGTTGGGTATGTTTGACCTATCCATAGCACTCAAATATATATAAGTGGAAGAATGAGAAGACAATACCAATTACCGTTCCGTAAGTTGAAAATGGATCAAAGATCACTCAATGTGCAAATATGGAAATAGTAGAATTGGTGCTGATACGTCTCCAATGTATCTATAATTTTTTATTGTTCCATGCTATAATATTATCATTCTAGGATGATTTTTGGGTGATTATTTACCAATTCATATTATTTTTTAGCACTAACCTATTAATCCAGTGCCCAGTGCCAGTTGTTGTTTTCTGCATGTTTTTGACTTTTCAGGTTTACAGTACCAAACGAAGTCCAATTGCCCCAAAAAAATTATGATTTTTTTCGGGAGCAAAAGAAGACATAGAAGCTTGGGGAGGAGGCCGTAGGCTTGATAACCCACAAGTATAGGGGATCGCAACAATTTTCGAGGGTAGAGTATTCAACCCAAATATATAGATTCAACACAAGGGGAGCCAAAGAATATTTGTAAGTATTAGCGGTTGATTTGTCAATTCAACCACACCTGCAGATTAAATATCTACAGCAGAGTGATCAGTAGCACAGTAGTATGATAATTTTGATAGCAGTAGTAACAGTAACAGTAACGGTAGCAGTGATAGCAATAGTTTTGTAGCAGTTGGAACAGTAGCAGTAGCAATAGTAACTTAGCAAGAACAATATGTGGAAAACTCATAGGCACTGGATCGGTGAACTCGTTGGATGATATTCATCATATAACAGTCATAACCTAGGGCGACAAAGAACTAGCTCCAATTCATAAATGTAATGTAGGCATGTATTCCGTAAATAGTCATACATGCTTATGGAAAAGAACTTGCATGACATCTTTTGTCCTACCTTCCCGTGGCAGCGGGGTCCATAAGGAAACTAAGGGATATTAAGGCCTCCTTTTAATAGAGAACCGGAACAAAGCATTAACACACGGTGAATACATGAACCCCTTAAACTACGGTCATCACCAGAAAGTATCCTGACTATTGTCACTCCGGGGTTTGCGGATCGGAACACGTAATAGGTGCGTATGACTAGCAAGATCGGATCAAGAACATAGATATAATGGTGATAACATAAACGGTTCAGATCTAAAATCATGGCACTCGGGCCCTAGTGACAAGCATTAAGCATGGCAAAGTCATAGCAACATCAATCTCAGAACATAGTGGATACTAGGGATCAAGCCCTAACAAAACTAACTCGATTACATGATGAATCTCATCCAACTCCACACCGACCAGCAAGCCTACGAAGGAATTACTCACTCTCGATGGGGAGCATCATGGAATTGGCGATGGAGAAGGGTTGATGATGACGAAGACCGAAGATTCCCCTCTCCGGAGCCCCAAACGGGCTCCAGATCTGGCCTCCCGATGAAGAACAAGAGGTGGCGGTGGCTCCGTATCGTAAAATGCGATGAAACTTTCTCTCTGATTTTTTCTCCAAAAATAGGATTTTATAGCGTCGGAATTAGATTCAGTGGGGCCACGAGGTGGGCACAACCCACCAAGGCGCGCCGGGGGGGGGGGGGCTGGTGCGCCCTGGTGTCTTGTGCCCAGCCAGGGCCCCCCCTCTGGTGGTTCTTGGCTCCAATATTTTTTATTTATTGTAAAATAAATCTCCAAAAAGTTTCGTCCAGTTCTGAGAACTTTTATTTCTGCACAAAAACAACACCATGGTAGTTCTGTTGAAAACAACGTTAGTCCGGGTTAGTTTCATTCAAATCATGCAAATTAGAGTCCAAAACAAGGGCAAAAGTGTGAGGAAAAGTAGATACCACGGAGACGTATCAACTCCCCCAAGCTTAACCCATTGCTTGTCCTCAAGCAATTCAGTTGACAAACTGAAAGTGATAAAGAAAAACTTTTACGAACTCTTTTGTTCTTGTTTACATATATATGCTTAAGTAGCACCCAGGTTTTCAGCAAAGATCATGACTAACAATGCTAGCAATAACTCTTAGAAATTATATTAACTCATATCAATGACGTAAGCAACTAGCGAGCAATAATAAAATATCTCAAAGGCCAACACTTTGTCAAAATAATCGTGATATAATATGACAACAGTGGTATCTCGCTAGCCCTTTCTGACACCGCAAAACATAAATGCAGAGCACCTCCAAAGTTCAAGTAGAGACTAAACATTGTAATTCATGGTAGAAAAGATCCAGTCATGCTGCACCCAACATTAACTATACACAATGCATGAGGATGACAATAGTGCTCTCAGGTCTGGCGCTTATTTGAGAAGGTGATGACTCAACATAAAACTAAATAGATAGTCCCTGCAGAGGGAAGCATGGATTTGCAACGGTGCCAGAGCTCAAAGCTTAAAACAGAGATAGATATAATTTTGGGAGGTACACCCTTCCTGTCAACGTTATGACCAAGAGTTATTAATATCTTCCATGCTGAACACATTAGCGGCGGTTCCCAAGCGGTAAAAGTAAATGTTTACTCCCCCTCCACCAACAATCACACTCCACAGCTAGCCGAATCCATGGGTACCGTCCATACCAACAACATTCCTGGGGGAGTTTTGTTTAATTATTTGTAGTTTTTGATTTCGGGACTGGGAATCCCTATCACCGCCCCTCTCGTGTAAGGACGAGTGAATAAACACTCATCATGAGAATAACCCGCTTAGCATGGAAGATACTGACCGCCCCCTGTCGCTCCATGAGCGGTCCAGGCACACAAAACAGATGTTCATTTGAATTTTTAGAGGTGGCACATGCAAATTTACTTGAAACGGCAGTGTAATACCGCATATAGGTAGATATGGTGGACTCATCTGGAATAACTTTGGTTTAAGGATTTTGATGCACAAGCAGTATTCCTGCTTAGTACAGGCGAAGGCTAGCAAATAGATTGAGAAGCGGCCAGCTAGAGAGCGAAAATGGTCATGAACATGCATTATGAATAATAAACATTGAATGCTAGCATGAGTAGGATATGGACACCATGAACATAAATATCATGAAGGCTATGTTGGTTTTGATTCAACTACATGCGTGAACATGTGCCAAGTCAAGCCACTTGAATTATTCAGAGGAGGATACCATATCATCATACCACATCACAATCATTTTAATGCATGTTGACATCCAAGATAAATCATTACCCACTCCTAGCTACTTAAGCATGGCATGAACAACTATAACTCTAATTGTCATTGCAAACATGTTTGATCATAATATGCTGAATCATGGATACTAGGCTAAACATATTTACAAAAACAAAAACAAGTTGAGTTCATACCCGCTTTTCTCCGCCACAGTCACTTCATCAAATATCGTCATTATTGCCTTTCACTTGCACGACCGAATGCTATGAAAATAATAATAGTGCAAGAGTGCCGTGGACTAAGCTCGAATCTGCAAACATTTTATTCAGGAGGAGAAGACAAGGTAACATGGGCTCTTTGTTATATTAAGAATAGTGCATATGAGAGCCACTCAACATTTTCATCGTGGTCTTCTCTTTGGTACGACTCAAATAAAGGAAAAAGAATTCCAGAGAAACACACTGAAATATTTTTTTGGGTTTTTGGTTTTTCTGAAGAAAGCAAATTAAAAAGGAAAAACAAAAACGAGAAAAACTATTAACACGGGAAAGCTCCCAACAAGTAAAAGAAGATGTGAGAAATCTTTTTGGGTTTCTTTTGATACTTCAACTAAATTAAGCTAGAAAGAAAAGCCGAAAAGAAGTAGGAAATATTTTTGGATTTTCTCAAAGTTTTTCGAACACACAAGAAGAAAACAAGAAAATAAATCTAGCATGGATAATACAATGAAAAAGTATGAACACCGACAACTGGAATGAAATGTGTGAACATGAATGTAATGTCGGTGGAAATACGTACTCCCCCAAGCTTAGGCTTTTGGCCTAGCTTGGTAATCACCATTCGTAGTAACCATCCGGTCCTTAGTCGAAGTGAGGTGGAGGTGGCGCCTGAGCGTCCCACTCCTGGGGCTCCTCCTCAGCAGCTGCTAGGTTGTTTCAGTAGGCTATAATGTCATCTGGCATGATCCTGTATCCGTTCCTGGCAATAGAATCAAACAGGGCAGGTGCAGGCAACGGAATAACATCACGAGTTTCGACGTTGAATACTAAGTTGTAACGAATGTCATAGAAAGAATCAGTTGCGTCAATAAATTGGTGATCCTGCAACGCCTTGTGATCTAGATAAACTTGGGACAAGAGATAATCATGTGGGCGAATATGAACATTAAAGTGTCTCGCTAAGCGAGTAGCATAAATACCACCATGTATCTTTCCCTTAGTCCTGTTAAGGTGTAAGCGGCATGCAATAATAGCCCCCATGCTAAAGGTGTGATCATTATATAGTGCACGGCGTAAAATAGCGAAGTCGGGGGCACTGAGTGCGACAACCTTCTCCCTAGCGGTTAAACACTTTTAAGTGAGGAGAAAATCCTGAAACTCCGTTTGTCTAGGTTCTCTTAATTCCCCATCAGAGGGGATCAAGCATATGTCGCAAAAGTCAGTTAGCGGTATCTTGTGAGTTTTAGCGAAAAGCTTGTACTGCACTTCAGGAGGATTATTCTTTCTCAGAAATTGAAAACTTTGCACAAAGGAATTTGTAAGGATGTGGTGTTGGTCACACTTAGCTGCGAGGAACTCGGTCAGCCCAGCATTTGCAACAAATTGAGCAAACTCTTGATGGAACCCGGCCTCCTCCATGAAGGCATCATGCGGCCATTCGCACGGCTGCACCTCCACCGTTCTCGGAGTGTGGAGGTCATTGTCCGATGATTCCCCAATGACTCCTTTGGCATTTTTCTTGGAGGAAAACTTCCTAAAGAAATCCTTCTTATTCCTATAATAAAAATTCTGAAAATTTTAGCCTACAAAAATTCTTGTCAACGAAACTTTGTAAGATTGATAGCAACTACTCCCAAGGATGCATAGAGGCCATATTAAGCATTCAAACTACTCAGAACTCTAAGAATTCAACATGCAAGCTCATCTACAGCAGCACCAAGAGCAGCTAATTACTCTAAAAATAACCCACTAAATCAAAAACTAATTGGAGCTATGGAGGAGTCACATACCAAGTAGCAATCCCTCCCAACAGTTTCAAAAACGGAGCTTCAAGCAAAGAGATCGAAATTCGCGGGTTTGATAGCAAGAACACGGGAATGGAAGCTATGGTGATTTTTTTCTGGAGGTAGGGGATGACATGCGCTAAAGGAATAAGTGAGGGGGCCCACGTGGGGGCCACAACCCACCAGGGCGCGCCTGGGGTTGCTGGCGTGCCCTGGTGTCTTGTGGGCACCAAGTGCACCCCCTCCGATATTATTTGCACCAAAAATTCAGAAATATTCAAAAAAAAGTCGTATCACATTTTCAGAATATTCTAAGGACTTTTATTTTTTGGTCATTTTTTATTGCACGGAGAAAACAGAAAACAGGATAAACATGGAATTTTATTTTATTTGAATAAGTAAAACAGAAAATAAAAGGTGGAAGCAGAGAATTGTGCTTACTTGATTCATCAACTTCATACCTCTCAAAAATGATCAATTAATAAGGTTGAGCAAGTCATATTAACAACCACTTCCGATTAGCATGAAACCGAAGAACTTTCGTAAAACACCACGTTACCTCAATGGGGATTTGCATATCCCCAACAATAAGTATTTCATATTTCCTTTTGGCAGTAGATAGAGGTAATTGAAAACTTCCAATAGTGATGGTCGGAGATTCTTCAATAACATTTATACCATTCACTTGGAATTGTTTCTTCGGAAAGTGCACCATATGCTCATTACCATTGATATGAAAAGTGACTTTGCTTTTATTGCAATCAATAACAGCCCCTGCAGTATTAAAAAATGGTCTACCAAGGATAATCGACATGTTGTCGTCCTCAGGCATCTCAAGAATAACAAAGTCCGTTAAGATAGTAACATTTGCAACAACAACGGGCACATCCTCACATATACCGATAGGTATGGCAGTTGATTTGTCAGCCATTTGCAATGATATTTCAGTAGGTGTGAGTTTATTCAAATCAAGTATTTTGTATAAGGATAAAGGCATAACACTAACACCAGCTCCCAAATCACACAAAGCAGTTTTGACATAATTTCTTTTAATGGAGCAAGGTATAGTTGGTATTCCTGGATCTCCAAGCTTTTTAGGTACTCCATCCTTAATAGAATAATTAGCAAGCATGGTGGAGATTTCAGCTTCAAGTATCTTTCTTTTATTAGTGATGATGTCTTTCATGTACTTTGCATATGGGGCCATCTTTAGGATATCAGTTAAGCGGGTACGCAATAGGACTGGCCTAATCATTTTAGCAAAGCGTTCAAATTCTTCATCATCCTTTTTCTTAGATGGTTTAGGTGGAAAGGGCATGGTTTCTGAACCCATGGCTCTCTTTCTTTACCATGTTTCCTAGCCACAAAGTCCCTTTTATCATAAAGTTTATTTTTAGGATGTGGGTTATCAAGATCAATAGTAGGCTCTATTTCAACATCATTATCCGGTTCTTTATCATTGTTCGGTTGAGCATCTTCAAGAACATCATCATTATCATTTTCATTATCACTAGGTGAATGTTCATTACCAGACTGAGTTTCAGCATCGGAAATAGAGGCATCATTATTATCAGGAGGTTTTTGTATCTCAGGTTCACTAGAGGTATGCAAAGTCCTATCATTTTTCTTTTTCTTTTTCTTTTTAGAAGGACTAGGTGCACCAGTGTTAATTCTCTGAGAGTCTTGTTCAATTCTTTTAGGATGACCTTCAGGATAAAGTGGTTCTTGGGTCATTCTACCTCCTCTAGTTACTACTCTAGCAGCAAAATCATTCATATTATTAGTCATTTCATCAAGCAATTCTTTTTGAGACTTAGCAACTTGTTCTAACTGGGTTTGAACCATAGAGGCATGCTTTCCTATACCTCCAACATCATTACTGATTCTAAATAGCAAGTCACTCAAGCGAGCAATCATATCAGAATTATAGTTCAATTGTTTCAGAACATGTGCATTGAAGTGATCTTGTTTCATAATATAGTTGTCAAACTCATATAAGCATTGACTAGGATGTTTATTGGAAGGGATAACACCTTCATCAAACTTTAATAAGGAATTTACCTCTACTACCTGTGGAGGTGGTGGTGTGGACCAGAAAGTATCCCGACTATTGTCACTCCGGGGTTTGCGGATCGGAACACGTAATAGGTGCGTATGACTGGCAAGATCGGATCAAGAACATAGATATAATGGTGATAACATAAACGGTTCAGATCTAAAATCATGGCACTCGGGCCCTAGTGACAAGCATTAAGCATGGAAAAGTTATAGCAACATCAATCTCAGAACATAGTGGATACTAGGGATCAAGCCCTAGAACAACTAACTCGATTACATGATGAATCTCATCCAACTCCTCACCGACCAGCAAGCCTACGAAGAAATTACTCACTCCCGGTGGGGAGCATCATGGAATTGGCGATGGAGAAGGGTTGATGATGACGAAGACCGAAGATTCCCCTCTCCGGAACCCCAAACGGGTTCCAGATCTGGCCTCCCGATGAAGAACAGGAGGTGGCGGCGGCTCCGTATCGTAAACGATGAAACTTTCTCTCTGATTTTTTTTTGCAAAAATAGGATTTTATAGCGTTGGAATTAGGGTCAGTGGGGCCACAAGGTGGGCACAACCCACCAGGGCGCGCGGAGGGGGGGGGGGGCTGGCGTGCCCTGGTGTCTAGTGCCCAGCCAGGGCCCCCCCTCCGGTGGTTCTTGGCTCCAGTATTTTTCATTTATTGTAAAATAAATCTCCAAAAAGTTTTGTCTAGTTCCGAGAACTTTTATTTCTGCACAAAAACAACACCATGGTAGTTCTGCTGAAAATAGCGCCAGTCCGGGTTAGTTTCATTCAAATCATGCAAATTAGAGTCCAAAACAAGGGCAAAAGTGTGAGGAAAAGCAGATACGATGGAGACGTATCAAAGCTCTACGAGGGAGCCACCACACAAGAGGGCACGCCAGGGGGTGGCCACACCCTATTATGTTGTGGCCCCCTCGGGTGTCTCCCGGCGCCCCTCTCTAGCCTATAAATTCCAATAAATACCAAAAACCCTAGAGAGCCTCCCGAAACACTTTTTCCGCCACCGCAAGTCTCTGTTCCGCCGTGTGCCTATCTGGAGCCCTGTTTCGGTGCCCTGCCGGAGCGGGGATCGATCAAGGAGGACTTCTACATCAACCTTGCTACTCCCATGATGATGTGTGAGTAGTTCCCTACAGACCTATGGGTCCGTATTTAGTACCTAGATGGGTATATCTCTCTCTCTCTCTCTTATTCTTCAATACAAAGTTCACCGCATCTTCGCGGTGATCTATTCGATGTAATCACTTTGTGCGGTGCGTTTGTTGGGATCCGATGGATTGTGGGTTGATGTTCAAATTATTCATGAAGAATATTTGAGTCTTCTCTGATTTATATTATGATTCTTATTTGCATGATTATTATACCTTCATAAATCTCTCCGATCTATTGAAATAGTTTGGCCAACTAGATAGATATTTCTTCAGTGAGAGGGGTGCGTTGTAGTGGGTTCAATCTTGCGGTGCTCTATATCCCAGTGATAGAAGGGGACAAGACACGTATTTGTATTGTTGCCACTAAGGAAAAAACGATGGGGTAAATTCATATTGATTGAGTTTTCTTTGTCTACATCATGTCATCGTTCTCCAAGCATTACTCTGTTTGTCATGAACTTAATACTTAGAGAGGCAAGAATAGAAGCGCTCTCGATGTGGAGTAATAGGAATAGGTCCAGGCAGGAGTCGGCCTATTTGCTTATGGACGTGATGCCTATATACACATGATCATTGCCGTGAATAAATATTGCATAACTATGTGCTTTTCTATCAATGGCCCAACAGTAATTTGTTTACCCACCGTATGCCTACTACATGAGAGATGCCACTAGAGAACACTATGACCCCCAGGTCTATTCACTTGTATATTTACAAAAGATTTCAATACCATGTTTCCATTTATTTACTTTTAGTTTATTTTGCAATTTACTTTATTCAACTATCATCTACACACTTCATTTGCTTGCAAATAACGAGTCCAAGGGGATTGGCAACCCTCTTGCCCGTGTTGGGTGCAAGTGTTTGCTTCTTTGTGTGCAATCGCTGAATACGGGGATTGCGTGCTACTCCTATTGGTTCGATAATCTTGGTTCTCACTGAGGGAAATACTTATCTATACTATGCTGCATCACCCGTTCCTCTTCACGAAAAACCCAACGTAGATCACAAGTATCAGGAAGGATTTCTGGCGCCGTTGCCGGGGAGTATCACCAACCTACTATCAAGTAACTTCGCACAAATTATCATTCACTTGTTCTACTTCTTATTTGCTGTTATATTTTCTTGTTTCGTAAAAATCAAAAATACAAAAATATTTATCTTTGCTAGTTACCAGTTTACTTCTTTGCTTGCTAGTTTACTTGTTCGCTTGCTCGGTCACCATCTCTCAAGATACTACCAAGTTGTGTGACTTCTCAAATACTAATAACAATGATTTTATTAGTACTCCAATACCACCCGCCACTAGTGCGGAGTTTTATGATATTAATGCTGCATTGCCGAATCTTGTGATGAAAGAACAATTTTTGGGAAGTCCTAATGAGGATCCTGCAGCTCATCTTAATAGCTTTGTTTAATTATGTGATATGCAAAATAAAAATGATATGGATAATGATGCCGTCAAATTAAAATTATTTCCTTTTTCACTACGAGATAAAGCTAAGGCTTGGTTTTCATTTTACTGCCGACGTTGTGCGATCGGGGGTACCCAGACCTGCCTGCCTGCGGCCCAGCGCGTGGCCCACCTTGACGGCCCGGTATGGCCTGGAAGCAAACTCCCCAAGACAAGACCCTCGTGAGGGCCCCGGCCTCGCGAGGGGAACAACGCCAAGACCTCCAGGGGAGCAGCCTCCTCAGGCTGTCTCCCGAGGAGCGGAGATTCCTATGTAGGCACCTGGCCTCAGGAGGCTGTGATGACGTGAGCCATGACGACCAAGGCCAGGCGGGCGCCAGCAGGCACAAAGTGGACAGTTTCCTCTTTTGTGCTAAGGAGGCAAGGACGTACGCGGGTTCCCGAGGGATCCCCCAAAGGTTTCCATTCCGGTGCTACAAGACCAAGACCACGGGCTCGGCAGGACGGATGTCATCGCCGAGCCCACCTCTGCGTCACGCCCAGAAGCTTTGCAGGCGAAGACCACCTTTAGTCAGGATAAGATGTACCTCTTGTCTCCTTTCAAAATTGGCCATTGTGGGATCTCTTCCCGCCAATCGATAAGGGAAGAGGACCGAGGCCACTATAAATAGGGACCAGCACCCGCCGGAGAGAGGGAGATCGATCCATACTCACCTCAGAGCCCTCGCGAGGTCGCTCAACCACTGTACCAGTTCATCCCCAACCTCCTCATGAGGCCAATCCACCAAAAGTAGGAGTAGGTTCTTACACCGCAAGGTGGCCCGAACCTGGGTAAATCGTTGTGTCCATCTTCTTGTTCGCCCGCACATATTCGACGAGGCTTGGCTGTGGGGCGACGAGCTTGCGGCTAGAGCTGGTTGAGATCTTCGCACACGCCCCAGAGTTCGAACCTTCTTGGGTCTGCGGAGCCCCAATTCCGACATTTGGCGCGCCAGGTAAGGGCGTGTCGAAGCTCCTTCTTCCTCAGCCGCACTCCGCCCTCGCCTCGTCATCCCTATGGCAGGTGCAACTCCCCAGGCTTGGCAGCCCGTGGCTTATTGGGACGCTGCGGGCTACCCGACCATGCCCGCGGTCGCTTGTATCCTCGGCGGGTCGCAGGCGCCCGCGTCTGGTCACCATGTCAAGCAGCTTCTCCACCAGGCGGGCGCAGCTCAGCCATGGCCCGAGGCCTCGCAAAGCAGGGCGAGGCCGAAGACCGACATCACCTTCGACTCCAGGGACCATCCCAGGACGGCGGTCGCTGCTGGTGCGCTCCCCATGCTATGCACGCCCACCATCAGCAACGTTGCGGTCACCAAGACCCTCATCGACGGCGGCGCCGGCCTTAACGTCCTTTCCGTGGAGGCCTTCGACATGCTCCAGGTGCCCTACGACCAGCTCACGCCCTCCAGGCCCTTCTCAGGGGTGGTCAGAGGCTCCGCCACCCCCTTGGGGCAGGTGCGCCTCCCTGTCACCTTCGGCACTCGCGACAACTACCTCACCTAGCTGATTGACTTCGACGTGGCCAACATCGGCCTCCTATACAACGCCATCCTAGGATATCCGGCCCTCGCCAAGTTCATGGCGGCGATGCACCCAGGCTACAACATCATCAAGATGCCTGGTAGCAACGGCATCATCACTGTGGCCGGAGACACTAAGGACGTGGTTCGAGCCCTCAAGCCTTTCTACAAGGCCGCTACGGCCTCACACCCCGACACCGAGAGCGTCGCGCAGGCTCCGAAGGCCGCACCCGCGAAGAAGAAACAACTGTTCTCTCAGGACCGGGCTGAGACGAAGCAGGTGCTTGTCGATGACGGGAGCCCGGGCCACACCTTCACTATTGGCGCCGGCCTTCCCCCCGGGCAGGAGAAGGCGCTGGTTGACTTCCTCCGCGCGAATAAGGATGTGTTTGCGTGGGAGGCGTGCGACCTGGTAGGCGTCCCGAGAGAGGTGATCGAAGACCACTTAATGGTGCACCCCAGTGCGTGCCCGGTGAAGCAAAAGGCAAGATGACGAGCACAAGAGAAGATAGCGTTCATCCTCCAAGAGGTCAGCAATCTGCAGGAGGCTGGTGTTATTCGGGAAGTACGGCACCCGGATTGGTTGGCCAACCCAGTGATCGTCCCCAAGAAGGGTGGGAAGGAGTTCATGTGCGTCGACTTCACGAGTCTCAACAAGGCTTGCCCTCAGGACCCCTTCCCGCTCTCGCGTGTCGATGTACTAAAGTTTGGGTCTTTAGTACCCCATACTTGTGCACGGACGGTTGTAGCCACACCAGCGGCAAGGCCTGCCTGGGGACAGCTGAATGAGTGCAAAGATATCAAGGAAGCATTCGAGTCAATAGTCATAAGACAGAAGACCAAAGGCTGGGATCCCAGCAAGATTCTTGCCGGGATGGCTTGCGGAGCCCCGGCAAGAATCGCACCCGGCAAGACCTCGCCACCCTGTCACCGCTCCAGCGCAGTGACCAGCCTGTCATTTAGGTTTTGTCCTCCTGGGTGCGTGTCAGGGCGCTAACGGTGGATGAGGTTAAGCGGTGCTGATGGGACGGGCTCTTTTTCCGTCCCCAAGAAAGTTAGGGACACCTAAACGGAGCATTTACTGCGTTTGTCCTAAGACGTCAGTGATATTTATGTAAACGCTGTAGCAACTTTACACCTCTTGTATGTACTGTGCGCCACTGTTGGTGACCCCTTCGACATATAAAAGGAGGCGTAGCGGCTGTGTACTGTTCACCGCATAGCGCTCCTGGAGCCAGAGTTCAAACACTCGCAATACACTAAAGCAGGAATAGGGTTTTACGCTTCTCAGCGGCCCGAACCTGAGTAAAAAATCTCTCGCGTTGATCGCTGGATCTGCTCTTTCTGCATGCCTTTCTCCTTGCCGAACCGTAAAAGGGATCCACGCGATCCCATAGGTGTCGTACGCCGACATCTTTGGCATGCCAGGTAGGGGGAAGGGGGTTGCATGAACCTGATCTAGCAATCAGCGCACCAGTTTCTTCATCATCTTCATCGCCATGGCGCCCAAGAAGAAGGGTTTTACGGCGGTTGATCCATCCGCGTCCAGTATGCCTGTAACTACACGGACGGGCGACGGTGTGGACGCAGGCGGAGGAGGCGGAGGTCCTGAGCTTCCACGACATTCTGGTGATCAAAGCCAAGCGAGCGGCGTCATTCGCGGCGGCGACGGCAACCCGCGCGCAGCTAGATCTAAGGACGGAGCTGTGCTGCCTACGGGCGACGTAGTGAACTCCAAGGACGGAAGGGCGCCTTCTAAGACACCCACGCCGGCGCATGCGCCATGGCCTTCTCAGGTCGCACGCGAAGAACAGCGCCGCGACGTTGGTGGTTCTAAGCGTCCCCATGGAAAGACTCCTGAGCATCACTCTCAAGATGCGCAAGGCCAGCATGCACGCCGAAACGCTAGTGGAAGCGGTGCGCGGTCGCGGGACCGTGATGGAGCTCCTTCTAACACGGTTAGGAGTCAGAGCACCTCACGTTCCTCGCACCTTTCGCCGCCGCCTACACCAGCAGAAGCATTGGCGCGAGCACAGTTGCTCCTGGATTTTCCTCCTGCTGCGGAGAAGCTCGAAGAATGGAGAGCTGCTATTCAGAGTCTCGTCGGCCTCGCTAATAGAGATGGGCCGCAGCGGGCGGAGCCTTCGCGGCGGCAGTCCATCGAGCCGGCGCGCGCCGATGGCGAAAAGACTGGAGGCGGTGCGACCACGGTGCACTCTCCTCCACGGCGGCAACAGTGGTTGCAGACTCGACGGATCAACGCCTGTGATGAAGATTCAACGGCGTCGTCTGATCCGCGAACTCGCCGCGATCAACGTCAAGTTTTCGGGAACGAAGCAAAGAAGACGCTCGGACTATCATCGAGCGGCGGCGGGAAGCGCGCCATCAATCTGATAGGCGCGCAGGACCCACTGTAGACAAGCCTGCGCCAGGGTATTATGACGACCTACCTTATGAGGTGGGTTGTCCAGCTTTTACCTGTGAGCTGCGGCGAGTCCAGTGGCCCAATTCCCGAACGTTCAAACCGGAGGTCCCGGAGAAATACGACGGCAAGACTCACCCGTCGGAGTTCTTGAGCATCTACACCATTGCGGTGCAGGCTGCCGGGGCTCGCGACGACAAGATACTCGCCAACTACTTCCCGTTGGTACTTAAGCCCAACGTCAGGTCGTGGTTGATGCATCTGCCGGAAAATTCCATTTCTTCCTGGGCAGATCTGTGTCATGAGTTTGTTGGCGCCTTTACCGGAGGCCACCAAGCTCCTGGCCAGGAAAGTGATTTGCATCTCATCCCCCAGAAAGAGGGCGAAACCTTGCGCAAATATATACAGAGATTAAGCCGTATACAGCACAACATCCCAGACGTTCATCCTGCCGCTGTTGTCAGCGCGTTCCATCAGAACGTGCGCAACCGCAAGATGCGCGAAGAGCTGGCGATGAACAAAGTCAGGGAAGTTGCCGAGCTCTATGCTCTGGCTGATAAATGTGCTTGAGCCGAAGAAGGGAGGAGATTCCCCGGCGAGGATGCTGGCGCAGGAATCGACTCTGAAGACGAAGACGCCACCGCCCCGGCAAAGAAAGGCCGATGGCGTAACAGGAAACGCAAGGGCAAAGCCGTGCTTGCCGTCGAGGAATCCGGCAACCTCGACACCGCCAAGAAGGTCAAGGTTGACGGCCCTGGCAAGGAGGTTGCCGGGTGCGCCTCCTGTCAGGCCTTGGCGGTTGCCGACAAGCCGGAGGGCTCCGACAAGCAGTACTGCAAGATCCATCGCACCAAGGGCCATGATCTCCAAAACTGCCGGCAAGTTGAGCAGCTTGTCAAGAAGCAGAAAGCTGAGTATGAAAGGCGAGATAAGGAGAAGGCCCAGGATGGTGCAGAGGGGTCCGACAAGAAACGCGGTGGCCGAGGAGGTCGCCGCGGCAAGGGCAAGCAACAGAAGGAGAGGCCCGCTCGAGGCCGTGACAAGGAAGAGGGGGGTGACGATGACAACGAGGAGGATGACAAGTCCAGCGAGCACGAATTTCAAAGAGCTACAGAAGTCATGTGCATTGACGGGGGTGCTTCGTTGCATTCTTCCCACCGCCAACTTAAACAGTGGGCGCACGAGGTTAATGCGACAGAGCCATCTGTCGATGCCCGGAAACCATTGAAGTGGTCCAACACGCCTATCATTTTTGACGCTGAGGATCATCCTGATCGCACAACTGCGGTTGGGTGTCTGCCATTGTTGGTTTCACCAACGATTCGCAACCTCAAGGTGACAAAAATGTTAGTTGATGGTGGGGCCGGTTTGAACTTGATCTCACCTAATGTGATCAAAAGGTTGCAAATTCCTGATGAAGATCTCGAGGAAACGGGCACGTTTCAGGGGATCAATCCAGGAAGGAGCCAGCCGAAGGGTAAGATCACACTACCAGTAACATTTGGTATTGACCTGAACTACAGAACAGAAAAGATTGTTTTCGACGTCGCCAAGATTCTATTGCCATATAATGGGATCCTTGGCCGTCCAGCGCTGGCCAAGTTCATGGCGGCATCGCACTACGCTTATAATACATTGAAGATGCCCGGGCCGATGAGCGTCATCACTATCAACTCCGACAAGAAGGATGCGCTTATCTGCACTGACCAACTTTACCGGGAGGCAGTTGCAGCATCTGCCGCCAAGTGCTACTTCTCGAGCATGCGTTGGTTTTCCCTTGAAGAGGAAAGGGTGATGCAGCAAAGTAGATAAGTATTTCCCTCAGTTGTTGAGAACCAAGGTATCAATCCAGTAGGAGATACAAGCAAGTCCCCAATAGGTGTACCTACACAAATAATCAAACACTTGCACCCAACGCAATAAAGGGGTTGTCAATCCCTTCACGGTTAATTGCAAGGATGAGATCTGATAGAGATAGATAGATATGATTGCTTGAAAGTAAAGTAAAAGAAAAGTAAAAAGATTGCAGCAAGATATTTTTGGTATTTTTGGTTTTAGATCTGAAAGTATAATATGGAAAATAGACCCGGGGGCCATAGGTTTCACTAGAGGCTTCTCTCATGAAGGCAAATAATATGGTGGGTGAACAAATTACTATCGAGCAATTGATAGAAAAGCGAATAATTATGAAGATATCCAAGGCAATGATTATGCATATAGGCATGACGTCCGTGTCAAGTAGACCGAAACGATTCTGCATCTACTACTATTACTCCACACATCGACCGACTCCTGCGTGCATCTAGAGTATTAAGTTCATGAAGAACAGAGTAACGCATTAGGTAAGATGACATGATGTAGAGGGATAAACTCAAGCAATATGATGAAAACCCCACCTTTTTATCCTCGATGGAAACAATGCAATATGTGCCTCGCTACCCCTACTTTGTCACTGGGTGAGGACACCGCAAGATTGAACCCAAAACTAAGCACTTCTCCCATTGCAAGAATTACCAATCTAGTTGGCCAAACCAAACCAATAACTCGAAGAGACTTGCAAAGATATGAAATCATGCATATAAGAATTCAGAGAAGATTCAAATAATATTCATAGATAATCTGAACATAAACCCACAATTCATCGGATCTCGACAAACACACCGCAAAAGAGTATTACATCGGATAGATCTCCATGAAGATCATGAAGAACATGGTATTGAAGAACAAAGAGAGAGAAGAAGCCATCTAGCTACTAGCTATGGACCCGAAGGTCTGTGGTGAACTACTCACGCATCATCGGAGGGGCAATGGAGTTGATGTAGATGCCCTCCGTGATCGATTCCCCCTCCGGCAGATTACTGGAAAAGGCTCCAAGATTGGATCTCACGGGAACACAGGCTTCCGGCGGCGGAAAAGTATTTTCGTGGCTCTTTTTGGTATCCAGGGAATATTTGTGAATTTATAGGCCGAGAAATAGAGTTAGGGGAGCTACCGTGGGGCCACAAGCCAGGGGGGCGCGCCCCTGTGGCTAGTCGCCACACGGCGGCTCTCCTGACTTCATCTCCATGTCTTCTGGGTTGCTTCTGGTCCAAGAAAAATTATTCCGAAGATTTTATTCCGTTTGGACTCCGTTTAATATTCCTTATCTGCAATACTCAAAAACAAGGAAAAAACAGAAACTGGCACTAGGCTCTAGATTAATAGGTTATTCCCAAAAATAATATAAAATAGCATATTAATGCATATAAAACATCCAAAACAGATAATATAATAGCATGGAACAATCAAAAATTATAGATACGTTGGAGACGTATCAAGCATCCCCAAGCTTAATTCCTGCTCGTCCTCGAGTAGGTAAATGATAAAAACAGAATTTTTGATGTGGAATGCTACCTAACATATTTATCCATGTAGTATTATTTATTGTGGCATGAATATTCAGATCCGTAAGATTCAAAACAATAGTCTAATATTGACATAAAAACAGTAATACTTCGAGCACACCAACAAGGCAATTGCGTCCTTTCAAAATAACATGGCCTTAGAGAGTTATCCCTACAAAATCATATGGTCTGGCTATGCTCCATCTCCCCACACAAAGTATCTAAATCATGCACAACCCCGATGAACAAGCCAAGCAATTGTTTCACACTTTTAATGTTCTCAAACCTTTTCAACTCTCACGCAATACATGAGCGTGAGCCATGGATATAGCACTATAGGTGGAATAGAATATGGTGGAGGTTGCAAGGGAAAGGGAGAAGATAGTCTCACATCAACTAGGCATATCAACGGGCTATGGAGATGCCCATCAATAGATATCAATGTGAGTGAGTAGGGATTGCCATGCAACAAATGCACTAGAGCTATAAGTGTATGAAAGCTCAAAAAGAAAACTAAGTGGTTGTGCATATGAAAAATTCCACTAGCTATATGAAAGTGACAAAACAGGAGACTCTCTATTATGAAGATCATGGTGCTACTTTGAAGCACAAGTGTGGAAAAAGATAGTAGCAATTCTCCCTTCTCTCTTTCTCTCATTCTTTTTTCTTCTTTTTTTTCTCTTTTTTTTGGTGGGCATCTTTGGCCTCTTTTTTTTATTTGGGCTTCGCTGGCCTCTTTTATTATTTGTAAAGTCCGGAGACTCATCCCAACTTGTGAGGGATTCATAGCTTACATCATCCTTTTCTCTCATGGGACAATGCTCTAATAATGAAAATCATCACACTTTTATTTACTTACAACTCAAAAGGAAAATTACAACTCAATACCTATGACAAAATATGACTCTGTATGCAATATGAAAGTGATGGTGCATGCCATGAAAAACGGAACGGTGGAAGTTGCATGGCAATATATCTCGGAATGGCTATGGAAATGCCATAATAGGTAGGTATGGTGGCTGTTTTGAGGAAAATATATGGTGGCTGTTTTGGGGAAGGTGGGTTCGATGTACCGGCGAAAGTTGCGCGGTACTAGAGAGGCTAGCAATGGTGGAAGGGTGAGAGTGCGTATAATCCATGGACTCAACATTAGTCATAAAGAACTCAAATACTTATTGCAAAAGTCTATTAGTTATCAAACAAAGCATTAGACGCATGCTCCTAGGGGAGAGGTTGGTAGGAGTTAACCATCGCGCACTCCCGACCCTCACACAAAGGTTGACAATCATTAAACAAATAATGCTCCGACTTCGTTACATAATGGTTCACCATACGTGCATGCTACGGGAATCACAAACTTCAACACAAGTATTCTTCCAATTCACAACTACTCACTAGCATGACTCTCATATTACCATCTTCATTATCTCAAAACTATATGCAAGGAATCAAACTTCTCATAGTATCCAATGCACTTAATATGAAAGTTTTTATTATATCCCTCTTGGATGCCCATTATATTAGGACTAAATTCAAAACCTAAAAAAATTACCATGCTGTTTTAAGAAACTCTCAAAATAATATAAGTGAGGTACGAGAGTTCAATAATTTCTATAAAATAAAACACCACCGTGCTCTAAAAAGATATAAGTGAAGTACTAGAGCAACATTGCCTAGCTCAAAAGATATAAGTGAAGCACATAGAGTATTCTAATAAATTCACGATTCAGCGTGTCTCTCTCAAAAAGATGTGTGCAGCAAGGATGATTGTGGCAAACAAAAAAGCAAAGACTCATATCATACAAGACGCTCCAAGCAAAACACATATCATGTGGTGAATAAAAATATAGCCTCAAGTAAATTTACCGATGGATTGAAGACGAAAGAGGGGATGCCTTCCGGGGAATCCCCAAGCTTAGGCTTTTTGGTATCCTTGAATATGGCTTGGGGTGCCTTGGGCATCCCCAAGCTTAGGCTCTTGCCACTCCTTATTCCATAGTCCATCAAATCTTTACCCAAAACTTGAAAACTTCACAACACAAAACTCAACAGAAAACTCATGAGATCCGTTAGTATAAGAAAAATAAATCACCACTTTAGGTACTGTTGTGAACTCATTATTTATTTATATTTGTGTAATATCTACTGTATTCTAACTTCTCCATGGTTCATACCCCCCGATACAACCCATAGATACATCAAAATAAGCAAACAACACAAAGAAAACAGAATCTATCAAAAACAGAACAGTCTGTAGAAATATATAGACTTCGAATACTTATGTAACTCCAAAAATTCTCAAAAATTAGGACAATCAGGTAAATTTGTATATCAATCTTGTGTTAAAATTTCAGATCAAAAGCACGTTCCAGTGAATTTACATAATTCCTGGACTGAGAGCAAAAGTTTCTGTTTTTCAGCAAAATCAAATTGCAAACACCGTAGACCATCCCAAAGGTCTTACTTGGCTCAAACACTAATTTAGACAAGAAAACACAATTATTACAGAAGTAATAATGTGTGGAAAACTCAAAAACAGAAGCAAAAACAAGAACATAAAAATAAAATTGGGTTGCCTCCCAACAAGCGCTATTGTTTAACGCCCCTAGCTAGGCATAACGCAATAGATCTAGGTATTGTCATCTTTGGTATGCAACTCCTCAATTGCACACTTGTAAACCCTAGGAGATTCTTTAGTTTTATCAATAATCACACTCCTAGGCAGAAAATCAAGAAATTCACTTGTAGCAATTGGTTCCCGAACAATATCAATAAAGCTAGGGTGAACACTTATCATCTTAAGATCTTCATCTCCTTTACTAGAGGATTCACCCTTATTTTTAGGAACATAAATAAACTTGGAAGTCTTAGTAGGAGGAAATTTTGGAGTAGTTTGAACAGAGGCAAAAGCGGAACCCAAGTTGGTAATAATGTCCTCTAGCTTTCCAATTCTAGAGGAATCTAGATCCAATTTTTCATTAACTATGGGTTCTTTTTCCTTTAGGTTTTTTAGGGTGATTTCTACCTTAGATCCATATTGAGTGATATGATTATGAATCTTTTTATCCAAGTTTTCAATAAGTTCAATAGTATCAACTTTATTTTCAATAATATCAAGCCTTCGCATCACATGTTCCAAAGTTAAGATTGTTTCATTAACCATGAGAGGGGGTGAACCTACCAAATTTATCATAGCATTATAAGAATCAAAGGTATTGCTTCCCAAGAAATTTCCTCCCGTAATGGTATCTAAAACATATCTATTCCAAGGAGAAACACCCACAGAAAAATTGCGAAGGAGAACGGTAGTAGATTGCTTACGAGTAGATCTATTTTGAGCATTGCAAATTATATACCAAGCATCTTTTAAGTTCTCTCCCTCCCTTTGCTTAAAATTAAGAACTTCACTCTCGGGAGTACTAGAAAATGGCAACTAAAGTAAATGCAAGAGATGAGTTTGTGATGGGTACTTGGATGGCTTGATGTAGATCTCCCCGGCAACGGCGCCAGAAATCCTTCTTGCTACTTCTCGAGCATGCGTTGGTTTTCCCTTGAAGAGGAAAGGGTGATGCAGCAAAGTAGATAAGTATTTCCCTTAGTTGTTGAGAACCAAGGTATCAATCCAGTAGGAGATACAAGCAAGTCCCCAATAGGTGTACCTACACAAATAATCAAACACTTGCACCCAACGCAATAAAGGGGTTGTCAATCCCTTCACGGTTAATTGCAAGGATGAGATCTGATAGAGATAGATATATATGATTGCTTGAAAGTAAAGTAAAACAAAAGTAAAAAGATTGCAGAAAGATATTTTTGGTATTTTTGGTTTTAGATCTGAAAGTATAATATGGAAAATAGACCCGGGGGGCATAGGTTTCACTAGAGGCTTCTCTCATGAAGGCAAATAATACGGTGGGTGAACAAATTACTGTCGAGCAATTGATAGAAAAGCGAATAATTATGAATATATCCAAGGCAATGATTATGCATATAGGCATCACGTCCGTGTCAAGTAGACCGAAACGATTCTGCATCTACTACTATTACTCCACACATCGACCGACTCCTGCGTGCATCTAGAGTATTAAGTTCATGAAGAACAGAGTAACGCATTAGGTAAGATGACATCATGTAGAGGGATAAACTCAAGCAATATGATGAAAACCCCATCTTTTTATCCTCGATGGCAACAATGCAATACGTGCCTCGCTACCCCTACTTTGTCACTGGGTGAGGACACTGCAAGATTGAACCCAAAACTAAGCACTTCTCCCATTGCAAGAATTACCAATCTAGTTGGCCAAACCAAACCAATAACTCGAAGAGACTTGCAAAGATATGAAATAATGCATATAAGAATTCAGAGAAGATTAAAATAATATTCATAGATAATCTGAACATAAACCCACAATTCATCGGATCTCGACAAACACACCGCAAAAGAGTATTACATCGGATAGATCTCCATGAAGATCATGAAGAACAGGTTATTGAAGAACAAAGAGAGAGAAGAAGCCATCTAGATACTAGCTATGGACCCGAAGGTTTGTGGTGAACTACTCACGCATCATCGGAGGGGTAATGGAGTTGATGTAGATGCCCTCCGTGATCGATTCCCCCTCCGGCAGATTACTGGAAAAGGCTCCAAGATTGGATCTCATGGGAACAGAGGCTTCTGGCGGTGGAAAAGTATTTTCGTGGCTCTTTTTGGTATCCAGGGAATAGTTGTGAATTTATAGGCCGAGAAATAGGGTTAGGGGAGCTGCCGTGGGGCCACAAGCCAGGGGGCGCCCCCCCCTAGGGCGCGCCCCTGTGGCTTGTCGCCACACGGCGGCTCTCCTGACTTCATCTCCAAATCTTCTAGGTTGCTTCTGGTCCAAGAAAAATTATTCTGAAGATTTTATTCTGTTTGGATTGCGTTTAATATTCCTTATCTGCAATACTCAAAAACAAGGAAAAAACAAAAACTGGCACTAGGCTCTAGATTAATTGGTTAGTCCCAAAAATAATATTAAATAGGATATTAATGCATATAAAACATCCAAAACAGATAATATAATAGCATGGAACAATCAAATATTATAGATACGTTGGAGACGTATCACCAAGGCACTTGCTCCTGCCGCTGAAGCTCCCGGGGGGAAGAAGACCGGCAAGACCTCTGACACACACTCCGGCAAACGCACCTCCTCGGAGTGCTACGCTCCTATTGAGGATGTGCCAGAGAGCTCCACCGGCAAGAGCAAGAAATCCAAGGCAGCTCCACCAGAAACTAAGAAGGTGCCCATCAAGGAGGATGGTACAGGAGGAACTTTCACTATAAGTTCCACCCTCGACGACAAATAGGAAAGTGTGCTCATTACCTTCCCGCGGGAGAATGTCGATGTGTTCGCATGGCAACCATCTGATATCCCCGGTGTTCCAGGGAGGTGATTGAGCACCATCTTGCTGTATGTCCTCATGCACGGCCCGTCAAGCAAAAAGTTAGGAAGCAAGCCTTGGAGCGGCAAGAATTTATTGCCGAGGAAATCAGGAAGTTGGAAGCGGCAGGTTTGGTTAGAGGAGTACTCCATCCAACATGGTTGGTCAATCCAGTTGTAGTGCGCAAGGCGAATGGAAAATGGAGGCTGTGTATTGATTATACAGATATCAATAAAGCCTGTCCAAAAGATCCTTTTCCCTTGCCGCGCATCGACCAGATTGTTGACTCCACTGCCGGCTGTGATTTGCTGTCATTTCTTGACGCTTATTCAGGGTATCATCAGATTTTCATGGCTAAGGAAGACGAAGAGAAAACCGCATTTATCACCCCATGTGGTACATATTGCTTCTTACGTATGCCTTTCAGGTTGAAAAGTGCTGGTTCAATGTTTGCAAGAGCGGTTCAGATCGGTTTTGAGCCCCAGCTACATAGAAATATGGAAGCTTATATGGACGACATAGTGGTTAAAACCAAGGACAAAGCAACGCTGTCGTGGTTTTGTCACGGCAGATGTCCGAAGACTTAGGTTCGAGGCCATCGCCATAGCAGTGGACTCGAAAGGGGTTGATCGGGACGAAGGACACGAGATTACCCAGGTTCGGCCCCTCAAGTAGAGGTAAAAGCCTACGTCCTGCTTGTGTTGTATTAGCTGGAGTATCGATTACAAAGGAGCGGATTGCTTGACCTAGCTCTCGATTCCTTGGTTTCTTGTCTAAGCCGCCCCGGGGTCCAGCCTTTATATAAGAGGTCAAGGCCCCGGGTTACACGAGTCTCAAACCGACTCACACAGCGTGTCCTATTCTATCTCTAAGCCGCCATACCATCTTGGGTAAGCCGCCACCGGGCGGCTTAGCCACCCGGGTCTTCACGCCATCTTCCGTCTCTGGGCCCCTGTCAACGGCCCATCTGGTAAGCCGCCCTGGCGGCCTTGCCTGCATCCTTAAGCCCACCTTACAAGTCTTGGGCTTACGAGCCGCCCGGTGTAACCCGGCCCCGCCTGGGCGGGTCTCACCACGGGTTATATCCCCAACATTAGGCCCCAGGTTGATTTGAGCCAGCTCATGTCAATCTTTAACTTTACTTAACGGCGAGTCTTCATTGTGCTGTCGTCTGGAAAGTCAACTTGTAACCCGCCATGACGTCACACGGAATATTCGGAAAAGATTCCATGACGTTTTGCAACGGATCTTTGTCACCGAAAGGTCATCCCGAAAATCAAGGCGCCAATTTACTGTAGCTCCCCACTTTCGCGCGTACGGTTGCCCTTTTCCTTGTAAATAGCGCCACGTGCGCCTCCTCCCTTTCTCCGCCTGTCGCTGTCGTCTCCTTCCTCGCGTGAAGCCTCCCTCTCCAGAGCTCCGCCGCCCGCAACCGAAGACGCGCCGTCGCTCTCCTCGCCGGCCACTGCCTCAGCCCGAAACGGACCAGAGCCTCATCGGCGCCTCCGCATCTCAGAGGTAAGCTCCTCTGATCTTCATTGAATCTGTGTACATTCCCGTTAGGGTTCCGAGTTCTTCCTTGTTCTTGCAAGTTCATCACCATCGATAACCACCGAGGCATCGGGCACTGCCCAAGACCTCGTATCACTACCCTTTGGCTGCGGGCACTCCTCCGAAGTCCATCCCCCACTCATTTTTGTGTCCATATGACACTCATTGTTGCGGGTAGATTGATCTCGTTCATCCACTGTTATTTCTAGGTCGTATTCATTTTCATTTTTTCTTCGCCCGTAGATCTTGTAATGAATAGACAATATGCAAAATCTGTTTTCTGCACTTAGTCATTTTCCCATCCATACCATCTTGGCTTCGTAAGTCGCCATTGTATTGCCGGCTCTCCGCCAATTTTTCTGGCGGCTTAACTCTTCCACTTACACTGATTATAACTGCATTACACAGCGACTGCTCTTCTTAACCCGCCATTCCTTCTATTTTTGTAGCGTAACCCGCCGTCATGACAAGGACTCCATCCTCCTGTGATTGGGTCAGCTCCGGAGTCACTGAAGAACTCCTAGCTAACTTTGTTGAATCTGGCATGTTACCAAGTAAAGAGGAAATACACTGGCGGGTTCCAGGACCGGAGAAGAGGCCTGAGCCCAAGGAGGGAGAGATCATCATATTTACTGACCACATCCTTCGCGGGTTTCGCCCTCCCGGGTCAAAGTTTTTTCGGGATGTTCTTCACTTCTTCCAGATCCATCCTCAAGACATAGGCCCCAACTCAGTTACCAATATATGCCAATTCCAAGTTTTAACTGAAGTCTATATGCAAGAAGAACCGTCTGTTGACCTCTTCTATGAATATCACTATGCAAACCGCCAGACTGAAATGGCGGCCGGTCCCAGCTTGGAACTTGGTGGTATTACCATCCAAAGACGAAGAGACCTGCCATACCCTTCGGCCACCTTGCCGAGTCACCCCAAGGACTGGAACAAAACCTGGTTTTATTGCCAGGACACCTCTCCTGAAGGCGAGAATCCCCTGCCGGGTTACCGTCCAACCCGGCTCTGCTTTACCAATGACAACCCCCTCCCAGCTCGAATGACAGCCGCCGAGCGAGCAAAGTATGCCTCGGCTTACACCAAGGTCAAGGCTCTGCTGGCTAACGGCTTGACAGGTGTTGACCTAACCCGTTGCTGGGTAAGCTGGAAGATCATGCCGTTGAGCCGGCGTGACCGGCTTATGTGCGAATATACGGGTGAACCCAATGACCCCCTTTGCTTCAAGACAACTCCCTTGACTGACGAAGACATCAACAGTGGCGTCAAGGGACTCCTTGGCGAAAGTCAGGAAGCTTGCGACAAGGTTGGGCTAAAGCCCTTCTATGCCAAGAATCCGGCTCCAGACGTAAGTCTCTTTTCCTTCAATCGATTATACTTATCTTGCACCTTGAAACCTTAACCGGCGGCTTATATATAGGCCAACTCCCCGTTCTGGAAGAAGAAATTTAACCCGCCGGTGAGAAAGCCTAAGACGAAAACCCCAGCCAAGAAGAAGAAGAAAGCCGCCACTCCAGAGCCGGCCGAAAGTGACGACTCGGAGGTAGAACTTGATTCTCTTGGCCGTCTCTTTATACAGCTTATTGACAATAATTACTCACAGGATGAGACGGAAGCAAGCCACGCCAACGCCCCTGAGGTAATTGATATTTCTGACTCAGAGATCTATTCACAAGACAGAGTACGGCGGGTCGTCCGGAAAGTCCCCTTCTCTCATCCTCTTGCTCACTTAGATCCCAATTTCCTTTTGAAAAAGCAACAGCACAACTCCCGACGCCAGACCCGGAGCGCCGGCTCTGCCGACCTCGTGGCCGGGTTACCTCATTCCCCGACTCCTCGAAGACGGCCAGCTGAGGTATCCTTTTACGGAAACATAATTCTCATCAACTTTGCATTGTAATCTTACTGTCTTGTATTACTTTGGATGCCTTCAGGATTCTCCGCCTTCATCTGGCGACTCAACCGCATCAAAGCTGCCCCCAATGAAGATCAACCCGGAGTATGTATATTATTTTGCACTTGAATGTTTTCAATGTCCTTGACATATATATAACCATCAACTGCGCCTTCCAGGGCCCAAGCCAAACGAAGAAAAACTGGCGGGTCTACTGCCGCCCCAATTGCTAAAGAGCCAGTGTTTGCTAAGCCGGCCTCTCCACCAGCCGCAGATACTGAGAAAAACATTCACCTGCCACCTGAGCCGGCGGGTCATGATACGACCGCTGAAAACCCTGCGAGGGATGATCCTAAACTGCCCAGCCCTTCAATGGCTGATGAAGAAACAGTTCTTCCAGACGTTGTTATTACTGAGACGGGTCACCACACCCCTGAACCCCGTGTATTAACAAGGCACTCTGGCAAAGCTGAAACTTCTTCGCTGGAGGAATTTAATTTGGAACCTACTGTACTGGAGAAGTTTACCGCTGATGAACTTCATGCTGGATTTCTAAACCGCCTGGAGTCAAGCCGGAAGATAGAGCTGAAGTTTGTCAGCCTTATGAAGAAAAAATATGAGGTAGTACTTTTACCAGCCTGTCCTTTATACCCTTTCCTAGCCGCCAAGAGCCGGATTAATATGTCAAATAATAAACCGGGGCTTTCCTTAGCAATACTTTTCATAACTTGAGCTGTAGCCCCCAAGTATCGGGTTTAATATAAGTAGTAGGCCGATACTCGATGTATAGAGTTTGAACAGTTGTAGCCCCCAAGTCCGGGTTATCATGAAATGATGATCCGGATTCTCATTGGATACTGTATAAATGCTGATTGTAGCCCCCAAGGGCCGGCTTATCTTTTTTTTTTTTTTTTTTTTTTTTTAAAGATCAGTCGGGACTTTAATTGAAAGACTTGAGCGTGATCTGTAGCCCCCAAGGGCCGGCTTACCTTTTTTTTAAAGATTAGCTGGGACAAGCCCTAGAGAACAAATAGACATTAGCCCCCAAGTGTCGAGTATATTGCTTGCAATCTGCTTGAGACTTGTAGCATAATTTCCTCAGTGGTAACTTACCATGAACATTGAACCCCCCTTTTCCTGCTTTTGAATTGTTACAGGATGCTCTAGAGGCGGCTGAGTCTGAAATGGCCAGCCTGAAGAAAAATCTCGATGTGCAACAGACCGCCCGGTCAGAGGCGGAAACCAAGTGGCGGGTTGCCGTCGAAGATCTTGAAAAGACGCAAGTGGACTTTGCTCTTTTCAAGAAGAATACTGAAACTCATCAAGCCGCCCTGACCAAGCGTGCAGAAGATGCTGAAGGGCGGCTTGCCACTGTGTCGACAGAGCTGCAGACCCTGAAACAGCATATATCCAGGATGACCTCTGCTATCTTTGGTAAGCATATGGTACTTAATGACCGTCTTGTCCGTGATAAATAATATTTCTGGCGGCTTATACCACCAAACCCTTTTTTTTTTTGCAGGTGAAAGGAGCCGCCAGTTATCCTCTGACAGTGTGATGAAGCTGAAGGCAGTGTACTCCTTAGCTGAACAACTCTACTGCGGGACTCTCCTGACCATTAAAGCTATGCTGACTGAAAGGAGCATCCCCAAGCACATGAAAGATATTTTAGAGCTGCTGTCCACGCTGCCTAAGCAGATTGATGAGCTCAAAAGATCAGCCGCCAGGCAGGGGGCTCTATCCGCGCTAAGCCGGTGCTTGGCTTTCGCTCCTGAATTAACTGCTGACGAGATGATGGACGGGTTCCCGTCCAAGAAAGATGACGGCTCGGAGTTCACTACAAAAGACTATGCTCAATGCAGAAAATCTTCCAGGGTTCTTGCCTCCAAGCTGGTGGAGGATCTTGACATGTCAACTTACCAGGCGGCTTACAGCGAGACATCCAAGAAGATACGTGGTCCCACATTTGAATGCAGAGACTTGACCCCCGTGCGCCGTAAGCATTTCTTCGCCCCTGAGATTGATCCGTCTCCTCTGTTTGAGGACGCCCAGTTTGAAGCACTAACACACTGCAACTGGGACGTGAACAATCTTCAGATCGAAGAAGTCGAAGACCCGGAGCGGGATGACCCGCCGTCGAGCTGAACTTGATATTTGATAACCCGGCTTCTTGAACCGCCGACGTGTATAAAACTTTTGGCTGCTTGCCTGGTGAGCTCTCAAAGAGCTTTGTAATAGGCTTGTAGAAAAACTCTTTCACTGTCTGACCCGTGCCATAGTGCACGTATGAGTCTTTAGTCAATCATAATATATTCCTTGCTTTTCTTCAAGCGGCTTATGATATCAATCTGCACGGCGTCTTACCTTGTAGACAAACCCGGCAATATAAGAAGACAGAAACATGTTCTGCATTACTGCGAAGGGTGACTTAAAAAGTCTAACCCGGAGGCGTGAAACCTCATTTTCTTTGCCTGCTTTTCCGAATATATAAGCCGGTTCTTCTGTGGTCTTAGCTACTTTGAACTCTTAATAAGAGCGTAGCAACCCAGAAAGAGACGCAGCAAATAGAAGAGTTAACCTCGCCGCTGTAAGAGGCACTTGCAGAGGGTAATTATAGAACTCGCTGCACCCCTGACAAAACACATCTACTTACAGGCAGGTATAACCCGTAGTTACAAATGTAAGAGTTAACCTCGCCGCTGTATGAGGCCTTTGTAGGGGGTAAGTTATAGAACTCGCTGCACCCCTGACAAAGTGCATCTACATACAGGCAGGTATAACCCGGCCTTACAGAGTTAGCCTCGCCGCTGTAAGAGGCCTTTGCAGGGGGTAAGTTTTAGAACTCGCTGCACCCCTGACAAAATGCATCTGCATACAGGCAGGCATAACCCGTTTTCACAGATTAGAGGAGGTGAGTTCATGACTCGCTGCACTCCCAGTAATCTTTGTTGATATTATCAACTTTGCACACCAACTTATAAGCCGCCGTCTTGTAAGCCGCCAGTATGTGGTGATATTGTAGATAAGGAGCCGATCAAGAAGGTTGAAGCTTAACCCGGCGGGTTAGAAGCCCCCAAATGACCTTGTAACTCCGGCTTGAAGAGCCAGACCAAGAGGCTTGAAGCCTAACCCGGCAGGTTGAAAGCCTCCAAATGATCATATGATTGTAGCCATCTTGGACAATGTGATGTAAAAACGGCAGATACCCCGGCTTGCAGGGATACCAACTTTATTATATATATATATATAATATATACAATGATATTATACAACGAGGGAAGTCGATGACTTAGGTGTAGTAAGGCCGCAGATGAGCGATATTCCACGGCCGGAGGGTCTCCTGCCCAGAAGTTCGTGACTCGTCTCGTACGTCAATGAGATAGTATGACCCATTGTTGAGGTTTTTGCTAACCACAAAAGGCCCTTCCCATGGAGGAGACAACTTGTGCGCATCCGTCTGATCTTGAATCAGGCGCAACACTAAGTCGCCTTCTTGAAACGTCCGGGTCTTGACTCGGCGGCTGTGATAGCGGCGCAGGTCTTGCTGATAAATCGCCGATCGAGCCGCCGCCAGGTCACGCTCTTCATCCAAAGCATCCAACGCGTCTTGACGCGCTGTTTCATTGTCTGTTTCAACGTAAGCCGCCACCCGTGGCGAGTCATGATGTATGTCACTTGGTAAGACGGCTTCTGCGCCGTAAACCATGAAGAAAGGCGTATAGCCAGTGGATCTGTTGGGAGTTGTATTGATGCTCCACAAGACTGATGGTAACTCCTCAACCCAACAACCCGGCGTTCTCTGCAAAGGAACCATAAGTCGGGGCTTGATACCTCTCAAGATTTCCTGGTTAGCACGCTCCGCCTGACCATTGGACTGTGGATGAGCAACAGCAGAGACGTCAAGCCGGATGTGCTCTTCTTCACAGAAGGTTTGCATAGCCCCCTTGGATAGGTTTGTGCCATTATCTGTGATTATACTGTGAGGGTAACCAAAACGGTAGATCAATTTTTTGACAAACCGAACCGCCGTAGTTGCGTCACACTTGCTGACCGGCTCAGCCTCTACCCACTTCGTGAATTTATCAACCGCCACCAAAAGGTGGGTCTTCTTATCTTTGGATCTCTTGAAGGGCCCGACCATATCAAGCCCCCAGACCGCAAACGGCCAAGTAATCGGGACCATGCGCAACTCCTGAGCCGGCACATGAACACGCCGTCCAAACTTTTGACAGCCATCACACTTGAGCACTAAGTTTTCTGCATCCTTATGAGCCGTCAACCAGAAGAAACCATGTCTAAAAGCCTTGGCCACCAGAGATTTTGAGCCGGCATGATGACCACAATCTCCGGCGTGGATTTCATTAAGGATCTCCTTGCCTTCCTCAGGTGAAACACAACGCTGAAAAACGCCCGTAACACTGCGTTTATGTAACTCGCCATTGATGATTGTCATGGACTTAGATCGTCTGACGATTTGTCTTGCCAAGGTCTCCTCGTCAGGTAACTCGCCACGAGTTAGATACGCCATGTAAGGCAACGTCCAGTCAGGAATAGCACGCAGAGCCGCCACCAATTGCCCCTCCGGGTCAGGAATAGCCAGATCTTCCTCCGAAGGTAACTTAACTGAAGGGTGATATAACACGTCCAAGAAAACGTTAGGCGGCACCGGCTTACGCTGGGAGCCAATTCTTGACAATGCATCAGCCGCCTCGTTCTTACGACGATCAATGTGATCCACCTGATAACCCTTGAAGTGACCTGCAACGGCGTCTACCGCCTGACGATAAGCCGCCATGCGTGGGTCTTTGGAATCCCACGTGCCTGAAACTTGCTGAGCCACAAGGTCTGAGTCGCCGAGGCATCTAACCCGGCTCAGATTCATCTCCTTAGCAACCCGGAGGCCATGAAGCAAAGCTTCATACTCAGCTACATTGTTAGTACAAGGAAACATCAGCCTTAATACGTAACAGAACTTATCACCTTTGGGGGAAGTTAAGACAACTCCAGCCCCCGAACCTTCCAGCTGTCTAGACCCGTCGAAGTGAATCGTCCAGTAAGTGTTGTCCGGCTTCTCCTCTGGCGACTGACACTCAGTCCAGTCGTTTATAAAGTCCACCAAAGCTTGAGACTTAACCGCTGTGCGAGGCACATATTTTAGATTAAGAGGTCCAAGCTCCAATGCCCACTTAGCAATTCGGCCAGTGGCTTCTCTGTTTTGAATTATGTCTCCCAACGGGGCAGAGCTAACCACTGTGATCGGGTGTCCCAAAAAATAGTGTTTCAGCTTCCGGTTTGCCATGAATACTCCATAGATCAGCTTCTGCCAATGTGGGTATCGCTGCTTGGACTCGATCAAAACTTCACTGACATAGTAAACCGGCCGTTGAACCGGATATTCCTTCCCTGCCTCCTTGCGCTCCACAACAACCGCAGCGCTGACTGCCCTGTTGTTAGCCGCCACATAGAGGAGTAACGGTTCCTTCTCAGCCGGAGCAGCCAAGACGGGCGGTTCAGTCAGTTGCTTCTTAAGCGCATCAAACGCCTCACCCGCCGCCTTGCTCCAGACGAAATCATCCGTCTTCTTTATCATTTGATACAAGGGGATTGCCTTCTCGCCCAGGCGGCTTATGAACCGGCTTAACGCGGCGATTCGACCCGCCAGGCGCTGAACGTCGTTTATGCACGCCGGCTCAGACAAAGATGTAATTGCTTTGATCTTGTCCGGGTTAGCTTCAATCCCCCGCTCAGAAACCAGAAACCCCAAAAGCTTGCCTGCGGGAACTCCAAAAACACACTTGGCCGGGTTAAGCATCATCTTGTAAACCCTCAAGTTGTCGAAAGTCTCCTTCAGGTCGTCCAGCAAAGTTTCCTTCTTCCTTGACTTGACCACTATATCATCCACATAAGCATGAACATTGCACCCAATTTGACTGTGAAGACAGTTCTGCACACAACGTTGATAAGTCGCCTGGGCACTCTTGAGCCCGAAAGGCATAGACACATAGCAGAAAGCACCAAAAGGCGTGATGAAAGCCGTCTTCTCTTGGTCTTTGACTGCCATCTTGATCTGGTGATAACCTGAATAGGCGTCCAGGAAGCATAAACTCTCACAACCCGCCGTTGCATCAATGATCTGATCAATCCGAGGGAGAGCAAACGGGTCAGCTGGACAGGCTTTGTTGAGATCAGCCGTCCGGGTGTTTCCGCTTGCCAGAGTTGCCGTTTCCAGCCGTCCGGGTGTTTCCGCTTGCCAGAGTTGCCGTTTCCAGCCGCGTTCTGCTGCTGACCCTTTCCATTGTTACCTTTCTTCCCTTGACCTGATTTTTCATCATCAGAGCCTGGGTCTTTCGTGTTGTCAGAGTCCGCATACTTGGTTAAAGCCGCCATAAGCTCCCCCATGTCTTGACACGAACGTTTAAGCCGGCCAAGCTTCTGCTTCAAAGGCGTAAAGTGGCAATTTTTCTCCAGAATCAAAACTGCTTGAGCCGCCGTGATCTGTTCTGAAGAGTGGATGATAGTCGAAACCCGCCGGACCCAATGATGAGCCGACTCATCCGTCTGTTGCATACAATGATCCAAATCCACGATCGTCATGGGCTGCTTGCACGTCCCTTTGAAATTTTTGATAAATTTCGCCTTCAACTCGGCCCAGGAAGTAATGGTGTTGGGTGGCAAACCCTTCAACCACGTGCGAGCCGGCCCTTCTAGCATCATGATAAAATACTTGGCACACACTGCATCACTAACATCCAACATCTCCATGGCGAGCTCATAGCTTTCGATCCAAGCCTCCGGAGGTAGGTCAGCTGTGTAATTGGGCACCTTACGAGGGCCCTTGAAATCTTTTGGCAGGCGCTCGTTCCGTAAAGCCGGCGCTAAGCACGGCACTCCCACAGCCCGGGAGGTCAACCCGGCTCCGGCTGAGACGGAAGGTGCAGCCGTGGGTTCCGGATGAGCCGCCGCTGCCGCCAGAGCCGCCGCTTCTCGTTGTGCTCTCGCTCGATCCACCAGCGCCTGCGCATCCAGAGCCGGCCGGTCAGCCCGCGGCGGGTTCCGATGTCGTTCACTGCTAGATACCGCCGGCGACTCATAACGCCGGCTGTAACTGCGACTGGGGATGGGGGTTGAATGCACACGACTCCGGCTGTAAGCATACTTCTCCTGCTGGGCCATTGCCGTTCGCAGGTATCCAACCGCGTTCCGCACTTCTTCTGCGAAGGGTGACTCATCGGGAATTGGGATAGCAGTCAGCCGAGTTGCTGCCGCTACCAAGTTCTCCGCCGGGTTAGAGTAATGACCCGGCGGCGTAGGAAAAGAGGTCGGTGCAATCTGGTTTCGTCGGGGCAGGTTAACCTGCTGATGCTGAGCCGCCGCCCGGCTTCCAGGTACTTCCGCCGTCCGGGTTACGACCAAAGGCACGTTCTGTCCCGTTCCTGGCGTGTTGAAAAGATTCCTCGCTTCATACTGATCCGGCAAGCGGGATTGGTGCCTCATCCGCTGAACCGCCGCTGCTGATTGCTGCTCCAGCCCAAGACGGAAAGCATCCGCCCTAAGGCGCTCTGCCTCAGCGTCCATCTGAGTCTTCAGTTCATTGATCTCCTGCTGGACTTCAGTCATCTGATTCTTCAACCTCGCAATCTCCGTGTTACGGGCGGCTTGATTTTCAGCTGTGACCTCAGTTGCCATCAGGGTTGAAAGCTCACCCATTAAATCCAGAAGGACCTGAGCCGGCTGCCTGCCAGCCCCCGATCCGGTTGCCTCAGCAGCTGTGCTGTTATGAGCCGCCGCGGAACCCGCCATGAAGACGGCGGCGCGGTTCGGCGGCTCATATTCCTCCGGTTTATGAAAATCCGACTCGGGGTAAGGCTCAACGTAGCCCCCGAGTCCGCCATTATGGAGCTGGTAGATTGATTCCGTCTCTCCGCTCGAAGATCCGTTTTCAGAGCAGATGAGAGTTTCCTCCTGTGACATAGATCCTTCTAGATCCATGCCCTGAGTGAAGCCGACGAAGACGTGTTTCCGACCCGGTTTGGCACGGGCGGGTTGACCGCGTTGGGCGGGTTGCTTGCGCCGAGCCGGCTCGACGATGTCGGTGTAGACGTCCGGCCCGGGTTCAGATCCGCCGATCTTGCCGATGAAGACGTGAATCCCGCCGAAGGGGACCCGGAAACCATACTCAACGGAGTCAGCCTCGGGGCCCCAGCCGGCGTCGTCGATGTAGAGCCGGCCACGGCGACTCTTGGTCATCCTGCCAACCGCGTACCCCTCGATCCCTGGTAGAGAGCCCTTTGAGAACTCAACACCACCGAGCGCTGGCCCCACGGTGGGCGCCAACTGTCGTGGTTTTGTCACGGCAGATGTCCGAAGACTTAGGTTCGAGGCCATCGCCATAGCAGTGGACTCGAAAGGGGTTGATCGGGACGAAGGACACGAGATTACCCAGGTTCGGCCCCTCAAGTAGAGGTAAAAGCCTACGTCCTGCTTGTGTTGTATTAGCTGGAGTATCGATTACAAAGGAGCGGATTGCTTGACCTAGCTCTCGATTCCTTGGTTTCTTGTCTAAGCCGCCCCGGGGTCCAGCCTTTATATAAGAGGTCAAGGCCCCGGGTTACACGAGTCTCAAACCGACTCACACAGCGTGTCCTATTCTGTCTCTAAGCCGCCATACCATCTTGGGTAAGCCGCCACCGGGCGGCTTAGCCACCCGGGTCTTCACGCCATCTTCCGTCTCTGGGCCCCTGTCAACGGCCCATCTGGTAAGCCGCCCTGGCGGCCTTGCCTGCATCCTTAAGCCCACCTTACAAGTCTTGGGCTTACGAGCCGCCCGGTGTAACCCGGCCCCGCCTGGGCGGGTCTCACCACGGGTTATATCCCCAACAAACGCTCATACAAGATCTGGAAGAGACGTTTGCGAATCTGCGCAAGATAAATTTGAAGCTCAATCCTGAGAAGTGTGTGTTTGGCATTCCGTCCGGCAAGCTTCTCGGGTTCTTTGTGTCTCAACGTGAGATCGAGGCGAATCCCGACAAGATCAAGGCAATTGAGCAGATTGAAGCGCCAAGACGCGTCAAAGATGTACGTCGTCTTGCCGGTTGCGTTGCTGCTCTGAGTAGGTTCATCTCCAAATCTGCTGAGCGCGCCCTGCCCTTTTTCAAAATCTTGAAAAAGGCAGGTCCAATGAAGTGGACTCCGGAAGCGGAGACAGCGCTGTAGGATTTGAAGAGGTACCTCTCCTCTCCGCCAACGCTAGTCGCACCTAAACCACAAGAGCCGTTGTTGCTATACCTGGCGGCAACGAATCAAGTGGTTAGTGCTGCGTTAGTGGCACAGAGAGAAGTCGACGAAGAAGCAGCGGCGGGGGCAGACCCGTCAAGCGACGAGCCAGGATTTTCCCCGGCAGAGTCTGGTGCCGACAAGGCAGAATCTGCGCAGTCAAATGAGGCGACACAGAGGAAGAAGATGGTGCAGCGCCCAGTTTATTTTGTCAGCTCCCTTTTGCGGGGGGCTAGGTCAAGATACTCTGGCGTGCAAAAGTTGCTCTTCAGCCTCCTTATGGCCTCAAGGAAGCTGCGCCATTATTTCCAGGCGCATGAGATCACCGTCGTCACTCGCTTTCCGTTGCAACGGATTTTACGAAATCCAGATGCGACCGGCAGGATTGTGGAGTGGGCGTTGGAACTGTCAAGCTTCGGTCTCAAGTTCGAAAGCACTTCAACTATTCAGAGCAGAGCCTTGGCAGAGTTCATTGCAGAATGGACCCCAACGCCAGACGAAGAGGTTCAAGAAACAACTCTCCACGGCAAGGAAACGAATCAAGAGTGGATTATGTATTTTGATGGGGCTTTCTCGCTGCAAGGCGCCGGTGCTGGCGTGCTGCTTGTCGCACCCACCGGAGAGCACCTCAAATATGTAATTCAGATGCACTTTCCCCGGGAGAGGTCGACAAACAACACTGCAGAATATGAAGGGCTGTTTGCCGGTCTCAGGATTGCGGCAGACCTTGGAATTAAGAAGCTCATTGTCAGAGGTGATTCACAGCTTGTCGTCAAGCAAGTTAACAAAGATTATCAGAGCCCGTTGATGGAAGCTTACGTAGATGAAGTGAGGAAGTTGGAGGAGCGCTTTGACGGTTTGCAAACAGAGAATTTTCCTCGTACAGAGAACAGCATTGCCGACGACCTGTCAAAACGTGCTGCCCTTAAGTTACCTGTGGAACCAGAGACTTTTGTGCTTCAATTGACTCAGCCATCCGTAGTACCATCAGCGAAGCAACATAATAGAAGGAAGTTGAATTCCGGCCAATACTTTCCCGCAGAGCTCCCAGAAGCCGCCGACAAGGACCTTGCCGGCAAGGAAGTTGCCGGGAACAACGCCAAGCCTGCTAGGTGGCAACAGGCTCCGGCAGGACCTCGGGCCCTTGCCGTAGAGACAAACGCTCCCACGGTAGAAGACACACTTTTAGTCCTTGTTGTCGAGCCTCAGGCTCCAGCATGGGCACATCACATTGTTCAGTTCCTCCAAACAGGAGAACTCCCCGAAGAACAGGAAGAAGCGGAGAAAGTAGCCCGTCAGTCTAATATGTACCAGTTTTGTGGCACCCCGGCTCAGAGAACCAGATTACCAGTGTTTCCAACCCAGAGATCATGTCTTCGGGAAACACACAACAACTTGGTATAGAACAGAACTGAACTTTATTGATAGTTGAGGGGTACAAGCTCGTATTTTACAATGATAATGAGGCCAAAGGCACCCTCGGTGCTACGACAGTATCCACATTATTTATGGAACATAGCAGGGCCTCGGAACTTCTAAGTACTTCTATAGCGTAGTGGATAATAGCGGCAACTCCATCCACATGGACTCTACTGTGGACACATCCTAGTTAGCGTAGCATGCAACATGTAGGACCTCCATCCTCGGCTTCTCCTGCATCTGGCATGATACGCCAGGTGAGTACTTTGAATGTACTCGCAAGCTCACGACAACCAAGTAATGCAGCAAACAATAGCATGGCAATCAATGTTTTAAACAATTCACTTACTGTACCAGTTACCAACTTACTCACATCCGGGTTGTCCCACAACCCTCGGAATACTCATACGTCATTGAGTACTTCCGACCATACGAAGAGTTCTTCCATCATTACTAACATCGATACAGTTGACCATCTACTGAGGTCTGGTCAGGCTGTCCAATACCGTGGACACGGCTATTCGAATAGATTTTTACACTCTGCAGAGGTTGCGCACTTTACCCACAACATGAAGCACCTGGCCTCGCGACGCCCTTCGGGTGGACCAGCGTCGCTTCAACGAAACCTGCCTGACCCGTGACTCTCTCATCGTACCTCCGGCATTCATCCTCCCCCATGGAGGCCTGCCCTGGGTGGCCCCTGTGTCCTCATGACACCTGCCACCGTCGTGGCCAAACTAAACTGTCCCAAATGGGGACGTACAAAACTGTCCCAAACGGGGACGCCGGCACAAACAAACAACAACTGGGCTCACAGGATTATCGCTGCCTACCTGATCAGGGTAGCGCACGCGCATAACCCTCCCTCTTTGGAGGTACCGGTGAAAGATCATGCAATCAGGCCAAGTCAAGGCCGTCCCATACCGGCAAATGTGGTTGCACGAGTATGCCCGGACAGGTGACTCAAGATCAACCACAAACTTTACTTCAAGTATAGTGGGTCATCACAATAAGCATCTAAGTATTTAAATGAATTACTATGGATTAACTTATATCAAGTAACTAAGCATAATGCATGAAATTATGCAATGCTATGGAAATGCTACATAAAATGGGTATCATGGCTTGCCTTGCTCTGTTGGGTTGTTCAAACACTCTTGGTCTTCAAATGCACCACAATCTCCTTCTGAAAATATTTTTAAAAGGCAAAGGAAAATATCACATAATGCATTTCTGTTCACCAGAAAGTCTGTGGGTATAGGAAAATTATCAAAATTTGTCAGAAAATAATAGGGCTTAGTACCAACACAATGCAAAAAGAATCAATTGAATTGGAGCTATGGATAAAAAGTTATTTAGGGTCAAAGTATGGTCAAAATTCTGGATTAAAAATGAATTTAAACAGAAAACAGAAAAATACCCAGCCGGCCACGTCGAAGGCGTAAAATGGAGGGGCACCTCCACTTATACCGCTTCGGCGGGGGCCTGAGCCACTGACAGATGGGGCCGGCTCGGTTTAAACAGAGAGAGGAAGGAGGGAGCCTACCACCGCGGCGCTCCGGCGATGGCCGCCGGCGACAGGGACGGCGGTGGGGTCGGGAGACTACAGGAATGGAACGGGCGCTCAACGGAGAGCACGTACGTACCCGTAGATTGACAAGAGATGGTCGGATGACGTCGTCCCCTTCGTCTCCGGCGGCGGCGACGCTCGGGTGAGATCGGAGACGGCGGTTCCGGCGATGGTTGGCTTGGGCAGGAGGTCGGGGAGCACCAGGGGAATGCCCTGAGCTCGAGGGTGAGGTCAATTGAGGTTGGGGAGGAGTGGAAGTTGCTGGAGGCGAGGTGACTACAGACGGCGGAGCTCCGGCGAGTTTCGAGGCCAGAGGGCCTCTCGGCCTTGGCTCGCTGCTCGGGGAAATGATTGAGAGGTAGAGGAGAGGGGTGAGGAGCTTTGGAGGGACGGGGAGGTCCTTAAATAGGCGGGAGGCGAGCGCGGCGATCTCTCCCGAAGCGGCGAGGCTCGGCCATGTCTCCGGCGCTAGTACGATGCGCTGGCTGGCCGAAAGCGTCGACGGGATGGAAGAGAGCAGGAGGGAGCGACAGGACGGGTCCGGCGCCATTAATGGCTTGGGGACGACCACAGTGGCCGAAGCTCACTATTGCGCCCGTGGCGACGCTTGGCCGGGAGCGGCGGCGGCTTTCTCCGGCAACTAGGAGGGTTCGAGAGGAGCCACGCGGCTGGCTGGAGCGATGTCGGCACCAAGGGACAAGGGGAAGCAGCGATGGACGGCTCGGGCGAGCTCATCTGGTTCTAGCGCTGTGTAGAGCGCGCGCACAGGCATGCCAGTGCCGTGCTCACCATGGTTGCGGCCACGAGGAGGACACGCTTGCCTGGCGCACCTTGTCCATAGGGTCGACCCTTGTCCATTTAGCCTCCCTGGGTCACTGGCTCGACCAGGTTCACCCTGCTGTGAAGTTTAGCCTCAGCTACAGCTTCTGCCAACAATCTTGAGGAGATTCTGGAGGGAAAATGAGATAGGGCTGGTGCCAAAGGAGATGTCTAGAGCCATCTAGGTTGGAGGGACTACAAGCTGGCAAAGTTTGAGATGGTTTGAAGGAGATTTGAGCATAGTTCCTTTAGAAACCACCATTCTGGTCCAGAGAGCAAATGAGCTTGTGGCACTCACATGGATGCTCTGCTAATGATGAAACTTGGTGAAAAGAAGTTATTTGGTAGTGCACATATGCCATAAAAATTGTAGATCATTTGTGCACCCCTAGCTAGTACTTCCTTCACAAAGTTCTTAAATAAGCAGAATCTTGTCAGAGTTTTGCTGCTCAAAAATTGTACTGGACTAGATGATGTTTTTGGATATTGTGGCTAGATAGGATCCCTAGGAGCTTGGGGAATTTATTGAGAATTTTCTGAGATAAGGAAAATGGGGTTGCTTCACAATGGACAAATTCTGGTCAGAAATAAAATGATTATTCTGGCCAAAATTTTACATTGGGCAATGGAATATTTTTGGAGATTATGGAATCCTATGATGATGAGAAGATGTGGAAAAAGTTTGGGAATTTATTGATCATCCAAACTATAGGTTGCTTCACAACCCATAGTGGTGACATAATTTCCCAAATAAAGAAAAGGGTTTATTGGAAAAGATAAAATATTGGGAATTGATCCAGGAGATATGTGGAAAGGTTTTGGCAAGATGAGGAGGGTTTTGGGTTACTGGGGAAATGATTTAAAGATTCACAGATCCAAATCAATTGAAAAGGTTTGAAAATCAACCAAGTTTGCATATAAAATCCAAATGATTTTGAAAAGAAAAAGTTGTCAAAACCCAGGGTGTCACAAACCTACCCCCCTTAGGATGAATCTCGTTCTCGAGATTCGGTTGCTCAGGGAACAAGTATGGGTATGCAGATCTGAGGAAGTCTTCTCTTTCCCAGGTAGCCTCTTCCTCAGTATGGTGCTCCCATAGCACTTTGTAAAACCTGATTACCTTACTCCTGGTACTTCTTTCCATTTCATCCAGGATCCTGACTGGCTTCTCTTCGTAAGTTAGGTCTTTAGCCAGCTCTAGCTCACTCATATCCGCTTGTTTGATCGGTGGTGCAATGCACTTCCTTAACTGTGATATGTGGAAGACATCGTGCACATCTGATAACTCTGGTGGTAATTCCAACTGATATGCCACTTTGCCTCTTCTAGCAACCACTGGAAAGGGACCGATATATCTTGGTGCAAGCTTTCCCCGGGTATGAAATCTCTTCACTCCCTTCATGGGGGTTACTCGCAGGTAAGCATACTCTCCGGGCTCAAAGGTCACTTCTTGGTGCTTTGGGTCATAGTAGGTCTTTTGTCGGGACTTGGCTGCTCGAAGACGCTCCTGAATGTCCTTGACCCTTCTCTCAGCCTCGAGCATCAAGTCCGTGCCGAAAATGCGGCTATCTCCTGTCTAGGACCAATTTAAGGGGGTGCGGCACTTCCGCCCATAGAGTGCCTCAAACGGTGACATCTTCAAGCTTGACTGATAACTGTTGTTGTAGGAGAATTCCGCATAGGGTAAGTTGTCTTCCCATTTGGGTCCATGGGTAAGAGCACAGGACCGAAGCATATCTTCCAATATCTGGTTCACTCCTTCGGTCTGTCCATCTGTCTGCGGATGGTATGCCGTGCTATGCTTCAGCATGGTTCCCAAGGCTTGATGTAATCATAGCCAGAATGCTGAGGTGAATAGGGAACCTCTGTCTAAGGTGATGGACTTGGGTACTCCATGAAGGCTGACTATCCGGGACATGTATAGCTATGCCAGCTGATTTGCGTTGAAAGTGGTCTTTACCGGAATAAAGTGAGCCACTTTTGTAAGTATATCCACAATGACCCAGATAGCATCATTGCCTCTTGTTGATTTGGGTAGTCCAACAATGAAGTCCATACATATGTCGTCCCACTTTCACTGGGGAACTGGTAACGGTTGCAGTAGCCCAGCGGGTTTCTGGTGTTCCGCCTTGACCTTGTTGCAGATATCACAGCAGGCGACATAGTATGCTATATCTCTTCGCATTCCTGGCCACCAAAATGTCTCTCTCAGATCCTGATACATCTTTGTGCCTCCCGGGTGGATAGAGTATGCGGACTCATGAGCTTCCCTGAGTATTTGCTGCCTCAGGTTGTTCTGATCAGGTACGCATATCCGCTTTTCGAACCACACGGTGCCTTGGTCATCCATACGGAAGGACTTGGCCTTCCCCTTCGGAATCAACTCCTTGATTTCTTTTATTCCTTCATCTGGCTCTTGGGCCTTCTTAATTTCTTCCATAAGTGTTGGAGTGATTTCCAAAGTATCCGGGGTAATTGGACCGCACAGCACCATATTGAGCTCAGCGAATTCTTCTTGTAACCTTGGATGCATGCTTCCCATTAGTGCATTCACGGTACCTTGCTTTCTGCTGAGAGCGTCCGCGACCACATTAGCTTTTCCCAGATGATAGTTTATTCCAATGTCATAGTCCTTGACTAGTTCAAGCCATCTTCGCTGCCTGAGATTCAGGTCAGGTTGAGTGAAAATATACTTGAGACTCTTATGGTCTGTGTATATTTCGCAACGTTGCCCAATGAGGTAATGCCTCCAAATCTTCAGTGCATGAACCACGGCTGCCAATTCCAAATCATGCGTAGGGTAGTTCTCCTCATGAGGTCGTAGCTGTCTGGATGCATATGCTACAACCTTTCCTTCTTGCATCAATACGCAGCCGATTCCTTGTCTAGAAGCATCGCGGTATATGTCAAAGCCCTTGTGTATGTCCGGAAGGACTAATACATGCGCTGTCGTTAGCCTTATCTTTAGCTCCAGGAAACTGCTATCACATTCCGTCGTCCAGACGAACCTTTGATTCTTCTTGAGCAATTCCGTCAGGGGCTTGGCTATTTTAGAGAAGCCTTCTATGAAACGACGATAGTAGCCTGCCAATCCCAGGAAGCTACGGACTTCGGTCACCGTGGCTGGTGTCTTCCAATTCAGCACTGCAGTTACTTTGCTGGGGTCGACGGCTACTCCTTGTTCTGACAGAATGTGCCCCAGAAATCCCACCTCTTTAAGCCAAAATTCGCATTTGCTGAACTTGGCGTACAGCCGATGGGCTCTCAACCTTTCTAGGACAGCACGGAGGTGTTGTTTGTGCTCTTCTTCATCCTTGGAATATATTAGGATATCATCGTTGAACACTACCACAAACTTGTCCAGAAAGTCCATGAAGACTTTGTTCATCATGCTCATGAAGTAGGCTGGAGCATTCGTCAGTCCAAATGACATGACTGTAAATTCATACAGACCATATCGAGTGGTGAACGCTGTCTCGGGTATATCGTCTTTTCGAATTTTTAGCTGATGATACCCGGTTCGGAGGTCAATCTTGGAGAATACCCGTGCCCCATTCAGCTGGTCGAACAAATCATCAATGCGAGGGAGCGGGTACTTATTCTTGATGGTGACCTCATTCTGCTGGCGATAGTCTACGCACATTCGTAGACTTCCATCCTTCTTCTTGACAAAGAGTACTGGTGATCCCCATGACGAGATGCTTGGGCGAATGTACCCTTTTTGCAACAATTCATCCAATTGCTTCTTCAACTCTGCCAACTCTGGACCTAGCATACGATAGTATTTCTTGTAAATTGGAGCAGTACCGGGAACCACTTCGATTGCAAACTCCAATTCCCGGTCGGGTGGCATTCCTGGTAGTTCCTCAGGAAATACGTCCGGAAATTCACAAACTACCGGAATCAAGTTCATATCCGTGGCGGTAGTTTGGTATGCCATTCCCTTCTTTGACATCATTTTGCTGGCGAGGAATTGGACTGTTTGTCCTGCTGGGTTAACTAGTGTCACTGTCCTGCTGGCACAATTGATGCACACCTGATGTGGTGTCAACCAGTCCATTCCCAGTATTACGTCCAATCCCGAGGATTCAATGGCAATGAGTGCAGCTAGAAATTTTATTCCATGTATCGAGATCTCCAGATCACTATATATCAGATTTGTTTTGAGCAGGGAGCCAGGGGATTGTACCACCATGATTTTGTCCAGGAACGAAGGGAAAAATTTGTGCAAGGTGGCAAAACTCCGCGAAATAAACGAATGGGAAGCCCCATAATCGAATAAAATTATTGCATGTATGTTGTTGACAGAGAACATACCAAGGACTACTTCTGGAGCTTCGCAGACTTCCTCGGCGGAGATACGATGGACGTGTCCATGGCTGACGTTATGATTGGGGCGGCGTCCAATAGTGTTGACCTGCGGCTTGACAGCGGAAGATGGCTTCCCGTGGTTGGCGGGGCACTGTTTGGAGTAGTGTCCGCTCTGGCCACAAGTGAAGCAGGTGTTGTTGCGGCGGCAATCCTCTAGCACTGGTTGTTTGCCGAAGGTCTTGGTCTGGCTCACGGTCTGGTTGTTATTGTTGCCACTGCTCCAGGTGGGCTTATATTCGGATGAGCCTGGCTGCCAGATGCGTGGCTTCTGCATAACCGGCTCACGGTTGTCCTTCTTGGGTTCGAACTTTCTCTTGTGGTTGTCAATTCCGGACTTATGTTCCCGTTCGGCTATGAAGGCCTTATTTACCAGAGTTTGGAAGTCCGGGAAATCTAGCATGCAAAGCTGACAACGGAGGGCGTGATTCAGTCCTCCTAGGAACCGATCTATCTTTGTTTCCTCGGTGGCCACATCATAGGTAGAGTACCGTGACAGATTATTGAACTTGTTTAGGTACTCTGCTACTGACATATTTCCTTGTGTCAGAGCAAGGAACTCCCTCTGCTTCACCTTCATGATGCCAGTGGGAATGTGGTATTTGTGGAATAACTCCTTAAATTTCTCCCAGGAGATTTCTTCTTCAGAAGACCATGTTGCCTTTGTATTGTCCCACCAGATAGCTGTTGGCCCTTCCAGATAATGGGTGGCAAAAGGAACCTTGTCGGATTCTTCGCAACGGGCTATTTCCAGCTTCTTTTCTATAGTTCTTAGCCAATCATCCGCTTCTATCGGGTCCACAGCTTGACCAAAATTGGGTGGTTTGGTGCGTTGAAAGTCGGACAATCTGGAATGTGTTCCATGGTGGTTGTGGTCTGACCCATCATGGTCTGCATGCTTTTCAGAAATTCCATAAGGTCCTGGTTTCTCTTCTCCTCAAACATTCTCATAATCTGATCAGTGGTTGGTGCTTGAGGCGGTGGGGGTGGTAAATCTTCTGGTGGTTGTCCTGCTTGTCTGGCGGATCGATGGACGGGGTTTCCATCGCCGCCTTGGCTACAACTTCCCTTCATCCTAAATTTGTTCCCATTTCCAGATACCGAATCGATGAGCAACATCCATAAGGGAAACACAGGGGTATGACACCAGAAAGAAATACGCGAAAAAGGCGAATAAAGCAAACATCATAATTATACAAGATAACCCAACATCATACATGGCAAGCTAGTAGGGGAATGTCATGCTAGACTGCTCATACGTCAGTTGACATATGCAAAGATGCATGCATAATAGCTCAAGCTTCAACTCTAGTGGCGCGGATGGCACGAACACTGGCAGACTGAAGACTCCTTGTCATCTGAGCCTGAGTCGGAGTCAGAACTGATGATGTGGATCTCATCCTCCGGGTCAAAGGAAACACGACGATGCTGCTGGGACGGCTCTCCTTCCGGGGTAGAAGGAGCATGACGTCGTAGCATCGGAGCAGCTGGAGTGGCTAGGAGTGAGGCCCACTCTGCCGGGGTCTCACGACGGCTACCAGACGAAAAGCCTGGTGGCACGGTAGAGCTAGAAGGAGCCTCAAACCTGGGTGGAGGTGGAACTGGTAGTGGATATATAGGTGGATAGATAGGCTGAGGTGGATGTGGAACTGAAGTCACGGCTGCGAGTGCCCTCTGGACACGGGACAGCTCCTCAGCCTAGGATATGATCGTGCGATAACTGGCGTTTAGATAACGATCTAGAACAGAAGTCGCACGGTCACACGCCGGGTCAATTGGCGCAAAAAGGACTCGCCCTGTCATAGGTGACAGGGTGGGATAGTGGAAGAAACCAGGATGAGTCTGCATCTCTACCTCGTGGAAGCGCAAGTCAGTGAGAGCCTCCATCGCAGCAAACTGGATCGCCAACTCTGGGGTGGAAGCCGTTTCGCCCTTGGTAGAGCGAGAGTAGCTACCAAGGTCCGAGCTTGCGATCAGAAAAGCATCTGCGTGGTACTCATAGACTGACTCAGCAAGCTGCTCCCGAAACACCTGGTACACTGGATCTTCGACGTGGGGGTACAGTCAAAGCCAGACGTTCTGGAGCAGTAATGGAAAGGTGGATGGTGCAGGCTCAAAATGGTAGTGGTAGGGAACTGGTGCCATCTACACTCACAATGCCATGGTTAGTAAAACAATGAATCATGATGCATGCCATGCAACAATCAAATGCAACAAGCAAGATGCACACTCAAGGTCCTATGCTAATCGCGGTTCTAGCGCAGGTTAACTAGGGTGTCCTACAGTCAGCACAGCTCTGATACCAAGCGTTGTGGCACCCCGGCTCAGAGAACCGGATTACCAGTGTTTCCAACCCAGAGATCATGTCTTCTGGAAACACACAACAACTTGGTATAGAACAGAACTGAACTTTATTGATAGTTGAGGGGTACAAGCTCCTATTTTACAATGATAACGAGGCAAAAGGCACCCTCGGTGCTACGACAGTATCCACATTATTTATGGAACATAGCAGGGCCTCGTAACTACTAAGTACTTCTACAGCGTAGCGGATCATAGCGGCAACTCCATCCACAGGGACTCTGCTGTGCACACATCCTAGTTAGCGTAGCATGCAACATCAGGACCTCCGTCCACGGCTTCTCCTGCATCTTGCATGATACGCCAGGTGAGTACTTTGAATGTACTCGCAAGCTCATGACAACCAAGTAATGCAGCAAACAATAGCATGGCAATCAATGTTTTAAACAATTCACTTACTGTACCAGTTACCAACTTACTCACATCCGGGTTGTCCCACAACCCTCGGAATACTCATACGTCATTGAGTACTTCCGACCATACGAAGAGTTCTTCCATCATTACTAACATCGATACAGTTGACCATCTACTGAGGTCTGGTCGGGCTGTCCAATACCGTGGACACGGCTATTCGAATAGATTTTTACACTCTGCAGAGGTTGCGCACTTTACCCACAACATGAAGCACCTGGCCTCGCGACGCCCTTCGGGTGGACCAGCGTCGCTTCAACGAAACCTGCCTGACCCGTGACTCTCTCATCGTACCTCTGGCATTCATCCTCCCCCATGGAGGCCTGCCCTGGGTGGCCCCTGTGTCCTCATGACACCTGCCACCGTCGTGGCCAAACTAAACTGTCCCAAATGGGGACGTACAAAACTGTCCCAAACGGGGACGCCGTCACAAACAAACAACAACTGGGCTCACAGGATTATCGCTGCCTACCTGATCAGGGTAGCGCACGCGCATAACCCTCCCTCTTTGGAGGTACCGGTGAAAGATCATGCAGTCAGGCCAAGTCAAGGCCGTCCCATACCGGCAAATGTGGTTGCACGAGTATGCCCGGACAGGTGACTCAAGATCAACCACAAACTTTACTTCAAGTATAGTGGGTCATCACAATAAGCATCTAAGTATTTAAATGAATTACTATGGATTAACTTATATCAAGTAACTAAGCATAATGCATGAAATTATGCAATGCTATGGAAATGCTACATAAAATGGGTATCATGGCTTGCCTTGCTCTGTTGGGTTGTTCAAACACTCTTGGTCTTCAAATGCACCACAATCTCCTTCTGAAAATATTTTTAAAAGGCAAAGGAAAATATCACATAATGCATTTCTGTTCACCAGAAAGTCTGTGGGTATAGGAAAATTACCAAAATTTGTCAGAAAATAATAGGGCTTAGTACCAACACAATGCAAAAAGAATCAATTGAATTGGAGCTATGGATAAAAAGTTATTTAGGGTCAAAGTATGGTCAAAATTCTGGATTAAAAATGAATTTAAACAGAAAACAGAAAAATACCCAGCCGGCCACGTCGAAGGCGTAAAATGGAGGGGCACCTCCACTTATACCGCTTCGGCGGGGGCCTGAGCCACTGACAGATGGGGCCGGCTCGGTTTAAACAGAGAGAGGAAGGAGGGAGCCAACCACCGCGGCGCTCCGGCGATGGCCGCCGGCGACAGGGACGGCGGTGGGGTCGGGAGACTACAGGAATGGAACGGGCGCTCAACGGCGAGCACGTACGTACCCGTAGATTGACAAGAGATGGTCGGATGACGTCGTCCCCTTCGTCTCCGGCGGCGGCGACGCTCGGGTGAGATCGGAGACGGCGGTTCCGGCGATGGTTGGCTTGGGCAGGAGGTCGGGGAGCACCAGGGGAATGCCCTGAGCTCGAGGGTGAGGTCAATTGAGGTTGGGGAGGAGTGGAAGTTGCTGGAGGCGAGGTGACTACAGACGGCGGAGCTCCGGCGAGTTTCGAGGCCAGAGGGCCTCTCGGCCTTGGCTCGCTGCTCGGGGAAACGATTGAGAGGTAGAGGAGAGGGGTGAGGAGCTTTGGAGGGACGGGGTGGTCCTTAAATAGGCGGGAGGCGAGCGCGGCGATCTCTCCCGAAGCGGCGAGGCTCGGCCATGTCGCCGGCGCTAGTACGATGCGCTGGCTGGCCGGAAGCGTCGACGGGATGGAAGAGAGCAGGAGGGAGCGACAGGACGGGTCCGGCGTCATTAATGGCTTGGGGACGACCACAGTGGCCGAAGCTCACTATTGCGCCCGTGGCAACACTTGGCCGGGAGCGGCGGCGGCTTTCTCCGGTGACTAGGAGGTTTCGAGAGGAGCCACGCGGCTGGCTGGAGTGATGTCGGCACCAAGGGACAAGGGGAAGCAGCGATGGACGGCTCGAGCGAGCTCATCTGGTTCTGGCGCCGTGCAGAGCGCGTGCACAGGCATGCCAGTGTCGTGCTCACCACGGTTGCGGCCACCAGGAGGACACGCTTGCCTGGCGCACCTTGTCCATAGGATCGACCCTTGTCCATTTAGCCTCCCTGGGTCACTGGCTCGACCAGGTTCACCCTGTTGTGAAGTGTAGCCTCAGCTACAGCTTCTGCCAGCAATCTTGAGGAGATTCTGGAGGGAAAATGAGTTAGGTCTGGTGCCAAAGGAGATATCTAGAGCCATCTAGGTTGGAGGGACTACAAGCTGGCAAAGTTTGAGATGGTTTGAAGGAGATTTGAGCATAGGTCCTTTAGAAACCACCATTCTGGTCCAGAGAGCAAATGAGCTTGTGGCACTCACATGGATGCTCTGCTAATGATGAAACTTGGTGAAAATAAGTTATTTGGTAGTGCACATATGCCATAAAAATTGTAGATCATTTGTGCTCCCCTAGCTGGTACTTCCTTCACAAAGTTCTTAAATAAGCAGAATCTTGTCAGAGTTTTGCTGCTCAAAAATTGTACTGGACCAGATGATGTTTTTGGATATTGTGGCTAGATAGGATCCCTAGGAGCTTGGGGAATTTATTGAGAATTTTCTGAGATAAGGAAAACGGGGTTGCTTCACAATGGACAAATTCTGGTGAGAAATAAAATGATTATTCTGGCCAAAATTTTACATTGGGCAATGGAATATTTTTGGAGATTATGGAATCCTATGATGATGAGAAGATGTGGAAAAAGTTTGGGAATTTATTGATCATCCAAACTATAGGTTACTTCACAACCCATAGTGGTGACATAATTTCACAAATAAAGAAAAGGGTTTATTGGAAAAGATAAAATATTGGGAATTGATCCAGGAGATATGTGGAAAGGTTTTGGCAAGATGAGGAGGGTTTTGGGTTACTGGGGAAAAGATTTAAAGATTCACAGATCCAAATCAATTGAAAAGGTTTGAAAATCAACCAAGTTTGCATATAAAATCCAAATGATTTTGAAAAGAAAAAGTTGTCAAAAACCAGGGTGTCACAAGTTTGTGGACAATGTCCTGTACAGAAAGAGACCGAACGGTGTGAAATTGAAGTGCATTCCTCGGGAGGATGGACTGGAGCTGTTGGCAGAGATACATGGAGGCATATGTGGCTCCCACATAGGATCAAGAGCTCTTGTTGGTAAGGCATTCCGGCAAGGTTTCTTTTGGCCCGCTGCTCTCCAGGATGCAACTGCACTAGTAACCAAGTGTGAAGCGTGCCAGTTTCATTCAAAGAAAATGCATCAACCAGCTCAAGCTCTTTAGACAATCCCTCTTTCCTGGCCATTTTCGGTCTGGGGGCTCGACATTTTGGGCCCTTTCCCCCGTGCTATCGGGGGCTTTGAGTACTTGTACGTCGCAATCGACAAGTTCACAAAGTGGCCGGAAGTGGAAGCAGTGAGGAAGGTGACAGCACAATCAGCTGTCAAGTTCTTCAAAGGTCTAGTTTGCCATTTTGGTGTACCAAACAGGATCATCACTAACAATGGCACATAGTTCACGAGCCATGCCTTCATGCAGTATGTCCAAGACCTTGGCGGCAAGATCTGTTTTGCTTCTATTGCTCATCCATGGAGCAATGGCCAGGTGGAAAGGGCAAATGCTGAAGTGTTGCGAGGTCTTAAGACAAGAACTTTCGACAAGCTGCGCAAGTGCGGAAGACACTGGATTGATGAGCTACCGGCAGTTCTTTGGTCAATCAGAACAACACCAAATCGAGCCACCGGCCGGACACCCTTCTCCCTAGTATACGGGGCGGAAGCAGTCCTCCCCACGGAACTCACATACGGGTCACCTCGAGTGCTCGCCTATGATGAGCTTAGCAAGAGCAATTGCGGCTAGATGACGTTACGCTCCTTGAGGAAGATCTTTTTCAGGCTGCTGTGCGAGTTGCACGCTACCAACAAGCCGTGCGCCGCTATCATAGCCGCAAGGTTCATGCTCAAAGTCTTGAGGAAGGCGACCTTGTCCTTCGGCGCGTTCAGTCGGCCAAGAATTCCAACAAGTTGACGCCGAAGTGTGAAGGCCCTTATCGGGTAGTACGAGTCACCAGGCCTGGCGCGGTCCGCCTGGAGACCGAAGATGGAGTTCCAGTAAGTAATTCCTGGAATATCGAACATCTTCATAAGTTCTATCCATAAGGCACGGTTGCCGGGTCTGCCGGCAACCACCATTTGTACGAGTCTTGTTGCCAAGGCATGTAATCCTTTGTACAAAGCCAGGCGCAGACCCTGTGCATAGTTGTATAAGCTTAAGTGTTTTACAGTTCTTGTCGATTTCCATGTTAATCTATATGCATGCTTATCTGAGACATTGTATTACACCTGCTTCTGGTAAGAATTAACGAACCGCCAAGGTTCCATATCTCTATTTTCTCTTCTTTCTTTTTCTCAAAGGACAGAAGGTTCCCTCGCATGCAAGTTTGCCGGGGGGGAATGATGGTATGGATACCGACAGGCGACGTTCAAGATTGACATCTTGCCGGAAGGAGTACAGCAACGAAAAGCTAAGTTGCAGAAACTTTAAACAAATTTTTGTTTTGTAAGGTTATTCTCCTTGAACGATTTCGGCCTATGTATGGGAAACCTGCACGCGAAGGAACCTTGTCATGATCAGTTGCGCCTTTATTTTGTTTCGAGTCCGCTCAATAGTTTAAGTGGCTGCACTGAAAACGTCAAGGTTTCTTGCCGGTAGCAGCACCTCCAGCAGGCTGCTAAAGTCTCGCACCTAGCGCTCGCGGCAAGGGTGCGCGCGCCGGCAAGTTCCCAATAAGCGTAGGGTTTTTTCCATACAGAAAGAAATCAGACAAAGTGTAACACCCCAAAATTTTGATTTGGTTTTTACCAAATTCTTTATTTGATTGAAGGAGGTTATTTGAATTTTTCTAAAGAGACTCTCCTTCTCAAATCTTTTTGATGACAAATCTTTTATGAAACATTTCTCAAATTTGCTTCTGGTCTTGAGAGTTTTCAGCATGGGTGGTTTTAACACAAGTACCATGGTGGTATTTGGCTATTTCCTTATTTAAAAAGAACTCTTATGGATTTGGATTTAATCTTTCCTTATTCCCAAATCTCCTATGCTACCCTCTTGCCATAACCTTCATTGCAAATTTTCTTCTAAAACTCTCCTCCCTACTTTGGATCAAGCCAAGCATCCAATTCCAGCAAGTTTCAACCTCTTCTAGATTTTATTTCTATTTATTTCATCATTAAATATTTTTCTGTCATTTATTTGGACCCTTGGGAATTTATTGAGCTTTGACCCCAAGAAAATTATACTAGATGCACCTTAGTACCCTCAACCTAGATCCATCAAAAACTGCTGGTCCATAGTTCAAAATTTTCAAAATTTGTTTACTGCAAATTTGGACCAGATTTGCTGTTTTTGGTGAAATCCATTCTTTCTCTCTTTCAAAAATTCTGAGAGAAATCAGGGAGCCTCTAGAAGCCCCAATGGATAAGTCCTCCAAGTTTCAGATCAAAACAGATTTTCCACGTGCCTCAAACATTTCATCGAACAGGTGGCATGCACTGTTCAGTCAAAGTTCAGAGTTTCAGTGTTAACTTTCAGAGATTCAGTGTCGTTTTCGTCAGTCGTCAGTGACAATCTCGGTAGTGTTTGCCCTGGCGTCTTGCTCCCTGTTCCTCTCCCTTATCCAGTGCGCCGCATGGTCGGTTGGCTTCTTCCTCGTGTCGACGGTGAGCTGGCAGGGGTGCATCGTCCCCGTGAGCGGCGGCAGCGATGCCCGCTGCGGTCGCCAGAGAGCTCAGCGAGGAGCGGCACCGTCCAGCACCTCCCACACCACCAGCAAGCTACGCGTGGCCGTCCTTCTCTCTGTGCGCGCTGCAGAACCGTCACCGTGGCCTGGAGCCAGAGAGCGCGCCCTCTGTCACTGGTGTGCGCCCGTGAAGCCGTCCTGTCGAGACCGTGGTTGCAACCCATCTTTGGCCGAGCTTAAGCCAACAATGGAGCAGGTGGACCAACCAGGAGCTTCTCAGCCACCGCAATCGCCAGCTAAACCTCTGCCTCGCCGTAATTGCTTGCCAGAGTAATCCTGCTTGCGGCACGCTCCTCGCCCGCCGATAAATAGAGGCCCCCGAGACCACCCAGCAAGCCAGCATCTCTCCACCTCTCCTCAGAACCACGCCACGCTCATCAGAGGACTTCGGGGAGGTCTTCTTCCTCGCCTCCGGCCGCTCCGATCCGCTTCGGGCTCTGGCTAAATTCACTCTGGTGAGTGTGCCCCCGCAGCTCCAATTTGGTCTGTAGCTCTCTAGTGCACCCTCTCATCTGATCCGTGATTCAATTTGGTGTTAGAAGCTCTCTCCGGTGAGATCGATCGACACCCGAAGCCACCGTCCGCCGGAGTTGAAACCATCGTCGACGTGGTGCTCGCCGACGACCCCTTCCACCACCCACCGACGCAGAATAGTACCGTGAGTGCAACCCTCCCCTTTCCCTCCTCTGGATCGCCGTCGATCGTCGCCGGTGACCACCGCGAGCCTCTGTCGCCGGTGGAATTTTTAAACCAGACGGGTGGGACCCCCTCGTCAGGATTCTCTTCTTTTTGAACCGTTTTCCGAAGACGCCTTCGGGCAAAGTTCGTTTTCTTCTTGGGTTGGCGTACTTCGACCGAACCGTTTTCTGTTTTATTCAAACTACCCCCTGGATAATTTTCTGTTTCTAACAGATTAGTCCCTGGACTAAAACCCTTATAACTTTTAAACAAAAGATGATTTTGAGTTGATTCTTTTTCTGTCATCTTTATTTTTCTGTCTAGTTTTTTATCATATTTATTTGAAAAATATTTGGAACAAATTTTATGCACGCACGGTATTTACGTTAGTATCCCATTGTTTGCATAACGTAGATACCGAAGGAGGAGACGCTGCTGTCAACTTCGCCGCGCTAGACTCCGACTACTCCGATCCAAGAAAGCATGTTTGAACCTTTGATATGATGAGTGTTTTTCATGTTTGCTTGAGTGGTTATTCTCATGGCATGTTTATATAAGCATATGATGAATGTTATATTTCATGCATGATAAGTTGCAAGTGAGCTACAAACTTGATGTGATCTTGAAATATTGGACAACCTAGTCATGTGGTGACATGATAGGTTGTATGCTGATATTGTTGGAGCATGCCGGTATTATCAGAGAAACTGTTTAACTCCAGTGTTGACATAGATCGAGTCTTGTTCCCGTTCGCCTTCTTTTCATGCTGCCACATGTTTTCTGCAAAGAATACGGTTTAGTAAGTTGCAAACCTCTTTCCATGTACACACCAAATAGAGGGGCCGTGATGAGGGTTCCATGGCCCTGGATTAAAGCCCGTCATCCGGTTAGGGGGCATGGGTGTTTCCGGTTGGGACCGAGAGGGGGGCACCCCTTAGTAGCGCGCGTTATAAATTTGATCCCATGCTATTCGAGGTGTTGGCCTCCCCGTCTTAAAGTTTTTCTTGAACGTTGCCTAGGGTGATACCTGGCATCGGGATGTGAAATGGGTGTGTACTGGTTAGGTGTGTTTTCTTCTAAAATACCGTAGACGGAACTAGTCCTTTGTGACTACTGAAATCCGTTGGCTGTGGGTAAATAGTACACCCTCTGCAGAGTCAAAACTATTCGAATAGTCGTGTCCACGGTCAAGGACGTTGGTTGACAGGTCAAGTGTCGGTCTCAGTGTCAGTCTCTGGAGAACTAATATATTAAATGACAGAAGTAAACTTGGCTGAATATTATTCCTGTGGATGGACTAACCTGTCTATTATGGAGATGTGCTGAGTATTCCTTGGGATGGTGTTACCTCCTGGATTACTCATATTCAATTTTTGAAATATAAGCCCTTTATGTGATGTCGCTCAGACGTCCGACTGTGGCATTCTTGTTATTTATTTTCAGTATAAGCCCTTTATGTGATGTCGCTCAGACGTCCGACTGTGGCATTCTTGTTATTTATTTTCAGTATAAGCCCTTTATGTGATGTCGCTCAGACGTCCGACTGTGGCATTCTTGTTATTTATTTTCCATTATAAGCCCTTTATGTGATGTCGCTCAGACGTCCGACTATGGCATTCTTGTTGCTTACTTCTATTATAAGCCCTTTATGTGATGTCGCTCAGACGTCCGACTGCGGCATTCTTGTTATTTATTTTCAGTACAAGCCCTTTATGTGATGTCGCATCAGACGTCCGACTGTGGCATTCTGTTGTTTACTTTCTTTATAAGCCCTTTATGCGATGTCGCTCAGACGTCCGACTGTGGCACGTACTATTATTTATTTTCCAGTATTAGCCCTTTATGTGGTGTCTCCCCGACGCCCGACTGAGGCATGTTTATTTATTCTTACCTTTCGAGGTGTCGCTTCAGACACCCGATCGGTCTTCTTCTATTTTATTGGGATTTCGGGAGGACTACCGCCCGACTTCCTTTTCATTTATCTTGCTGTGCAAATTTATTACCTGAGTGTGTATTACTAATTTGCTCATGTGCATCATGGTTGCATTTGTTGTATCTTATATCCAAACTGTCTTGCGAGTACATTCAAAGTACTCACCTGGCTTGTTGATTTGGCCAGATGTTGACGAAGGCGATCTTATGGATGAAGAGTTCGACAGCGAGTCCGACGCCTAGAGAAGTCCCAGTCAGTCCCTTGCGATCCTGGAGTTTGCCACTTGTATTGTATAGGCTTCCGCTACCCAAATAAAATCGTCAAGCCTCACTCCGACGCTTGATGAGTTGTAAGATATTAGAGTCATGTCACCCACTCCACTGTGACATACCCACCACCCACTTTTATTGCGAGTCAGTAGTATGCCACCATATCCATTGTGTCATATCTGCCTTTATGCTTAATATTGGCGTGCTTGTAATAAATTGTTGAGCAGCCTCAGCTCAACCCTGTATAATATTTAGTACTACTGGATTTCTGTATCAAGGATTTGTCTACCAGTACGAAGGATTTTCTGTGCTGGTCTGACTGAAGGGGCGATTTTTCAATAATTATTTTATTGAAAAACCGGTCCTAACACAAAGGAAATAGCATACATTCATCCAGAGCATAGCAAGTTATATTACATTAATAGCTGTCGCGATTCTAACATAAGACAAAATTATCTTTGGCATGGAATGGTGGCGACAAAACGAAGTAAAGCAGCTAGTTTCTGCGCTCGCCTTCAACCCTCTTGACTTGACCCACCTTGTCGACGATGGGCGGGACAAGCTCCTCGAGTGCCTTGAGGTCCACATTCTTCGGCAAGGTGTCGAGGACGTTGGTGAGGTTGATGCCAGGGTTCTTGTGCACCACTTTGATGAGCACCTTGCGGAGGACGGCCCGGCAGAGTTTGCGGGATTCGTTGGCTAGATGGGTTGCTCGATCAGAGTGGAGTAGCTTGAGCGCATCGATCATGCCCTGGAAGAACAAGGTCACCTTGGCGCTCGGAGACACTCTTTCATCAGAAGAATACCTGAAGTTCTGCAGGCCCATGGAGGATAGTTCTGCTACAAGTCTTTCTGCAACATCAACAAGGCGTTCAGTCCAGATCTTGACGCCTTTCTCGAAGTCATTATAGGTGGCAGCAGCACTTTTGAGCAAGTTCTTCTCGTTTTGGAGGTCTTTGATCAGGGTCCTTTCACGAGCCTTGATGATCTCAAGAGTTTCCTCCTGTGTGGTCAGCTTCAGCTTCAGATCGGCGATAGAGTCATTGGCTGAGGAGAGCTGCTTGATCTTGTCGGACATGGCAATTTGTATCTCCGCCTAGCTGTAGAGAGTCTTCTCTCTTTCGGCTTTGAATGTCAAGAGCTCCTTGCCGTGATCCTCAAGATCTGCTTCCAGCCTCTTCACCTTCTGCTCCAGTTCGTTCTTGGCGGCCTCTGTAGCTCCGACAGCATCGACGGCTTCCTTTAGCTTGCTAGCGTGGTCTGCGGCCAGAGCTTCGAGTGCTTCCTTGTGCTTCTGCTCCAGCTCTTGGGTCCGCTACGCGACAAGCCTTTCAATCTCTTCGTCCTTGCCACGATGCTTGTCGGCAAGTGCCTTCTCGCCAGCAGCGAGGTCCTCTTCATGAGCGTCAAGCCTAACACGGCGCTCTGTTAGGTGAGCTTCCTCTACAGCGGCCTGTTGTGCGGCCTCCTCTTGTGCCTTCTCAACATCATACTGCTTCATGAGGAGCTCGTTCCAGCTTTGATTCAGCTGCTCTTGACTCGCCTTCAGCTCCTGAAAGGCCTCAGCGTACCAGATTTGTGTTTCCTCGACGCGCTTCTGGAAATCTACCTCCGCTGCTTCGACAACTGCTGCCCTGGAGTCCAGCTTCTCTTTCCGGGCGCGGTGAAGCGCTTGGAGCTTCTGAAAGTTGTTGCTCATGGCCTGGAGGAGCTTTTCTTCTTCGGATTTGCTGCTGCCGGTGCGTGGCTCGTCGACAATCTTGAGCCCAGCAGTGGCGATGACATCTTCGTCAAAGATTTCCCCTTCAGTTGGCACCCGAATGCTTGCCGTTCCTAGTATGCTGACGAACAGGTTGTCGCCAACCTTGAGGTATTTTCTTGACGGGGGGGCGCCGGATGTTGACGGTTGGTCCTCGACACTCGCCTCACCGGCGGCTGGGGGCTCTGTGACCGGTGTAGCGCCAAGCGCTCCTGCGGCAGGAATGCCGTCAGTATGGTCACCGGTCTCCTTGCCAGCCCTCTCAGCAGACTCCTTGGTGGCCTTTTCCTGTGCGGCCTTGGCGGCTTCGGCGGCAGCATCCTTGGCGGCCTCGTCAGCGGCAACTCTGTCGGCCTCGGCGGCAGCATCCCTGGCGGTCTCCTCGATAATGGCATCAACATCCATGTGTTCCGTCGAGGGAAGATCTGAAGGCCAAGAAAACAAACAAGATAAGGCTGAGGTGGAAGTTCAAGAAGACAAAAAGAAAGACAGAATAACAAGTATTCTGAGGCAAACGGTTTACCTGTGTCGAGCTGTTGAGAGGTGGCTTCTCCTTTCCCGGCAACACCAGTTGCCGAAGTAGGACCACCAGAGCCCGCGCTTGACGCGCCCGCGCTTGCCGGCTCCTCTTCAACGCGAATGAGCTCGCTAGTGGAAACCCTTGCCGGAGATTCATCTCTGGGCGGCATGGATGACGGAGGCGGTACGTTAGGGATGGCTTCTGATGGTGCTCCTTGTTGTCGCTCCTCTCCTACAAGCCCGGTGATGTCAGTAGTGAAGATACATACCCCGACACTTGCCAGCGGAAAGTGAGTAGTGAACTCACGCTGGGGGCTGCGTCGAGGGCTTGACTCCGGGCTAATGATGATGGGCTGCGGCGCACCTGCGGTGCTTGCCGGAGGCTTGTCGCCCGTTGAAGTCCTTGCCTTCTTCGCCATCCTCTGCGCCAATGTTTCTGTGTCATCTCTGTGGAGACAGGCCAAAGCAAGACAAATTAGTTAAGCAAAACCAGAAATCCAGAAGTTAAAAGATGTGACAGGACCCTTACTCTTCTCTTTCCGGGCTGAAGGCAGAGAGGTCGAAGTCAACCTCACCCACGGTGTCCGTGTGAGGAGGTGGAAGAGTGGTCCTGGATCGTTTGGCTGCATCAAAAGAGGAAGGTTGGTGGACTGAGGCACCAGAGGTGGCCTTCCGAAGAACACGCTTCTTCTTCTTCTCGGGAGCTGGGGGCTCCTCGTGCAGCTGCTCCTCGGCTGTATCTTCGGCAGAAGGGCCCCCGGCAGCTGCACCACTCTGCTCTCCGGCAACCTCACCCTGCCCGGCAAGTTTCCCCTCTGACATCACTTCTTCTTTGCTGGCTTCTCCTTCCGTGAAGCCAGCGCTGCCGGCCTCCGCGGCAAGATTCGCCTCTTCCTCAGTGGTGGGGCGGATGAGGTTCGTTTCTTCCCGGATGGCCCTCTCCAAAAAGTTGTCGAATAATTCTTGTGTCTGCTCTGCGGATGGCTCGTCCCAAGTTCCGTCAAGGCCGTGAGCATTACACACCGGCATCATGGCGATGATTGAGGCCAAAGCGGAGTTGTTGCACAGAGGAATTATGCTAGCCGGCAACTTGTATCTCACGTCAAGCCTGAACAGTTTGTGGCAGAGAGCTGTGTGCTGCATGACCGTCAAGTTGTTATTCAGACGAGGGCGCAGCCTCATGATATCTGCTGCATTCCGGAACTCCCAGGCTGGTCTCCCCTTGTTCTGTAGAGGGGCGATGCGCCGGCGAAGGAAATCAGCGCCAATCATCTCTATTGTGAGCCCGGCAACTCTGAGGCGGTGGATCCTGGTAATTGCAATTGTGAGCTTCTCATCTTGAGGATCGAGGGTGCTCCAGTCATTACCGCGCACCATTTTTGTTTGTCGAGGCAAACAGAAGGGCTGAGGGTCTTTCTCCTGAATCCAGCACCACTTGCCCCGCCATTCTTCCCACTTCTCGTGGTAGACCCCGTCTGGGTATATCTCTTTGTTCCATGTCCTTGGAATCCAGGTGATAGAACCAGAAAGGGCCTCTCCCTTTTGAATTCGGGGAAGGAAATAATGGCGGAAGAGGGCTGTGTTAGGGATTACCCTGGCAAAATTTTCACAAAGATGGGCAAAGACTAACATGCATGTCATGGCATTTGACGTAAAATCCAAGAGATGGAAGCCGTATGTGTACATGATGTCGATGAAGAAATCAGAAAACGGGGGACAGAGCCCGCAGTAAAAGTAGTCGGCAAAGAAGTGGAATTTATCTGGGCCACCCTTGGAGGAACTTGGGCTCACGCGAGTAGCAGGATGAGCCTTCGTCTCCCTCGCCCACATGCACTGGTATCGCTCCTTCAGAGCGCTCGCGTCGAGCGCCGAAGTGAAGCGGACATGCTCTCTCCGCATCTTCACCAGTTCGCTCTCCGGGACGGCGGCTTTCACCTCCTTACCCTTGCTCGCCTTGGGCGGCATGGCAACTATGGGAGCAGAGGCCGGGGACGACGAGGGCGTGGAGGCGGCGGATGAGTGGAAGAGGCTCTGTTTTGAGCTCGAGGAAGGAGACGACGGCGGTTTCCAGATTGGAAGAGACAGGAGGTAAATGAGCAAGCGCCTCTGCGGATTCCTTTTTATGGGGAAGGTGCGAGGCTGCCTCTTTACTAGTCAAATATGAAAACGCTTTTGCGAGCGCGCTGCTATTACGGCCGCTCCGCGCACGTATCCCACGCCCCGAAAACGCTTTTGCGAGCGCGCTGCTATTACGGCCGCTCCGCGCACGTATCCCACGCCCCGCATTCAATATGAGTCATGGGGGGGGGCGCAGTAAGCAGAATGATTACAACAGCTGACTCCTGCCACGCGTGCCCGTGCACTGTTTGGGCCTAGCCCAACAACGCCTCGCACCCGTGTATGGCCTAGGCCCGGGGGCTCCTGTCGGTGTACTAAAGTTCGGGTCTTTAGTACCCCATACTTGTGCACGGACGGTTGTAGCCACACCAGCGGCAAGGCCTGCCGGGGGACAGCTGAATGCGAGTGCAAAGATATCAAGGAAGTATTCGAGTCAATAGTCGGAAGACAGAAGACCAAAGGCTGGGATCCCGGCAAGATTCTTGCCGGGATGGCTTGTGGAGCCCCGGCAAGACCTCGCCACCCTGTCACCGCTCCAGCACAGCGACCAGCCTGTCATTTAGGTTTTGTCCTCCCGGGTGCGTGTCAGGGCGCTAACGGCGGATGGGGTTAAGAGGTGCTGATGGAATGGGCTCTTTTTCCGTCCCCATGAAAGTTAGGGACACCTAAACGGAGCATTTACTGCGTTTGTCCTAAGACGTCAGTGATATTTATGTAAACGCTGTAGCAACTTTACACCTCTTGTATGTACTGTGCGCCACTGTTGGTGACCCCTTCAACATATAAAAGGACGCCCAAGGCGTAGCTACAGGGGGAGGACCTTCTGGCCCAGATAGAGGCGTAGCGGCTGTGTACTGTTCACCACTTAGCGCTCCTGGAGCCAGAGTTCAAAGACTCACAATACACTAAAGCAGGAGTAGGGTTTTATGCTTCTCAGCGGCCCGAACCTGGGTAAAAAATCTCTCGCGTTGATCACTGGATCTTCTCTTTGTGCACGCCTTTCTCCCTGCCAAACCGTAAAAGGGATCCACGCGATCCCATAGGTGTCGTACGCCGACACCGCGCATCGACTAGATCGTGGACTCCACCGCCGAGTGCGATCTGTTATGCTTTCTGGATGCTTTCTCAGGTTACCACCAAATCAAGATGGCAGTGGAGGACGTCGAGAAGACGGCCTTCGTCTCCCCGTGCGGCGTGTACTGCTACATTTGCATGCCCTTCGGGCTGCGGAACGCCGGCGCGACCTTCCAGCGGTTGATGCGCATCGCCCTGGGGCAGCAGCTCAGGAGAAATGTGGAGGCGTATGTCGATGCCATCGTGGTCAAGTCGCGAGAGGTGAGGACCCTGATCGAGGACCTGGAGGAGACGTTCACCAGCCTACGTCGAGTGAACCTGAAGCTCAACCCTGAAAAGTGCGTTTTTGGGGTCCCGTCCGGCAAGCTAATTAGTTTCTTGGTGTCGCACCGAGGGATCGAGGCAAACCCAGAGAAGATCAAGGCAATCGGGAAAATGCGCCCCCCTCAGACTCTCAGGGAAATGCAGAAACTGGCGGGCTGCATGACCTCCTTGGGACGCTTCATCTCCAAGCTGGGCGAGCGCGCCCTCCCCTACTTCAAGCTCATGAAGAGGAAGGGCCCCTTCGAGTGGACCCCTGAAGTAGAGGCAGCTTTCGAGGACCTCAAGCGGTACCTCATGGGCCCACCCGTCATGGTGGCGCCTCGTCCTCGCGAGCCCCTGGTGCTCTACTTGGCGGCCAACCCCCACTCGGCCAGCGCAGCACTCGTTGCAGTCCGAGAGGAGTGCGCCGGCACAGGAGCGAAGCAAGGTGGCCCGTGCGGGGCCACGCAACGCTCGTCGCCTCAGGATGGCGCTCCTGAGGCCCTCGTCACTTCATCAACCCACGGGGCACCAGAGCCCCTTGCGCTCCATGCGGAGCAGGGCGACGCCAACACCTTGTCCCTCGTCGAGCACCCGGTGTACTACGTCAGCACCGTGGTGCGGGACGCGCGTGCGCGCTACCCTATGCAGCAGAAGCTCCTGCTCGCACTCCTCGTCGCCTCAAGGAAGCTGCGCCATTACTTCCAGGGCCACCCCATCAAGGTCGTCTCCGCATATCCCCTGGAGAAAGTGCTGTGCAGCACCAACGCTGTTGGAAGGGTTGCAGAGTGGAACATCGAGCTGCAGGCCTTCCACTTGGAGTTCAGCACAACCAGGGTCATCAAGGGCGCAGCCCTCGCTGATTTCGTGGCGGAGTGGACGGACGCTCCCGACCAGGGGCTGGATGAGGGCCAGTCCCTCGCGCCTGGTGATGATACGCCCGACGGCTGGGTCATGCACTTCGACGGAGCCTTCGCACGGCAGGGCGCGGGGGCTGGAGTTGTACTCATCTCCCCGACCAAGGACAAGCTTTACTACGCCGTGCAGCTTTGCTTCCAACATGGCGAGAAAGTCTCCAACAACATCGTGGAATACGAGGGCTTGATCGCTGGTCTCAGGGCCGCTGCCGCCCTGGGGGTCCAGCGCCTCACCATCAAGGGCGACTCCCAGCTCCTCGTCAACTTTTCCAACAAGGAGTACAAGCCGAAGGACGAGCACATGGCGGCACACTTGGAAGAGGTATGTAAAATTGAAAAGCGTTTCCAGGGCTTGGAATTGCAGCACGTCCCGTGTGGCGCGAACAAGGAAGCAGACGACATCGCCAAGAGGGTGTCACGTCATGAGCCTCAGGAGCTTGGCGTCTTTGAGGAGAGGCTCTTCAAGCCATCGGCGGCACCCCCGGCCGCAGGCCCGGCGTCGCTTCAAGAGGAGCTGCCACCGGCCCCGCCTTCAGGTGCCCCGGCCTGTGGTCCGGCCTCAGGAGCCCGACTGCTCCTGGCACTGGAACCTCAGGCCGGCGACTGGACTGAGGAGTTCAAGGCGTACCTGCTCTGCGGTGCCTTGCCGGAGAAGGAGGAGGACATGGAGCACGTGGTCCGCCAGGCCACTGCATATTGTTTGCAGGACGGCGAGATGTACCGCAGGTGCCCCAACGACGTCTCGCTACGGTGCATATCCGAGGAGTAGGGGCGCGAGCTATTGGCCGACATCCACGGCGGCGATTGCGGGCACCACTCCTCGTCTTGCACCCTCGTGGGGAAGATGTTCCGCAGCGGCTTCTACTGGCCCACGACACTCCACGACGCCACCGAGCTGGTCCGATCCTGCGAGGCCTGCCAATTTCACGTCAAGCAGATTCATCAGCCCGCGCAGGGTCTCTAGACTATCCTGCTCTCCTGGCCTTTCGCGGTCTAGGGGCTGGATATACTGGGGCCTTTTCCTTAGGCAGCCGGCGGTTACTGCTACCTCTACGGCGCCATCGACAAGTTCACCAAGTGGGCGGAGGTGGATCCCATGCGCACCATCCCCACCGACTTGGCCATCAAGTTCATCAAGGGCCTCATGAGCCGCTTCGGTGTCCCCAACCGTATTATTACCGATAATGGCTCACAGTTCACAAGCAACCTCTTTAGGACATATTGTGCTAACCTTGGACTGCGGATATGCTACACTTCGATGGCGCACCCACGGAGCAACGGCCAGGCTGAGCGCGCCAATGTGGAGGTCCTGAGGGGCCTCAAGACGAGGAGCTTCAAGAAGAAGCTTGAGTCCTGCGGCAGGGGTTGGCTCGGTGAGCTTCAGTCCGTGTTGTGGTCCATCCGCACCACCGCGACTAAGCCCACCGGCGAGACCCCATTCTTCCTCGTCTACGGGGCTGAGGCAGTCCTCCCGCATTAGGTCAAGCATCGCTCCCCGTGAGTCTTGGCATTCGACGAGGAGCGTCAGGATGCCTCGCGGGGAACAGATCTCGTGCTCGGGGAGGAGGCCCGCCGCCAAGCCTCGCTCCGCGCGGCGAGGTACCAGCAGGCGTTGCGACGGTACCACTGCCGCAGTGTCCGCTCCAGGACCCTTGAAGTTAGTGACCTCGTCCTGAGGCAGGTCCTTTCCAGGGAGGGCTTGCACAAGTTCTCGCCCATGTGGGAGGGCCCGTTCAGGGTCGCTCGCGTCTCCAGGCCTGGCGCCGTACGCCTGGAGACTCAGGACGGGGTCCCCATCCAGAATGCCTGGAACATCCAGCATCTCCGCAAGTTCTACACATGACACTCTCACGTAATAATCAGTGGGTTGTATACGCCCGGAGCCCCCCGAGGACGCTGAGGTGTTCCCACCCATGCCCAAGTGGAAACCCCATGCTCCGCACTGGCGGAGGACACGGTCTTTCAACGACTATGCCCACGGCTAGTGGAGGCCCGATGCTCCGCGCTAGTCGGAAGACTAGCATAGGTGCCGGACGCGGCTATTCTTTGCTCTCTTTTGTAACCAAATTTGCCACTTTTTGCAATGAAACTTGAAGTTTTCGCGTCTTTATTCGAAAAAAGGGGTGGGAATTTTTTCTCCTTGCAGTGTTTCCCGTTTTGAAGTCTCATTTTTAAAGAGGTCTGGCACCTGCCAACTTTCTCTCTCGCGCGCGCCCCGCGAGCGGGGGCTGGACACGGTGTGCACCTCGCCAAAGCTTTAACGTCCTAATCCTCACGCGACGCTCTCGAGCGAGCCATCAGGCGCATGTTTCCTTTGGCCCCAGGCCTCAGGAGCACTCATCTCCTGGCCTTCCCGGGCATCGCGACCCGGCATACCAGCGACGATCGACCCTCGCTCGGGGGCTCCAATCAAAAATGGTCGCTGGGAGGAGGACGACCAATGAAAGGGAAATCACGATTTGGCTCGTTATCAAGGAACCCTAACCCTATGTAAAGCGCGTTTCAGCATCGCCGCGGGATGCGGCACCTCCGGAGGCCCTGACTCCTCGCAAACACCCCAGGAACCTCGCGAGCAGCGGGCACCCCTCGAGGCCCCGAAGCCGCCCGATCCACAAGGAAAACCCCCCTCAATGAGATCTCTAAGCTGCCCCGGTGTCCCAGCCGCACCTCACGATGCAGGAACCCGCCACGAGTACACCAAGCCAAGTTATCCTAATCGTGACAAGCAGCAACTTTCAATTGGTAGAAACATGAACATTAGAGTATGAGATGAAAAATGCTAACATAAAGGCGCAAGCGCCATAGTTCATTACACGCCCCCACGGGGCCCTCCATGATTCTTGATGCAGGAAGTAAAAAAACAAAAGGCGGCCTCCCGAGGACCGCCACTCCTGAGGCCTGGCTCCGACGCTACCCGCGCTTAGTCAGAGCCCTCCTCCTCGTTGATGGGGGCACGACGGCAGGGCGGCTCGACGACCTCCCAGGCAGGGGCACTGAGGGAGTCCTGGTTTAAGGGGTCCTCGGGAGGCCGACCTATTTACCATTGGCCAGATTGTATGGGCCGTTTGCCGGACACTGAAGGATTGGAGACCCAGACTCCAGGAAGGAAGCTTCGAGAATCGTGGCTTGTCCTCCACGTTTAAAAGTAGTAAATAGGCATGTTTATCCCCTCGACGTGTAACCGACCATGTGTAAACCCTAGGGACCCCTGGCGTCTATATAAGCCGGAGGGTTTTAGGTTGTAGACCAAGAGAACTCATCTAGGGCTTTAGTCATACGATCTCGTGGTAGATCAACTCTGTAACACCCATATAATCAATATAATCAAGCAGGACGTAGGGTATTACATCCATAGGAGGGCCCGAACTTGGGTAAAACCTTGTCCCCTTCGTCTCCTGTTACCATCGATCCTAGTCTCACAGTTCGGGACTCCCTACCCGAGATCCGCCGGTTTTGACACCGACATTGGTGCTTTCATTGAGAGTTCCGCTGTGATCGCCAGAAGGAATCGATGGCTCGCCTAGTCATCAACGAAGAGGTCCGCAATATGGGCACTTTTGTCCCTGGACAGATCTTCGCTTTCGGCAGCATAGTGCTGCACGCCGATCCGACCGGCCATCTAGGCCGCGTCGGAAATTTCTCCCCTGATCAAGAGGTCAGATTCGGGAACTTAGAGTTCTCCGTAGACTCTCGGGGCGACCTATCACTAACCGGGATCGCAGTCTCGCCTGCCATGCCCGAAGACTCTGAGGCCTTAACCCCAGACCTATCTTTCGGCTCCGCCCATGGGATCTACCCCGGCGAGGGCCCGACTTTCAGTCCGGATCAGGTCATAGTGCCCGACGTCCGGATATCAGTTCTTGCCGAACACTCTCCCTGCACAGACGCATCGGAGGATCACTCCGAAAGCTCTGGGCAGACCGGTCCGATCGAGCTCTCGATACTTGACGAGGCTCTAGATCGGATCTCGTCGATGAAGATCAACGACGACCCAACCCCGATCTATTCTCAGATCGGGCCTCAGATGGGTCAGGACAGATTTTTCGTCCCACCCACCACCCACTTGGTAGCCACTGTCGAGGATTTAACTGACATGCTAGACTACGCTTCCGAGGAAGCAGAGTACATGGATGAGGAAGACCACTCCCTCACCCCCGCTAAGACAGGGCAGTGGACTGCCACCTCTACATACGACGTCTACATGGTGGACACTCCAAAAAACAATGGCGATAAATCGGATGAAGCGCCGTCAAGACGCATAAACGGTCAAAAGGAAAAAAGGGGCGAAAGTCTATCGATGGCATCGGGGACGGAGATACCTCGGAAGACATCGGCGGCCCCGAAGTCCCCAAACACCCGTTAGAGGGTCAGGAGAGACCCGAAGACCGTCGCAACCCCGATGATCTAGATGATCCTGAGGACGACGACTACCTCCGCTCTATCGAGGGGGAGGATAATGCGGAAGCCGATGACTTTGCCATCCCCGATAACCCTGCTGACCAGGAACTATTTAGGCAACAGCTCATATCTACGGCCCGCAGCCTGAAAGCAAAGGAACGACAACTTAGAGCCGAACAAGATGACCTCAACGACCGATGGACGAGAGTCCTCTCAGCTGAAGAAGGATACGGCACCGGTTTATCAAACCAACCCAAGAGCTACCCACGCAGAAGGCTGCTGCCACAATTCGATGACGAGCTCACTGATACGCCGTCTCCCAAGCATACCCATACGACAAGCCAGACCGCCCTCCTCGAGGACGAGACAGGACGGCTGACGATACCGGCTATAGGCCGACGATACCCCATAGACGGGGAAAGGAGCCACTAGAGCCCGATGACAGGTTCGACCTGCGACATGATCTGGACTATAGAGCAGGTCGTACGCGATCCATCTATGGATCCAGAGGATACTCACCCGATAGACGGGAAGGTACCAGCCTTGGTTCGACCGCGACAATGAAGGTCGGGAACAGCACCGAGCTCGGGCACACGCCGATCACCGGCGCAACATAGCTCGGGTTAGAGGCGCTGCACACCCACTGTGCTTCACAGATGAGGTAATGCGGCATCAGTTCCCGGAAGGGTTTAAGCCCGTAAACATAGAGCAATACGATGGGACAACTGACCCAACCGTATGGATCGAGGATTTCCTCCTCCACATCCACATGGCACGAGGAGATGACCTCCACGCCATCAACTACTTACCCCTGAAGCTCAAGGGGCCAGCTCGGCACTGGTTGAATAGCCTCCCTGAAAACTCTATCGGGTGCTGGGAGGACCTAGAAGAGGCATTCCGATCTAACTTCCAGGGCACTTATGTTCGGCCACCGGACTCCTCCGATTTAAGCAACGTCATTCAGAAGCCAGGAGAGTCTGCACGGCTATTCTGGAATCGTTTCCTGACCAAGAAGAATCAGATCGTAGACTGCCCGGACGCCAAAGCAATAGCCTTCTTCAGGCATAATATTTGGGATGAATGGCTGGCTCGACAGCTCGGCCAGGACAAACCAAGGACAATGTCCGCCCTCACATCACTCATGACCCGCTTTTGCGCGGGCGAGGATAACTGGCTAGCTAGACGTAGCCCTAACCCCGAAGACCCCGGAACGTCGGAAGTTCGGGATGGAAACGGGAAACCAAAGCGCAACAAGAACAAGCGCCGGCACAATAATAGTGATGCCGATGACACGGCTGTTAATGCCGGCTTCCGCAATTCCCGTCCTGGGCAGCGGAAGAAGCCTCCTAAAGGCAAACAGGACGGACCCACCCCGCTGGACAAGATCCTAGAGAGGCCTTGCCAGATCCACGGCACTCAAGAGAAGCCCGCCAATCACACCAACCGTAACTGTTGGGTCTTCAAACAGGCCGGCAAGCTCGCAACCGAGGACCAAGGCAAGAGCCCACGCAGCGAGGACGAGGATGAGCCTCGTGGTCCGATCGGTGGCGGACAAAAGAAATTCCCTCCAGAGGTAAAGACTGTAAACATGATCTACGCCACCCATATACCCAAAAAGGAGAGGAAGCGCGCCCTTCGAGATGTCTACGCCATAGAGCCTGTAGCCCCGAAGTATAACCCATGGTCGGCATACCCGATCACTTTCGATCGACGCGACCATCCGACCAGTATCCGTCACGGGGGTTCAGCCGCACTCGTCCTGGACCCGATCATAGATGGGTACCACCTCACTAAAGTCCTCATGGACGGTGGAAGTAGCCTCAATCTGATTTACTCAGATATGGTGAAAAAGATGGGCATAGATCCATCAAGGATCAAGCCCAGCAACACTACCTTCAAAGGAGTGATCCCAGGTGTTGAAGCCCGGTGCACAGGCTCCGTAAACCTGGAAGTAGTGTTCGGCTCGCCCGATAACTTCCGAAGCGAGGACTTGATCTTCGACATCGTACCCTTCCACAGCGGCTATCACGCCCTGCTCGGCCGTACAGCGTTCGCTCGCTTTAACGCCGCCCCACACTACGCATATCTCAAGCTCAAGATGCCCGGCCCTAGGGGGGTCATTACAGTCAACGGCAACACAGAGCGCTCCCTCTGAACTGAGGAGCATGCGTTGGCTCTGGCGGCCGAATTCCATTACACCGATGATCGGCAAATACCGACATCTGCCGTAAAGGCACCCAAAGCTGGGAAACAAGCTCGGTCTCAATCCGAAGTACCAGAACCTTCCTCTCCCCATAAATAGGGACTCGCCCCCCATCGCATGGCCCTAGCACCAGCAAAATACGTGCCCAGGAGGCACAACTTCGCGCTCAAAATTCCATGGGTGGCAGTGCGGAAAAGTATTAAAGGGTAAGTGTTCGGCTGGACCGAACTATCACCGTCAACATGTCTTCGGACACACTACAGGTACCATCAAGTACCTCCTATGGCGTAAAGCTCATCCATACTTCGGCGACTTCTCAAGACTTCTTCTTCAAGGTCCGTTTGTCGAATAGCCAAGCCCATAAAGGCATTCACCTCCTTAGGTGATGCAGGAGCGGACAAGCGACATGGCACATCGAGGACGTCAGGTCATTCATCGAAGACCCTTGGTACAAGCCCCTCCTGTAAAGTTTATATTTCATACCTGTAAACAGTTGTCTCCGCAATTTGAATAAATAAGAGTGTTGAGTAAAATACAGCTTTATCATACATTATTTCTTTGCTGTCCCTTTTCTTTCAGAACATTCTCTATTTTCTCCCTCTTCTCGCGAACCTGTTTGCTATGCTTTACGATGCAACCGGCTAATAGACCGGGGGCTCGCCCCTAAAAATCGCCCTAATCACAACTGACTTAGTGTTCGGCGTCTTGGACTTCCGCTTTATATGCATCGGTTCCGAACCATGTTTTGGGTCAATAGTTGGGTTGCCCGACTCCTGTGTTTGCCCTTTTACGTTCCGCTCGTTCGGCTAAAAGGGCAAAGGGAGCACCGCTGCGATTGTGCTTCCGGCTAGTCTGGTCAAGCGCCTCAGCGGAGAAAGCCGAAAACTGACCGTCATGGTATGCGAGAACAGGTCTGCGAATCCAAGCTTAACCCAATCTCGTCAGAGGTTATTCCGTGTCATACGATGGGTTTGGTGTTAGTACAAACCAGGTGATATAGGCTTTGGCCGCGGTTAATCCGACCATCACAAACGCTTGGGGGCTAGTCATCAGCCCCCCGCACTCCTTTCTCGCGCCCCTACGGCTAAGTGAAAGCAATAAAGCATTATGGTCCGATTGCCTTGTCCGTCCCACACTACCGCCTGCGGGTGCTGGTAGTTCGGCTAAGGTTTACAGTGCGGTTGGAAGAGACACCTCGCGTAGTATCTACACGGGGGCTGAAGCCGATGACTCGTAGCTTTCAGGTTTAACGGCTACAAAGGTGTTATAAAGGATGCAAAACATACAAGACATGATAAACCATGCATTTTAAATATATACACGCTGAAAAGTCTTCGGACATAGTACAACAACCTATTCATATTCGTTCTCTCTCGAACATTGTGATTCTATGGCCCGAGCACCCTCCATAACTCCGGAGAAGTACAGCTCGGGGCGCCTATGCCCCTTTCCAGGAGGCGGAGGAGTTGTGGCTACCTTCATCGGATCCAGCCCCGGCCAGTGCACCATGGCATTCGCGAAGGTCATCCTAGCTCCCTCGATGCAGGAAGACCGCCTCAATGCGTCGATCCGAGGAATGGCGTCGCTCAGCTTCTGCACCAGGCCGAAGTAGCTGCCTGGCAGTGGCTCGTTGGGCCATAGCCGGATACAGAGATCCTTCATGGCCGGCTCCGCCATCCGGTGTAGCTCCATTAGTTGCTTCAGCTGCTCGGCAAGGAGAGGAGAACGCTCGGGGGCTTTGAACTGTGCCTAGAATAGCCGAGCTTCATCTCCTTCTCCCCGCGAAGCATAGAACTGCTTCGCGTCCGCCGTGCTCTTCTGGAGGTCTGAGCAGGCGCCTGAGGAACGCCATACTTGGGTAAGCAACTCGAACTTGCTATCCCCGAAGATACACTGCAATAAATATGGCTTACCATCCAGGATAGCCTTGGCCTGGCTGACTTCCTCTTCATAGGACCGCCTATCCACCCGCTCCTTTTGGAGATCGGTCTTGAGGGTGGATAGTTCGGCGGCCTGTTCCTTGCTTTTCAGCTCAAGGACCTTGCACTTTTGTCCTGCGTCCTTGAGCTCCTGTTGGATTTCTTCCACCCGAGCCTCATGCTTATCGCTAGTGGCTCTCAGGGTGGACAGTGCGGTAGCCGCTTCTTGGGCCGCCGCCTTCTCAATCGAAGCTTCTTGCTTCGCTTTCTCAAGCTCGGCCTTAAGCTTCTCAATCTCTTTCGCCGAGGCTGCATAAGCATTGATTTATATCAAGAAACCGTGTTGATGGTATGGTAAAGAAGAGTTTTGATACTCTAAATCTGCTTACCTTGCGCCTCGTCGAATCTCTTGTTTAGAGCGTCAAGCTCGTCTTCCGAGCTCTTGAGCTTCCGATTTAGCTCACCTAGCTCGGCAGCGTTATTAGCCGCTGCCGTCGACGAAGCCTGTAACAAATAACAACATATAACGTTACAGGAGTTTACAACCTCCGAACTATCACTAAAATGATACTATATCCGGTCCTCTTAAGGGTTGTCCGAACGATCCGAACACATATTGTTCCATGCACAGTTCGGACGCGGATCTATGTTTGACCCCCACGTAAGTTTTTTCAAACTCACCTGGGGCTCGGGGGCTGCCATGTGTACAATGATATCTTAATGAAACAACTTAATGAAAGTAATATTTCAAAAAAAATAGAGCATTACATGGCTTACCTGAAAGCCCGTCAGGAGACCGTTGAAGGCCTCCTTCAGTCCGGTATCCACGGACTGAATGCTCTGCAGTACCGTACCCATAAGGGTGCGGTGCTCCTCGGAAAGGGAGGCGCTGGATAGAGCCTCCCCCATGACCGGCCACCCATTGGTCGGTGGCGCCGGTGGGGATCGGTTAACCTGATCCCCAACCGGGGATTGAACATGAGCCTCCGGAGGCATAGTGCGCTCCGGAGACAGCTTTGGAGGCGACTGGACAACTCCTTGTCCAGTCTCCTCAGTATCCGGGAGGAGCTTCTCCCCCTGGTCTTTGACGGCCGAGGTGTTAGCCTCGACCATGACGTCGTCGCCCCCGCCTCCAGTGTCCGGCTCCAAAGGAGCCTGCTGGGATGACACCTCCGCGGTGTCCTTCGTGGCGCCCGGAGGAGTGGGGTGCGACGCGGTTCCGCTCTCTGCCAACTCGGTGGGCGGGGTCTCCCTGTCCGAAACTTGATCGATGGGAAGAACGCGCGGTGGGCTGCAAGTCAGAAGGCACTCACACGTCAGTAACATTAAAAAACTTAGCGCTAATAGCTCGGAGGTCTTCGGATCCTTACCTTCGAGGTGGGGGCTTAACCCTGAGGTCCCTTCGTAGAACCCTCTCGAAATCCTCGGACTCAGTATCTGAGTCCGTGCTATCACCGGACAGGTCTACCTGTGTCCGGCGCGTCTTCTTCAGGGCAGGAGGATCTACGTCCTCCGGAGCGTCCGATGACGCCGCCCTCTTTCCGGCGAGGGGGGAATCGCCTCCCTCCTCACCCTCATGCTCCTCCTCTTGATTCGAGGAGGCGTGGGTCTCTTCGGACACAGCCTCTGGCTAGTCCCTGTTGCGCAGGCCGGTTCGGCCTGGCTTTTTCTTCTCCTTCTTCTCTGGCGCCTTGTAAGGCATCACGACGAGCATCTCCAACAGCAGCGGAGACCTGGTGTCTTTGGGCTGTGGAGCCGGACACTTGATGCCCTTGGCCTTGTTCAACCATTCCTGCAACAGTGATCGGAAGATGCTTAGACTTTCTGTAGGAAGACGAAACCGATCAAATAAAGCTGTACTATACCTTGGATGGGGGCTTGACGGCACTCAGGCCCTTATCGTCCTGCTCGGCCGGCCAGCTCTCCTGCGCCTTGAACAGCGCCTTCCATAGCTTCTCCCGGGTGGTACGGAAGAGTTGACGAACTGTAGGATCGTCGTCAGTCCGGTAATTCCACATAGGAGAACTCCGGCACTGGCAGGGGAGGATGCGCCGCCGAAGCATAACCTGGACCACGTTGGTCAGGGCGACTCCCTCCCTGATCATGGAGGCGATGCCCCTCTGCAGATCCTCCACCTCGGTATCCGACCCCCAATCGAGGCCCTTTCGGACCCATGAGGTCAATCTGGTCGGGGGGGGGGGGGCGGATCTGAATTCGACAGGAACAGTTCCGGATTCAGCAGGAACAGTTCCGCCCTCCTCCCTTGGCTCGGTGATGTAAAACCACTCTTTTTGCCAAGTCTTGATAGTGTCGATGAAGGTGCCAGATGGCCACACTGCACGCGGAAGCTTGCCGATGACTGCCCCGCCGCAATCTGCATGCGCGCCGGCGACACACTTCGGCTTGATGTTAAAGATCTTGAGCCACAGTCCGAAGTGTGGCTCGACTCGCAGGAAAGCCTCACAGACGATGATGAAGGCCGATATATGCATAAAAGAGTTCAGCGGGAGGTCGTGGAAGTCGAGGCCATAGAAGAACATGAGGCCCCTCACGAAGGGGTGAAGCGGGAAGCTTAATCCTCTGATGAAGTGAGGGATGAAGACCACCCTCTCACCTGGTTTGGGGGTGGGGATCACCTGACCCTCCTCCGCAGCGCGGTGGAAGACATTGGCGGTGAGGTATCCGGCGGCCTTGAGGTCCCGGATGTCCTGGCCAGTGACCGTGGATGCCTCCCACTTGCCGTTGTAGCCAGAGCTGGCCATGGCTAAGCTCGGAGGGGGAAGAATGGAAGACCTAGATCTGGGCTCTGAAAGCTCAGAAGATTGGGGAAGCAGGGATGCGAATGGGAGATGCGGATAAGCCTTGGGGTTTTCTTCCCCTTTTATTGAAGCTTGCTGCCGGTTAGCCTCCCTTCACGGTGCCTTGAATCTCTCCGCTTCCCGAGGCGTGCGTGCCATTATACGCGCGTGACTAAACATATCCCGTGTAAAATGGGGCACGATCTGTGCATTGATGGATCGAGCTAGTGGAAACGGCCTCGAACCGTGAATCGGGTCTTTACGACTGGTCATGGTGGGCCGTGGCCTTTCATCTGAAAAGTTGTTAGAGAACACTATTGGCTCTCTGACATTTGGCCTTCAAGGCCGAGATACTCATGGTATACGGACGATCTATGATCGGAAAGATTACACGTCGACGGGGGCCGAGCTATATCCCGACCGATTACTGTTTGGAGAAAGGAACTCACCTCGCAAGCCGAAGACTCTGATCACTCGAAGCAGCTAGAGCTTGGACCCTTGGCGTTGGAGGCTAGTTCGGGGGCTACGGAGGGAGTCCTGGTTTAAGGGGTTCTCGGGAGGCCGACCTATTTACCATAGGCCGTATTGTATGGGCCGTTTGCCGGACACTGAAGGATTGAAGACGCAGACTCCACGAAGGAAGCTTCAAGAATCGTGGCTTGTCCTGCATGTTTAAAAGTAGTAAATAGGCATGTTTATCCCCTCGACGTGTAACCGACCATGTGTAAACCCTAGGGACCCCTGGCGTCTATATAAGCCGGAGGGTTTTAGGTTGTAGACCAAGAGAACTCATCTAGGGTTTTAGTCATACGATCTCGTGGTAGATCAACTCTGTAACACCCATATAATCAGTATAATCAAGCAGGACGTAGGGTATTACCTCCATAGGAGGGCCCGAACCTGGGTAAAACCTTGTCCCCTTCGTCTCCTATTACCATCGATCCTAGTCTCACAGTTCGGGACCCCCTACCCGAGATCCGCCGGTTTTGACACCGACAGGCACCACGCTACGGTGGCTCACCGTCCTCCTTGGTCCGGGCGCGCCGACGTGGTGGCTCGTCATAGTTGTCGTCGCTCGAGCTTCCCTTGGAGGAGGCATCGCTGCTACTGGAAGTGCTACGGCCGTCGCCAAGGGCAAGTTCACCGCTGAGGACGCCGTCGCCGTGATGGATGTCGTCGGTGGAGAGGTCGTCGCTGTCGCCGCCGTCGCCCTCCGGGCAGCACCCCAAGCGCCTGCCGTCCTCCCCGAAGACCTTGACGAAGAGTGTTGCCGCCCCGTCATGCTTGAAGTGGAGGGTACGCCTCCCCTGTAGGCCGCGAGCGCGGGCGAACGTCTGCCACCCGCGGTTCAGGAACACGTAGCCCGTGGGAGTGACCTCGACCTCCACCCACGAGGCCTCGCTGCAGCAGCCATCGGCCTGCAGCCATAAGCCGGCTGGCCCTCCGGCTGGCAGCGCCTCCGCGAAGAAGCGCGGGAGCTGGAGCCAGGTGATGGCTGGCCTCTTCGCCCACACCATGAAATCCTGGATCGCGTCGGCCGAGTGGGATCGTGGGTGGGGCGGTCGGGCGCCCGCCACGAGCTTTCCCCCTCGGTGGCGGGCGCCACGGCTACTGCTGCCACCTACGCGGGAGGGAGCCTTCCTACGGCCGCCGGAGCTAGCGCCGGCCCTCACAGGAGTGCGCCCGCGCCCTCGGGGGGCCACAGCCGACGTCACGGTGTACTTACAGGGATGGCCGCGGCCTCTCTTGGGCGGCGGTGAGTCCGGTCCCTCCAGGCGGGCCTTCCCTTTCTCGGTGGCTGAGAATTTCCTCACTGGCGCCATGGCCGTAGGAGAGGCGGCTTGGAGTGAGGAGGCAAGAAGATGAAGATGGACTAGGGGCTTTGTCTCCCTCGCCCACTTATAGCTGATCGGAGGCCAACCGGCGTCCCTCCGCATTCTGGGCAATGATGGCACCGCGGCACGCGCCAGCCCTTGTCAGTCGGGGCGGTTGCCGAGGCGACGTGGGGGAAGTGGAGGCATCCACGCCCCGTTGTGTGCCACACATTGAGCCTAGCCCGCAGGCAATTGGGGCCCATGACGCTTCGGCCGTCCTTCCTTGGCTTCGCCCCGAAGCCAACCCGAGCACGCCTTGGGCCCGGGGGCTACTGTCGGCGTTCTGGGATCGGGGGTACCCAGACCTGCCTGCCTGCGGCCCAGTGCGTGGCCCACCTTGATGTCCCGACACGGCCTGGAAGCAAACTCCCCAAAACAAGACCCTCATGAGGGCCCCTGCCTCGCGAGGGGAACAACGCCAAGACCTCCAGGGGAGCGGTCTCCTCAGGCCGCCTCCCGAGGAGCGGAGATTCCTATGCAGGCACCCGACCTCAGGAGGCTGCGATAACATGAGCCATGACGACCAAGGCCAGGCGGGCGCCAGTGGGCACAGAGTGGACAGTTTCCTCTTTTTTGCTAAGGAGGCAAGGACGTACGCGGGTTCCCGAGGGATCCCCCAAAGGTTTCCGTTCCGGTGCAACAAGACCAAGACCACGGGCTCGGCAGGACGGATGTCATCGCCGAGCCCACCTCTGCGTCACGCCCAGAAGCTTTGCAGGCGAAGACCACCTTTAGTCAGGATAAGATGTACCTCTTGTCTCCTTTCAAAATTGGCCGTTGTGGGATCCCTTCCCGCCAATCGATAAGGGAAGGGGACCAAGGCCACTATAAATAGGGACCAGCACCCGCCGGAGAGAGGGAGATCGATCCATCCTCACCTCAGCGCCCTCGCGAGGTCGCTCAACCACCGTACCAGTTCATCCCCAACCTCCTCGTGAGGCCAATCCACCAAAAGCAGGAGTAGGGTCTTACACCGCAAGGTGGCCCGAACCTGGGTAAATCACTGTGTCCATCTTCTTGTTCGCTCGCACGTATTCGATGAGGCTTGGCTGTGGGGCGACGAGCTTGCGGCTAGAGCTGGTTGAGATCTTCGCACATGCCCCAGAGTTCGAACCTTCTTGGATCTGCGGAGCCCCGATTCCGACATTTACCATGTAATAGTATTGGAACATGGGATAATTGCAAAGATGCTTTTATTGCCAAGTATTTTCCTCCTGCTAAGATCATCTCCCTTAGAAATCAAATTATGAATTTTAAACAACATGATCAAGAACATGTTGCACAAGCTTGGGAGAGGATGAAATTGATGATTAGAAATTGCCCTACTCATGGTTTAAACTTGTGGATGATTATCTAAAATTTCTATGCTGGACTAAACTTTGTGTCTAGAAATCTTCTAGATTCTGTTGCAGGTGTTACCTCCATGGAGGTGACATTATGAAAGGCCACCAAACTTCTGGATAACATCATGACAAACTACTCTCAATGGCATACCGAAAGAGCTCCAACTGGTAAGAAGGTAAATTCTGTCGAAGAAATCACTACTTTGAGTGAAAAAGTGGATGCTCTTATGAAAATGGTTGCTAGTAAAAATTCTCATGTTGATCGCAATGATGTGCCTTTGTCTACTTTTATTGAGCAAAATGATGATGCTATTGATGTGAACTTTATCTCGTGAAACAGTTTCAACAACAATGCATATAGAGGAAATTTCAATGTTGGACCGTATCTCGGTAATTCCTATAATAATTATGGCAACTCTTATGGAAATTCTTATGTAAATTTTTCTATAAATAATAATAGGATATCCTCTGATCTTGAGAACACCATTAAAGAATTTATTAGTTCTGAAAAGATTTTTAATACTATGGTAGAAGAAAAGTTGTATAAAGCTGATGATTTGGCTAAAAACATGGATAGGATTTTTGTTGATGTGGAAACTCTTAAAAATAATACTTTGCCACCCAAGAATGATTTTAATGAGACTATTAAATCCATTCAAATATCTATCAATGAATGCTAGGAGAGAACCGCTAAGTTGAAAGCTAAGCGAGAATTCTTAGAAAAGGCTCTTCCACCCGGTTTTTACCGGAATCATGATGAAGATCTTAAAATGATTAGTACTTCTCTATTGAATCTTTATTTACTAATCTGAAAGTAAATGATAAAGGGACTGAAGATGAGTCAACTTTAGCTAGAAGGCGTCCCGTTTGCTTGGAGGGTGATGATTCTAATGATAAAATTGAAAAAGTGGGTTTGCAGAGGTTAAAACTTTAACTAGTGATGTGCCCACTATCTTGGATTACAAGGACTTTAATTATGAAAGTTTCTCTTTAGTAGAATATATTTCCTTGTTGCAATCATTATTATCTCACCCAATGCTTATGAACAAAATAAATCTTTTACTCAACATATAGTAGAAGCGATGATAAAAGCTTATGATGAGAAACTTGAACTAGAAGTTTCTATTCCTAGAAAGTTGCATGATGAATGGGAACCTACTATCAAAATAAAATTGAAAGAATATGAATGCAATGCGTTGTGTGACCTTGGTGCTAGTGTTTCAACAATACCTAAGCCTCTTTGTGATGTGCTTGGTCTCACCGATATTCAAGATTGTTCCCTAAACTTGCATCTTGCGGATTCTACCATCAAGAAACCTTTGGGTAGAATAAATGATGTGCTTATTATTGCAAATAGAAATTATGTGCCTGTAGATTTCATTGTGCTAGATATTGAATGCAATCCCACTTGTCCAATAATACTTGGAAGACCTTTTCTATGAACTATAGGTGCAATTGTTGATATGAAAGAGGGAAACATAAGGTTCCAATTCCCATTAAAGAAAGGGATGGAAAACTTCCCTAGGAAGAGAATTAAACCGACTTATGAATCTATCATGAGGGCTACTTATGGGTGGAGTGTCAAAGATGACAACACTTGAAACTATGCATTATGCCTAGCTAGGGGCGTAAAACAATAGCGCTAGTTGGGAGGCAACCCAATAGTTACCTTTAATTTTGCTTTTTACTTTCTCTTTGTTTTTGATAACATGATTATTGCCTCTGTAATGATTGTGTTTTTATGTTTAAATTAGTGTTTGTGCCAAGTAAAGCCTTTGGGATGACTTACAAGATGAGTAGAATTGATACGGTGCAAAAACAGAAACTTTAGCATCCAGTGTAGAATTTCTCTGATTTTACTGTAATGTCTTTTTGATCTGAAATTTTTACACAGTATTGCTATACAAATTCTTCAGGTTTTCCTAATTTTTTAGAATTTTTGGATTTACATAAGTATAGGTTCTCTACAGATCTTTATAGACTGTGTTTTTAGACAGATTTTGTTTTTGCGTGCATAGTTTGCTTGTTTTGATGATGCTATGTATTGTATCGGGGGAGCCATGGAGAAGTTAGAATATAGTACCTTATGCAATAATAAAATAAGAATCAATTTATAACAATACCTAAAGTATTTGATATTTTACTATACTAACGGATCTCACGAAGGTTTTGTTTAGTTTTGTGTGCTATCACGATGGATGAAGGAATAAGGACCGACAAGAGCCTAAGCTTGGGGATGCTCCAAAAGGCATCCCCTCTTTCGTCTCAATCCATCGGTATGTCACTTGGAGCTATATTTTTATTCGTCACGTGATATGAGTTTTGCTTGGAGCGTCTTTTGCTTTAGTTTGTTTTTGTTTTAGTTTTCCACAATAATTGTTTGCTGGACACACCCACTTGAGAGAGACACAAGATCACCATGATTTATTAGAATACACTTTGTGCTTCACTTATTTCTTTTGAGTTAAGCAGTTGCTCTAGTACTTCACTTATATCTTTTAGAGCACGGTGGCGTATAGATTTTATAGAAATAATTGCACTCTCGTTCTTCACTTATATTTGTTTGAGAGTTAATAAATAGTGACGGTAATTTTGCATGGGTTATAAGACTAGTCCAAAAATAATAGGTATCCAATGAGTGCATAATCAAAACCACACGTACCACATAAAAGATAAATTGTGGATTAATGATATTGATGTGGTAATGTGAAAGGGCATGAGTGCATGATCATTGGTTAGTAAAAGTATCGTGAATTAGAGGGTGTTAACTTGTTGTTCATCTAAATATTTTTTTAGCATGGTGATGATGTGTGAGCATACTTATTCCTCGTTGAAATCCTAGTGCTGTTTAAGTCAGAGGCGCGCGATAGTTAACTCCTCTCAACCTCCTCCATAGGGGCATGCGAATAGTACTTTGCTTAGAGAGAGCTAATAAAATCTTGCAATAAGCATGTGAGTTCTTTAAGACTAATGTGAATCCATGGATGTACGCACTCTCACCACCTCATATTTGCTAGCCTCTTCAGTACCGTGCATTGCCCATTCTCACCTCGAGGATTAGTGCAACCTTCGCCGGTGCATCCAAACCCCGTGACATGATACACTCTATTGCAAATAAGCCTCATTATATCTTCCTCAAAACAGCCACCATACCTACCTATTATGGCATTTCCATAGCCATTCGGAGATATATTGCCATGCAACTTCCACCGTTACATCATATGACTAGTACTTTCATTGTCATATTGATTTGCATGATCATATAACCTGACATAGTATTTGTGGCAAAGCCACCGTTCATCATTTTTTATACATGTTACGCTTGATCATTGCACATCCTGGTACACTACCAGAGGCATTCATATAGAGTCATACTATATTTTCATGTTGAGTTGTAAGTAAATAAAAGTGTGATGATCATCATTATTAGGGCACTGTCTCAGTGAGGAAAGGATGATGGAGACAATGATTACCCCACAAGACAGGATGAGACTCCAGACGAAAAATAAAAGAAAAAGAAAAAGAAAAAAGGAGAAAGAAAGAAATAAAAAGAAAAAATAAATGAAAGAAAAGAGAGAAGGGACGGTGCTACTACCTCCTTTTCCACACTTGTGCCTCAAAGTGGCACCATGTTCTTCGTATAGAGAGTCTCTTGTTTTATCACTTTCATATGCCAGTGGAAAATTTTCATTATAGAACTTGGCTTGTATATTCTGATGAAGGGCTTCCTCAAATGCCTGAGGTCTTCATGAGCAAGCTAGTTGGATGCACACCCACTTAGCTTCATTTGAACTTTCATACACTTATAGCTCTAGTGCACCCGTTGCATGGTGATGACCCACAAGTATAGGGGATCAATCATAGTCCTTTCGATAAGTAATTAAGAGTCTCGAACCCAACGAGGAGCAGAAAGAAATGATTAGCTTCAGCAAGGTATTCTCTGCAAGTGCTGTGAGTAACAGTAGTAGATAGTTTTGCACCAAGATAGATTGTAACGAGTAACAAGTAACAATAGTAACCTAGGTGCAGCAAGGTATCCCAATAGTTTTTATACCAAAGGACGGGCCAGAAATTATTCTTATATGAAGCAAGCGCTCCCAAGGACACATGGGAATTTCTGTCTAGTCATGTTCATCATGTTTAGTTGATTCGCATTCGCTACTTTGATAATTTGATATGTGGGTGGACCGGTGCTAAGGTGTTGTTCTTACTTGAACAAGCAACCCACTTATGATTACCCCCTCTCGCAAGAATCAGCAACTACGAAAGAAGAGTTAAGATAAATCTAACAATAGCATGAGACGTGTGGATCCAAATCAGCCCCTTATGAAGCAACGCATAAACTGGGGTTTAAGCTTCTGTCACTCTAGCAACCCATCATCTACTTGTTACTCCACAATGACTTCCCTTAGGCCCATCGCATGGTGAAGTGTCATGTATTCGACGTGCACATGACACCACTAAGAGAAGTAAAAACATACATATCATCAAAATATCAAACGAATAGCAACTTCACATGATTACTTATAACAAGACTTCTCCCATGTCCTTAGGAACAATAGTAACTACTCACACATCATCAACATGTTCAAGATCAGAGGTATAATAAAGAAGTTTAAGGATCTAAACATAATATCTTTCACCAAGTAAACCAACAAGCATCAACTACAAGATGTAATCAACACTATTAGGAATCCACAGGTACCAATCTGAGGTTTTGAGACAAAGATTGAATACAAGAGATGTACTAGAGTTTGATATGAGATGGTTCTGGTGAATATGTTGATGAAGATTGGTCCTCCCATGAAGGAGGAAGCGTTGGTGATGACGATGGCTTCGATCTATCCCTCCCGGAGGGAAGTTGCCCCGATAGAATCTCTCTGCCGGAGATCAAAAGGGCCTTTGCCCAGATTTCTGCCTCGAGACGGAGACACTTCATCCCGAAAGTTTCTCTATGATTTTTCTAGGGTAAAACACACCATATAGGAGAAGAGGGGGGTCGGGAGACCTGCTGGGGCCCCACAAGCCATCAGGGCGCACCTAGGGGGTGGGCGTGCCCTGTTGGCTTGTGGCCAGCAGGTGGCCCCCCTCTAGTATATTTTTGACGCAATAATTCTAAAATATTCCATAAAAATTCTCCGTGAAGTTTCAGGTCATTTGGAGTATGGTGATTTTTCTGCCTTTTTCTTGGTTTCCCGGTCCAGAATTCCAATTTCCAGAGATTTCCCTCTTTGTGATGTACCTTGCATATTCAGAGAGAAAATGCATAAGAATTGTATGATAATAAGGAATAATGGACAATAATAACATAAATATCAATCAGAAATCATGATGCAAAATGGGCGTATCAACTCCCCCAAGCTTAGACCTCGTTTGTCCTCAAGCGAAAACTGAACTCGAAAATAATGACCACATGATTTGAGAGAGAGGAGTCGATAAAAATAAAATACGGACATGAGAGCATCATGAATATTAGCAAAGCAGCAGGTTTTCCATCATATAGCTTCTCATAAACAAGTAACGATCTATCCACAACTAAAGAAGTATGAAGCATAAACTTTATTGACAACCAACAAACGGTGCTATTAGTCATTGAGATAATCATAATTCATCATATTCAAGAGAAGAGTCTATGTAAGAGCTTTTATTATAGCAAGTTCACATACTCAACTATCATTTAGCCTTCTATGATTGTCGACACCCATTGCATATTTTTAGGGCTCATGTTTCGGTTGGACACATAGGAAGATGGGGGCTTTATTAGTTGCCACCCAACTCATTTATCTCAAGGATAATGTCAACAATAATGGGTCATGACTCCTACATCCAACTGGATATATATATATCTGGATCTTTCCTCAACACATGATGCTTGCCAGCTAAAGAGTTAATAGGTCAAAATAAGGATAAATATTATTGACTCAAGCACGAAAGTAAATGCTTTAAGAAAGTAAAATATAGGCCCTTTGCAGAGGGAAGCATCGGTTGTCATGCGCTTTTATTTGTTTGGACGTGCGAACTCTTAATGCAAAGGAACGTCACTTTATATTGCCCCTTGTGACAACGAACTTTATTATGCACTCTGTCGCTTTTATTTCTTCGCCATCACTAGATCGTACAAAGCTTATTTTCCCTTACAATAAAAGATCGTACATATTTATGGGCAATTTTTATTGCTTTGTGCACCGATGACAACTTACTCGAAGGATCTTACTCAATCCATAGGTAGGTATGGTGGACTCTCATGGAAACAAACTGGGTTCAAGGGATTATTTGATGCACAAGTAGTATCTCTACTTAGTACAGAAAATTTTGGCTAGCAAAAGATCTAAAGCAAGCACCACATGTTAAAGAATCCATGACAATATAACTTCTATGCAGATGTAAACAATCATGATCATGATGTTGTCTTCCATGTCCAACATCAACACTTGATCATTATATAATATTTGATGGGGGCTCACAATCATAGAAGGTGTCCAAGATAGTGTATTTATATGTGAATCTCCTCTTCTCTATCATAATATTGCATAAATCATATCAATTACTAAGGCTACATTTGTTTTCTCAACATATTTTATCACTTATACCTCTTTCTATGTGAAGTTATTACTCCTCATGGGATTGGCATATGATATTTTCTATTTCTTCCGTTGCCATGCTATGATGATAGGTGCATGAGAGTAAAGCACACAAACTCAACTAATCTTTATTATATAACTCTCACACACGATTACAAGGATAGATAGATCTCAAAGCAAAATCTCTAAGCAAAGCAAATCTGAAATTTTATTTCCCTAAATCATGAAATAGCTAAGGATCGAACTAAAATAGATGGTAATCGTAAAAAAAGTGATGGTGATACGATACCGGGGCACACCTCCCCCAAGCTTGAAGCAAGCCAAGGGTGGTGCCCATACCCATGTACTCAAGTGTCCTTCTTGGGTGATGGTGGTGATGAGGTGATCCTCTTAGCGATGATGCCCCTTAGATATGGATCTCCTCATTAAGCTTGTCAACTTCTCACTTAAGGTCTACATTTTTCTTGCGAAGTTTGTTGGTGATGATCGTTGCTCCTTCCATCAAAGGAGTGTAGGATCGAAAGTAGGTCTAAAGGGGGGGTGATTAGACTACTTGACCAAATAAAAATCTAACACTTTCCCAATTTTAGTTGTTGGCAGATTTTAGCAATTGTAGCAAGTCAAGTTCACCCTACACATGCATGTCTACGAGTATAGCAGCAAAAAGTAAAGACACACAAATGTAAGAGGGTAGGGATAGGAAAATCAAACGCAATTTGGAGACACGAAGATTTTTCCCATGGTTCCGATAAGTGGTGCTATCGTACGTCAACGTTTATGGAGACTTCAACCCACGGAGGGTAACGTTCGCAAGAGTCCACAGAGGGCTCCACCCACGAAGGGTCCATGAAGTAGCAACCTCGTTATTCCATGATGGCCTACGTCCACGGAGGACTAGCCTTACTCGGGGTAGATCTTCACGAAGTAGGCAATCTCCTTGCACTTACAAACTCTTGGTTCAACTCCATAATCACGAAGAAGGAGGCTCCCAAGCGACACCTAACCAATCTAGGAGGCACCACCTTCCAAAAGGTAATAGATGTGGTAGTATGTTGAACTCCTTTCTCTTGTGCTTCAAAAGATAGTCTCCTCAACACTCAATCACTCTCTCACAGATTTGGCATGGGTAGAAGAGATTGATTGGATGGAAAGCAACTTGGGGAGGCTAGAAATCAAGATCCATATGGTTGGAGTGGATGATCTTGACCTCAACACAAGGGTAGGTGGTTCTCTCTCAAAAAATTGGATATGGCAAGTGGGTGTATGTTCTGAGTGCTTCTCTTACGAGTGAGTGGTGGTGGAGGGGTATATATAGGCATCTCCAAAAATCCAACCGTTATAACATTATTGCCCAACTCGGTGAAACCGAAGTGAAACTCGGTTGCACCGACCAGTTCAAAATGTGGCAACTTTCGCGTTTTCAATGAGACCGATTTATGAATCTCGGTGGTACCGATATGGGTGACCTAGGCAGTTACCAAAACTCGGTGAGACCGATTCCTACAAATCAATGGGACCAATTTCAAGAAATGGGTTAACAGAGAGTTGGTCCAACTTCTCGGTGAGACCGATTCTCAAAACTCGGTGAGATTGATTCTTGAAAATGGCTAACAGAGAGTTGGTCACTGGTTTCGGTGGCACCGAAAGGAATGTTGGTAGTACCGAGATGCTAGGGTTTGGTTTGGCTTCTGTCTTGGATAAACTCGGCGGATCCGAATGGGTAGTTGGTGTCACCGAATTTAGACTTTTGGCTTTGGACAGAGGATATGTGTGGGAAAGTGGGTGAGTATTTTTGGTGGCTACCTCTAAGCACTTGAGCAACCAGATCATCATATTTACCTCATCCCCTTTTAATAGTATTGGCTTGTCTATGGACTCAAAGTGATTTCTCACAAAATGTAAAATGTAGAGTCCTTGTTCTTGAAGCATGTCCAATCCTATTCCTTCCTTTCCTTGGGGAGGTTCTCTACACAATCATTAGCCAACCCATCAATGAACTTTTTCCTAAGATACACTTGGTGGAAACATTAGTCCAGTGAAATGTATGTTGTTATTAATTACCAAAACCACCTAGGGAGAAGTTGTGCTTTCAATCTCCCCCTTTTTGGTAATTGATGACAACATGTAGATCAAAGTTTCGATAGGAGATATAATCAATGAATTGCATCGTCGCTTTGAGAAGTATGTAATAAGAAAGAGGTCCCCCTAAATTTGTGCACTATTTAAAATTTGCGTTTGAATGCAATTGCACAATCGATTAGTATCATGGGTCACTCTTCCATGTCACATACAACTTGGTGGTGCGCAAAGATTAATATGAATGAATTGCATAAGTACATCACACCAAACATTAAGTGAATGATCATCATATAGATATCTCAAAGATAGTAAAGTAGTAGCATCACACAAAAGTATATGATCAAACACCGACGAAGTTTTAAACAAACGATAAACCAAATGTTTTTTAAACTGCAGAGAGGAATCAAAATGCAACACACTCTCTCTCTCGAATCCCTATGATCTATAACCTCTCCCCCTTTGGCAACAAGTTACCAAAAAGTTCAAAGCTATAGAGCTAATCGTCGCTCTGGGCATGATCTTCTCCATGAGACAATGAAGCTGCTCCTGTGGCTGTCGACGGAGTCGAGAGAAGAGCATCCGCAAACACTTCGACTGAAGTCCTCTGAGGTGGTGGAGTAGACACTGGAGGTGCAGGAGGAACTGATGGAGCTGTGGAAGGTGCTGATGAGGTAGGCCTCATCTCTAGAGCTGGCACGGTAGGAGTCCTGGCCTGGGTCTTGAACTAAGTGTTGGTCCTGAGAGGTGGACTATAATCATCATCAGAGGAATGAGGGCTAGGTACTGCATCCACTTCCTTCTTGAGTTCATCCACAGTCTTCGTCAGCCCATCCACCTTGTTGTTCATCGTAGTGAACCTATATTCCACTATCCTCTCAAGGCTTTCTTGGTTCAGCAATATGTTCTTGATGTCCTTCTGCATACCCTGAATGGTGTTAATGATAATATCCATTTGCTCGCTCTTGGACCTGGAACCGGAGCACTAGTGGCTCTAGCTGCTACTGCCTCTACCTGTGCAGTAGAAGAAGTAGGATGACTGGGATCCATCACCACAACATTATCCTCAAAGTCTGGCTGAAGTGGCATATGAGGACGATCAAGTGCATACAAATTCTTCTCCAACTTGGAGTTGATGAGTGACGTGGCTTGAGATTGCGTCGGTATTTCCCCAAAGAGGAAGGGATGATGCAGCACATCGACGATAAGTATTTCCCTCAGTTATGAAACCAAGGTTATCGAACTAGTACGAGGATCACCACCACCCAATAAGAAGCACCTGCACACAAATAACAAATACTTGCAACCCGACGCGAAAGAGAGGTTGTCAATCTCCCTACGGTAAAAAGATAGGTTAGGTAGTGATAGATAGGAGAGATAGATCTCTCAAGAACACAAAATAAAAAGAGCAAATAAAATATGCAGCAATATGTTTTTGGGTTTTTGGTTTTGTAGATCTGAAAACAAAGATGCAAAAAGATAGATCTGAAAGCAATATGTTGGAAAAGTAGACCCGGGGGCCGTAGGGTTCACTAGTGGCTTCTCTCATGAGTATAGCACACGGTGGGTGAACAAATTATTGTTGGGCAATTGATAGAAAATAGAATAGTCATGACGATATCCAAGGCGATGATCATTATATAGGCATCACGTCCAAGATAGGTAAACCGACTCCTGCCTGCATCTACCTCTATCACTCCACACATCGACCGCTATCCAGCATGCATCTAGTGTATTAAGTTCATGGAAAAACAAAGTAATGCAATAAGAACGATGACATGATGTAGACAAGATCTATTCATGTAGGAATAGACCCCATCTTGTTATCCTTAATAGCAACGATACATGCGTGTCTTCCTGCCCCTTCTGTCACTGGGAAAGAACACCGCAAGATCGAACCCATCACAAAGCACCTCTTCCCATGGCAAGAAAAATCGATCTAGTCGGCCTAACTAAACCAAAGATTTGAAGAAGAAATACGAGGGTATAACTAATCATGCATATAAGAGATCAAAGAAGACTCAAATAATATTCATGGATAGAAACTGATCATGAACTCAAAATTCATCGGATCCCAACAAACACACCGCAAAAGTTTACATCAAATAGATCTCCAAGAGAACATTTTATTGAGAATCATAAGGGAGAGAGAGGAAGCCATCTAGCTACTGCCTACGGACCCGTAGGTCTATGGTGGACTACTCACGCATCATCGGAGAGGCACCTATGAGGAAGATGAACCCCTCCGTGATGGTGTTTAGATTGGATCTCGAGGTTCTGGAACTTGCGGCGGCTGGAATTGTGTTTCATAAACTCCCCTAGGGTTTTTGGAATATTTGGGAATTTATAGGCATCAGAGGCGGTGGAGAGGGGCCCCGAGGAGGGCACAACCCATCAGGGCGCGCCGGGGCCCCCCTGGCACGCCCTGGTGGGTTGTGGTCTCCTCGTCCCACTTCTTTGGTACTTCTTTGGCCCACTGGGTGTCTTCTGGTCCAGAAAAAATCTCCAAAAAGTTTCGTCGCGATTGGACTCCGTTTGGCATTGTTTTTCTGCGAAGTAAAAAACAAGCAAAAACAACAACTGGCACTTTGGCACTATGTCAATAGGTTAGTCCCAAAAAATGATATAAAGTTGTTATAAAATGATTATAAAACATCCAAGAATGATAATATAACAGAATGGAACAAGCAAAAATTATAGACACGTCGGAGACGTATCAGCATCCCCAAGCTTAATTCCTACTCGTCCTCGAGTAGGTAAATGATAAAAACAGAATTTTTTATGTGGAATGCTGCCTAACATGTTCATCATATTCTTTTCTTTTCTAGCATGGACGTTTGGACTTGTAAATTATTAAAAGCAATAGTCTAGTTTTAACATAATGACTTCAATACTCAAGCATGTCAACAAGCAACCATGTCTTTCAAAATATCAACACTAAAGAAAGTTATCCCAAGCCCATCATGCTTAATCATTGATCCATTCATGAAACACACTCAAATATTAGCTATACCTAATGCTCAAGTACGATCATAGTGCCCCCTAGTTGGTGAATATAAGAGAAGATGGAGACTCCAAGTAAAAATAAAAATTGCATAAAGTAAATAGATGGGCCCTTCGAAGAGGGAAGTAGGGATTTGTAGAGGTGCCAGAGCTCAAAGTTTTAAATTGATAGAGAAATATATTTTGGGTGGCATGCTTTTCTTGTCAACGAAAACGACAAAGTAGCTCACAATACTTTCCATGCTAGATATATCATAGGCGGTTCCTAAACAGAAAATAAAGTTTATTCCTTTTTCCACCAAACTTTCACTTTCCATGGCGGGCCGTATCCACGCTTGCCTTCCATACCAACACTTTCCAAGGAATTTATTATTTGACAACGTAAAGTAAATATTTTTTCATTTTCATTTCGGGAATGGGCATCCCTATTACCGCCGCACTCTCGTGCAATGACAAGTGAATAAACACTCATCTTGAGAATAACACATCTAGCATGGAAAAATATTGGACACCCTCCACTGTTTCATGAGCGGTACGAGCACACAAAAGAGAAAATTTATTTTGAAAATTTAGAGATGGGACATACAAATTTGCTTGGAACGGCATGGAAATACCGCATATAGGTAGGTATGGTGGACTCATAAGGCAAAACTTGGTTTAAGGATTTTGGATGCACAAGTAGTATTTCTACTTAGTACAAATGGAGGCTAGCAAAAAGATTGAGAAGCAACCAAACCAAGAAACAAAAATTCACATAAGCGAGCATTGAGCATAACTAACACCGAATAATGCACCACAAGTAGGATGTAACTTCATTGCATAACTATTGACTTTCGTGCATGCATAGGGAATCACAACCTTAACACCAATATTCCTAATAAAGCACAATTACTCACTAACATGACTCACATATTACTATGATCATGTTTCAAAAACTATTACAAAGAATCAAGTTTAATTTGCCCAATGATCTTCATGAAAGTTTTTATTATATCCTCCTTGGATATCTATCACTTTGGGACTAGTTTCATATATTGCCATTGCTTTTTGGCAAGCTCAAACAAATTTAAGTGAAGCACATGAGCATAAAGATTTCATCTCTCAAAAAGGTATAAGTGAAGCATGAGAGGATTTCTTCAAAATTTACTAACTCTCAAATTAATCTAAGTGAAGCATGACAGTATTTCAACAAAAATTTCCAAGCACACCGTGCTCAAAAAGATATAAGTGAAGCACTAGAGCAATTCTATAGCTCAAAAAGTTTAAGTGAAGCACATAGAGCAATTCTAACAAATGATAGCATAATTTTAGCTTTCTCAAATAGGTGTGTACAGCAAGGATACAAAGGAAAAACAAACAAGCAAAGCAAGCAAAGATACAAGACGCTCCAAGCAAAACTCATGGTATGTGACGAATAAAAATATAGCTCCAAGTAAAATACCGATGGTCGTTAGAAGAAAGAGGGGATGCCACTCGAGGGCATCCCCAAGCTTATTTGCTTGTTACTCTTTGGATATATCGTGGGGGTGCGGTAGAATCCCCAAGCTTAGGCTCTTTTCACTCCTTATTCCTTTATCCATCGTGATCTCACCCAAAACTTGAAAACTTCAATCACACAATACTCAACAAAATCTTCGTGAGATCCGTTAGTATAATAAAGCAAATCACTACTTTAGGTGCTGTTGCAAACCCATTCATATTTTATTATTGCATTATACCTACTCTATTTTAACTTTACCATGGCTCATACCCTTCAATATAACCCATAGATTCATCAAAAGAAGCACACAATGCAACGAAAACAGAATCTGTCTTAAACAGAACAGTCTGCAGTAATATGTACTCTAACCATACTTCTGTAACGCTAAAAATTCTGAAATATTAGAACAACGTAAGGCATTTGTATAGCAACATTGTGTTAAAATTTCAGCTCAATATCACGTTCCAGCAAAAAAAATCATATACTGGACTCAAAGTTTCTGTTTCAGATTCAGCATCACTTCTACTCATCCTATGAATCATCCTAAAGGATTTACTTGGCACAAACACTAAATAAACCATAAAAACACAATCATAACAGAGGCATAATTGTGTCAATACTCAAAAACAGAAAGTAAAAAAAGCAAAAATAAATTTATTCATTGGGTTGCCTCCCACCAAGCGCTATCGTTTTACGCCCCTAGCTAGGCATAACGCATAGATTCAAGTATTGTCATCTTTGGTTTTGGATCCATAGGATGCCCTCATGATTGATTCATATGGTGGCTTAATTCTTGTTCTAGGGAAGTGTTCCATACCCTTTCTTAATGGAAATTGAAGACGAATATTGCCTTCTTTCATATCAATCACGGCACCTATAGTGCGTAAAAACGGTCTACCAAGTATAATGGGACAAGAAGGATTGCAATCAATATCAAGCACAATAAAATCTATGGGCACATAGTTCCTATTTTCAAGAATAAGAACATCATTAATTCTTCCCAAAGGTTTTTTAATAGTAGAATCCGCCAAGTGCAAATTAAGAGAACATTCTTCAATATTGGTAAGACCAAGCACATCACATAGAGATTTCGGAATCGTGGAAACACTAGCACCCAAATCACACAAAGCAAAGCACTCATAATTTTTAATCTTGACCTTAATGGTAGGTTCCCACTCATCATGTAATTTTCTAGGAATAGAAATCTCCAATTCTAACTTTTCTTCAAAAGATTTCATCATGGCATCAACGATATGTTTAGTAAAAGCTTTATTTTGCTCATAAGCATGGGTGAATTCAACATGGATTGCAGCAAAGAAATACATTCAATCAAGGAGCAACTATCATAATTAAAGTCTTTGCAATCCAAAATAGTGGGCACATCGCTAGTAAAAGTTTTGACCTCTTCAAACCCGCTTTTATCAAAAATTTCATCAAGATTTTCACCCTCCAAATTATTGGGACACCTTCTAGATAAAGTTGACTCTACTTCAGTCCCTTTATCATCAATTTTAACATTACTAAACAAGGAATCAATAGAATAAACACCAATCCCTTTAAGATCTTCATCCTTTTTATGAAGGCAATCACTAGAAAATGATTTTCCTAAGATTTCTCTCTTAGCTCTAAGCATAGCGGTTCTTTTCTTACTTTCATCCATAGAGACATAAAAAGCTTTAATATATTCATCCATCTTAGGCACAAAAGCTTTCAACTTGAGATTTTCAACATCATGGGAAATTCTATCAATGCTTCTAGACATATCATCAATCTTATTCAACTTTTCTTCTATCGTAATATTGAAAGCCTTTTGCGCATTGATAAATTCTTTAATATTACTCTCAAGATCAGAGGTGTTCCTATTATTATTGTAAGAAGAATTACCATAGGAATTACTATAATTATTAGAGGAATTTCCAGGAAAAGGCCTAGGATTAAAATTACCTCTATAAGCATTGTTATTGAAATTGTTTCGCGAGACAAAGTTCACATCTACGGAATCACTATTTTGCTCAATCAAGGTAGACAAAGGCACATCATAAAGATCTATAGGAGCATTTTTACTAGCAACCAATTTCATCAAAGCATCAACCTTATCACTCAAAGTACTAATTTCCTCAACCGAATTAACTTTTTTACAGTAGGTGCTCTTTCGGTATGCCATTGAGAATAATTAGCCATGATATTATCTAACAATTTAGTAGCTTCACCCAAAGTAATATCCATAAAAGTACCACCCGCGGTGGAATCTAAAATATTTCTAGAGACAAAATTCAACCCCGCATAAATTTTTTGTATGATCATCCAAATATTTAAACCATGAGTAGGACAATTTCTTAGCATCAACTTCATTCTTTCCCAAGATTGTGCAACATGTTCATGCTCAAGTTGCTTAAAATTCATGATTTGCATCCTAAGGGAAATAATTTTCGCGGGCGGAAAATACTTAGTGATAAAAGCATCCTTGCACTTATTCCAAGAATCGATACTATTGCGAGGCAAAGAGGAAAACCAAATTTTTGCACGATCCCGCAAGGAAAAAGGAAACAATTTCAACTTCACGATATCATTGTCCACATCTTTTTTCTTTTGCATATCACACAATTCTACGAACGTGTTTAGATGGGACGCGGCATCCTCATTAGGATTACCGGCAAATTGATCTTTCATGACAAGATTCAACAAAGCGGCATTAATATCACAAGACTCCGCACTAGTGGTGGGAGGAGCAATCGGAGTACTAATAAAATCATTGTTATTAGTATTGGAAAAATCACACAACTTGGTGTTCTCTTGAGTCATCGTGACTACGCAAACAAGATTGCCAGCAAGGAAGAGATCCGGCAAGAAAAAGGCAAACAAAAAGAGGGCGAATAAAACGGCAAATTGGTGAAGTGGGGGAGAGGCAAATGGCAAATAATGTAATTGCAAGGAGATGAGATTTGTGATTAGGAACCTGGTAGATGATGATGGAGTCCCCTCGACGCCCACGATAGGCACGTACAAGAGACCGCTTCCTCCCCGGCAACGGCGCCAGAAATTCCTTTGACGTGGCTTGAGACTGCGTCGGTATTTCCCCAAAGAGGAAGGGATGATGCAGCACAGCGACGGTAAGTATTTCCCCCAGTTATGAAACCAAGGTTATCGAACCAGTAGGAGGATCATCACCACCCAATAAGCAGCACCTGCACACAAATAACAAATACTTGCAACCCAACGCAAAAGAGAGGTTGTCAATCTCTCTACGGTAAAAAGATAGATTAGGTAGTGGTAGATAGGAGAGATAGATCTCTCAAGAACACAAAATAAAAACAGCAAATAAAATATGCAGCAGTATGTTTTTGGTTTTTTGGTTTTGTAGATCTGAAAATAAAGATGCAAAAAAATAGATCTGAAAGCAATATGTTGGAAAAGTAGACCCGGGGGCCGTAGGGTTCACTAGTGGCTTCTCTCATGAGTATAGCACACGGTGGGTGAACAAAATACTGTTGGGCAATTGATAGAAAATTGAATAGTCATGACGATATCCAAGGCGATGATCATTATATAAGCATCACGTCCAAGATAGGTAAACCGACTCCTGCCTGCATCTACCTCTATTACTCCATCGACCGCTATCCAGCATGCATCTAGTGTATTAAGTTCATGGAAAAACGGAGTAATGCAATAAGAATGATGACATGATGTAGACAAGATCTATTCATGTAGGAATAGACCCCATCTTGTTATCCTTAATAGCAACGATACATGCGTGTCTTGCTGCCCCTTCTGTTACTGGGAAAGAACACCGCAAGATCGAACCCATCACAAAGCACCTCTTCCCATGGCAAGAAAAATCGATCTAGTCGGCCTAACTAAACCAAAGATTCGAAGAAGAAATACGAGGCTATAAGTAATCATGCATATAAGAGATCAAAGAAGACTCAAATAATATTCATGGATAGAAACTAATCATGAACTCGAAATTCATCGGATCCCAACAAACACACCGCAAAACTTTACATCAAATAGATCTCCAAGAGACCATTGTATTGAGAATCATAAGAGAGAGAGAGGAAGCCATCTAGCTACTGCCTACGGACCCGTAGGTCTATGGTGGACTACTCACGCATCATCAGAGAGGTACCTATGAGGAAGATGAACCCCTCCGTAATGGTGTTTAGATTGGATCTTGAGGTTCTGGAACTTGCGGTGGCTGGAATTGTGTTTCGTCGACTCCCCTAGGGTTTTTGGAATATTTGGGAATTTATAGGCATCAGAGGCGGTGGAGAGGGGCCCCGAGGAGGGCACAACCCATCAAGGCACGCCGGGGCCCCCCTAGCGCGCCCTGGTGGGTTGTGGTCACCTCGGCCCACTTCTCCGGTACTTCTTTGGAACACTGGGAGTCTTCTGGTCCAGAAAAAATCTCCAAAAAGTTCCGTCATGATTGTACTCCGTTTGGTATTGATTTTCCGCGAAGTAAAAAACAAGCAAAAAACAACAACTGGCACTTTGGCACTATGTCAATAGTTTAATCCCAAAAAATGATATGAAGTTGTTATAAAATGATTGTAAAACATGCAAGAATGATAATATAACAGCATGGAACAAGCAAAAATTATAGATACATTGGAGACGTATCAATGAGCATCTGAATGTAAGGTGCACATCCACAAGATCGTTTTTGGTCAGCAGCTATCCTCTTGATTGTCTCAACAATCAGATCCATCACTCTAATCCTGGTGTGGGTGTCTATGTGGTGCAGCATGTTTATGGAATACCCTCTGATCATCTTATCATCTCCAGACTTGGGCATCAAGGTGTACCTCAAGATGGTGTTAGTTGTGGGAAGTCCTTCTTGGAAATGATAGACAGAGCCAAATTTATGTGAATGCACATGAGTGGCTGGAATCTCCTTGTACATATTTGCCATAGAATTGTGACTCATTTTGGCTTCAGCATAGACATTCAAGTCTCCTTCTTGTACCTGTGGGGCTCCTAAGATGGTAGCCCACTCATCAACAGTGGATCGGTACCTGACTCCCCCAGTCATCCATATGATTCTGCCATCTGGGTAGAAGTGAGTAGTAGAGTAGAACCGCATGATCATCTCATCGTTCTAGGCAGTGAACTCTCTCCCAACAAATCTCTCAATGTCAATGCACTTGAAGTTATCTTGCACACTGGGAAAGTAATCCTCATTCTCCTTGATATAGGCCTAGTCAACATATCTCATGTCACTGATAGCTGGGCTCTTGTCCAAAAGGACAGTCTCATAGAAATCATGTTGTTCCTTGGTGTAGAATCTGTCATCTACAACAGTCTTCCTTATGGATGCATAGGGATCATTAGCTCACCACAATCTCAGTCATGCATCCTTTCTCTTCTTCATATCTTCATCTACTGGGTGAGCATCATTGTGCAATGGCAAATGTGGTCTTAGCTTCCTCAGAACTAAAAGATCATCCTCTTCTTCCATGGTGGAAGTATCTTGTTCTTAGCTGCAAGAGGGATGTCCATGGTAGTCTTCTTAGACTTAGGAGTTGCAGGCTTCTTGGGCTCAGATTTCTTGCTCTTTGAAGGAGCTTGCTTGGGCATGACATCAGCAAGCAATTTCTTCCTCTTGGATGGAGGAGCTTTGCAGCTGGCTCTTCCTCCTCCTCCTCTTCCTCAGCCTCTGCTGGGTCTTCATACATGGAAGTAGGCCTACCAATGACATGCACAATCCTCTTCCTAACTCTCTTATCTCTCCTGCCATCTTTGGCAAAGATTTCCTTGGAGGCTCAAGTGAAAATGAAGTGTTTTCCCTGGCACTCTCAGGTGCTCTCATAGTTTCAGAGCTAGCATACTCTTTCCTGACAGTCCTCTTAGCTGAGGTGGCCTCTGAAGTAGACTTCTTTGCAGTCTTGTCTTTCTTGTCTTGCTGCTTCTTGGCAAGAACTTCCTCTGTCACAAAGTCTGAATCCTCCTCATTTGAATTTAGCTTCCTTCTAGCCCTGGTGGCAGCCTTGGGCAGCCCATGAGAATTTGGGGTGCCTGGTTCTTCTGAAGAAGAAGAACTGGCATCTGGGCTTGTGCCTAAACTCATGCCAACTTCCCTCTCCCTGAAGTCATTCTGGCTATTATCAAAACCTGACATGATGACCCTATGAATAAAGCATAGAAGAGCAGAGGGGTTGAGCATCACAAAACACAGAGAATTTTCTCAAATTTGAACTTAGAATCTTAAGTTTAATCTTCATCAGAAGAAGAGCTGGCATCTGGGCTTGTGCCTAAACTCATGTCAACTTCCCTCTCCTTGAAGTCATCCTGGCTATTATCAGATCCTCACATGCTGACCATGTGAATAGAGCATAGAAGAGCGGAGGGGTTGAGCATCACAAAACACAGAGAATTTTCTCAAATTTGAACTTAGAATCTTAAGTTTAATTTTCAGCGGAAGGGATTTCGGTTCCACCGAGTCCAAAATTTCAGAGCCACCAGGACAGACAACTTCCTTAACAGAGACTTGGCAGCGGTCTCACCGAAGCTGTTCTCAGTAACCCTAAAACCAAAATCGGTAGAACAGATTTTTATGACTCGGTGACACCGAGATTCAATCTACGGACGGTTAAAACTTAAACTCCATCATTCTCTAATCTAATGGAGTTTATCGAGGATGGAGATTGTTCACAAGGTGGGAAGAAGATGGAACATCTTCTTTTGCACATGAATCGGACAAAGGAGTGCAAAGAATTTTGAGGTCGTAACCCTAACTTGGCGACGGCCTCCTACGGCGGCGACGGTGGGGGCGAATTCCATCGACGGGGAGGACTTCCTGTGGTGCAGATGCACGGGAGTGACAGCTAGGGTTTGCGGGGACCACGGGGTTTGAAGAAGTGATTTCAAAAACCGGTTCCGCTGAGTATATGTATCCCATAGCTGTCGGTGACACCGGTTCTAAAATATCGGTGCCACCGAGTTCCTCTACTATCATTTGATAGGGAAACTCGGTGAAGCCGAGATTATGGAATCGGTGCTACCGAGATTCTCAAAATCAGATCAACCTTAGGCTTTGGTGGAACCGAGATTTTGAGGTTGGTTACACCGAGATTGCACTGGGGAGGTTTTGGAAGTCAGCTCTTAGCGAAACGGAACTTCGAGTGCTCCTCACACAAAGGGTTCGAGAAGTTCTTGCTCAAATTTTGTGATGAAGCAGACATAGAATTTGAGACGAGAAAGCATAGATAGCTAGAGGGAGGTTACTAGGCATTCTTGCATATCCAATTGGCCAAAGAAAAACTGAAAGCCAAATAACAACAATTGGATATCCTCGAATGAGTAAAGATATGCACACTAGCATGCTCACACAATAAATTGTCAAATGAAATATGGCAAACATGCAAAACCACTCTAGTATCTACCAAGCACTTTGGCGATGACGGAGTCATCTATATATGAGTATATTGACTTAGGATCCAAGTAAGAATACTTGATCATAGGTCATACTCATTGTTTAAGCACAAGTGGGGTTGCCACTTTTACATAAAGCATTTAATGTGTTCACATCCTTAAGAGATGCTTTAACTCAAGTCTTAGAGTAAAGCTCCCCCTTGGTGTGAAATCCCCCCTTAAGAAGGATAAACTAACCTTGGGTTTGTCGTAGAAGACTTCATGTGGGTGAGGTAGTAGTGGATGCTCATTGTTGATGATCATCTTGAGTTGGGAGCAATCCTCGTTGTTTTCTTACTCTTCTCACCTACATGGGTTAGTCCCACACAAGAGACAAATACAAGGATATCTATGGACATGGAGTGCAATGTATACATGATGATGTCCATGGATTCATTAATTAACTTGTCCCTTGCTTACCTTTGAGGGAATGTGTGACTCCTTGAACTATTGCATAAAGTTGGAGTTGATTGCAAATAGTCCTAGCACTACTGCAGGATGGTCCAAAGATGACACATCAATCAGAGACCCTTCGACGAAACTGTTTGCGATGCATGAATCGCAAATGGTATAGTTCAAGCTCCGTCGCTAATGACACGAACTGTGTGCGAAGGTGGATCCATCAAATACGATTCAGAAAGTAGTTGTGTGTGCGATCTATGGTAGACAGTTTGTTCTTATGAACCGTTTGTGATTAGCTAAGATAACAAAAACAGTTAGCAAAACTACATACGTGTGCGAAGTACGGCATACAGTTCACTCGGATAAACTGTGTGCGCTGATACAGCAGAACACAAACGACTCGGCATAACAAGATGTGTGCGATATACAGCAAACAGGTGAGTAATGAGAATCGTGTGCAAACACCAGAAATAACCCAAACGATTCATACTGACAAGCTATGTGTGTTGTGGGCAGACGGTTGCTGCCAAATAATTGTCAGCGATAGATGAAATCATTACCGATGCTACGTTGGGAAGCGTCGTTTGCCTGTATTAATATCGCAGTCGTTTTATTATTTTGACGCGTGTGCCTCCACATCAGTCCGTCCTCCTCTCACACGTCTTGTCACCGCGTTACCGCCCGAGGATTCCAGTGCATGCTTCGGCACTGCTTTTGGCCACGCGCCCGCTCGATGATCCCGTTCCTGCGCACAACCGCGCAGCTTCCTGCGCACAAAACCGTGCTACGGCTCTAGCTTCCCGCCCGGCTCGGTGAAATCCCCAATGCTTGTCGGCCTGCTATATAAACCCTCACGGCCGGCGACTCCACATTGCCTTCATATCCACGTAGCTTGTCTAGTTTGCTTCTCCCCCAATCGCCAATGGCACCGGCCGTTCGTCGTCGCCCAGCCACTCCGCCAGAGGACAGCTCCAGCTGGGAGGCTTCACCGCGTCGGCGCGGCAGTCCTCTGAAGCGTGTAGTGCACGTGACATCCCTGGTGGGTGTGCACACGCCACCAACTACACGCTCCACCATCGCTGCTGCTACTTCTTGAGAATGCGTTGGTTTTCCCTTGAAGAGGAAAGGGTGATGCGGTAAAGTAGATAAGTATTTCCCTCAGTTGTTGAGAACCAAGGTATCAATCCAGTAGGAGATACAAGCAAGTCCCCAATAGATGTACCTACACAAATAATCAAACACTTGCACCCAACGCTATAAAGGGGTTGTCAATCCCTTCACGGTTACTTGCAAGGATGATATCTGATAGAGATAGACAGATAGGATTGCTAGAACGGAAATTAAACTAAAAGTAAAAAGATTGCAGCAAGATATTTTTGGTATTTTTGGTTTATAGATCTGAAAATATATTATGGAAAATAGACCCGGGGGCCATAGGTTTCACTAGAGGCTTCTCTCATGAAGGCAAATAATATGGTGGGTGAACAAATTACTGTCGAGCAATTGATAGAAAAGCGAATAATTATGAAGATATCCAAGGCAATGATTATGCATATAGGCATCACGTCCGTGTCAAATAGACCGAAACGATTCTGCATCTACTACTATTACTCCAAACATCGACCGACTCCTGCCTGCATCTAGAGTATTAAGTTCATGAAGAACAGAGTAACGCATTAGGTAAGATGACATGATGTAGAGGGATAAACTCAAATAATATGATGAAAACCCCATCTTTTTATCCTCGATGGCAACAATACAATACGTGCCTCGCTACCCCTACTTTGTCACTGGGTGAGGACACCGCAAGATTGAACCCAAAACTAAGCACTTCTCCCATTGCAAGAATTACCAATATAGTTGGCCAAACCAAACCAATAACTCGAAGATACTTGCAAAGATATGAAATCATGCATATAAGAATTCAAAAAAGACTCAAATAATATTCATAGATAATCTGAACATAAACCCACAATTCATCGGATCTCGACAAACACACCGCAAAAGAGTATTACATCGGATAGATCTCCATGAAGATCATGAAGAACATGGTATTGAAGAACAAAGAGAGAGAAGAAGCCATCTAGCTACTAGCTATGGACCCGAAGGTCTGTGGTAAACTACTCACGCATCATCGGAGGGGAAATGGAGTTGATGTAGATGCCCTCCGTGATCGAATCCCCCTCCGGCAGATTACTGGAAAAGGCTCCAAGATGGGATCTCACGAGAACAGAGGCTTCCGGCGGCGGAAAAGTATTTTCGTGGCTCTCTTTAGTATCCAGGGAATATTTGGGAATTTATAGGCCGAAGAATAGGGTTAGGAGGGCTGCCGTGGGGCCACAAGCTAGGAGGGCGCCACCCCCTAGGGCGCGCCCTGGTGGCTTGTGACGCCACGGCATGTCTCCTGCCTTCATCTCCAAGTCTGGCAGGTTTCTTCTGGTCCAAGAAAAATCATTCCGAAGATTTTATTCCGTTTGGACTCCGTTTAATATTCCTTATCTGCAATACTCAAAAACTTGGAAAAAAACATAAACTGGCACTAGGCTCTAGATTAATAGGTTAGTCCCAAAAATAATATAAAATAGCATATTAATGCATATAAAACATCCAAAACAGATAATATAATAGCATGGAACAATCAAAAATTATAGATACGTTGGAGACGTATCAGCTGCCCAAAGGCAGCTGCTGCCGGTGGCCGCCGTGGCCGCCACCACGGCGGCAGCCGCCAGGGCCGCCACCCCACCGTCATCCGTCTTTGCCACGACCCCGCCGTCAGGCGGCGGGGTCATCACCCGTGCTGCCACCGCGGCCCGAATGCGGGAGGTGGAGTCCGCCAAAGGTCCGCCGTCGCGCTTCTGCGTCGCAACCCTTGCGTGCTACATCTACTTCCAAGAGAAGGAGGTGGAGCGCCAGGTCGCGCACGCGAAGAAGCTCACCGACGCCGTGGCCGCAGGAGAAGCCGCAGCGGCGGCGCGGAATGCGGAGATCTACGTAGAGTCCCGTTGCTTCGAGGAGGGGCGTCTTGAGTGCCGGAGGGTAGCACTGGCAGGGAACGGACACGACTCCACCAACTCGTTGGCAGGCTCCTCCTCCACTTGCTCTTACTGAGCGCGCTCGATTCTACTGGAAGTAGTACATAGCCCCTCCGTAGTACTAGTATTAAGGGGCTATTTTGTTCGGTTCATCTAACTATAGATATGGTTGAACTGCACCATGTACTTTAAATTAGCTAGTATATATAGTTGAACTAGCTATTTCAGTACATGGTTGGCAACAATTGGGGAAAAGTTTGTTCGGTTCAGCTTTCGAGTTGAACTGTATTGTACAAAGACCAGTGCTTAATGTATGAATGAAATCCATGATTAAAGTGAATTTCTGTTGCAAAATTACACCCTAATTGTGATTTTGTTCCTGCAAAACTTGACAAATGCCAGTGCTACAATGTTGACAAATGCCGGTGTTACTAGATCGAAAGATGCCAATATTTCCGATTTGACACATGACAATTTACCCAATATTATAGATGCAAATCTTCTCGGATTGTCTGTACTAGGCACACGGATCATATTCGAGAAACGTTTGCGATGACGCATTGCACCAATCCTTCTTGCCAATATTTTGACTTGGCTTACGGGCGAAGGAAAGATAGTTGTCGATCTGCAAACGGGTATTCAACCTGAACCGTTTGTGATGAGTGTTTATTCAGATAAAACTATGATGGTTTTTTGTTTGCTATGTAAATTCAGAGATAATTACTTAGTTCATCAAACCATAGATTTCATTTAGTCAAGCTTTCACTTTACATTCATACAATCGAGATACAATATAAAGAAAACTAGTTGCGGCAGCGGTAGCGGCCTCCTGCGGCGGCGTTCTCGTGCCCCGGGGCGCAGTTGTACAATTCTTCAAATGAGACCAGAATGTTATGGACTTCACAATCAAAGAGCCGGTCGTCGCACGATCGATGGGCACGGGGCCGGGGGGCGGCGACTAGCAGTGCTGCGAGAAAGCTGTCGACGGCGGCGGACCAATCCGCTAAGGGGGCCGTGACGGGTGCACGCGTGCGCACGGGCACGGGCGCGATGGGTGCAGGCACGCGCAAGGGGTCAAGCGCCGTGGGTGCGGGCACGCGCACTGGGATCGGCATGGCATGTGCAAGGGCGTGCACGAGCACGGGGGCAGGAGGAGGCGCTGGCGCTTGCACGTACACGAGCTCGCGCGGGTCGGCAGGGACCTCCCTGACGCCCGTGGTTTTGAGCGCTGCGATGATGCTGGGCAACCAGCCCGTCAATGCCATGGGGATGGTTGTTGGCGCGGGCGCGGTGATGGTTGCTAGCGAGTGCGTCAGGGCAGCTTCCGCTGCGGCATGTAGCTCTTCCAAGGCCATGTCCTTGGCGTCCCATTCATCGTTATGTTCTATCTCTTCCGGCTCGGTGTCAACTTCACCAAACCGGAAGACTAGTGGCATATGATCCTTCTGCCCCATGGCGTAGGTCACCGTGGAGGTCTGAAGATGGAGGGGAATGTGAGGCGAAGATATATGGAGGATTGTGAGTGAGTGGGCAGTAAAGCCGCCTATTAAATAGCGGCTCGGGCGCCATTGATGGACAGGTTGGAAGCGAGGAGGGCGGATACGGAGGTCAAAGGGCTCGCTTCCCGGTGAGCCTTCGGCGTACTGCCCGCACGACTCCCGGTGAGCCTGCGCAGCGGAGGCCAGCTCGCACGCCTCCTGTCAACTCAAGCAGCTGCTCGCACGACACCTCCTAAGCCCTAGCCAATAAAAGAGTGCGATGCCTGGCAGCACGTAAGGGCAGTAGAACGCCAACGGTTTGAAAATAATGCAACCGTTTGCGTGGAAACGTGACAGTTCTTTGTTCCAAAAAGCTTTTGTTCGCTATTAATGACACAAAAAATAGCACATCATGTTTGTGCTATATAATGACACCATGCCCAATTTCTTGAATTTTGTGTGAGTTCTAGATTTACTATAATTTAACGTAATATTCTCAATGTTGGTTCTATAAGAAAATATATATTAAAAACGAGTCTCAAATAGGAAAACAAAATGCTATGACGCCTTTATGTGCCATGTTCATGATACCATGCCAAGTTTCATGAATCTTCTCACAAGTTTTTGATTTACATGATTTAAAACCTGAGTTTCTCAATGTTTCTGTGGCCGAGCAAGGACCCCGAGATGTTTGAAATTCATTCACCTATCTTGCATGGGACCTAAAGATGCATGCACACTAATATGGTTTTCAACCCATTTTGATGCACCGGACCTTATGATTGTAGTTCGGATTTGAATTATGGATATTAAATAATGCATATAAAAGTCAATTAATGTATAAAAAGGTCAAACGAACCATGTATAATTTCATATTTTGGCACGACACTCTCGTTTTGGTATATGTTGCCTATAGAAATAGTTCAGGACGAGAAGAGGCGGCGGATGTCGATTCGCCCACCTAAGGTGACACATTCCATATCGAAACAACAAAGCTTCCCGTGAGAAGCTGTGGTTTGTGAGGGGCTTATGCCAAAATTGTCCCAAATTGGATATTATTTTACCATGGCAGAGATGAGCCATGCATGTCATGACACCATGCCAAGTTTCGTGAATTTTCTGACGAGTTTTTGATTTACACATGATTTAAAACCCGAGTTTCTCAATGTTTCTGTGACCGAGCCAAGACCTCGAGATGTTTGAAATTCATTCCCATATCTTGCATGGGACCTAAAGATGCACGCACACTTATATGATTTTCAACCCATTTTGATGCACCGAACCTTGTGATTGTAGTTCGAATTTGAATTATGCACGTTAAATAATGCATATAAAGGTCAATTAATGTATAAAAAGGCCAAATGAACCATGTATAATTTCATATTTTGGAAAGACACTCTCATTTTGGTATATGTTGCCTATAGAAATAGTTCAAGACGAGAAGAGGCAGCGGATGTCGATTCGCCTATGTAAGGTGACACATTCCATATCGAAACAACAAAACTTCCTGTGATAATCTTTGGTTTGTGAGGGGCTTGTGCCAAAACTTGTCCCAAATTGGACATTATTTTACCAGGGCACATATGAGCCATGCATGTCATGACACCATGCCAAGTTTCATGAATTTTTTGACTAGTTTTTGATTTACACATGATTTAAAACCCGTGTTTCTCAATGTTTGTATGGACGAGCCAAGACCGCGAGATGTTTGAAATTCATTCCCATATCTTGCATGGGATCCTAAAGATGCATGTACACTTATATGGTTTTCAACCCATTTTGATGCACCGTACCTTGTGAATGTAGTTCAAATTTTAATTATGCACGTTAAATAATGCATATAAAAGTCAATTAATGTATAAAAAGGCCAAACGAACCATGTATAATTTCATATTTTGGAACAACACTCATTTTGGTATATGTTGCCTCTAGAAATATATAGTTCAAGACGAGAAGAGGCAGCAAATGTCGATTCGCCCACATAAGGTGACGCGTTCCATATCGAAACCATAAAAGCTAGCTTCCCGTGAGTGGCTAAGGTTTGTAAGGGGCTTGTGCCAAAACTTGTCCCAAATCAGACAATTTTTCATCAGGGCACATATGAACCATGCCATGACACCATGCCAAGTTTCATGAATTTCTGACGAGTTTTTGATTTATACATGAATGTGAAACCAAGTTTCTCAATGTATGTGGCCGAGCCAAGACCCCGAGATGTTTGAAGTCCATTCCCATATCTTGCATGGGCCCAAAGTAGCCATGGACACTTATATGATTTTTCAACCCATTTTGATGCACCGGACCTTGTGATTTTAGTTTAAATTTTAATTATCCACATTATATGCCTAGAGAACTCAATTAACGTATGAAAATGAGAAAAGAACCCTGAATAATTCCATATTTTATCAAGAAACTCTTACTGGTCCGAGTTGCCTCTAACAAAAGTTCATGGCGAGAAGATGAGCGGATGTCGTTTTGCCCACGTAAGGTGACGTGTTCCTTATCGGGACCACAAAGATTGCAGTGACAAGCTCCGGTTTGTAAGGGACTTGTGCCTAAAATTGTCCCAAGTTGGACAGTTTTTTTACCATGGCACATATGTGCCATGTCATGACAACATGCCAAGTTTGTAGAATTTCTGACGCGTTTTGGATTTACACTAATTTAAAAACCAAGTTTCTCAACGTTTGTGGCCGAGCCAAGATGCCGAGATGTTTGAAGTTCATTCCAAATTCTTGCCCGTGACCTAAAGATGAAGCCATGGCCACTAATATGATTTTTCATCCCATTTTGATGCACAGACATTGGGACGATAGTTCAATTTTGAATTATACACATTAAATGTCTAGAAAACTCAATTAATTTATAAAAATGCTAAACATACCCAGAATAATTCCATGTTTTAGCATGACACAGCTATTGGTCAGTGTTCACTGCAGATAAATCTTATTGCAATCCAAACACCATCCTTTGTCGAAGTAAACTCGTTTTTTGTTTTCAAAATATTTTGAAAATCAAGTCTTTCATAAAAAGTTCACGTTCATGAATCGTGTGTGATCCAGTACAAAATATCTTGGGCCAATCCTCATAATACATGGCTTAGGCCGGAAGCTTCGTCGGCTGCAGTACACCGCCGGCCAGTTTACCTCACCGACTCCTCAGACCATTTTACTTTTCAATCGTCGCCGGTGAAAGATGGGGATGTGGATCCCCATAGAGAGGGCAATTTCGGTAACCGACTCTGGCCCAAGCGCGGCCGCATCAGCCATGAGCACGCTCTCAACATGCTTGAACGCGGCGGCTACCTCCGACAGGGCGGCTGTAGCAACCGAAAGGGCAACTGCTGCAGCTGAGAGGGCGGCAACAACAACCGCGACGGGGATAGCAAATGGCGAGAATGGCACATCAGCTATCAGTTCCTCGGCGGTCTCCGTAGCCCTGATGGTGGACGCCCAGTCCCATCTCGAGGCTGCCCACGCCCATCTCGTGTTGGTCACTTCACAAATCACATCTTCCTTCTCCGACATCGGTCGACAACCCACGTCCGTTGAGTTGGTGATCGCTGAGTGTGTTTGAGAAGGCGTCCGTTCGTCGACGGCCTCCCTAGCCAAGATTGTGGCCGTCCATGCCCGAAGCAAGGCCACGCACACCCGGCTCATGGCGGCCTTATCCAAAGAGATGGTGGACGAAGACTGCGAGATGCTGGAGTATGTGGCGATGGATCCCGTGGATCTCCTTTCCCCGGAGGTCGTCGAGCGGGAGCTGGTCATCGAGGAGGCGGCGGAGATCGACGAATGCCAGGTGGAATATTAGTCTCTGTCTGGAGCGATGGTGTTTTGTTAGAGTAATGTTTAGGTCAACTAACTAATGTTTATGAGTTGCTCGATTAAGTAAGTGCGGACAGTGTTGTAGGCTCTTTTGTATAGTACTCAAATTTGCAAGTGTTGTTAAATTAAGCAATAACGTCGATGACCAATGTAACGAGGGAAATTTGGACCAAAATTTGCCGCCATATCCCCATTTTCTCTTCCAAAAGAACATGAAATGCAAGTACCATGTGCAATGTAGTATCCGATATCTTTCGTCGGAAGCTTGGAGACCAAAATTTCAACGTTTAGTCTCATCACACATGGGATAAATTGTAGGATACGTTTGTGTTGTTGAATATCGCACACAGTTATGGTAAAGGTACCGTGTCCGATGTGACTGTACGCGCTACTTTTTCGCCGCACCGAACGAAATTTTGGGCTGCCGCGCAAATATCTACCTTCCCCGCTCCTCGTACCAACCAAAAGCCACATTTCCCCTATTTCCCCCTTCCTTTCCTAAGTTCAAACCTTTACTGCTTGCTTGCAGCGCTGCCTCCTAACCAGCGACGCTCCTTCTTGCTGCTCGACCTCCTCCATCTAGTCATAGTCAGGTAATCCACACCTTCCCCATACCCCCTCCCCATCCACCCCTTGCTCCTCCATTCCACATGCCCCGACCACCGGCGCGACACATTCCACCAAAATCACAGGACCCCCCCCCCCCCAACATAATCGCCGCCGAAAGACATGGTGCATGCAGTATAGCCAGGATCTCAAGGAGCACCTAGCAGCGGAGAAGCAAATCGCGACCGCACGCGCGGATGAGGCTGCGATGGCTGCCATGTGCTGACCCCCGGATCTTAGAGCAGCACCTAGACCTCGAGGCCACCATCGATGCCTCGCGCGCGGATGCCGCCACACGGTTGGCTGCTTTGAACAACAGCTCGTTGTGTTTTCTCGAGGGCTCCACTGTTGCCTTCGACGATGACTACGAGTTGTTTTCTCTGCGTGCCCATGCTTTCCTCAACTCTAGAGCCAGCAAGTTGGTGCCCGGACAAATTGAGGCAACTCACCACTACAAGGAGGGCACCCACGATGTGGAGGCCTCGCCCTCGTCCAAGCCCATCGTTATCGATATCTCCAACGACGAGGAATATCTTATTTTTAAGATTAATTACTAATGACCTGTGTTCAGTTAGCTACGCCTGTTACGCATGTTTGTTTTACGTGTTGCATGTGCTGCTCCTGCCTTTCCTTAAGAAATTCTAGTGAAATATGCAATGTAATGCTACCATGCAATCTGACCGTCTACTATGTTCTATTGTGCAATGTGATGCTCAGTTAACTGTTTGGTTTAGTTGTTTTGGTGATCATCTGCAATGTGATGTTCGATTATTGTTGGTACAATTTTGTTTTGTTATGCATGTGAAACATACAATTGCTATATTTCATAGTTCTTAGCACGCTTGGCTTTTCCATGTGGCTTGAATTCATATGTTGGATCTGCAATGCGTTTATTTTTTATTAACATACTTTACTGATAGCACGCCAAATCTCACTTAAAACATGATCAATATCTATTCTTAAACACGTTACAGGGGGAACAATGGGAGACACTGAGGTTTACCATCGAGGTTTGCACTTTCATGATCCTTTGGCTAATAGCACATTATTGTGCAATTGCAGGAACCATTCTAATATTTAGGTTTCTAACAATAATTTGGTCTTGCACATGTAGGTCCCGCCGTAAGAGGTTTAGACCCACTGTTCGACCCATTTTGCATGTGCGGAAATGATGTGTTCATGAATATCAGTCAAAACAAGAAACTCAGAAAGATTGTTAAGATAAAGAAACTTGCGACGAAAAACAACAAGCTATTTGTCTGCACAATGAAGAAGACATCAGTGAACTATAGGATGGTACTATCTCTTTTACCTTGTCTGTTTTCCCTTTGTGACATTTCAATTTTTTGAAACGAAATTTATGCATATCTTTGTTTCCCGTCCTTTCCAAAGCAGTTCATCGATGAGTACGTCTCAAACCACATGTATGGTCAAGAGGCGAGGAAGATATTCATACAGCACCCACGGTATAATCTTGAAGTCTTCCTCAAGAGGATGAAGGATGGGCAGGCAACCATCCACACGCACTGGCATAAAGTTGCAAGAACCTTCGACATCAACGAATGCTCAATATTTGCCTTCCGCTTAAACGGTTTTCTAGACAAAATTCATCTGTCTATTTACCGTATATGATGCTATTTTCCAAAGGTTTTAGATGTTGCATGTGAAACTCGGTCCTGTCGTGTAATTGGGTAGCTAGGTAGTATATGCCTATATGATGGTGTACTCTGATGTATTTCAAATATGAAATCCTAGTTGCCGTAATACGAAATGAAATATATTGTGTGCTTGATATGAAGTGTCAATTTGTTTACTATCTAGATTATAAATAATAGAGCAATTAGCATGATTATTGGGGTTTCATATTGCAGAAGGTTTGTCATAGAACACCGTCAGCGATGACCTCAACAAACCCACACGGTTTATGGAAAATTGGCGTGTTGGATCTGTGAACAATCACACATGACTTCCGGGCGCAAACTGTGTGCGTTAGAACACCCATTCGCAAACGTTTTCACATAAAATGTGTGTGTGATGGACAGCCCTATGCCAAACAGTTTCTTCTAGGCACCGTGCGTGATGGCCACCCCTAACACATACGATGTTATGCAGAAAATTGTGTGTGATGTACAATATGAACGGATATGTACGTTTGGGATTCACCGTGTGGGATGCTAAGCGCATCTCACATGACTTCCCAAAAATACATGTTTGTGATGCCCCTTCCAAAAGCAGACGACATAATTTTGCCTATCGTGTGTGACCGGGAGAAGGCATTGCCAACGGGTTTTCTGTGTCATGTGGGATAGCCCCCCCCCCTATCGCCCACACATGCAAGGCGACGGTTTGAGACTATGTCACGGAAAGGGGTTAAAAAGTGTTTGTATAGCAGGCGCCTGCACTAGTGTTGCCAATAATGAATGTGAGTGAATTTCATTGGCGGAGTCACCCCTCAAGAACTTCTCTAGTTCTTCTTCTTGGGGACCCACATCAAGTTGATGGGAATCCTTGGGGTTGAAGTAGCACTAGTTGAAGTAGAGTTTGGAGTAGCCTTGGGAACCCACTTAACCGAAGCTTGGGACTCATCTTCAAATGTGTCAGTCTCCTCTAGAAGCTTGTCCTTTCCCTTGAGCTTGTGGTCTTGTGGTGGAAGTTCATCTTGAGCTTTTGTTCCCTTGGGAAGAGTATGTTCATACTTCTCCTTTTGGGGAACAAACTTCGGCTTGGGGTATTGACCTTCTTCCCATTCAACTCCATTGGCGTTGAAGTAGCCAATGCCTTGGTTCTTCTGGTATCCTCCATGCTTGCTCAAGTGTAACTTGTCTAAGAGAATCATTAGTGGAATCAATAGAACTACTAGAAGCAATATCATTAGATTTATCATTTTTATTGCTACTAGTTGAAGAACCTTTCTTGCCTTTGTTACTAATTTGCTTAGTCTTAACTTGTGGAATAAATGTAGACAAGAGTAGTCGTTTGGTTAGATAAGAAGAAGTCTTCTTTCGGATATCATCATTGATTGCTTTAAGAAACTCATGTTCTTGCTCCAAGTTGAGCTTCTCGAAACGTAGCTTCTCATGAGTTCTTACAAGCTCTCTATGATCTTCTAGAGTAGATTCATGGCCTAACTTAAGAGTGTTTATTTCTTTAGTTAGTCTCTCTATTTCCTTCTTATCATCACCACATGACTTATCTTGACTAGCATGATTATTATCTAGCTCATTTTGACTAATATCACTAGTTTTGTCAAATAGCAAGTCATCATCTCCAAGTAAGTCATCCTCATCACTATTGAAGTCAATGTATTTGGGGTGTGATACCTTGGGGCCTTTAGCCATGAAGCAACTTCCACTCCCTTCATTTGGTGAATCAAATATGTCATAGGAGTTGGAGGAAACGAGTGCAAGTCCGGCAACACCTTCATCTTGACTATAGTCGGAGTCGGAGTGATAGCTTCTCTCGGAGTGATTGTCGGATTTTGGAGCCGGAAACCCATTCACCAACATGAGCTTGATGTCTTCTTTTTGTGTAGCGCTTGGTGTACTTGTCCTTCTTCTCCGAGTCCCTACTTCTCCTTGAGGGTCTTCGTTCATAATGATCATCCCTACTCCTTCTATCTCTTCGAGGTGACTCATCTCTTGAGCTCTTTCTTCTACGTGACTCTTCTATTCTTTTGTGGGGGCCCTGCACTCATTGGAGTAGTGTCCAGGCCTTCCACAATTGTAACAAATCCTGTCACGACTAGATGAACGCCTCTCTTCGTATCTTGATTTGGAGCTTCTTTCTTTGCCTCTACTCTTGTAGAAATTGTTGAATTTCTTGACCATGAGGCTTATCTCTTCATTGGTTACAAGGTTGTCACTTGATGTAGCGGGAGTGTCACTTGTAGCTTTGTATGCATCGCTTGACTTGGCGTGAAGTTCTTCTTTGTCCTTGAGTGACATCTCATGAGCAACAATCCTTCCAATGACTTCCGTGGGCTTGAGATCTTTGTAGTTTGGCATCATTTGGATCAATGTGCACACGGTGTCGTACTTTCCATCCAAGGCTCTAAGGATCTTCTTGATGATGAATTTGTTGGTCATTTCTTTGCTTCCTAAGCCCGCAATCTCATTGGTGATGAGAGCAAGCCTAGAGTACATTTCTCTCCTTCACCATCCTTCATCTTGAACTTGTCAAGTTGACTTTGTAGCACATCCAACTTAGATTCCCTGACGGATTCGGTACCTTCGTGCATATGAACCAAAGTATCCCAAATTTCCTTTGCATTCTCAAGACGACTAATCTTGTTGAATTCTTCGGGGCATAGACAGTTGAATAGAATGTCACATGCTTGAGCATTGTATTGCAACATCTTTAATTCTTTCGCGGTCGCTTCACGATCCGGTTCCTTTCCATCACCAAAGAATTCACCTTGCAGGCCAACACGAACAACAGCCCATATGGCGGGGTTATGACCAAGAATATGAATTTTCATCTTACACTTCCAACTAGCAAAGTTTGTACCATCAAAATATGGACCTTTACGGTGATAATTTCCCTCACTAGATGCTATACTCTCCTAGGTTGTGAGACCAATGCAATGGAGACCAATGCTCTAATACCACTTGTAGGATCGAAAGTAGGTCTAGAGGGGGGTGATTATACTACTTGACCAAATAAAAATCTAACCTTTTCCCAATTTTAGTTGTTGGCAGATTTTAGCAATTGTAGCAAGTCAAGTTCACCCTACACATGCATGTCTACGAGTATAGCAGCGGAAAGTAAAGACGCACAAATGTAAGAGGGTAGGGATAGGAAGATCAAACGCAATTTGGAGACACGATTTTTTTCCCGTGGTTCCGATATGTAGTGATATCGTATGTCCACGTTTATGGAGACTTCAACCCACAGAGGGTAACGGTCACGAGAGTCCATGGAGGGCTCCATCCACGAAGGGTCCGTGAAGTAGCAACCTCATCTATTCCATGATGGCCTACGTCCACGGAGGACTAGCCTTACTCGGGGTGGATCTTCACGAAGTAGGCGATCTCCTTGCCCTTACAAACTCTTGGTTCAACTCCACAATCACGAAGAAGGAGGCTCCCAAGCGACACCTAACCAATCTAAGAGGCACCGCCCTCCAAAAGGTAATAGATGTGGTAGTATGATGAAATCCTTGCTCTTGTGCTTCAAAAGATAGTCTCCTCAACACTCAATCACTCTCTCACAGATTTGGCATGGGTAGAAGAGATTGATTGGATGGAAAGCAACTTGGGGAGGCTAGAAATCAAGATCCATATGGTTGGAGTGGATGATCTTGACCTCAACACAAGGGTAGGTGGTTCTCTCTCAGAAAATTGGATATGGCAAGTGGGTGTATGTTCTGAGTGCTTCTCTTACAAGTGAGTGGTGGTGGAGGGGAATATATAGGCATCTCCAAAAATCCAACCGTTATAACATTATTGCCCAACTCGGTGAAACCGAAGTGAAACTCGGTTGCACCGACCAGTTCAAAATGTGGCAACTTTGGAGTTTTCGGTGAGACCGATATATGAATCTCGGTGGTACCGATATGAGTGACCTAGGCAGTTACCAAAAATCGGTTAGACCAATTCCTTAAACTCGGTGGGATCGATTTCAAGAAATGGGTTAACAGAGAGTTGGTCCAACTTCTCGGTGAGACCGATTCTCAAAACTCGGTGGGACCGATTCTTGAAAATGGCTAACATAGAGTTGGTCACTGGTTTCGGTGGCACCGAAAGGAATGTTGGTGGTACCAAGATGCTAGGGTTTGGTTTGGCTTCTATCTTGGATAAACTCGGTGGATCCAAATGGGTAGTTGGTGTCTCCGAATTTAGACTTTTGTCTTTGGACAGAGGACATGTGTGGGAAAGTGGGTGAGTATTTTTATTGGCTACCTCTAAGCACTTGAGCAACCAGATCATCATATTTACCTCATCCCCTTTTAATAGTATTGGCTTTCCTATGGACTCAAAGTGATTTCTCACAAAATGTAAAATGCAGAGTCCTTGTTCTTGAAGCATGGCCAATCCTATTCCTTCCTTTCCTTGGCGAGGTTCTCCACACAATCCTTAGCCAACCCATCATTGAACTTTTTCCTGAGATACACTTGGTGGAAACATTAGTCCAATGAAATATATGTTGTTATTAATTACCAAAACCACCTAGGGAGAAGTTGTGCTTTCAAGGAGGAGCTTTGCTAGAAGAGGCAGCAGTGGTGTCTACCTGCGTACGACGATAAGGGGTAAAGCATGTACTGGAGGGGGTAACCTTGTTTGGTAGACTTGACATTTTGAATTCCACGTGCATGTCTTCGGGTCCAGGCAACGATACTTCCTCTTCTTCCTCATTGCCTGAAGGTTCAATTATTTTCAGGTCAACCTCTTCCTGCTCTTCTGTTGTCCACCCATAAGAATCCACATCTCCATAGACTTGGGGATTGGCAATCAGATCTGACACATAGCTCTCTCCCTCCGAATCTTGCGATGACATATTGCTCTTAAATCTGTCAGAAAAACAGCCTAAAACAAGAACAGAGGAGAAACTTGCGATGCGGTGGTCAAAACATATGAGAGTATATATAATGATTTTTCTAGGTCAGAATACGTGTTCGGGAAGAAAACGGAGTCCGGGAGGCACACGAGGGCCCCACAAGCCATCAGGGCGCGCCGAGGGGGTGGGCGCGCCCTGTTGGCTTGTGCCTACCTCATGGGTCCCCTGACTCCTTTTTATTTTGGGATTTTTTCTAAAATACCAAAACCAATAGAACATATTTTATTTGGAATTTTTGGAGTCGGTTTACTTACCGTATCACGTACATACACCTTTCCAGGTTTTTTGAGCGTTCCAGAAGGTCTCTCTTATGTGCTCCTCCGGTGTTATCACTTGAATAATATTATTTTCAACATTAATGGGCGTACCTAAGATATAATGCTTAACTCTTTGCCCATTTACCACTCTCGGATTTTCCCTTCAAAGTTATTAATCTTTATAGCACCGGAGCGATAGACCTCCTCAACAACATAAGGGCCTTCCCATTTGGAGAGGAGCTTACCTGCAAAAAATTTGAAACGAGAATTGTACAGAAGAACTAGGTGCCCTACATTGAATTCCTGTTTTTGGATCCTCTTATCGTGCCATCTTTTAACTTTTTGTTTAAACAACTTAGCATTTTCATAAGCTTGCGTCCTCCATTCATCTAATGAACTAATATCAAATAACCTATTTTCACCCGCAAGTTTAAAGTCATAATTAAGTTTTTAAATTGCCCAATAAGCTTTATGTTCTAACTCAAGAGGTAAATGACATGAATCTCCATAGACCATCTTATAAGGGGACATCCCCATGCATTTTTGTAAGCAATTCTATAAGCCCATAGAGCATCATCAAGTTTCTTAGACCAATTATTTCTAGATCTATAAACAGTCTTTTGCAAAATTAATTTTATTTCTGGATTGCTCAATTCAACTTGGCCACAAGACCGAGGATGATATGGTGATGCAATTCTATGGTTAACGTCATATTTAGCTAGAAGTTTACGAAAAGCACCATGAATAAAATGTGAACCACCATCAGTCATTAAATATCTAGGGACTTGATACTCCTCCGTCGTATCTACTTTTCCTCACAATTTTGCCCTTGTTTTGGACTCTAATTTGCATGATTTGAATGAAATTAACCCGGACTGACGCTGTTTTCAGCAGAACTACCATGGTGTTGTTTTTGTACAGAAATAAAAGTTCTCGGAATTGGATGAAACTTTTTGGAGATTTATTTTACAATAAATAAAAATACTGGAGCCAAGAACCACCGGAGGGGGAGCCCTGGCTGGGCACAATACACCAGGGTGCGCTAGCCCCCCAGGCGTGCCCTGGTGGGTTGTGCCCACCTCGGGGCCCCACTGACCGTAATTCCGACGCTATAAAATCCTATTTTTGAAGAAAAAAATCAGAGAGAAAGTTTCATCGCGTTTTACGATATGGAGCCGCCGCCACCTCCTGTTCTTCCTCGGCAGGCCAGATCTGGAGCCCGTTTGGGGCTCCAGAGAGGAGAATCTTCGGCCTTCGTCATCATCAACCCTTCTCCATCGCCAATTCCATGATGCTCCCCACCGGGAGTGAGTAATTCCTTCGTAGGCTTGCTGGTCAGTGAGGAGTTGGATGAGATTCATCATGTAATCGAGTTAGTTTTGTTAGGGCTTGATCCCTAGTATCCACTATGTTCTGAGATTGATGTTGCTATGACTTTGCCATGCTTAATGCTTGTCACTAGGGCCCGAGTGCCATGATTTCAGATCTAAACCGTTTATGTTATCACCATTATATCTATGTTCTTGATCCGATCTTGCTAGTCATGTGCACCTATTACGTGTTATGATCCGTAAACCCTGGAGTGACAATAGTCAGGATACTTTTCGGTGATGACCGTAGTTTGAGGAGTTCATGTATTCACCGTGTGTTAATGCTTTGTTCCGGTTCTCTATTAAAAGGAGGCCTTAATATCCCTTAGTTTCCTTATGGACCCCGCTGTAACGGGAGGGTAGTACAAAAGATGTCATGCAAGTTCTTTTCCATAAGCACGTATGACTATTTACGGAATACATGCCTACATTACATTTATGAACTGGAGCTAGTTCTGTGTCGCCCTAGGTTATGACTGTTATATGATGAATATCATTCAACGAGTTCACCAATCCAGTGCCTACGAGTTTTCCACTTATTGTTCTTGCTAAGTTACTACTGTTGATGCTACTGTTCCAACTGTTACAAAACTATTGCTATCACTGCTACTGTTACCGTTACTGTTACTACTGCTATCCAAACCATCATACTACTGTGCTACTGATCACTCTGCTGCAGATATTTAATCTCCAGGTGTGGTTGAATTGACAACTTAGCTGCTAATACTCGCAAATATTCTTTGGCTCCCCTTGTGTCGAATCTATAAATTTGGGTTGAATACTCTACCCTCGAAAACTCTTGCGATCCCCTATACTTTTGGGTTATCAAGACCTTTTTCTGGCGTAGTTGCCAGGGAGCATAGCTATATTTGTTGAGTCACTTGGGATTTATATCAATTGATCACTATGAAGAATCTGAAGGATCCAAAAACCATGATTTTTTCCTCTAAGACGAGGGGAGGTAAGGAACTGCCATCTAGCTCTGCACTTGATTCACCTTCAGTTATGAGTAAGCTTGCAACACCACCACATGATAGTAATCCTGATATGTCGCAAGTTATTGATGATGCTACTTCTGCTATGAATGATGCTTATGATGATGGTGGTGGTACCATGCTTGATGATAATGTGCCACTAGGTGAATTTCTTAATGAACAAATTGCTAGAGCTAAAGAGAATGAAATTATTGAAACTAATGAGATTGCTGAAACTGATGAAGCTCTTGAAACTGATGATTATGAAACACCTATTAGACCTGGCTCTCCTAGATTTGAAATGCCTAAGATACCTGAAGGTTATGTTATGAATGAGGAGACAACTAGGGAAATCCTTTCTTGTAAGGATAGAAATGATCTTAAGAAATTGCTACGCAAGTATAAGGAAAAGACTTTGAACGCTAGAATGAAATGTGATCCTAAGTTTGCTACTTCACCTATCTTTGTTACCGATAAGGATTATGAATTCTCTGTCAGTTAATTACTTTGGTTGAATCTAATCCTTTCCATGGCTATGAAACTGAAACTGTAGTGGCACATCTTACTAAGCTGAATGATATAGCCACCCTGTTTGCTCATGATGAGAAGATTCGCTACTACTATATTCTTAAGTTATTTCCGTTCTCATTAAAGGGTGATGCTAAGACATGGTACAATACTCTTGCTCCTGGTTGTGTGCGTAGTCCCCAGGATATGATCTACTACTTCTCTGAAAAATATTTTCCTGCTCATAAGAAACAAGCTGCCTTACAGGAAATATTTAACTTTGTGCAAATTGAAGAAGAGAGTCTCCCACAAGCTTGGGGGAGGCTTCTCCAATTGCTTAATGCTTTGCCTGATCACCCTCTCAAGAAAAATGAGATACTTGATATCTTCTATAATGGACTAACTGATGCTTCTAGGGACTTCCTAGATAGTTGTGCTGGTTGTGTTTTCAGGGAACGAACTGTTGAACAAGCTGAGGAATTATTGAATAATATATTGAAGAATTATGATGATTGGACTCTTCCTGAACCACCACTTAAACCCACTCCAAAGAAGAGGGGTATCTTATTTCTCAGTCCTGAAGATATGCAAGAGGCAAAGAAATGCATTAAAGAAAAAGGTATTAAAGCTGAGGATGTTAAGAATTTACCACCTATTGAAGAAATACATGGCGTTGACGCACCACCATCTCCACAGGTGGTAGAGGTAAATTCTTTATTAAAGTTTGATGAAAGTGATACCCCTTACAATAAACATCCTAGTCAATGCTTATATGAGTTTGATAATTACATTATGAAGCAAGATCACTTCAATGCACATGTTCTGAAACAATTAAAATATAATTCTGATATGATTGCTCGCTTGAGTGACTTGCTATTTCGAATCAGTAATGATGTTAGAGGTGTAGGAAAACATGCCTCTATGGTTAAAACCCAGTTAGAACAATTTGCTAAATCTCAAAAAGAATTGCTTGATGAAATGAATAATAATATGAATGATTTTGCTGCTAGAGTAATAACTAGAGGAGGTAGAATGACCCAAGAACCTCTCTATCCTGAGGGTCATCCTAAAAGAATTGAACAAGACTCTCGGAGAATTAACACTCATGCACCTAGTCCTTCTAAAAAGAAAAATAAAAAGAAAAATGATAGGACTCTGCATACCTCTAGTAAACCCGAGATACAAAAACCTCCTGATAATAATGATGTCTCTATTTCAGATGCTGGAACTCATTCTGGTAATGAACATTCACCTAGTGATAATGAACATAATAATGATGATGTTCATGAAGATACTCACCAAACAATGATAAAGAACCAGATAATGATGTTGAAATAGAGTCGACTGCTGATCTTGATGACCCACAAGCTAAAAATAAACGATATGACAAAAGAGACTTTGTGGCTAGAAAAGATGGTAAAGAAAGAGAGCCATGGGTTCAGAAACCCATGCCCTTTCCACCTAAACCATCTAAGAAAAAGGACGATTAAGAATTTGAACGCTTTGCTAAAATGATTAGGCCAGTCTTTTTGTGTACCCGCTTAACTGATATCTTAAAGATGGCCCCCTATGCAAAATACAAGAAAGACATCATCACTATAAAAGAAAGATACCTGAAGCTGAAATCTCCATCATGCTTGCTAATTATTCTTTTAAGGATGGAGTACCTAAAAACTTGGAGATCCGGGAATACCAACTATACCTTGCTCCATTAAAAGAAACTATGTCAAAACTGCTTTGTGTGATTTGGGAGCTGGTGTTAGTGTTATGCCTTTCTCCTTACATAAAAGACTTGATTTGAATAAACTCACACCTACTGAGATATCATTGCAAATGGATCACAAATCAACTGCCATACCTATCGGTATTTGTGAGGATGGGCCCGTTGTTGTTGCAAATGTTACTATCCTAACGGACTTTGTTATTCTTGAGATGCCCGAGGACGACAACATGTCGATTATCCTTGGTAGACCCTTTTTGAATACTGCAGGGGCTGTTATTGATTGCAATAAAAGCAAAGTCACTTTTCATATCAATGGTAATGAGCATGCGGTGCACTTTCCGAAGAAACAATTCCAAGTGAATGGTATAAATGTTATTGAAGAATCTCCAACACTCACTATTGGAAGTTTTCAAATACCTCTACCTATTGCCAAAAAGAAATATGACATACTTATTGTTGGGGATATGCATATCCCCATTGAGGTAACGTAGTGTTTTACGAAAGTTCTTCGGTTTCATGCTAATCGGAAGTGGTTGTTAATAAGACTTGATCAACCTTATTAATGGATCATTTTTGAGAAGTATGAAGTTGATGAATCTAGTAAGAACAATCTTCTGCTCCCACCTTTTATTTTCTGTTTTACTTAGTCCAATAAAATAAAATGCCATGTCTATCATGTTTTCTATTTTCTCCGTGCAATAAAAAAATGACCCAAAAATAAAAGTTCTCAGTATGTCATGAAAATTTGATACGATTTTTTTTTAATATTTTTGAATTTCTGGTGCAAATAATATCAGAAGGGGGTGCACCTGGTGCCCACAAGACACCAGGGCATGCCAGCAACCCCAAGCGCGCCCTGGTGGGTTGAGGTCCCCACGTGGGCCCCCTCACTTATTCCTTTAGCCCATGTCATCCCCTACCTCTAGAAAAAAATCACCATAGCTCCCATTCCCGTGTTCTTGCTCTCAAACCCGCGGATTTTGATCTCTTTGCTCGAAGCTCCGTTTCCGAAACTATTTGGAGGGATTGCTACTTGGTATGTGACTCCTCCATTGCTCCAATTAGTTTTTGATTTAGTGGGTTATTTTTAGAGTAATTAGCTACTCTTGGTGCTGCTGTAGATGAGCTTGCATGTTGAATTATTAGAGTTCTAAGTAGTTTGAATGCTTAATATAGCCTCTATGCACCCTTAGGAGTAGTTGCTATCAATCTTACAAAGTTTTGTTGAGAAAAAATTTGTGGACTAAAATTTTCAGAAATTTTTATTATAGGAATAAGATGGATTTATTTAGGAAGTTTTCCTCCAAGAAAAATGCCAAAGGAGTCATTGGGGAATCATCGGATAATGACCTCCACACTCCGAGAACGGTGGAGGTGCGACCGTGCGAATGGCCGCGTGATGCCTTCATGGAGGAGGCCGGGTTCCATCAAGAGTTTGCTCAATTCATTGAAAACGCTCGGCTGACCGAGTTCCTCGCAGCTAAGTGTGACCAACACCACATCCTTACAAATTCCTTTGTGCAAATTTCATTTTCTCAATAGGAATAATCCTCCTGAGGTGCAGTTTAAGCTATATGCTGAAACTCACAAGATACCGCTCACTGACTTTTGCGACATATGCTTGATCCCTTCTGATGGGGAATTAAGAGAGCCTAGACCAGCGGAGTTTGAGGACTTTCTCCTAACTTTAACAGTGGGTGAAGATAGAGGCGTGTCAAAAGCCACTGCTACCAGCTTGCAATTTCCTTCTGTGCACTACTTTGCTTTATTCATCGCGAAGTGTCTAACCGCTAGGGAGAAGGTTGGCGCACTTAGTGCCCCCGACTCCACCATTTTACTCCGTGTATTGTACAATGATCACACCTTTAGCGTGGGGGCTATTTTTGCGCGTTGCATACACCTTAACAGGATTAAGGGAAAGATACATGGTGGTATTTATGCTACTCAATTAGCGAGACACTTCAATGTTCAGATTCGCCCACATGATTATCCTTTGTCTCAAGTTTATCTAGATCACAAGGCGTTGCAGGATCACCAATTTATCGAGGCAACTGATTCTTTCCATAACATTCGTTACAACTTAGTATTCAGCATCGAAACCTGTGATGTTATCCCGTTGCCTGCACCTTCTCTATTTGATTCTATTGCCAGGAACGGATACAGGATCATGCCAGATGACATTACAGCCTATCGGAACAACCTAGCAGCTGTTGAGGAGGAGCCCCAGGAATGGGACGCTCAGGTGCCGCCTCCACCTCACTTCGACTTGGGACCCGATGGCTACTACGGATGGTGATTACCAAGCTAGGCCAAAAGCCTAAGCTTGGGGGAGTACGTATTTCCACCGACATTATATTCATGTTCACACATTTCATTCTAGTTGTCGGTGTTCATACTTTTTCATTGTACTATCCATGCTAGATTTATTTTCTCGCTTTCTTCTTGTGTGTTTGAAAAACTTTGAGAAAACCCAAAAATATTTCCTACTTCTTTTTAGTTTTCTTTCTGGCTTAATTTAATTGTAGCATCAAAAGAAAACCCAAAAAGATTTCTCAATTCCTCTTTTACTTGTTGGGAGCCTTCCCGTGTAAATAGTTTTTCTCGTTTTTGTTTTTCCCTCTTTAATTTGCTTTCTTCTTGGAAAAAACAAAAACTCCAAAAATATTTCAGTGTGTTTCTCTGAAATTATTTCCCTTTTTATTTGAGTCATACCAAGGAGAAGACCACGATGAAAATGTTGAGTGGCTCTCATATGCACTATTGTTAATCTAACAAAGAGCCCATGTTACTTTGTGTTCTCCTCTTGAATAAAATGTTTGCAGATTCCAGCTTACTCCACGGCACTCTTGCACTATTATTATTTTCATATCATTCGGTCATGCAAGTGAAAGGCAATAATGACGATATTTGATGAAGTGACTGTGGCAGAGAAAAGCGGGTATGAACTTAACTTGTTTTTGTTTTTGTAAATATGTTTAGCCTAGTATCCATGATTTAGCATATTATGATCAAACATGTTTGAAATGACAATTAAAGATTATAGTTGTTCATGCCATGTTTAAGTAGCTAGGAGTGGATAATGATTTATCTTGGATGTCAACATGCATTAAAATGATTGTGATGTGGTATGATGATATGGTATCCTCCTCTGAATGTTTCAAGTGGCTTGACTTGGCACATGTTCACGCATGTAGTTGGATCAAAACCAACATAGCGTTCATGATATTTATGTTCATGGTGTCCATATCCTTCTCATGCTAGTAGTCAATGTTTATTATGCATAATGCATGCTCATGACCGTTTTCCATCTCTAGCTGGCCACTTCTCAATCTATTTGCTAGCCTTCACCTGTACTAAGCGGGAATACTGCTTGTGCATCAAAATCCTTAAACCAAAGTTATTCCAGATGAGTCCACTATATCTACCTATATGCGGTATTACCCTACCGTTCTAAGTAAATTTGCATGTGCCACCTCTAAAAATCCAAATGAACATCTATTTTGTGTGCCTAGACCGCTCATGGAGCGACACGGGGCGGTCAGTATCTTCCATGTTAAGCGGGTTATTCTCATGATGAGTCTTTATTCACTTGTCCTTACACGAGAGGGGCGGTAATAGGGATTCCTAGTCCGGAAATCAAAAATTACAAATAATTAAACAAAACTCCCCCAGGAAAGTTGTTGGTTTGGACGGTACCCGTGGATTCGGCTAGCCGTGGAGTGTGATTGTTGGTGGAGGGGGAGTAAACCTTTACTTTTACCGCTTGGGAACCGCCGCTAATGTGTTTAGCATGGAAGATATTGATAACTCTTGGTCGTAACATTAACAGGAAGGGTGCACCTCCCAAAATTATATCTATCTCTGTTTTAAACCTTGAGCTCTGGCACTGCTGCAAATCCATGCTTCCCTCTACGAAGGGACTATCTATTTACTTTTATGTTGAGTCATCACCTTCTCAAATAAGCGCTAGATCTGAGAGCACTATTGTCATCCTCATGCATTGTGTATAGTTAATGTTGGGTGCAGCATGACTGGATCTTTTCTACCATGAATTACAATGTTTAGTCGCTGCTTGAACTTTGGAGGTGCTCTGCATTTATGTTTTGCGGTCTCAGAAAGGGCTAGCGAGATACCACTGTTGTCATATTAAATCACGATTATTTTGACAAAGTGTTGGCCTTTGAGATATTTTATTATTGCTCGCTAGTTGCTTACGTCATTGATATGAGTTAATATAATTTCTAAGAGTTATTGCTAGCGTTGTTAGTCATGATCTTTGCTGAAAACCTGGGTGCTACTTAAGCATATATATGTAAACAAGACCAAAAGAGTTCGTAAAAGTTTTTCTTTATCACTTTCAGTTTGTCAACTGAATTGCTTGAGGACAAGAAATAGGTTAAGCTTGGGGAGTTGATACGTCTCCGTCGTATCTACTTTTCCTCACACTTTTGCCCTTGTTTTGGACTCTAATTTGCATGATTTGAATGAAATTAACCCGGACTGACGCTGTTTTCTGCAGAAATAAAAGCTCTCGGAATTGGACGAAACTTTTTGGAGATTTATTTTACAATAAATAAAAAATACTGGAGCCAAGAACCACCAGAGGGGGAGCCCTGGCTGGGCACGATACACCAGGGTGCGCCAGCCCCCCAGGCGCGCCCTGGTGGGTTGTGCCCACCTCGGGGCCCCACTGACCCTAATTCCGACTCTATAAAATACTATTTTTGGAGAAAAAAATTAGAGAGAAAGTTTCATCGTGTTTTAGGAGACGGAGCCGCCGCCACCTCCTGTTCTTCCTCGGGAGGCCATATCTGGAGCCCGCTTGGGTCTCCTAAGAGGGGAATCGTCGGTCTTTGTCATCATCAACCCTTCTCCATCGCCAATTCCATGATGCTCCCCACCGGGAGTGAGTAATTCCTTCGTAGGCTTGCTTGTCGGTGAGGAGTTGGATGAGATTCATCATGTAATCGAGTTTGTTTTGTTAGGGCTTGATCCCTAGTATCCACTATGTTATGAGATTGATGTTGCTATGACTTTGCCATGCTTAATGCTTGTCACTAGGGCCCGAGTGCCATGATTTCAGATCTAAACCGTTTATGTTATCACCATTATATCTATGTTCTTGATCCGATCTTGCTAGTCATATGCACCTATTACGTGTTATGATCCGCAAACCCCGGAGTGACAATAGTCGGGATACTTTCCGGTGATGACCGTAGTTTGAGGAGTTCATGTATTCACCGTGTGTTAATGCTTTGTTCCAGTTCTCTATTAAAAGGAGGCCTTAATATCCCTTAGTTTCCTTATGGACCCCGCTGCCATGGGAGGGTAGGACAAAAGATGTCATGCAAGTTCTTTTCCATAAGCATGTATGACTATATACAGAATACATGCCTACATTACATTTATGAAGTGGAGCTAGTTCTGTGTCGCCCTAGGTTATGACTGTTATATGATGAATATCATTCAATGAGTTCACCAATCCAGTGCCTACGAGTTTTCCACTTATTGTTCTTGCTAAGTTACTACTACTGCTACTACTGTTCCAACTGTTACAAAACTATTGCTATCACTGCTACTGTTACCGTTACTGTTACTACTGCTATCCAAACCATCATACTACTATGCTACTGATCACTCTGCTGCAGATATTTAATCTCTAGGTGTGGTTGAATTGACAACTCAGCTGCTAATACTGGCAAATATTCTTTGGCTCCCCTTGTGTCAAATCTATAAATTTGGGTTGAATACTCTACCCTCGAAAACTGTTGCGATCCCCTATACTAGTGGGTTATCAGGACTCCAAACCTCGGGAAAATGATATCTTTAAGCATTTTTATAGAAGTGTTATGATCAGCACTAGTAGTTAGAATAGCATCTACCCACTTAGTAACGTAATCAACAACAACTAGAATATGAGTATACCCATTAGAGGAAGGAAAAGGTCCCATAAAATCAAATCCCCAAACATCAAATGGTTCAATAGCAAGTGAATAATTCATAGGCATTTCCTGATGTCTGATACGTCCATTTTGCATCATGATTTCCTACTATTATTTGTAATGTTTTTTTGAATAATAATGCTTTAGGGAGTGATTCTAATGCGTTTTCTCTCATAATATGCAAGGATTACATAAAGAGGGAGAATACCGGCAGCTGGAATTCTGGACCTGAAAAAGCACATCAGAGATACCTATTCTGCACATCTCCAAATAAGCTGAAACTTTACGGAGAATTATTTTGGACTATATTAAAAATACTGAAGCAAATTACTACCGGAGGGGGCCACCCTGGTGAGCACAAGACACCAGGGCGCGCCAGGCCCCCCAAGCGCGCCCTGGTGGGTTGTGCCCACCTCGGCCCACCTCCGGTCCCCATCTTCTGGTATATAAGGTCTTTTGACATAGAAAAAATAAGGAGAGAAATTTCGGGATGGAACGCCGCCGTCTCGAGGCAGAATTTGGGCAGGAGCACTTTTGCCCTCCGACGGAGCGATTCCGCCGGGTGAACTTCCCTCCCGGAGGGGGAAATCGAAGCCATCGTCATCACCAACACCCCTCTCATCTTTGGGAGGCCAATCTTCATCAACATCTTCAATAGCACCATCTCCTCTCAAACCCTAGTTCATCTCTTGTGTTCAATCTTTGTACCGGAACCTCATATTGGTACCTGTGGGTGACTAGTAGTGTTGATTACATCTTGTAGTTGATTAATATACGGTTTATTTGGTGAAAGATTATATGTTCAGATCCATTATGCTATTCAATACCCCTCTGGTCTTGAGCATGAATATTATCTGTGAGTAGTTACCTTTGTTCTTGAGGTCACGGGAGAAGTCTTGTTGCAAGTAATCATGTGAATTTGATATGTGTTCCATATTTTGATGATATGTATGTTGTGATTCCCTTAGTGGTGTCATGTGAACGTTGACTACATGACACTTCACCATCTTTGGGCCTAATGGAATGCATTGTGGAGTAGTTATTAGATGATGAGTTGCTAGAGTGACAGAAGCTTAAACCCTAGTTTCTGCGCTACTTCGTAAGGGGCTGATTTGGATCCAGACATTTAATGCTATGGTTAGATTTTTATCTTGATACTTTTCTCGTAGTTGCGGATGCTTGCGAGGGGGTTAATCATAAGTGGGAGGTTGTTTAAGTAAGAACAGCACCCAAGCACCGGTCCACCCACATATCAAATTATCAAAGTAGCGAACACAAATCAAACCAACATGATGAAAGTGACTAGATGAAATTCCCGTGTACCCTCAAGAACGCTTTGCCTATTACTAGAGATTGTTCTGGCCTGTCCTTTGCCACAAAAGGATTGGGCTACCTTGCTACAATTTATTATCGTTACTGTTACTTGCTTGTTACCAATTTTCATGCTATCAAACTATATATTTCCTACAATTTCAGTGCTTGCAGAAATTACCTTGCTGAAAACCGCTTGTCATTTCCTTCTGCTCCTCGTTGGGTTCGACACTCTTACTTATCGAAAGGACTACGATTGACCCCCTATACTTGTGGGTCATCAAGACTCTTTTCTGACGCCATTGCCGGGGAGTGAAGCGCTCTTGGTAAGTGGAAATCGGTAAGGAAAAACGTATACTACGTGCTGAAATTTATTGTCACTTGCTACTATGGAAAACAATCCTTTGAGGGGTTTGTTCGGGGTATCTTCACCTTGACCAGAACCACAATTAGTTGCCTCTCAACCTACTGCACCTACTAAAAATATTGGCTATGAAATTCCTTCGGGTATGGTAGAACAACAGCTTGCTAAACCTAATGCAGGAGATGAAACCGAACATCCTGATATGCACCTATTATATGTGAATGAAATTTGTGGATTATTTAAGCTTGCAGGTTTACCCGGAGATGAAGCTAAGAAGAAGGTTTTCCCTTTATCTTTGAAGGGAAAAGCATTGACAAGGTATAGCCTATGTGATGATATTGGATCATGGAACTGGAATCGATTGCAATTGGAATTCCATCAAAAGTTTTATCCCATGCATCTAGTACATCCTGATCGGAATTATATATATAATTTTTGGCCTCGTGAAGGAGAAAGCATCGCTCTAGCTTGGGGAGGCTTAAGTCAATGTTATATTCATGCCCCAATCATGATATCCCGAGAGAAGTTATTATTTAGAATTTTTATGCTCGGCTTTCTCATAATGATCAATCCATGCTCGATACTTCTTGTACTGGTTCATTTATGAAGAAGACTATTGAATTCAACTGGGATCTCTTAGAAAGAATTAAACGCAACTCTGAAGATTGGGAACTTGATGAAGGTAATGAGTCAGGTATAAAGCTTAAGTTTGATTGTGTTAAATCTTTTATGAAAACCAATATTTTTCACAAGTTTAGCACTAAATATGGACTTGACTCTGAGATAGTAGCCTCTTTCTATGAAGCATTTGCTACTCATGTTGATCTCCCTTAGGAGAAGTGGTTTAAATATCATCCCCCTATTAAAGAAGAAATTAAAGAACCGGTAAAAGGTAAAGATGAAACTATCATTTACAATGTTGATCCAGTTGTGTCTACCGCTTATATTGAAAAACCACCTTTCCCTGTTAGGATAAAGGCACATACTAAGGTATCAGTTGTGGTTCGCAAGAGTAATATTAGACCACCTAAGCCCCCCGAGAAAATTAAAGTAGAACCTAGTATTGCTATGGTTAAAGATCTCTTGGTAGAAAATATTGATGGGAATGTCATTTACTTATGTGATGAAGCTGCTAGAATTGCTAAACCCGATGAAAAAGATAAACATAGACCCGTAGTGGGCATGCCTATTGTCTCAGTCAAAATAGGAGATCATTGCTATCATGGTTCATGTGATTTGGGTGGTAGTGTGAGTGCTATTATTTTTACCTTATACCAAGAAATCATGAATGATATAGCACCCGCTGAAATAGAAGATATTGACGTTACTATTAAACTTGCTAATAGAGACAGCATCACACCACTTGGGATTGTTAGAGATGTTGAAGTCTTGTGTGGGAAAGTAAAATACCCTATTGATTTTCTAGTTCTTGGTTCTCCACAAGATGACTTTTGTCCCATTATCTTAGGTAGACCTTTCTTGAGCACCGTTAATGCTAAGATAGATTGTGAAAAACAGACTGTCGGTGTTAGTTTCGGTGATGTGTCTCACGAATTTAATTTCTCCAAGTTTAGTAGACGACCTCGTGATAGAGAAGTATCTAGTAAGGATGAAATAATTGGTCTTGCTTCTATTCCCGTGCCTCCTACTAATCCATTAGAACAATATTTGCTTGACCATGAAAATGATATGCACTTATGTGAAAGAAATGAAATAGATAAAATTTTCTTTGAACAACAACCTCTCCTAAAACACAATTTGCCTATTGAAACTCTTGGAGGTCCTCCTCCACCTAAAGGTGATCCTGTGTTTGAATTAAAGCGATTGCTACATACTTTGAAGTATGCTTATCTTGATGAGAAAAAGATATATCCTGTTATTATTAGTGCTAACCTTTCAGAACATGAAGAAGAAAGATTATTAAAAATTCCGAAGAAGCACCGGGCTGCTATTGGATATACTCTTGATGATCTTAAGGGCATTAGTCCCACTCTATGTCAGCACAAGATTAATATGGAACCTGATGCTAAACCCGTTGTTGATCACCAACGGCGATTGAATCCTAAGATGAAAGAAGTGGTAAGAACTGAAATATTAAAGCTTCTTGAAGCAGGTATAATCTATCCCATAGCTAATAGTAGATGGGTAAGTCCCGTTCATTGTGTCCCTAAGAAAGGAGGTATTACCGTTGTTCCTAATGATAAAAATGAAGTCATTCCACAAAGAATTGTCACTGGTTATAGAATGGTAATTGATTTTAGGAAATTAAATAAAGCTACTAGAAAAGATCATTACCCTCTGCCTTTGATTGATCAGATGTTAGAAATATTATCTAAGCACACACATTTTTATTTTCTGGACGGATATTCTGGTTTCTCTCAAATACCTGTATCACAATCTGATCAAGAGAAAACCACCTTTACTTGTCCTTCTGGAACCTATGCTTATAGACGTATGCGTTTTGGTTTATGCAATGCACCTGCCACCTTTCAAAGATGTATGACTGCTATATTCTCTGACAGTTGTGAAAAGATTGTGGAGGTTTTCATGGATGAATTTTCCGTTTACGGAACTTCTTTTGATGATTGCTTAAGCAACCTTGATCGAGTTTTGCAGAGATGCGAACAAACTAATCTTGTCTTGAATTAGGAGAAGTGTCACTTTATGGTTAATGAAGGTACTGTCTTGGGGCATAAAATATCTGAACGAGGTATTGAGGTGGATAAAGCTAAAGTTGATGCAATTGAGAAAATGCCATGTCCTAAAGATATTAAAGGTATTCGAAGTTTCCTTGGTCACACTGGTTTCTATAGGAGGTTCATTAAAGACTTCTCTAAAATTTCTAGGCCTCTTACTAATATTTTACAAAAGGATATTCCATTTTCTTATGATGATTGTGTTGAAGCCTTTGAAACACTCAAGAAAGCCTTAACCTCTGCACCTATCGTCCAACCACCTGATTGGAACTTGCCTTTTGAAATTATGTGTGATGCTAGTGATTATGCTGTTGGTGCTGTTCTAGGACAACGAGTTGATAAGAAGCTAAATGTTATCCACTATGCTAGCAAAACTCTAGACAGTGCCCAACGAAATTATGCTACTACTGAAAAAGAATTTTTAGCAGTTGTGTTTGCTTGTGATAAATTTAGATCCTACATTGTTGATTCCAAGGTTATTGTTCACACCGATCACGCTGCTATAAAATATCTTATGGAAAAGAAAGATGCTAAACCTAGACTCATTAGGTGGGTTCTCTTGCTTCAAGAATTTTACTTACATATCGTTGATAGGAAGGGAGCTGTGAACCCCGTAGCTGACAACTTGTCTAGGTTAGAAAATATTCTTGATGACCCACTACCTATTGATGATAGCTTTCCTGATGAACAATTAGCTGCGATAAATGTTTCTCAGAACATTCCTTGGTATGCTGATTATGCTAACTACATCGTTGCTAAATATATACCACCTAGTTTCACATACCAACAAAAGAAAAAATTCTTCTATGATTTGAGACATTACTTTTGGGATGACCCACATCTTTATAAAGAAGGGGTAGATGGTATTATTAGACGTTGTGTACCTGAGCATGAACAAGAACAAATCCTACGGAAATGTCATTCCGAAGCCTATGGAGGACATCATGCGGTAGATAGAACTGCTCACAAGGTATTGCAATCTGGTTTTTATTGGCCTACTCTCTTCAAGGATGCCCGTAAGTTTGTCCTGTCTTGTGATGAATGTCAAAGAATGGGTAATATCGATAAGCGTCAGGAAATGCCTATGAATTATTCACTTGTTGTTGAACCATTTGATGTTTGGGGTTTTTATTATATGGGACCTTTTCCTTCCTCTAACGGGTACACTCATATTCTAGTTGCTGTTGATTATGTCACTAAGTGGGTAGAAGCTATTCCAACTAGTAGTGCTGATCACAACACCTCCATTAAAATGCTTAAAGAAGTTATCTTCCCGAGGTTTGGAGTCCCTAGATACTTAATGACTGAAGGTGGTTCACACTTTATCCATGGTGCTTTCCGTAAGATGCTTGCTAAATATGAAGTTAACCATAGAATTGCATCACCCTATCATCCTCAATCTAGTGGTCAAGTTGAACTTAGCAATAGAGAAATAAAATTAATATTACAAAAAACTGTCAATAGGTCTCGAAAGAATTGGTCTAAGAAACTAGATGATGCACTTTGGGCCTACATGACAGCTTATAAAAATCCTATGGGAATGTCTCCATATAAAATGGTATACGGAAAAGCTTGTCATTTGCCTCTAGAGTTAGAACACAAAGCATTTTGGGCAATTAAAGAACTCAATTATGATTTCAAACTTGTCGGTGAGAAGAGGCTATTTGATATTTGCTCACTAGATGAATGGAGAACCCAATCTTATGAGAATGCTAAACTATTCAAAGAAAAAGGTAAAAAGATGGCATGACAAAAGAATCCAAAAGCGAGAATTCAAAATAGGAGACTATGTTCTTTTGTACAACTCTCGTTTAAGATTTTTTGCAGGTAAGCTTCTCTCCAAATGGGAAGGACCATATATTATCGAAGAGGTTTATCGTTCTTGAGCTATCAAGATCAATAATGCCGAAGGTACTAACCCAAAGGTGGTCAATGGACAAAGAATTAAACACTATATCTCAGGTACGCCTATTAATGTTGAAAGCAATGTTATTCAAACCATGACACCGGAGGAACACATAAAAGAAACCTTCCGGAACACTCCGAAATTATGAAAAAGAGGAGGTACGTGATGCGGTAAGTAAACGGACTTTGGAAAATCCACAAAAATATTTTCTGTCAGTTTTGGAATATTACAATAATTAGGAAAATAAGAAATAAACGGGAAAGCAACTGAGGTTAGCACGATACACCAGGGCGCGCCAGCCCTACCAGGCGCGCCCTGGTGGGTTGTGCCCACCTCGGACACCTTCCCGACTCCGTTTTCCTTCCATAGGCTTGGTTCCCAAGAATAAAAATTCTCTATATATACCCCTGACTGTTTTGACCACCGCATCGCAGAAAAATCCTCTATTCTTGTTTCGTGCTATTTTCCTATTAGATCTACCAAGCCAGGCATCATGTCTTCTCCCTCCTCCAACAACGTAGAAGAAGATGCCTGGCTGATGAAGATGGAGCTGAAGAGAGAGGAGCCAAAAGAAGCCAATAATGAAGACAAGGGCAAGGAGGCTATGAAGGATCAAGCCCCAGAAGGAGGGCAATCCATGCTAACGGAAGAGGAGGAAGAAGAAGATATCCTTCAACCTTATTACAATCATCTCACCCCCGCTGAAATTGAAGATTTTAGGGCTTTCGAAGCAGTTTGTGTTCAGAATAAATTTCTTATACATGAAAATATTTTGCTAGAGGAACACATCATCACCCTTTAGAAAGTCATCCGCAAATTGGAGTACCTATTGAGTCTGATGTGTGATACTTCATCACCACCACCTACTTCATCACCACCACCAAAGGAGACTTGAGCACACGGGTATGGGCACTCCCCTTGGCTTGAGCCAAGCTTGGGGGAGGTCCCCGGTATCGTATCACCATCACTTTTATTCACCTTTACCTATTTTAGTTCGATCTTTAGCCTTTTCCTAATTTAGTTGAATAAAAGTTTAGCATGATCTATTTTCGTGTGTTAGTTTCATGGTCTATCTATCTATGTAATCGAGTGAGAGTTATATAATAAAGGTTAGTTTGAGCTTTTGCTTCTTTATTTTCTTGTTGCAATCAAAATAAAGGAAAAGAGAAATAAATGAAAAGAATCATAGGCTAATCTTATGGTAAGTAATGACATCACATAAGGAAAAGTATAAGTGGTAAAATTTATTGGAGATTGACAAACATAGAATTGGTCAATGATGCAATTCATGAAAGAATTAATAAGGGAAGAGAAGATTCATATGCAATTACACTATCTTGGATATCTTTTATGATTGTGAGCCCCCATTAAATATTATATGTCAAAATTGTTGACGTTGGACAAGGAAGACAACGTAATGATTTATGTTTGTTCATATTCACATAGAAGTTATATTGTCATAGATCCTTCAATAATTATGGCCTGTCCTTTACTGGTCTTTGCTTATTGTAAGATACTATTATGGCATGTCCTTTGCCACAAAAGGATTGGGCTACCTTGATGCACTTTATTTACCGTTACCGTTACTTGCTTGTTACCAATTTTCTTGCTATCAAACTATCTGTTACCTACAATTTCAGTGCTTGCAGAAATTACCTTGCTGAAAACTGCTTGTCATTTCCTTCTACTCCTCGTTGGGTTCGACACTCTTACTTATCGAAAGGACTACGATTGATCCCCTATACTTGTGGGTCATCAAGACTCTTTTCTGGCGCCATTGCCGGGGAGTGAAGCGCTCTTGGTAAGTGGACATCGGTAAGGAAAAACTTATACTACGTGCTGAAATTTATCGCTACTTGCTACTATGGAAAACAATCCTTTGAGGGGTTTGTTCGGGGTATCTTCACCTCAACCAGAACCACAATTAGTTGCCCCTCAACCTATAGCACCTACTGAAAATGTTACTATGAAATTCCTTTGGGTATGTTAGAACAACTGCTTGCTAAACCTTATGCAGGAGATGGAACCGAACATCCTGATATGCACCCTTTATACGTGAACGAAATTTGTGGATTATTTAAGCTTGCAGGTTTACCCGGAGATGACGTTAAGAAGAAGGTTTTCCCTTTATCTTTGGAGGGAAAAGCATTGACATGGTATAGGCTATGTGATGATCTTGGATCGTGGAACTGGAATCGTTTGCAATTGGCATTTCACCAAAAGTTTTATCCCATGCATCTAGTTCATCATGATCGGAATTATATATATATAATTTTTGGCCTCGTGAAGGAGAAAGTATCGCTCTAGCTTTGGGGAGGCTTAAGTCAATGTTATATTCATGCCCCAATCATGACATTCTGAGAGAAGTTATTATTCAGAATTTTTATGCTCGGCTTTCTCATAATGATCAATCCATGCTCGATACTTCTTGTGCTGGTTCTTATATGAAGAAGACTATTGAATTCAAGTGGGATCTCTTGGAAAGAATTAAACGCAACTCTGAAGATTGGGAACTCGACGAAGGTAATGAGTCTGGTATAAAGCTTGAATTTGATTGTGTTAAATCTTTTATGAATACCGATACTTTTCACAAGTTTAGCACTAAATATGGACTTGACTCTGAGATAGTAGCCTCTTTCTGTGAAGCATTTGCTACTCACGTTGACCTCCCAAAGGAGAAGTGGTTTAAATATCATCCCTCTATTAAAGAAGAAATTAAAGAACCGGTCATAACTAGAGAAGAAACCATCTTTTACAATGTTGATCCAGTTGTGCCTACCGCTTATATTGAAAAACCACCTTTCCCTGTTAGGATAAAGGAACATGCTAAGGTATCAACTGTGGTTCATAAGAGTAATATAAGAGCACCTAAACCCTCTGAGCAAATTAAAGTAGAACCTAGTGTTGCTATGGTTAAAGATCTCTTGGTAGAAAATATTGATGGGCATGTTATCTACTTTTGTGATGAAGCTGCTAGAATTGCTAAACCCGATGAAAAAGATTAACATAGACCCATAGAAGGCATGCATGTTATCTCAGTCAAAATAGGAGATCATTGCTATCATGGTTTATGTGATTTGGGTGCTAATGTGAGTGCTATCCCTTTTACTCTATACCAAGAAATTATGGATGAGATAGCACCTGCTGAAATGGGACATTGATGTTACTATTAAACTTGCTAATAGAGATACTATCACACCACTTGGGATTGTTAGACATGTTGAAGTCTTGTGCGGGAAATTAAAATACCCTACTGATTTTCTAGTCCTTGGTTCCCCACAAGATGACTTTTGTCCCATTATCTTTGGTAGACCTTTCTTGAGCACCGTCAATGCTAAGATAGATTGTGAAAAACAAACTGTCGGTGTCAGTTTTGGTAATGTGTCTCACGAGTTTAATTTTTCCAAGTTTAGTTGACAACCTCATGATAAGGCGTTATCTAGTAAGGATGAAATAATTGGTCTTGCTTCTATTGTTGTGCCTCCTACTGATCCATTAGAACAATGTTTGCTTGACCATGAAAATGATATGCACCTGCGTGAAAGAAATGAAATAGATCAAATTTTCTTCGAACAACAACCTCTCTTGAAAAACAATTTGCCTATTGAAACTCTTGGAGGTCCTCCTCCACCTAAAGGTGATCCTGTGTTTGAATTGAAACAATTGCCTGACACCTTGAAGTATGCTTATCTTGATGAGAAAATGATATATCCTGTTATTATTAGTGCCAACCTTTCAGAACATGAAGAAGAAAGATCCTGTGTTTGAATTGTAATGTTTTGTTGATAATAATGCTTTAGGGAGTGATTCCAATGCCTTTTCTCTCATAATATGAAGGTTTACACAAAGAGGGAGAATACCGGCAGCTGGAATTCTGGACCTGAAAAAGCACATTAGAGATACCTATTCTGCACATCTCCAAATAAGCTGAAACTTTACGGAGAATTATTTTGGATTATATTAAAAATACTGGAGCCAATAACTACCGGAGGGGGCCACCCTGGTGAGAACAAGACACCAGGGCGCGCCAGGCCCCCCAAGCGCGCCCTGGTGGGTTGTGCCCACCTCGGCCCACCTCCGGTCCCCATCTTCTGGTATATAAGGTCTTTTGACCTAGAAAAAATAAGGAGAGGACTTTCGGGATAGAACGCCGCCGTCTCGAGGCGGAACTTGGGCAGGAGCACTTTTGCCCTTCGGCGGAGGGATTCCGCCACGGGAACTTCCCTCCCGGAGGGGGAAATCGAAGCCATCGTCATCACCAACACCCCTCTCATCTTTGGGAGGCCAATCTTCATCAACATCTCTCAAACCCTAGTTCATCTCTTGTGTTCAATCTTTGTACCGGAACCTCATATTGGTACCTGTGGGTGACTAGTAGTCTTGATTACATCTTGTAGTTGATTACTATATGGTTTATTTGGTGGAAGATTATATGTTCAGATCCATTATGCTATTCGATACCCCTCTGATATTGAGCATGAATATTATTTGTGAGTAGTTACCTTTGTTCTTGAGGTCACGGGAGAAGTCTTGTTGCAAGTAATCATGTGAATTTGATATGTGTTCGATATTTTGATGATATGTATGTTGTGATTCCCTTAGTGGTGTCATGTGAACGTCGACTACATGACACTTCACCATCTTTGGGCCTAAGAGAATGCATTGTGGAGTAGTTATTAGATGATGGGTTGCTAGAGTGACAGAAGCTTAAACCCTAGTTTATGCGCTACTTTGTAAGGGGGTGATTTGGATCCAAACGTTTAATGCTATGGTTAGATTTTATCTTAATACTTTTCTCGTAGTTGTGGATGCTTGTGAGGGGGTTAATCATAAGTGGGAGGTTGTTCAAGTAAGAACAGCACCCAAGCACCGGTCCACCCACATATCAAATTATCAAAGTAGCGAACACAAATCAAACCAACATGATGAAAGTGACTAGATGAAATTCCCGTGTACCTCAAGAACGCTTTGCCTATTACTAGAGATTGTTCTGGCTTGTCCTTTGCCACAAAAGTATTGGGCTACCTTACTGCACTTTATTACCATTACCATTACTTGCTTGTTACCAATTATCTTGCTATCAAACTATCTATTACCTACAATTTCAATGCTTGCAGAAATTACCTTGCTGAAAACCGCTTGTCATTTCCTTCTGCTCCTCGTTGGTTCGACACTCTTACTTATCGAAAGGACTACGATTGACCCCCTATACTTGTGGGTCATCAACGTCTACCAATGTTACCAATTCTTTGACATTCATCACAAGAAAGGACATACTTACGGGTATCTTTAAAAAGAGTAGGCCAATAAAAACCAGATTGTAATACCTTGTGTGTAGTTCTGTCTCTAACATGGTGTCCTCCATAAGCCTCGGAGTGACACTTCCGTAGGATCTGTCCCTGTTCATGCTCATGTGCACAACATCTACTAACACCATCTACTCCTTCTTTATAAAGATGTGGGTCATCCCAAAAGTAATGTCGTAAATCATAAAAGAATTTTTTATTTTGTTGATAGGGGAAGCTAGGTGGTATATATTTAGCGACAAAGTAATTACCATAATCGGCACACCAAGGAGTACTATGTGAAGTATTTATAATAGCAAGTTGCTCATCATGAAAAATATCATTAATAGGCAGTGGGTCATCAAGAACATTTTTCATCCTAGACAAGTTATCTGCTACATGGTTTTCAGCTCCCTTCCTATCAACAATATGCAAGTCAAATTCTTGAAGTAAAAGCACACACCTAATAAGTCTAGGCTTAGCATCTTTCGTTTCCATAAGGTATTTAATAGTAGCATGATCAGTGTGAATAGTTACTTTGGAGTCAACAATATAAGGTCTAAATTTATCACATGCAAATGCAACTACTAAAAATCCTTCTCACTAGTAGCATAATTTCTTTGAGCAGTGTCTAAGGTCTTACTAGCATAATGAATAACATTTAATTTCTTGTCTACTCTTTGCCCTAGAACAGCACCAACAAAATAATCACTAGCCTCACACATAATTTCAATTGGTAAATTCCAATCAGGTTGTTGGACAATTGGTGCAGAAATCAAAGCTTTCTTATGTATTTCAAAGGCTTCTCCACAATCATCATCAAAAACAAAAGGAATATCATTTTGAAGAACATTAGTCTGTGGCCTAGAAATCTTTGAGAAATCTTTAATGAAACGCCTATAAAAACCAGCATGACAAAGGAAACTTCTTATACCTTTGATATCTTTTGGACATGGCATTTTCTCTATTGCATCAACTTTGGCCTTGTCCACTTCAATGCCTCGTTCAGAAATTTTATGCCCAAGTACTATACCTTCATTCACCATAAAGTGGCACTTCTCCCAATTCAAGACAAGATTAGTTTCTTCACATCTCTGCAAAACTCGATCAAGGTTGCTCAAGCAATCATCAAAAGAAGTCCCGTAAACGGAAAAATCATCCATGAAAACCTCAACAATCTTTTCACAAAAGTCAGAGAATATAGCAGTCATACATATTTGAAAAGTAGCAGGTGCATTGCATAGACGAAAAGGCATACGTCTATAAGCATAAGTTCCAAAAGGGCATGTAAAGGTAGTTTTCTCTTGGTCTTCTTTTAACACATGTATTTGAGAGAAACCAGAATATCCATCAAGAAAACAAAAGTGTGTGTGCTTAGACAATCTTTCTAACATTTGATCAATAAAAGGCAAGGGGTAATGATCTTTCCTCGTAGCTTTATTTAATTTCCTGAAATCAATTACCATCCTATAACCAGTTACGATTCTTTGTGGAAATAAGTTCATTTTTATCATTAGGGACAATAGTTACACCTCCTTTCTTAGGAACATAGTGAACATGACTTACCCATCTACTATCATCTATGGGATAAATTATACCTACCTCGGAAGCTTTAGTATTTCAGTTCTTACCACCTCCTTCATCTTTGGATTCAAACGGCGTTGATGATCAATGACGGGTTTAGCATCAGGTTCCATATTAATCTTGTACTGACATAGAGTGGGGCTTATGCCCTTAAGATCATCAAGAGTATATCCAATAGCATCCCTCTGCTTCTTTAGAGTTTTACGTAATCTCTTCTCTTCATGCTCTGAAAGGTTAGCACTGATAATAACAGGATATATCTTCTTTTCATCAAGATAAGCATATTTCAAAGTATCAGGTAATGTCTTTAGATCAAACACGGGATCTCCCTTGGGTGGAGGAGGAACCCCTAAAATATCAACTGGTAAGTTGTGTTTAAGAATAGGTGTTTGTCTAAGAAATATATCATCGATTTCTTTTCTTTCATTCAAATGCATATCATTTACATGGTCTAGCAAGTATTTCTAACAGATCAGTAGGAGGTACGGTAATAGAAGCAAGACCAATTATTTCATCCTTACTAGGCAATTCTTTCTCGTGTGGTTGTCTACCAAACTTAGAGAAATTAAATTCATGAGACACATCACCAAAGCTTACTTTGACCTTCTCAGTAGCACAATTGATTTCAGCATTAACAGTATTCACGAAAGGTCTACCAAATATAATGGGGCAAAAGTTATCTTGTTCTGAACCAAGTACTAAGAAATCAGTTGGGTACTTAATTTTTTCACACAAGACTTCAACGTCCCTAACAATCCCAAGTGGTGTAATAGTATCTCTGTTTGCAAGTTTAATAGTAACATCAATATCTTCAATCTCAGAGGGTGTTATGTCATGCATAATTTCTTGATATAAGGTAAAAGGTATAGCACTAACACTAGCACCAATGTCACACAAACCATGATAATAATGATCTCCAATTTTAATAGAAACAACAGGCATGCCAACAACCGGCTTGTTTTTATCTAGCTCATCCCGCTTGTTTCTAACAGGTTTTGCAATTCTAGCAGCTTCATCACAGAAGTAAATTACCTGACCATCAATGTTATCGACTAGGAGATCTTTAACCATAGTGACATTAGGCTCAATATTTATTTTTTCAGAAGGTTTAGGTGTTCTAACTTGACTTTTATTAACCACAGTTGTAGCTCTAGCATGTTCCCTAATTCTAACAGGGAAAGGTGGTTTCTCAAAGTAAGTACTAGGAACAATTGGATCAACGTGGATAATAATTATTTATTCCTTCTTAATTTCAACAGGTTCCTCTAATGGGTTTTCAATGGGTGTATGATATTTAAACCACTTCTCCTTGGGGAGATCAACATGACTAGCAAATGATTCACAAAAAGTAGCTACTATCTCATAGTCAAGACCGTATTTATTGCTAAACTCATGGAAAGCATTAGTTTCCATGAAAGATTTAACACAATCAAACTAAAGCTTTATACCTGACTCTTTACCTTTGTCGAGTTCCCAATCTTTAGAGTTGCATTTAATTCTTTCCAGAAGATCCCATTTGAATTCAATAGTTCTCGTCATATAGGAACCACTAGAAGAAGAATCGAGTAATACCTGATCATCATAAGAAAGTCGAGCATGAAAATTTTGTATAATCATTTCCCTTGAGAGCTCATGGTTGGGGCAAGTGTGCATCATAGATTTAAGCCTCCCCCAAGCTTGAGCGATACTTTCTCCTTCACGAGGCCAGCAGTTATAAATAAAGTTCCGATCACAATGGACTAGATGCATAGGATAAAACTTCTGATGAAATTCCAGCTTCAAGCGATTCCAGTCCCATGATCCAATATCATCCAATAGCCTATACCACATCAATGTCGTTCCCTCCAAAGATAAAGGGAAAACCTTCTTCTTAACTTTGTTTCCAAATAAACCTGCAAGCTTAAACGGTAATCAGGATGAGTCATACCATCATAAGGATTAGCTAGCAGTTTTTCTAACATACCCGAAGGAATCTAATAATAAATATTTTCAGTAGTTTGAGGAGCAACCTTTTCAACTCCGTTCAGGGCAAAGATGCCCCGAACAAGCCACTCAAAGGGTGACCGTTCATAGAGACAAGCAAGAGTAAATTTCAGCACGTACTGAAAATGTTTCCTTCCCAGCTTCCACTTACCAAAGGCGCTTCACTCCCCGGCAACGGCGCCAGAAAAGAGTCTTGATGACCCACAAGTATAGGGGATCATAGTCCTTTCGATAAGTAAGAATGTCAAACCCAACGTGGAGCAGAAGGAAATGATAAGCAGTTTTCAGCAAGGTATTCTTTGCAAGTGCTGTGAGTAACAGTAGTAGATAGTTTTGCAGCAAGATAATTTGTAACGAGTAACAAGTAACGATAGTAACCAATGTAAAGAAAGGTAGCCCAATCCTTTTTATAGCAAAGGACGGGCCAGAAAGTATTCTTATATGAAGCAAGCGCTCTCGAGGACACGTGGGAATTTCTGTCTAGTCATGTTAATCATGTTTAGTTGATTCGCGTTCGCTACTTTGATAATTTGATATGTGGGGTGGACCGGTGCTGAGGTGTTGTTCTTACTTGAACAAGAAACCCACTTATGATTACCCCCTCTCGCAAGCATCCGCAACTACGAAAGAAGAATTAAGATAAATCTAACCATATCATGAAACGTGTGGATCCAAATCAGCCCCTTATGAAGCAACGAATAAAGTGGGCTTTAAGCTTCGTCACTCTAGCAACCCATCATCTACTTGTTACTCCACAATGACTTCCCTTAGGCCCATAGCATGGTGAAGTGTCATGTAGTCGACGTTCACATTACACCACTAAGAGAAGTAACAACATACATATCATCAAAATATCAAACGAATACCAACTTCACATGATTACTTATAACAAGACTTCTCCTATGTCCTCGGGAACAATAGTAACTACTCACACCTCATCAACATGTTCAAGATAAGAGGTATAATAATGAAGGTCAAGGATCTGAACATAATATCTTTCACCAAGTAAACCAACAAGCATCAAGTACAAGCTGTAATCAACACTACCAGCAACCCATAGGTACCAATCTGAGGTTTTGAGACAAAGATTGAATACAAGAGATGAACTAGGGTTTGAGATGAGATGGTGCTGGTGAATATTTTGATGAAAATTGGTCCTCCCATGAAGGAGGAAGCGTTGGTGATGACGATGGCTTCGATCTCCCCCTCCAGGAGAGAAGTTTCCCCGGCAGAATCAGCATGCCGGAGTGCAAAAGGGCCTCTGGCCAGGTTTCCGACTCGAGACGGCGGGGCTTCATCCTGAAAGGTTGCTTATGATTCTTTCTAGGGTAAAACACACCATATAGGAGAAGAGGGGGGTCGGGAGAGCTGCTGGGGCCCCACAAGCCATCAGGGCGCGCCCGGTTGGCTTGTGGCCAGCAGGTGGCCCCCTGTGGTATATTTTTGGCCCAATAATTCATAAATATTACATAAAAATTCTCCGTGAAGTTTCAGGTCATTTGGAGTCTAGTGATTTTTCTGCCTTTTTGTTCGTTTCCCGATCCAGAATTCCAGTTTCCAGAGATTTCCCTCTTTGTGATGTACCTTGCATATTCAGAGAGAAAAGGCATAAGAATAGTATGATAATAAGGAATAATGGACAAGAATAACATAAATATAAATAAGAAATCATGATGCAAAATGCATGTATCACATAGCAATCCCTACTCCTCGCATTGATATCTATTGATGGGCATCTCCATAGCCCGTTGATACGCCTAGTTGATGCGAGACCTTCTTCTCCACTTTTACCCCTTTGAAACCTACCACCATATTCTATTCCACCTTTATGCTATATCCATGGTTCACGCTCATATATTGCGTAAGTAATAAAAAGCTGAAGCGCGTTAAGAAGTACGATCCAATTGCCTGACTTGACACCGTGGTGCTTGATAACCCACAAGTATAGGGGATCAGTTGTAGCCTTTCTCGATAAGTAAGAGTTTCGAACCCAACGAGGAGCTAAAGGTAGAACAAATATTCCCTCAAGTTCTATCGACCACCGATACAACTCTACGCACGGTTAACATTCGATTTACCTAGAACAAGTATGAAACTAGAAGTACTTTGTAGGTGTGATAGGATAGGTTTGCAAGATAATAAAGAGCGCGTAAATAAAAACTAGGGGCTGCTTAGATAAAGAAACAACTAAGTTAGTTTAACGAGTGTGGAAAAGTGGTGGTAGGAGTTGCGGAATTGTCCCTAGGCAATCGATAACTAGACCGGTAATCATTATTGCAATTTTATATGAGGGAGAGGCATAAGCTAACATACTTTCTCTACTTGGATCATATGCACTTATGATTGGAACTCTAGCAAGAATCCGCAACTTTTAAAGATCATTAAGGTAAAACCCAACCATAGCATTATAAGGTATCAAGTCCTCTTTACTCCCATATGCAACAACCCACCTACTCGGGTTTATGCTTCTGTCACTCAAGCAACCCACCATAGGCAAATCATGAACACATTGCAACACCCTACAGCGAGGATCCCTCACGCTTGCGCAACACGGAGAGCACCATAGGACAGCACCAATAATAAAACATGCAACTCAAACCAATCATGATCATCAATCAACCCATAGGACAACAAAAATCTACTCAGACATCATAGGATGGCAACACATCATTGGATAATAATATGAAGCATAAAGCACCATGTTCAAGTAGAGGGTACAGCGGGTTGCGGGAGAGTGGACCGCTGTAGATAGATGGGGGAAGGTGATGGAGGTGTTGGTGAAGATGACGGAGTTGTTGGAGTAGATCGCCATCACGATGATGGCCCCGGCGGCGTTCCGGTGCCACCGGGAGAGAGGGGGAGAGAGCCCCCCTCCTTCTTCTTCTTCCTTGACCTCCTCCCTAGATGGGAGGAGGGTTTCCCCTCTGGTCCTTGGCCTCCATGGAGGCGGAGGGGCGAAAGCCCCTCCGAGATTGGATCTCTCTCTCTGTTTCCGTCTGTTTCTGCGTTCCCAGATTCTGGACTTTCACCGTTTCTTATATTCCCGGAGATCCGTAACTCCGATTGGGCTGAAATTTTAACACGGTTTTTATCCGGCTATTAGCTTTCTTGCGGCGAAATAAGGGCACCAACCGCCTTACGGGGTGGCCACAAGCCAGCCTGGCGCGCCCAGGGGGGTAGGGCGCGCCCCCCTGGCTTGTGGCCCCCTCGGGCACCGTCTTCTGTTGATTCCACTTCCCAAAATTCACATATATTCCAAAAAAAATCTCCGTAAGTTTTTATCCCGTTTGGACTTCGTTTGATATGGATTTTCTGTGAAACAAAAAACATGCAACAAACAGGAACTGGCACTGGGCACTGGATCAATATGTTAGTCCCAAAAATAGTATAAAAAGTTGCCAAAAGAATATGAAAGTTGTAGAATATTGGCATGAAACAATCAAAAATTATAGATATGACGGAGACATATCAGTGCTTGACATTTGTATTTATGTGGTGAAGACGGAGCCATGCTATTATAATATGATAAAATGAATAGGGGGTGAACATTCTTTAAGGATCGTATATTTTGAAACTTGATGATTATGTTACTTATGTTTATAAGTATTGCAATGTCGATGTTTCTTAATTCTTCGTTTCTCAATGATCAAACCTGCAATAGATTACATGTTGGGTAGCATGTCACATCAAAAATTCTGTTTTTATCATTTACCTACTCGAGGACGAGCAGGAATTAAGCTTGGGGATGTTGATATGTCTCCAACATATCTATAATTTTTTATTGTTCCATGCTATAATATTATCATTCTAGGATGCTTTTTGGGTGATTATTTACCAATTCATATTAATTTTGAGCACTAACCTATTAACCCAGTGCCCAATGCCAGTTGATGTTTTCTGCATGTTTTTGTTTTTCCAAGTTTACAGTACCAAACAAAGTCCAATTGCCCCGAAACATTAATATGATTTTTTTCTGGACCAAAAGAAGACTTGGAAGCTTCGGGAGGAGGCCGGGGGCTCCACGAGGGAGGCACCAGCCAATAGGGCGCGCCCTGTTGCCTCGTGCCTCCGTTGGACGTCCCCCGGTGCCCCTCTTCGCTCAATAAATCATCTAAAATCCCCAAAACCCTAAGGAGCCACCCAAAACACTTTTTCCGCTGACACAAGTCTCTGTTCCGCCGTGTGCCTATCTGGAGCCCTGTTATGATGCCTTGCCGGAGGGGGGATCGATCACGGAGGGCCTCTACATCATCCCTGCTGCTCCCATGGTGATGTGTGTGTAGTTCACCACAGACCTACGGGTCCGTAGTTAGTACCTAGATGGCTATCTCTCTCTATCTCTTGATATTCAATACAATGATCACCGCATCTTCGCTTTGATCTATCTGATGTAATTCTTTTATGCGGTGCGTTTGTTGGGATCCGATGAATTGTGGGTTTATATTCAGATTATTCATGAAAAGATTTGAGTCTTCTTTGAAATTTATTATGATTCTTATTTGCATGATCATTATAGCTTCGTAAATCTCTCGGATCTATTGAAATAGTTTGGCCAACTAGATTGATACTTCTTCAGTGAGAGGGGTGCGTTGTAGTGGGTTCAATCTGGTGGTGCTCTATATCCTAGTGACAGAAAGGGACAAGACATGTCTTTGTATTGTTGCCACTAAGGATAAAACGATGGGGTTAGTTGATATTAATTGAATTCTCTTTGTCTACATCATGTCATCGTTCTCCAAGCATTACTATGTTTTACTTAATACTTTAGATGCATGTTGGATAGCGGTCGATGGGTGGAGTAATAGTAATAGGTGCAGGCAGGAGTCGGCCTATTTGCTTATGGACGTGATGCCTATATATACATGATCATTGCCGTGAATAAAGATTGCATAACAATGCACTTTTCTATCAATTTCCCAACAATAATTTTTCTACCCACCGTATGCTTACTATATGAGAGATGCCACAAGGGAAAACTATGCCCCCCGGGTCTATTCACTTATAAATTTACAAAAGCTTTCAATACCTTGATGCCATTTATTATATTCTATTTTATTTTGTAATTTACAATTATCTACTATCATCTACACACTTCATTTGATTGCAAATAACGAGACCAAGGGGATTGACAACCCTCTTGCCGCGTTGGGTGCAAGTGTTTGCTCTTTTGTGTGCAGTCGCTGAAGACGGTGGTTGACCGTTACTCCTATTGGTTCAATAAACCTTGGTTCTCTACTGAGGGAAATGCTTATCTATATTGTGCTGCATCACCCATTCCTCTTCACGGAAAACCCAACGCAGATCACAAGTATCATGCCGCATCACCCGTTCCTCTTCACGGAAAACCCAACGCAGATCACAAGTATTTGACAATCACAATATTGTCATATAAGCAATTCATGAATGATTGGTATAAGGAATAGAACTTTATACAAATATATTATCTTGGACATCTTTTATGATTAATTATTTTCAACCTTGATCAAATTAGTTGAAGTTGGACAAGGAATACAACACAATGAGTTATGTTTGGGTATATTTGCATATAAGTTATACTGTTATGGATCCTCCAACATGTGGTGCTTGTTCATAATCTTTTGCTAGCCAAAATTTCTGTACTAAGCGGGATTACCGCTAGTGCATCCAAAATCCTTGAGCCAAGTTTCTTTCATGAATGTCCACCATATCTACCTATATATGGTATTACCCTGCCGTTCCAAGTAAATTTGCATATTCCATCTCTAAAACCTTCAAATAAACATCTTTTTTGTGTGCATGTGCCGCTCATGGAGCTACGGGGCGGTTAGTATCTTCCATGCTAAGCAGGCTATTGTCATGATGGGTGTTTATTCACTTGTCATTGCACGAGAGAGGCTGGTAATTGGGATGCCCAATGCTACGAAAAAAATAAAGAAAAAATAATAAAACAAACACCCCCTACAAACTTGATTGTTTGGAGGGCACCCGTGATTTTGGCCAGCCATGGCTTGAGGGGAGTAAACTTTTCATTTCCGCATGGAAACCGCCCATAATGTGTTTAGCAAGGAAGATATTGAAATCCTTTGTCGTAACGTTGACAGGAAAAGCACACCACTCAAAATGTATTCATCTCTGTTTTAAACAATGAGCACTGGCACATATGCAAATCCATGCTTCCCTCTGCTAAAGGACATTCTATTTACTTTCATGTTCTTTACTTTTCATGTTAAGTCAACTTCCTATTTCAACCTCAATCTCTACTTGGCAACCATCATGTGGTGGGAAAAGATCCAGACACATATATCCCGTCAAATATATTTGATCATGAATTATTATTGTTGACAATTATCTTTATGATAAGCAAGTTGGGATGCAAAAACATTAAGCCCCTATCTTCCTCATGTTCGATGAATGCTATTCATTCTAAAAATATGATTTGAGTACTAGTAATCATAGAAGACTATATGATAATTGAGTATGTGCATGTCTTACTTAGATTTTGTAGAAAACAATATGAATTGTAATTGTTTGGTGACCAAGAACATAGGTTGTCAAGTTTCAAGAGAATGCATTGTTTGAACCATAGCTTGTGAATTGATTGCTATTTATCATGCTGAGTTTTATGAGAAAGATTTGTTGTTCATGATGCTAGGAAAAGTGGTTGAAATTATCATTTATCAAACTTATACACTATGATTGCAGTCACACTTCATAAATAATTTCTTTTATCATTTACCTACTCGAAGACGAGTAGGAATTAAGCTTGGGGATGCTCGTACGTCTCAAACGTATCGATAATTTATGAAGTATTCATGCCATATTTACCTAAGTTCTGCATGGTTTTGGTGCACTTTTATATGATTTTTATGGACTAACCTATGGACCTAGTACTCAGTGTCATTTCCTATTTTTTGGCTATTTTTTGTTTCGCAGAAAATCCATATCAAGGGGAGCCACGAGCTCGTCGGTCCATCGTGGACCCCCCCCCCCCCCCGGCGTGAAACCAGCGCCAAAAATTCCTACAAATATAAAAGACCCCATAAAGAAACCTAGAACTTCCGCGCCGCCACCGCAAGCCTCTGTTCCGAAGCGATCTCATCTGGAGCCCTTTTCCGGCGTCGTTCATTTCCTTGATAAGTGTTTGGACTCGAGCTAAGGTACTCGCCTAACTAGAACAAATACCTACTTATGATTATATCCTCCTGCAATCATCCGCAATTACAAGAGAAGTAATTAATATAAATCTAACCATAGCATTTGACAGTTGGATCCAAAACAGCCCGTTATGGAATAATTCACAAAGCAGGGTTTGGTTTCTATCACTCCCGTAATCCATCATCTACAAATTAATTCCACAATATCTTTCGCTAGGCCCAAAGACGGTGAAGTGTCATGTAGTCGACGTTCACATAACACCACTATAGGAAGAACAACATAACATATCATCAAAGCCTTGAACGATAGATAACTTCACATGATTACTAATAACAAGACTTCTAGCATGTCCTCAAGAACTAACGGAACCACTCACAACTCATATATGATCATGATCAGTGGTTACAAATATATGTTTAACAATCTGAACATAACAATCTTCCACCAAATAAACCAACAAGCGTCAACTACAAGATCTAATCATTGTTAGTACGGTGCCTCCTACTAGTCCGTTTAAACCTTAGTCCTTAAGTTAGGGAAATGCTTTCTGATGTTGTGCTACATCACCCCTCCTCCTCGGGGAAATCCAACAACTCATGTGGGAGTAGCACCGAGCCAGCTGGATAGGAGCCAAGAAACTCTCTGCTCCACCTCTCCCGACACTTCAGGCCGATAGTACCATGAGCTAGTGATGAGGACATCCCAACCATGAACATCACACCACCAGTCATCAAAGGGCCAATCACAAGAAGTCGCGCAAAGCAAATACATGATCAGGTGAACGCTAACTTAAGTTTACCTTTTGACCTTGAAAACATGGTTGTGCCTTCACCTCCTTCGTTGCTGGTTGAACTCAGGTGCAACATCGAAGAAGACCAACAACACTTTCAGTCCGCGCCGAAATAATGTTTTATGACAAAGAAACAGAGTTACAGAGAAATATGTGGTCTTCTGAAGAAACAATGTTTTGGCGCTGGTGAAACAATGTTATGCACGAGTTTGGATAACCCAACTTGCGAAAGGTTTCCAGAACTCGAGTTTTCTACTGAAGGAAACATTGTTCGACTCCAGCAAACAATGTTAGGTCGGGAACCGCCAACCACCTCCAACTAGAGATTTCGAGAAGCTACCTCATTAAGTCTCAAGCCATTTAGTCAAACCAAAGCTGGTTCTCTTTCACACCTAACCTGGTACCCAAAGATAGTTTGATTCCACACCTAACTGATACGTCTCCGTCGTATCTACTTTTCCTCACACTTTTTCCCTTGTTTTGGACTCTAATTTGCATGATTTGAATGAAACTAACCCGGACTGACGTTGTTTTCAGCAGAACTACCATGGTGTTGTTTTTGTGCAGAAATAAAAGTTCTCGGAAATGGACGAAACTTTTTGGAGATTTATTTTACAATAAATAAAAAATACTGGAGCCAAGAACCACCGGAGGGGGGGCACTGGCTGGGCACAAGACACCAGGGCGCGCCAGCCCCCCCCCCTCCCCGGCGCGCCCTGATGGGTTGTGCCCACCTCGTGGCCCCACTGACCCTAATTCTGACGCTATAAAATCCTATTTTTGGAGAAAGAAATCGAAGAGAAAGTTTCATCGCGTTTTACGATACGGAGCCGCCGCCACCTCCTGTTCTTCATCGGGAGGCCAGATTTGGAGCCTGTTTGGGGCTCCGGAGAGGGGAATCTTCGGTCTTCGTCATCGTCAACCCTTCTCCATCGCCAATTCCATGATGCTCCCCACCGGGAGTGAGTAATTCCTTCGTAGGCTTGCTGGTCGGTGAGGAGTTGGATGAGATTCATCATGTAATCGAGTTAGTTTTGTTAGGGCTTGATCCCTGGTATCCACTATGTTCTGAGATTGATGTTGCTATGACTTTGCCATGCTTAATGCTTGTCACTAGGGCCATGTTATCACCATTATATCTATGTTCTTGATCCGATCTTGCTAGTCATACGCACCTATTACGTGTTCTGATCCGCAAACCCTAGAGTGACAATAGTCGGGATACTTTCCTTATGGACCCCGCTGCCACGGAAGGGTAGGACAAAAGATGGCATGCAAGTTCTTTTCCATAAGCACGTATGACTATTTACGGAATACATGCCTACATTACATTTATGAACTGGAGCTAGTTCTGTGCCGCCCTAGGTTACGACTGTTATATGATGAATATCATCCAACGAGTTCACCGATCCAGTGCCTACGAGTTTTCCACATATTGTTCTTGCTAAGTTACTATTGCTACTGCTACTGTTCCAACTGCTACAAAACTATTGCTATCACTGCTACCGTTACTGTTACTGTTACTACTGCTATCAAAATTATCATACTACTATGCTACTGATCACTCTGCTGCAGATATTTAATCTCCAGGTGTGGTTGAATTGACAACTCAACCGCTAATACTCGCAAATATTCTTTGGCTCCCCTTGTGTCGAATCTATAAATTTGGATTGAATACTCTGCCCTCGAAAACTGTTGCGATCCCCTATACTTGTGGGTTATCACAAACCAGGGGGCGTGTCCCTATTATAAATAGGCTATCTCTTCCCTTCGGGAGGGACTTTTGCCATTTCTATCAAAGACCAGGACATAGACTCCTCCTGAGATTGGAGAGACTCTTGCTACCCCTATTCTCGTGATTCCTTGAGAAATAGCAACTAATTCGTGCTCCACAACTAGATTGTGTTGTGTGGGTTAGAGTTTGTGGTTTTCTTGCGGATTGCACCTATCCCGTGCTCCACGACTTGAACGTGGTTGTGTGGGGGTAGTATTGCGGGTTGTGGATCGGCGAACGTTCGGATTGTAGGCTTCGGTGAGCAACCTCCTCGTCGGGTCATAATCTCTTATTTTCCGTTTTTGGCTACTTGCAGCTAGTTATCCCCATCCTCTTATCGATCCTACGCCATGAAGATCGGGTCTCCCCTTGTACACCCTCTGCTCAATAGACGGTGTTATATCATGTGGTAATCAGAGCAAGGTTTACACGGTAGGATATGTATCCTTTGTTGCTAGATCTATCCTAAAGTCCAAAGCCAAAAAGCCACAAAAAAATCCAAGCCTTTGTTTGCTGAGATCTAGTTGTTTGCTTTCCCCTTTGTATTTGCACCAAGTTCTATTCGAAGTTGCTGCTATTTTTTTCTGAGTCTTGTTGTTGGATCTATTGTATTGCAAAAGAGAGAGAGAGAGAGAGAGAGAGAAGCAAAAAAGAGCAAAAAAATAGGAGAAGAGAAAGTGTTGAGAAAGTGTGCAATCATATTCAGTTTGGTGAGAAATTTCAGAAGTTGTATTGGCAAGTGCTGCAGCTCAAACGTGGTGCAAGGATCTACAAAGAAAACGTGTTTCATTTGGTTTGCATTGATTGGATCTCAGCACTATCCTCCTCATTTTACCCCACCAAGCTCCACCCAAAAAAACGTTAGCTTCTTCCCTATCATTCGCCCGCCCACTCCCGATTTGCTACCCCCGCACGACCGCCAAGGAATCATTAGAATTTGGGTAAGCAAGAAGGTGAGCTGAGAGTCTTCCACATATATATTTTTCTTTTGCCCTCTTGTTTCCAAGAGTTAACATGCGAGGTTCCCACTCAAGTGTACATGCACATCAAAATGTGGAGGATGACTTCCCAAAGACTCGTGCGGCGCTTGGTGATTTAATTGAAGAAAGTATAGCTGCAGCTATGCAAAGGATGTTCGGAGGTCATCTTCCTCTCGCGGGCAATGGGAATCTACATCAACACAGCCGCGCTGCCTCGATGGCCACCGACGACCGGCGACGGCAAGGAAATAAGGACCGCCACGGTGGTCATTGAAGAGCTGCAGGAGGCGCTGACCACGGCGCCCCTCTTGTTGGTGTTGAACGGAGGCATGTCATCTTTGCTACCCCTCGTGAGGGTGGGCTGCATGGAGGAGAAGCCCCCGCGGGTTTGCTGCTGATCATCGACGATGAGCTGCACATGATGGTGATGACATCTTCCATGAAGATTTCTCCGAGCATGGTGACGAGGAGGAGGGCATGGGGAACTATGAACCCTACTCGCCACCCCATCGTGGTGCTGCTTTTGGTCGCAATGGTTATCATTATGACCGTCGTGATCAAGGTGACCGTGACAACCAAGCAAGAGTGAAGCTACATGTGCCATCATTCACGGGAAAAGAGGATCCAGATGCATATATTGAGTGGGAGGAGAAGTGCGACCAGATCTTTCGCATCCACGGATTTTCTGAAGCCAAGAGATTTGATCTTGCTGTTATGGAGTTCTCTGGTTATGCTCTTACATGGTGGAATCAGCTACAAGATGACCGATTGATGACAGGCAATAACTATATCCGCAGCTGGACTTTGATGAAACAAGTCATGAGGCGCCGTTTTGTTCCATCATACTATGAGAGGCAATTTTACAAGCAGTTGCAGGAGCTCACCCAAGGTTCCCGCACTGTTGATGAGTACTATAAAGAGATGGAGGTGTTGCTGATTCGAACAAGAACCCGTGAGAGTGATGAGGCAAAGATGGCGAGATTTTTACATGGGCTGAATGATGAGATCCCAGATTTTGTAGAGATGTTTCCTTATGATACACTGCAAGATGTGGTACATCAAGCTATACGATTTGAGAAGAAGAATCTGCGTAATGGTCGTGCTTCTGGACGCGCCACCACATCCTCCTCGCAGAGAACACAACAGCCATATGGTTCTCGGTTTGTGGGTGCTCTATCGAGGCTCCCACATGCTTCGACGGCTTCCTCACCTGCTATTGGCAATCAAGAAAAAAGGCCATCACCCACAGTAGGAGCTGTTGGAAATATGCCCTAGAGGCAATAATAAATGTAGTTATTATTATATTTCCTTGTTCATGATAATCGTTTATTATCCATGCTATAATTGTATTGATTGGAAACTCAATTGCAAGTGTGGATACATAGACAACACTGTGTCCCTAGTATGCCTCTAGTAGACTAGCTTGTTGATCAAAGATGGTCAAGGTTTCCTAGCCATAGACATGAGATGTCATTTGATAACGGGATCACATCATTAGGAGAATGATGTGATGGAAAAGACCCAAACTATGAACGTAGCATATGATCGTGTCAGTTTATTGCTATTGTTTTCTGCATGTCAAGTATCTGTTCCTATGACCATGAGATCATATAACTCACTGACACCAGAGGAATACCTTGTGTGTATCAAATGTCACAACGTAACTGGGTGACTATAAAGATGCTCTACAGGTATCTCCGAAGGTGTCTGTTGAGCTGGCATGGATCGAGACTGGGATTTGTTACTCCGTATGACGGAGAGGTATCTCAGGGCCCACTCGGTAATACAACATCACAATAAGCTTTGCAAGAAATGTGACTAAGTGTTAGCCACGGGATCTTGTATTATGGACGAGTAAAGAGACTTGCCGGTAACGAGATTGAACTAGGTATAGAGATACCGACGATCGAATCTCGGGCAAGTAACATACCGAAGAACAAAAGGAACAGCGTACGGGATTAACTGAATCCTTGACATAGAGTTTCAACCGATAAAGATCTTCGTAAAATATGTCGGAACCAATATGGGCATCCAGGTCCCGCTATTGGTTATTGACCGTAGAGGTGTCTCGGTCATGTCTACATAGTTCTCGAACCCGCAGGGTCTGCACACTTAACGTTCGGTGACGTTTTGGTAGTATTAAGTTATGTATGGTTGTGACCTAAGGTTGTTCGGAGTCCCGGATGAGATCCTAGACATCACGAGGACCTCCGGAATGGTCCGGAGGTAAAGATTGATATATAGGAAGTCCCCTTTTGGTCATCGGAAAAGTTTCGGGTATTTCCGGTAATGTACCAGGAGTGCAGGGAGGGTTCCGGGGGTCCATCGGGAGGGGCCACCCACGCCGGAAGGCCACATGGGCCTTAGGGGTGGCACACCAGCCCTTAATAGGCTGGGAAAGCCAGCCCCTAAGGGCCCATGCGGCTAGGAGGTGGGAAAAGGCAAAAGCCCAAAAGGGGGAAGGGTTTCCAAGTGGGGGAGGAATCCTACTAGGAGTAGGATTGGAGTTGGACTCCCTCTCCTCCCCACTTCGGCCGACTCCTAGGGGCAGCCCTAGGGGCGCCGGCCCCTCCCCTCCCTCCTATATATACTAGAGTGAGAGAGGGCCAAAGAGAACCAACCCTAAAGGCCACGGTGCAGCCCTCTCTCCCAATAGATCGTCTCCTCTAGTTTTCAGCAGTGCTTAGGCGAAGCCCTCCTGGAATAGTTCCACCACCACTGCCGCCGCGCCATCACGCTGCCGGAGAACTCATCTACCTCTCCGCTCCCTCTTGCTGGATCAAGAAGGCGGAGATCGTCATCGAGCTTCACGTGTGCTGAACACGGAGCTGCCGTCCGTTCGGTACTAGATCGTGATTGGATCGCGGGACGGCTAGCGATTTGGATCGCGAAGACGTTCGACTACATCAACCACGTTTCTTAACGCTTCCCGCTTAGCGATCTACAAGGGTATGTTGACCCACTCTCACTCTCGTAGATGCTCATCACCATGGATAGATCTTGCGTGTGCGTAGGAAATTTTTTGTTTCCCATGCAACGTTCCCCAACAGTGGCATCATGAGCTAGGTCTATGCGTAGATGAGATCACGAGTAGAACACAAAGGAGTTTGTGGGCGTTGATATTCAGATTGCTTCCTCCCTTGGTCTTTTCTTGATTCGGCACTATTGTGGAATGAAGCGGCCCGAACCAACCTTACTCGTACGCTTATGAGAGACCGGTTCCATCATCTGACATGTAACTTCGTTGCATAAAGATGGCTGGCGGGTGTCTGTCTCTCCTACTTTAGTTGGATCGGATTCGACAAAGGCGGTCCTTGAGAAGGTTGAATAGCAATTTGTGTATCACCGTTGTGGTTTTGCGTAAGTAAGAATCGTTCTTGCTAGATACCCGTAGCAGCCACGTACAACATGCAACAACAATTAGAGGACGTCTAACTTGTTTTTGCAGGGTATGTTGTGATGTGATATGGCCAATTACATGATGAGATATATGTGATGTATGAGATGATCATGTATTGCATAGAATATCATGACTTGCATGTCGATGAGTACGGCAACCGGCAGGAGCCATAGGGTTGCCTTTAATTTATTTTTGCCGTTTTGCTTTACTTTATCGCTATGAGTTAGCAATAGTCGTAGAAGAAATAGTTGGCACGACAACCTCATGGCGACACGTTGATAGAGATCAAGATGATGGAGATCATGGTGTCATGCCGGTGACGATGGAGATCATGTCGGTGCTTTGGAGATGGAGATCAAAAGCACAAGTTCATGGCCATATCATGTCACTTATGATTTGCATGTGATGTTAATCCTTTTATGCATCTTATTTTGCTTAGGACGACGGTAGCATTATAAGGTGATCCCTCACTAAAATTTCAAGATAAAATTGTGTTCTCCCCGAGTGTGCACCGATGCGAAAGTTCCTTGTTTCGAGACACCACGTGATGATCGGGTGTGATAGACTCTGCGTTCACATACAACGGGTGCAAGCCAGTGTTGCACATGCGGAACACTCGGGTTAAACTTGACGAGCCTAGCATGTACAGACATGGCCTCGAAACACAAGAGACCGAAAGGTCGAACATGAGTCATATAGTAGATATGATCAACATGAAGATGTTTCCCATTGAAACCACCTCATCTCACGTGATGATCGGACTTGAGTTGGTGAATTTGGATCATGTGACACTCGAATGACCGGATGGATGTCAATTTGAGTGGGAGTTTTTAAGTAATATGATTAACTAAACTCATTATCTTGAACAATAGTCTAAGTTGTCTTTGCAAAATTTATGTTGTAGATCAATGGCTCGCGCAGTAGCACCCCTGAATTTTAATGCGTTCCTAGAGAAAGCTAAGTTGAAAGATGATGGAAGTAACTTTGTGGACTGGGCCCGTAATCTAAGGATTATCCTTACGGCTTCCCAAAAGGCTTATGTCCTTGATGCACCGCTTGGTGAACCACCCGCTCCAGTAGAGTCTGCAGACGTTGCAAACGCCTGGCAGGCACGTTCTGATGATTACTCGATGGTTCAATGTGCAATGTTGTATGGCTTAGAACCGGGACTTCAAAGACGTTTTGAACGTCATGGAGCATATGATATGTTCCAGGAGTTGAAGTTTATCTTTCAGAAGAATGCCCGGATCGAGAGGTATGAGACCTCCGATAAGTTCTATGCTTGCAAGATGGAGGAGAACGGGTCTGTCAGTGAACACATACTCAGAATGTCTGGGTATTCCACCCGTCTGGCTGAATTGGGGATGCCCCTTCCGCCAGAGGCGATCACTAACAGAGTTCTTCAATCACTGCCACCTAGCTACAAGAGCTTCGTGTTGAACTATAACATGCACGAGATGAACAAGTCAGTCGCCGAGCTGTTTGCGATGTTGAAAGTCTCTGAGTCAGAGATTCAGAAGGAGCATCAAGTGTTGATGGTCAATAAAACCACTAGTTTCAAGAAGAATGGCAAGGGTAAGAAGGGTAACTCCAAGAAGAGTGGCAAAGCAGTTTCCCCTCCCGTGAAGAAACCCAAGGCTGGACCCAATCCAGAAACTGAGTGCTTTCATTGCAAGGGAACTGGTCACTGGAAGCGGAACTGCCCCAAGTATCTGGCTGACAAGAAGGCAGCCAACACCAAACAAAGTATATATGATATACATGTTATTGATGTGTACCTTACCAACTCTCGTTGTAGTGCATGGGTATTTGATACCAGTTCGGTTGCTCACATTTGCAACTCAAAACAGGAGCTGCGGAATAGACGGAAGCTGGCAAAGGACAAAGTGACGATGCGCGTGGGAAATGGTTCCAAGGTTGATGTGATCGCCGTCGGCACGCTCGCTCTTCGATTACCATCGGGATTAGTGATGAACCTGAATAATTGTTATTTAGTGCCTGCGTTAAGCATGAACATTATATCTGAATCTTGTTTATTGCGAGACGGTTACTCATTTAAATCAGAGAATAATGGTTGTTCTATTTTTATGAGTAATATCTTTTATGGTCATGCACCCAATGTGAGGGGTTTATTCTTATTGAATCTCGATAGTGATGATATACATGTTCATAACATTGATGCCAAAAGATGTAGAGTTGATAATGATAGTACCACTTTCTTGTGGCACTACCGCTTAGGTCATATTGGTATAAAATGCATGAAGAAACTCCATGATGATGGACTTTTGGAGTCACTTGATTTTGAATCACTTGACGCACGTAAACCATGCCTCATGGGCAAGATGACTAAAACCCCGTTCTCTGGAACAATGGAACAGGCAAGTGACTTGTTGGAAATCATACATACTGATGTATGCAGTCCGATGAGCATTGAGGCGCATGGTGGATATTGCTATTTTCTCACCTTCACTGATGACTTAAGTAGATATGGGTATATTTACTTAATGAAACACAAGTCTGAAACGTTTGAAAAGTTCAAGCAATTTCAGAGTGAAGTTAAGAATCATCGTAACAAGAAGATTAAATTCCTGCGATCTGATCGAGGAGGAGAATATCTGAGTTATGAGTTTGGCAGTCACTTAAGACAATGTGGAATTGTTTCACAATTGACACCGCCTGGAACACCACAGCGTAATGGTGTGTCCGAACGTCGTAATCGAACCTTATTGGATATGGTGCGATCTATGATGTCTCTTGCCGATTTGCCACTATCGTTTTGGGGTTATGCATTAGAGACAGCTGCATTCACTTTAAATAGGGCACCATCGAAATCCGTTGAGATGACGCGATATGAACTATGGTTTGGCAAGAAGCCAAAGTTGTTGTTTCTTAAAGTTTGGGGATGTGATGCTTATGTCAAAAAGCTTCAGCCTGAAAAGCTGGAACCCAAAGCGGAGAAATGCGTCTTCATAGGATACCCAAAAGAGACCGTTGGGTATACCATCTATCTCAGATCCGAAGGCAAACTGTTTGTCGCTAAAAACAGAACATTTCTTGAGAAAGAGTTTCTCTCGAAAGAATTAAGTGGGAGGAAGATAGAACTTGATGAGGTTGTTGAACCTTTACTTCAACCAGAGAGTAGCACAGCACGGAAAGATGTTTCTGTAGAGCCTACATCGGTTGAAGAGGAAGTTAATGATGATGATCATGAAGCTTCGGATCAAGTTGCTATCAAACCTCGTAGGTCGACAAGGATGCGTACTGCTCCTGAGTGGTACGGCAACCCTGTCTTAGAGGTCATGTTGTTGGACAACGATGAACCTACGAGCTATGGAGAAGCGATGATGGGCCTGGATTCCGAGAAATGGTTAGAGGCCATGAAATCCGAGATGGGATCCATGTATGAAAACAAAGTATGGGCAACCAGAAGGTTTTGTCGATCCAGAGAATGCTGACAAAGTTTGCAAACTCCAGTGATCCATTTATGGACTGGTGCAAGCATCTCGGAGTTGGAATCTTCGCTTTGATGAGGTGATCAAAGCGTTCTGGTTTATACAAGTTTACGCAGAAGCTTGTATTTACAAGAAAGTGAGTGGGAGCTCTATAGCATTTCTAATATTATATGTGGATGACATATTGCTGATTAGAAACAATATAGAAATGTTGGAAAGCGTGAAGGAATATTTGAACAAGAGTTTTTCAATGAAGGACCTAGGAGAAGCTGCTTTCATATTAGGCATCAAGATCTATAGAGATAGATCGAGACGCTTAATAGGACTTTCACAGAGCACATACCTTGACAAAGTTTTGAAGAAGTTCAAAATGGATCAGTCCAAGAAGGGGTTCTTGCCTGTATTGCAAGGTGTGAAGTTGAGTAAGACTCAATGCCCAGTGACTGTAGAAGATAGAGAAAAGATGAGTGTCGTCCCCTATGCTTCAGCCATAGGCTCTATCATGTATGCAATGTTGTGCACAAGACCCGATGTCAGCCTTGCCATAAGTATGGCCGGAAGGTTTCAAAGTGATACGGGAATGGAACACTGGACGGCGGTCAAGAATATCCTTAAGTACCTGAAAAGGACTAAGGACATGTTTCTCGTTTATGGAGGTGATCAAGAGCTCGTCGTAAAGGGTTATGTCGATGCTAGCTTTGACACTGATCCGGATGACTCTAAGTCTCAAACCGGATACGTATTTATTCTCAATGGGGGTGCGGTAAGCTGGTGCAGTTCCAAGCAGAGCGTGGTAGCTGATTCTACATGCAAAGCGGAGTACATCGCTGCCTCGGAGGCGGCGAAGGAAGGTGTCTGGATGAAGGAGTTCATGACAGATCTTGGAGTAGTGCTCAGTGCACTAAACCCAATGACTCTGTTCTGTGCCAACACGGGTGCCATTGCTCTAGCCAAGGAACCAAGGTTTCACAAGAGGACCAAACACATAAAGCGACGTTTCAATTCCATCCGTGATTACATGAAGGAGGAGGACATAAATATTTGCAAAGTGCACACGGATCTGAATGTTGCAGATCCGATGACTAAACCTCTTCCAAGGGCTAAACATAATCAACACCAGAACTGTATGGGTGTTAGATTCATTACAATGTAAATCACATAGTGATGTGAGCTAGATTATTGACTCTAGTGCAAGTGGGAGACTGTTGGAAATATGCCCTAGAGGCAATAATAAAAGTAGTTATTATTATATTTCCTTGTTCATGATAATCGTTTATTATCCATGCTATAATTGTATTGATTGGAAACTCAATTGCATGTGTGGATACATAGACAACACGGTGTCCCTAGTATGCCTCTAGTAGACTAGCTTGTTGATCAAAGATGGTCAAGGTTTCCTAGCCATAGACATGAGATGTCATTTGATAACGGGATCACATCATTAGGAGAATGATGTGATGGACAAGACCCAAACTATGAACGTAGCATATGATCGTGTCAGTTTATTACTATTGTTTTCTGCATGTCAAGTATCTGTTCCTATGACCATGAGATCATGTAACTCACTGACACAGGAGGAATACCTTGTGTGTATCAAACGTCACAACGTAATTGGGTGACTATAAAGATGCTCTACAGGTATCTCCGAAGGTGTCTGTTGAGCTGGCATGGATCGTGACTAGGATTTCTTACTCCGTATGACGGAGAGGTATCTCAGGGCCCACTCGGTAATACAACATCACAATAAGCCTTGCAAGCAATGTGACTAAGTGTTAGCCATGGGATCTTGTATTACGGAACGAGTAAAGAGACTTGCCGGTAACGAGATTGAACTAGGTATAGAGATACCGACGATCGAATCTCGGGCAAGTAACATACCGAAGAACAAAAGGAACAGCGTACGGGATTAACTGAATCCTTGACATAGAGGTTCAACCGATAAAGATCTTCGTAAAATATGTAGGAACCAATATGGGCATCCAGGTCCCGCTATTGGTTATTGACCGTAGAGGTGTCTCCGTCATGTCTACATAGTTCTCGAACCCGCAGGGTCTGCACACTTAACGTTCGGTGATGTTTCAGTAGTATTAAGTTATGTATGGTGGTGACTGAAGGTTGTTCGGAGTCCCAGATGAGATCCCGGACGCCACGAGGAGCTCCGGAATGGTTCGGAGGTAAAGATTGATATATAGGAAGTCCTGTTTTGGTCACCGAAAAAGTTTCGGGTATTTCCGGTAATGTACCGGGAGTGCCGGGAGGGTTCCGGGGGTCCATCGGGAGGGGCCACCCATGCCGGAAGGCCACATGGGCCTTAGGGGTGGCGCACCAGCCCTTAGTGGGCTGGGCAAGCCAGCCCCTAAGGGCCCATGTGGCTAGGAGGTGGGAAAAGGCAAAAGCCCAAAAGGGGGAAGGGTTTCTAAGTGGGGGAGGAATCCTACTAGGAGTAGGATTGGAGTTGGACTCCCTCTCCTCCCCACTTCGGCCGACTCCTAGGGGAAGCCCTAGGGGCGCTGGCCCCTCCCCTCCCTCCTATATATACTAGATGGAGAGAGGGCCAAAGAGAACCAACCCTAAAGGCCACGGTGCAGCCCTCTCTCCCAATAGATCGTCTCCTCTAGTTTTCAGCATTGCTTAGGTGAAGCCCTGCTGGAATAGTTCCACCACCGCCGCCGCGCCGTCGTGCTGCCGGAGAACTCATCTACCTCTGTGCTCCCTCTTGCTGGATCAAGAAGGCGGAGATCGTCATCGAGCTGCATGTGTGCTGAACGCGGAGGTGCCGTCCGTTCGGTACTAGATCGTGATTGGATCGCGGGACGGCTAGCGATTTGGATCGCGAAGACGTTCGACTACATCAACCGTGTTTCTTAACGCTTCCTGCTTAGCGATCTACAAGGGTATGTAGATCGACTCTCACTCTCGTAGATGCTCATCACCATGGATAGATCTTGCGTGTGCGTAGGAAAATTTTTGTTTCCCATGCAACGTTCCCCAATAGGAGCATCCTCCGCTCCACCTGCAAAAAAGAGTTCTACATGCAACAGCGACATTCAATGCCACAAGTTCAAAGGACGAGGTCACATTTCTTCAGAATGTCCAAGCAAAAGAACTATGACCAACAACGAAAGAGGTGAAAAATTGCTTTTACAGGAGGCTCACGCTGGTGGTCTCATGGGACACTTTGGCGCCAAGAAGACTGAGTGTGTGTTGGGTGACCATTTCTTTTGGCCAAGAATGATACGTGACATGGAGTGCTACGTGATGAGATGCGAGATTTGTCACAAAGCTAAGTCTTGTTTGAACCCCTATGGTCTTTATACTCCTCTATCCATTCTGAATGCTCTGTGGGAGGATATTTCTATGGATTTTGTTCTTGGTTTACCACGAACTAAGAGGGGGAGTGACTCGGTGTTTGTGGTAGTTGATCGTTTTAGCAAAATGGCACATTTTATCCCATGTCATAAGAGCGATGATGCTTCACACATTGCTGATTTATTTTTCAGGGAAGTTGTGCGGCTACATGGAGTACCACGCACCATTGTTTCAGACCGTGACACCAAAATTTTGAGCTACTTTTGGAAGACCTTGTGGGGAAAACTTGGCACCAAGCTCCTTTTTCCACGACATGCCACCCACAAACTGATGGAAAAACCGAAGTTGTCAACCGAACGTTGTCCATGATGCTAAGAGCAGTCCTAAAGAAGAATTTGAAGCTGTGGGAGGAGTGCCTACCTCATGTGGAGTTTGCGTATAACAGGGCAGTACATTCCACCACTAAATTTTGCCCATTTGAACTTGTTTATGGCTTCAAACCTATTGCTTCCATCGATCTCTTGCCTTTGCCACTGCAGGAGCGAACCACCTTGATGCAAGTAAGCATGCAGATTTTGTCAAAAAACTTCATGCCCAGGCCAAGGCGAACATTGAGAAGATGACTGAACAATATACGAAGAGGGCAAACAAGAAAAGAAAGAAGATGGTGTTCGAACAAGGCGACTTAGTATGTGTACATTTTTGGAAGGACCGTTTTCCAGAGCAACGCAAGTGCAAGTTGCAGCCACGCGGCGATGGACCATTTGAGGTGCTTGAGAGGATCAACGATAATGCTTACAAGATTGACCTTCCAGCAGAATATGGTATTAGCCCGACCTTCAATGTCTCCGATCTATCTCCATACCTTCGACCTTTAGAGTCGAGGACGACTCCTTCTCAAGAGGGGGAGGATGATGAGGACATCCCAACCATGAACATCACACCACCAGTCATCAAAGGGCTAATCACAAGAAGTCACGCAAAGCAAATACATGATCAGGTGAACGCTAACTTAAGTTTACCTTTTGACCTTGAAAACATGGTTGTGCCTTCACCTCCTTCGTTGGTGGTTGAACTCAGGTGCAGTATCGAAGAAGACCAACAACACTTTCAGTCCGCGCCGAAACAATGTTTTATGATGAAGAAACGGAGTTACGGAGAAATATGTGGTCTGCTGAAGAAACAATGTTTTGGCGCTGGTGAAACAATGTTATGCGCGAGTTTGGATAACCCAACTTGCGAAAGGTTTCTAGAACTCGAGTTTTCTACTGAAGGAAACATTGTTCGACTCCAGCAAACAATGTTCGGTCGGGAACCGCCAACCACCTCCAACTAGAGATTTCCAGAAGCTACCTCATTAAGTCTCAAGCCATTTAGTCAAACCAAAGCTGGTTCTCTTTCACACCTAAGATGGTTCCCAAAACTAGTTTGATTCCACACCTAACCAGGGGGGTTGTCCCTATTATAAATAGGCTAGCTCTTCCCTTCGGGAGGGACTTTTGCCATTTCTATCAAAGACCAAGACATAGACTCCTCCTGAGATTGGAGAGACTCTTGTTACCCTTATTCTCGTGATTCCTTGAGAAATTGCTCATAATTCGTGCTCCACGACTAGATCGTGTTGTGTGGGTTAGAGTTCGTGGTTTCCTTGCGGATTGCACCTATCACGTGCTCCACGACTTGAGCGTGGTTGTGTGGGGTAGTATTGCGGGTTGTGGATCGGCGAACGTTCGGGTTGCAGGCTTCGGTGAGCATCCTCTTCGTCGGGTCATAATCTCTTATTTTCCGTTTTTTGGCTGCTTGCAGCTAGTTATCCCCATCCTCTTATCGATCCTACGCCATGAAGAACGGATCTCCCCTTGTACAGCCTCTGCTCCATAGACGGTGTTATGTCAGCGAGGCTTCAAGCCGGTGCGTCCGGCAGCAACTCGTCGCTCTAAGCCAGCTCGCGGAGGAGTGGCGAGTCGTTGTCTTTGATGTGGTGCGTCGACGTTGTCCACAATCGATGTATTGTCCGCTCGCAGGCCACCGTCGTCCCATCGCCCCAGAAACCAGCCCAGATCCGTGCTTAACGGAAGCAGAGGTCACCCTCCCCGTCCGGTTGAAGCATATCCCTCCGGTGCCACTCCGATGAGTGGCGGTGCCGAACAAAGAGAAGATGAAGGCTATTCTTCCCCTCTTGGTGAAGCATATACCTCCAGGGCTCCCGACCGTACAAGGAGCGGGCTGCCGGACATGGGAAAGACATGTCGTCGGAGTGGATGGTTGCGGAGGAGGCGGGGCTTCATTTTCCGGGGCTCATGGCCGGCCTGGGATGGGAAATGAGCGTCGACAGCCATTTTAGTCTAGGTTTAGAGTCCGGTCTAGTAGAAATATGTGTAAATGTAATGAATTTACTCCGGTTAGATGAAAAGCATTCGGTTTTATGTAAAAATCATCCAAGTATGAATGAATATCGTCCGATTTGTTTGATTTTGCATAAAAATATTTTCATCAAAATCCATTTGAAATGTAAGCGGACATATGCGGCTAGCTTTGGATGGTCGGATCCCGCATCCGTGTCTGTAAATTGATCTTCTTGTCTACGGACGGATGCGGGAGGTCATTTGAGGGTCAATGTTGGAGATGCCCTAAATCATTATTTACAAATCCGCCACCTACCGATTTAAACTTATTTTGATCAATTTGATTTACAAAGGATAGGGAAGACTCTGAAGGTCTAAGGTGTCCAATAGTCGCTGGATCCAAGTGCAACACAATAACGAAGGACTATATGGCCCATGGCCGTATGGGAAAGCTCCGTCAAAACGACCTCAAGCGTACGAATACGAACCGTTGGCGCTAAAAATATTCGATTTCGTTTTCGAATGCTGAGTTCTGCGTACACGCTCCAACGGCTGGAATGACAGTCGACTCGGCGTGCCAACGAAGTTGACATTCGGAGCATATACGCAAGGGATACCGATGACGGGGCCCAGATCTGAAAATAGTGATTCAGCTCCGGCACTACCAATCGACGGTTAAAATAAATGATTGCTTGCTCATTACTAGCAAAAAAAAAAAGGATCACTTGCTCAGTTTTTTCCCTTTAGAGAGGGAAGCGTACCTTTTTTCTTTGGATCATGATAAGTATTCGATGTGTGACACGAGTACATGGCAAGTTCATACTTTTTTTATGGCAAATTTATTGACACGAAGATGATAACTTTAGTTGTTAAGTATGACAACTTTCGCACTTTAGTTTATTTTTGATATAAACTTGTTATATATTAGGGCATGTACAATAGTGGCATATGGATACATATACCTCATGATAAAAAATAGCTTGAGGCATCTACATTGATTTTTTCTCTCCAATGCAAGCTACCACTAGTGACCTCATCAAGAAAAAGAAGATAAAGATTTTAGTACACATACATCTTTACTTTTCACTTCAATTTTTCAGCTTTTTGCATCGGACCACACTTTTTCTCCTCAAGCACCCGCCTTCTACTGAGGATCCCGTTACCCCATCCGAACCTACATCCAAGCCTACATGGCACGTGGAGCATCACCCTGGGGCTATTCATTGGCCATTCCCTTACTGAAAATTGTCATCGTGTAAGTAAAATTGTTATCAAAAAACGTCACAGTCAGAGTGCCATGCACCTGATGCGTGTCACTTATTTGTTTTTTTTTTTTGAGAAAGAGAAGCATATCTCTTGTTGGGACTGCGTCTTACACTTCCGGTGCCTCAGAGCATGTCCAATACATTGCCTTTCGTCAAAAAAATGTGGTATAGAATGAGTTGAAAGAAACAATTGCTTCTGTAGATCTCCTATATCCGAAATTTCAAAAAAAGTAACATGTTGAGTTGAACCAAAAAATGTGGTCATCCCCTTTTCACAATTTTTTTTGATGATCATAATGTAACACCCTAATTCACCCTAATCGCCATGCCATGGAGCCACAGTCACCTATCACGCTACGAGCATCGCCCATCCCCCCGTCGTCGTTGTTGCCACGATCATAATGTAACACCCTAATTCACCCTAATCGCCATGCCATGGAGCCACAGTCACCTGTCACGCTACGAGCATCGCCCATCCCCCCGTCGTCGTTGTTGTTGCCACGATCGTTGGCCCGTCCCTCCCCTCCGCCTGCCAGCGACATCGCCACAAGAGGTAATGTGAAGAAGAGAGAGGCAAGAAAAGAATAAAACAAATATAAATATGGCTCACTGACATGGACCCAACACAACGGAAGTATACATCGAATGAGTTTATTGGTGATCGGTTACGGTAGTAGACCTATGGTTGCCAATAAATTTATTGGTAGAGCCCCTATAACCACTTATAGTTTTTTATCGATTGGAGATGCTCTTATTGAAAGCCGGATCCAAGCACCATTTGCACGGATGCAATGGATTCATCCCGGATCGAGTCCGACCACGGTCGGGTGGACTCCTCCTGGGGAGCGCTGGAGAGCCATGCATTCGGCCATCGCCTGCTCGGGCTTGCATAGGACGAGGTCCCAGTCCAAAGATCGGGAGATCTCGGAGTTGGATCCGCTGCTCGTCATACCGGAGAAGGTCGAAGATCGACGAAACGGAGAGTGGGGTGGAGTGGAGTGGATTGGAATGGAGTGGCTAGGGTTTGGTATGAGATGCAGATGGGGACGAATACATGTGGGGTTGGGATGGGCCAGCATGTGCCAGATCCAATGTGGCGGACGCACCCATGCATCCCTATATCCACCCCAGATTTAAGATGGATATGAGGGGTGCCGGTCAGTTTGGACGTATAGGGCCGATTTGAGGCGCCCGTCTAGGTCATGTTTTTGTGATCGGTCACCGACCGGACCGTCCATCCAGACGAGACGGGAGGGGGTGAGGAACCTGACTATTGAGCATCTACAACTAGACGCCTCAAACCGGCCTCGAACACTTGGGCGGACGGCCCGGTCAAAAAACCCGACTCTGACGGGCTCCTCATACCGTCCTAATGACCAGGCTGACTGACACCGCTCATATCCAACCCAAATCTGGGCGCATATGGGTAGACCTGGGCGCATCCACCACGTCGGACCAGACAACTGACCAACCACAAATTGCATCAAATCTCCCCCCTCCCGCCCCGACCTAGCCGGTTACATTTTTCTATCTCCTCTCTTCTCTGTCCTTCGTGTCGGCCCTCTCCTAGCACCGCCACCGTTCTGAGCCCTCAGCGCCGCTAGCACCACCACAACAGTCCTTCCATCAGTTCTCGCCACCGCGGACATCGTCGCCAGCCTGAACGCCACCGTGGTACGTTCGACAACTCTCAAAGTGCAACCTGCCCTTTATATGTTTGACACATTGTCCGATCAATTTTTTGTGATTCATTTATAAGCAAAACTATGGATCTGATGGTTCGTTGGATGAGGAGTATGAAACGACGGAGCTTAATGAAATGATTCAAAAATAGTGCAAACGCAAGTATTAAAGCAACGAGGACAAGTGGCCCTTCCAAGAGGGAAAGTGGTGTGATTCTTAAACCCTATTTTGATAGCAATCTTCGGTTCACTAGAGTCGGACGAAGAAGCCGAGATGATGATGCTCATGAGCATCCAACGGGAAATGGTCCGGGAGGTGGAGCACATTCTCAACTTCAAGGGCTCGATCAAAGGGAGAATAGTTCTGAATCGAGATAGGGTCTCTGGAGCACGATTGCTCTACAATGACTACTTTGCTCCCAACCCAACTTTCTCTGATGAACCATGGTTTCGTCGCCATTTCCATATGCAAACCATTGTTCTTCTGCATTGTGGAGGGGTTGGAGGCACACGATGACTACTTCAAGCTCATCAGGGTTGTTGCAGACAACTATCATTCTCTGCTAAGTAGAAATGCACGGCTGCTCTAAGGATGCTTGCACTTGGTACCACAGTTGGTTAGATGGTACGAATGGGGGGGGGGGGGGAGCACATGCCCAAACACCACTATAAGGTTTGCTTGCGCCGTGGGACAGGTGTTTGGAGGAGAGTATCTAAGAGAACCAAATGTGCATGATATATAAAAGTTGTTGGCTATTGAAGATGCAAGAGGTTTTTCACGTATGTTCGGTTCAGTTAATTACATGCATTGGCAATGGAAAAATCACTCCAAAGGTTTGCACTTGATGTACCAAGGTCAAACCAAAGAGGCCATCATCATACTGGAAGTAGTGTCATCACATGACTTATGGATTTGGCATGATTGTTTTGGAATGTCTGGTTCTCACAATGACATCAATGTGCTTCATCGGTCGCCCGTCTTCAGAGACTTTGTAATGGGGAATTGTTTCCGTGCAACTATACTGTAAATGGCCGCGACTACAACATGGCGTACTGCCTTGCCAATGGTATCTATCCTTAGTGGATGGCATTTTGAAGACCTATTTTGTCTGAAGGCAAGAAACAAAGCCACTTTGCAATAATGCAAAAAGCTGCTAGGAAGGATGCAGAGAGAGCATTTGGAGTGCTTCGAGCTCGTTGAAGTATTGTTCGTGGAGCTACGATGATGTGGGAATCAGAAACTTTTGTTGTAGCTGATGATATGTTACGTCAATTTCCACAATATGATTGTCGTGGATAAGGATGATGACGTAGCCCATATCAATGATTTTGAAATTCCTCGGGAACAAATCCACATCCCGGGATATCAAGATGCAGATAAGCTAATTAATTTTCCGTAGATGCATCCAAATCTTCAAGATCATCAGGTGCACGTGCAGTTACTCAATGATCTTGTAAACCATATATGAATTCATAATGATAACTAAAAAAAAGCTAATTTTTGAGTTGGACGTCTAAAATAAATTTTATGTTTGAACTATGTACGCTACCAACACATGGTATTTACATTAAATATTCACGTGTATGGTGGACATGCATGACTTTACATGAATTTAAAGGATTTGAGATGTGTAACTGTCGACAGGCTAAATGAAAGGTCGTCCGACCGATGCAGTCCACGGACACGAAGGCGCCCATGCCGGATTTGCCGAATCATGTTGTGGATGCTCTAAGAGCATCTACAGCCGGACATAGCAAATATGACCCCCTAAACGCCCGCGGACGCGCCCGGTCAGTGACCGGGCGTGTCCCCTATTTGTCCGTCCGCGCAGCCACACTCCTCATTTTCTTCCTCATATGTCCGGTCACTTGCACGTGATTGGTGGAGAGGAAGAGAGAGAAAGAAAAGAATGAATAAGAAAAGAGAAAAGGTGGTCCGGAATGGGGTCGCGTCCTACGTGGCGGACTGCCCGGGCGTGCCCGGACGCGTCCGCGAGCCCTCATATCGTCCTCATATTTGAGATGGATATGAGGGGTGCCGGTCAGTCCGGGCGTTTAAGACGGATATGAGGGGTCCGGTTGGGTTCCATTTTTGTGACCGGTCAGTGACCGGGAGGACGTTCCGGACGTTTGAGGAGCATACAGGGTCCGGCTGTAGATGCTGTAAGACACTACGATAGTAAACTACGGGCAACATGCACACGAGACATGTACACGCAGATGCAATGATGATACATTGAAAACGAGAGAGAAACTTGCACCAATGGACCCCATCTCATCTCTCAGGTAACTTGCACCAATGGACAAGACAAAGAAAAAAAAAACCAATCTTTACCGTCGGTCAAACGAAAGAAATGGAAACCCAATCACGAGCTCGACCCCAAGAACCCGGTGCCAGGTCCCTCTCCTATGGCCCACCCGTCAGCCTCCCCGGGCCCACGTGGTTCTCACTCCCGGCCAAACGGCTACTCCCTTTCCGTCCCCTCCTCATGCTCTCGCCCCGCTCAGCCGAATCAAACCTCAGCCGTCCGATCCCGCATCCCACGGCTGGCTCCCACCGACCGTTGCCCCCCTCGAAGAGCTCGCACGTCAGAGCCGACTCATACCCGACCGTTGGGCTCGCCGTTTTCGAAACCGGAGACGGAATCGAGGGGAATAAATAACGCCCCGCCGGCGACCACCTCTGCCATCGCTCAGATCCTCCTCCCGGTCCCCGAGGCCCCCAATCGATTGCTCAATCCTTCCTCTCCACCGCCCCACCTTCACAGATCTCGCTATAATTTCGACCGGCTGCCTTCTTTTCCCCCCTTTCTTTGAGCGCGAGGAATCGGTTTGAGCTGCTGAGCGTCCTGCTTGTTGCTGGTTCTTGAGCTTGAGCTTCCTGCCTCGTTGATCGTTTGGAGTTTTGAGCTGATTTGGAGGAGGCGGGGGTGATTCGGTGGAGGGATGTCGCGGCGGCTGTCGTTGCCGGCGGGGTCGCCGGTGACGGTGACCGTGTCGCCGACGAGAGGGAAGGGTGGTGGCGGCGGGAGCCCCGGGGATGGGGTCGTGAGGAGGGGGTCCGGGCTCACGAGTCCGGTGCCCAGGCACTTCATCGGCTCGTCCACCGCGACGCTGCAGGTCTCGCCGGTGCGCCGGAGCGGGGGGAGCCGGTACGCGTCGAGGGACGGCGCCGACGCGAGCGCCGAGTTCGTGCACTACACCGTGCACATCCCGCCGACGCCGGACAGGACCACGGCGTCCGCGTCCACGGACGCGCCAGCTGCTGAGGAGGAGGGGGAGGTGCTGCCGCAGAGGAGCTACGTCTCCGGCACCATCTTCACCGGCGGCCTCAACTGCGCCACGCGCGCCCACGTGCTCAGCAACTCCGCCGACGGCGCTCGGCCGGCCGCCTCCGCGAACATGTCCTGCAAGATGCGCGGCTGCGACATGCCGGCGTTCCTCAACGCCGGCCGCGGCGGCCACCCGCCCTGTGACTGCGGCTTCATGATCTGCGAGGAGTGCTACATGGACTGCGTTGCCGCCGCAGGCAACTGCCCTGGCTGCAAGGAGGCCTACTCCGCGGGCAGCGACACCGACGACTCCGTCGACGAGGACGACGACGACGCCATCTCCTCGTCGGAGGAGAGGGACCAGATGCCCATGACATCCATGTCCAAGCGCTTCTCCATGGTGCACTCCATCAAGATGCCCATGCCCAGCAGCAACGGCAACGGCGGCGGCAAGCCGGCCGACTTCGACCACGCCCGGTGGCTCTTCGAGACAAAGGGCACCTACGGGTACGGCAACGCCCTATGGCCCAAGAACGAGCACGGCGGCGGCAGCACCGCTGGGGCCACCACGGGATTCGTCGGCATCGAGGAGCCGCCCAACTTCGGTGCCCGCTGCCGCCGGCCACTGACGAGGAAGACCAACGTCTCTCAGGCCATCCTCAGCCCATACAGGTACCAATAATTCTTCGTGCAAAAAGAAACGATTTTGGCTCCCTCGCAGGCTCGCAGCTGCTTGACTTGTCGCTTCTTCCTCTGCTCCGTGCAGGATGCTGATCGCGATCCGGCTTGTGGCGCTGGGGTTCTTCCTGGCGTGGCGCATCCGGCACCCGAACCCGGACGCCATGTGGCTGTGGGCGCTGTCGGTGACATGCGAGGTGTGGTTCGCCTTCTCATGGCTGCTCGACAGCCTCCCCAAGCTCTGCCCCGTCAACCGCTCCTGCGACCTCGAGGTCCTCGCCGACCGCTTCGAGCTGCCCACCGCCCGCAACCCCAAGGGCCGCTCCGACCTCCCCGGCATCGACGTCTTCGTCTCCACCGCTGACCCGGAGAAGGAGCCGCCGCTTGTCACCGCAAACACCATCCTCTCCATCCTCGCCGCCGATTACCCGGTCGAGAAGCTCGCCTGCTACCTCTCCGACGACGGCGGCGCGCTCCTCACCTTCGAGGCGCTCGCCGAGACCGCCAGCTTCGCGCGCACGTGGGTGCCGTTCTGCCGGAAGCACGGCGTCGAGCCGCGCTGCCCGGAGTCGTACTTCGGCCAGAAGCGGGATTTCCTCAAGAACAAGGTGCGGCTGGACTTCGTCCGCGAGAGGCGGAAGGTGAAGCGGGAGTACGACGAGTTCAAGGTGCGGGTCAACTCGCTGACGGAGGCGATCCGCCGGCGCTCCGACGCGTACAATGCCGGCGAGGAGCTGAGAGCAAGAAGACGCCTGCAAGAGGAGGCTGTGGTTGCCGGTGGCGCGCTGGGAGCAGCTCCGTTGGCAGAGACTGGGGCCGTGAAGGCGACATGGATGTCTGACGGCTCCCAGTGGCCCGGCACTTGGCTCACCGGGGCGACGGATCACGCGCGCGGCAACCACGCTGGCATCATTCAGGTGATTGATCGAAACCATACATGTTGTCGCTGACACCTTCATGGATTGTTCAATTTCAATCGATTCGAAATGCTCATGTATCTTCTCCAATTGATGAACGCGCAGGCAATGCTTGCGCCACCGACGTCGGAACCAGTGCTTGGCGGTGAGCCGGCGGAGTCCGGCGCGCTGATCGACACGACGGGCGTCGACATCCGGCTGCCGATGCTGGTGTACGTTTCGCGCGAGAAGAGGCCCGGGTACGATCACAACAAGAAGGCCGGCGCCATGAACGCGCTGGTCCGGACGAGCGCCATCATGTCGAACGGGCCCTTCATCCTCAACCTCGACTGCGACCACTACGTGCACAACTCGGCGGCGCTCCGCGAGGGGATGTGCTACATGCTCGACCGCTGCGGCGACCGCGTCTGCTACGTGCAGTTCCCGCAGCGGTTCGAGGGCATCGACCCCAACGACCGGTACGCCAACCACAACCTCGTCTTCTTCGATGTCGCCATGCGCGCCATGGACGGGCTGCAGGGCCCCATGTACGTCGGCACGGGTTGCATCTTCCGCCGCACCGCTCTGTACGGGTTCAGCCCGCCGCGCGCCACCGAGCACCACGGCTGGCTCGGGAGGAAGAAGATCAAGCTGTTCCTGAGGATGAAGCCCACCATGGGGAAGAAGACGGACAGGGAGAGCGAGCACGAGTCTATGCTGCCGCCGATCGAGGACGACGACCACAACCAGCTCGGCGACATCGAGTCATCGGCGCTGATGCCGAAGCGGTTCGGCAGCTCGGCCACGTTCGTGTCGTCGATCCCCGTGGCAGAGTACCAGGGGAGGCTGCTGCAGGACATGCCGGGGGTGCACCAGGGCCGTCCAGCCGGCGCCCTGGCCGTGCCTCGCGAGCCGCTCGACGCGGCCACCGTCGGCGAGGCCATCAGTGTGATCTCGTGCTTCTACGAGGAGAAGACAGAGTGGGGGCGGCGCATCGGGTGGATCTACGGGTCGGTGACGGAGGACGTGGTGACCGGGTACAGGATGCACAACCGCGGCTGGCGATCGGTGTACTGCGTGACCCGCCGCGACGCCTTCCGAGGCACCGCGCCCATCAACCTCACCGACCGGCTCCACCAGGTGCTCCGGTGGGCGACGGGGTCCGTGGAGATCTTCTTCTCCCGCAACAACGCCATGTTCGCCACCCGGCGGATGAAGCTCCTGCAGCGCGTGGCCTACTTCAACGTGGGCATGTACCCGTTCACCTCCATGTTCCTCATCGTCTACTGCGTGCTCCCGGCCGTTTCCCTCTTCACCGGCAAGTTCATCGTGCAGCACCTGAGCGCCACGTTCCTCGTCTTCCTGCTCATCATCACCATCACGCTGTGCCTGCTGGCGCTGCTGGAGATCAAGTGGTCCGGGATCACGCTGCACGAGTGGTGGCGCAACGAGCAGTTCTGGGTGATCGGCGGCACCAGCGCGCACCCGGCGGCGGTGCTGCAGGGCCTCCTCAAGGTGATCGCCGGCGTGGACATCTCCTTCACGCTCACGTCCAAGCCCGGCGGCGCGGACGACGGCGAGGAGGACACGTTCGCGGAGCTGTACGAGGTGCGGTGGAGCTTCCTGATGGTGCCCCCCGTGACCATCATGATGCTGAACGCGGTGGCGCTGGCGGTGGGGACGGCGAGGACGCTGTACAGCGAGTTCCAGCAGTGGAGCAAGCTGCTGGGCGGCGCCTTCTTCAGCTTCTGGGTGCTGTGCCACCTCTACCCCTTCGCCAAGGGGCTCCTCGGACGCCGCGGCCGCGTGCCGACCATCGTCTTCGTCTGGTCCGGACTCATCTGCATGATCGTCTCGCTGCTCTGGGTCTACATCAGCCCGCCTGCCGGTGCCAGGCCGGGCATCGGCGGCTTCAGCTTCCCGTAGTGGTTGGCAGTTACCAAGTTCATGTGAAGAAGCTCGCATGAAGGAGCACTTGCTTCATGGAGTTCGGTTATTGTTAGTAGAGTAGCTGTTTGATGGTGGATTCTTAAGCAGCTGAGCTCAACTGCTGCTTTACCAAGATATCAAGACATGTTCTAGCTATGTACAACGTATGCTATATCTAACTATTGTAACTGTGTACTGTGACTGGGGGTGTACTGTCATGACATTGTTATTCATCTGTGTTAGTGAGCTGGAAATCTCAAGAGGGCATGGAGTTCAGTTATTGTTGAATCAATGGCGTTTTCAGTTATTGTTATGACTGCACTGTGGGTGGTGTTACTGCCGTAATATTGTTATTCTTCTAGATTAAGTGGTCTTGCCACATTTCAGGTGGTTCAGAGCCATTCTCTTGGAGTAATTCAGAACCATTGCCCAAGTTAACCATGATAGCGCATGTGATCAAACTTTGGTGAATTTAGCTAAGAAATTTAAACAGGTGCCTCCCATTTTCGTCAAGAAGATCTTCTAGAAAAATCGTTAAGAAAAACAGATCGTTGCGTGTATACGGCTAAAAGATCAGAATCTGTTCTGAAACAAGGATGTCATAAAACCAAAAGGGTTCATTTGTCACAAAACCAAACTGCTCTTTATTAACGCTTGAAGCAACTTACACACAAATACGACCTTAAAACAGGTATTAGACACCCAAACAATTATTATACTTAAAATTACCCCTTGATTCTTCTCGATCACGAAGCAAACAACACCGATATATAGTCACCGTAGTAGTAGATTAATTTTCCTTTCTTATAAGGGAAGATTGATTTATTTCTGATGTTTCTCGTGTTGGTTTAAATTAGGCGTACTCGGCAGGGTGCGCGACCAGGTATGCCTCGACCATCTTGAGCAGGTCGACGTACCCCGCGGTGAGCGCCGCCTGGTCCTCCGCCGACAGCGCCCCGCCGCCATCGAGCCTCTCGTACTCCACCCTGATCTTCGCCACGCAAGCACCCTCCCCGGCCGCCTCGAGCTTCAGCTCGACCACCTGCGACTTGAGCTGGCCGCTCACCTTGCCGCCCTCCAGCATCTCCGTCTTGATCACCCTGGCCGCGTTGTCGCGCGCCACCACGCGGCTCCTCATCACGGCCGAGCCTGACAGCTCCGCCGCCGCCGGGCTGAGCGTCATGGTGGAGACGCTGCCGGGTCCGCCGTCGCCCTCGACGTCCACGGCGTCGATGAAGCCCGCGCAGACCTTGGGCATGGCGGCCGTGTCCTCGCCGGAGAAGACCACCTTCCACACCCGCTCCGTCGACACCGCCAGGGCGCACTCCTCGGTGATGACACAGCCGGCGACCATCTTGTTCTTGTCGGTCGGTCACTGGCCCGCTGCACACTAGCGCTGCTGGCAAGTTCTTTGAAACTACTGGCGATGAGTGAAGGCTGGTGATGAGTGAGAGCAAGCACGGGGCTGATTTATATACAGTAGGTGCAAAAGAAAAATTCAGAGCAAGCAAAGGGATTCACAAAATAGCAATTGATGAACTTGGACCGGAGATCACATGGTTGGACTCTTGGAGCATTCAGGCTGCTATTTCTTTCTGCAGCTGTTCAATCTTCTTCCCATGTGTTCGTGCTGCTGACTATTCCGTCTAGATTCTAGAAGGGCTGAAATTCGGACAGCAGGGGAGACTTTACTCCCTCAGGGCAGCCTACAGGGACTACGGCACGTCTAAAATGACTGCATGCATCACCCAGTGATACATCCTCCTTTTTTTAAAAAAAACCCTGTCCGGTCCTGCGTTCGATCACTTTAGTCTGGTTTTTCCTTTTTGTTTTCTGTTATTTTTTCACTAGATTTCTTTGTTTCTTTCACTGGTTTCCTCGATTTTTCTTTTTTCTACATTATATGTTATGGGTTTTCTTTGGTATTTGAATGATTTTCTTCGGTTTTTCTTTTTATTCTTTTTTATACTTTGCTTTTCTTTGTTTCTTCCTAAGGGTTTTCAGGTTTTTTGGTTTCTTCGCATTTCTTTTTTGTTTCTTTGTTGTTTTTTTGTTTTTTAACATATGTCTACTTTTTCATACGCGTTGTATATTTATTGTATACATGGACAAACATTTTTTATAGACGTTCAACATTTTTAACATCTTCACAAAAACATGTTTTAAATATATTTTTATAAATATAGGTTAACATTTTTTCAAATATGCGTGCAAAACATTTTTCAAATGATAAATAACATTCTTTTTGAACTATGAAAATATATTTTTATAATGTACAGACTTTTTTGAAATGACATGAACATATTTTTGAAACATTTTTTAAAATATGACATTCTTAAAATTTATAACAAAAATCTGAGTTACACGAACAGTTTTTTATATTTGTGTAAATATTTTTATAAATTTTACATACATTATTTTTGAAATGTCTGGCATTTTTTAAAGTTTTCACAAACATATGATAAACATTTTTTCATATACACAATTAACATTTTTACTGCCTCCGTCCCAAAATCTGAGCTACTTTTGAAACAGGGGGCTACTTTTTACGTTCACATTTATACATTTTTTGTATACATCAGAAACATTGGCCAATACAAGTTTAAGTTCTTAAAAATGTAAAATTAACATTTCAAAAAAATTATATAAAATTTTTATATTTATATTTAGAATATTATGAAATATAAGCAAAAGTATGATAAATGAAAAAAGGATAAATTTTGAATAAAAAAGGAAAATTTAGAAATTAGAATAATATTTGAAATTCTTTTTTTTGAAATTTCACACACTTGTTAATTTTTTCAAACGATTTATGGAAACCATAAAATATGTTTTTCTGAATATTTTCAGTTTCAAGAATATTTATTGCATATACGAATAGTTTTTGAAAACATGGATTTTTTTTATAAAAGTTGAATAGTTTTTGAAAACAATATTTTATTTTCACTTTATTGAAACTTTTTGGAAATTCCGAACATTTTTCGAGAATGCACATTTCCAAAATTTCGAACAATATTTGAAATTCCCAACATTTTGTTATTCCCACGTATATTTTTGAAATTTCTGAGCATTATTGGAGAAAATAAATTAATCCTACAAAAAGGAAAAGAAGAAAAAAAGTTAACGAAATGGAAAACAAAAAGGACAAACTGGTAAACGCCGGCTTGAATTTTGTAGAAGGTTCCAAAACCGAAACGAGAATCCTTTTGTGCCTACCGCTAAAAATTGGCCGGCCGACGTGCTTCGCTGGTGCGCTTGCGCTATGCGTAGCGGTCACAGTTTGCTGCGACATGCGACAAATAGGAAAGTAGGCCCCGTCGAGGAATTTATCTTCATCATGACATGTGAAGAAATGCACCAGGTATAATGTACACTATATCTTATGATAGATGGGTAAGAAATGAGATACTAAAGCTTTTTAGAACAGGTGTAATCTATCGGTGTAGATGGATAAATCTTGTACATTATGTCCCTAAAAAAGGTGACATTACTGTCATTATTAATTATAAAAAAGAACTTATCCTACAAAGATCAATTACTTGTTATATGATGGTTATTGATTTCAGAAAATTAAATAAAATTATCAAAAAAGATCATTATTCTTTTGTCTAAACATACGTATTTTTGCTTTTTTGATGGTTATTCTGGTTTTTCTTAAATACATGTTCACCTTAAAAATCAGGAGGAAAACTGCGTTTACTTGTCCTTTTGAAAAGTATGCGTATTGGTGCCTTTTGGTTTATGCAATGGCCCGCTACCTTTCTAAGATGCATGACTCTTATATTTACTGTTTTTTGTAAAAAAATTGTTGAAGTTTTCATGCTCGATCTCTTTGTCGGTGGGACTTTTTTTTCGAAACGGAGGCAAAAGATTTGCCTCATCCATTAAATAAGAGAGAATAGAGTTTTAGGAGTGTTACAAGAAGACCCATACATACGGCATGACAATTACTCGCGCAAAATAATATGCCCTAGCTTTTTAGCTCCCGCAGCAACCCATAGGTTGGCCTCATCGATGATTGCTTTTAGGAGGATCGGCGGAGGCGCACTCTTGTGTAGGAAGACGCGAGCATTCCTCTCATTCCAGATAGTCCATAAAACAAGCATTGTGAGGGAGGCCATAGCACGTCTGTTGGGGTTATGCAGGGCGGTTCGCCTGTCCCACCATTCCATGACGGACTCCTCTAAGCTCCAGGAGGAAGTGTCTAAGTGTACAAGCCCAAACTCATGGATAATCGCATTCCATGGCCTAATAGTGTAGCGGCACTTGAAGAAGAGGTGTGCGCCCGTCTAATCTTCCCTTTTGCAGAGAGGGCATAGACCACAGTTAGACCATCCATGGCGATCAAGCCGGCCCGCTGTCCAGATTCGGTCTTGAATGGCTAGCCAAGCAAAAAATTTGACCTTGGGAGGCGCCCAAGCTTTCCAAACCATGAAATCCATTTGCGAAAGCGTCAATCCCAGGAATTGGGCCTTGTAAGCGGTGGCCGCCGAGTAAATTCCGTCATTGGCATATTTCCAAACAATGTCATCTTCAACATTCTCATCCAGATGAAACTCGTTCAGGAGCATCCAGAGGGTAAAGAATTGGCGGATGTGTGCCCCGGAGACGATGATGCCGCGGTTGATCTTCAGTATCCAAGCTTGTCCATGTAGGGCCTATCTCACTTTCCAACTCTTTCTCGACGAGGCCTCATAGATGAGAGGAGCAATGTCCTTAGGTTTCCGACCAAGTAGCCACGGGGAGTCCCAGAATGGCGTTATGGCACCATTACCAACCGAAATGGTCGTTGAGGCATAGAAAAAGTCAGGGTCCTCCCGGGTACATGGGTTCCCAAGCCCCACCCAAAGCTTGTTTGGTTCTTTCCACTCATAACATGGCCAGCGAAGCCGTAGAGCCCTGGCAAACTTGTCGGTGTTGAGGACCCCGAGCCCGCCATATTCTTTTGGGCGACAGACCACCTTCCAGTTGACCTTGCACTTGGCCCCAGTCGTCCTATCCGAGCCGGACCATAGGAAAGCCCTTTCTAATTTGTTGATGTTGTGCAGAGTCCTCGGCGGGATAATAAGCGGCGTCATGGCAAACACCGCCTGGGAGGTGATAACCGATTTCACAAGGGTCATGCGCCCGATAGTGGTGATGTTTGGCCCATCCCAAGTGACTAAGTTGCCTGCCGCCTTGTCTTCCAGAAATTGAAAATCTACCTTTCTAAGTTGCCAAACAGAGAGAGGTAACCCCAAGTATTTTATTGGAAAGGAGGCCCTAGTCACCGTCACGCCACTTAGAATATGGTCCAAGTTGCGGTTGGCACAATGGATTGGCACAACCGAGCTTTCGTGGAAATTGGTGCAAAGCCCCGTGACATGACCAAACCCCCTTAAAATGGTCGAGAGCTTGTCAATATCCCGCTTAATGGGAGCCAAGAATATGGCCGCATCATCCGCGTAGAGTGAGGTGCGCATCATGGTGGCCCAACCATGAATCTTGTGAACAAGGCCCTTACTGGTTGCCAAGTCGAGAACTTGGTGTATCGGGTCAATTGCAATGACGAAGAGTAGCGGGGAGAGGGAATCCCCTTGTCGTAGCCCACAACCATGTTTGATAGGGGGCCTGGCAGCCCGATGAGAAGGACTCTTGAGGAGGATGAGCAAAAAAGTGCGGCAACCCATTCCCAGAATTTTCTTGGGAAACCCTTGCGTTGCAGGATGTCGAGAATGTATTCTCATTTGACAAAGTCGAAAGCTTTCTTGATTTCAAGCTTGAAGAGGAGGACGGGGTTCTTGCATTTGTGAAGGCGTCGTGCAAAATTCCTCACATACATGTAGTTGTCATGGATACTTCTTCTCTTAATGAAAGCGCTTTGGGCGTTGGAGACGAGGGCGTCCATGTGAGGGGCAAGCCTCAAGGAAAGGACATTTGTGATGATGTTAGCAATGGCATGGATCAAACTAATGAGCCTGTAGTCGGAGATGCCCTTCGCACCCTCCTTCTTGGGTAGTAGGACTACATTGGCGGAGTTGAGCCACTGTAGGTTGGACGTCTGCAGGGAGTTGAACTGATGAATGACCCTCATAATATCGTGTTTGATAATCTGCCAACATTTCTTGAAAAATAAGCCCGTGAAGCCATGTGGGCCGGGTGCCTTGTCCACCGGCAACGCCTTTATGGCCTCCCATACCTCATCTTCGGTGAAAGCATCATTTAGAGAGCTTAAGTCAACATGATGCAAGTCGAGCTCATCCCAGTTGGAATCAAAGTTGCTCTTGTCCCCCTTCTTCATGACCTCGGAAAAGTGTTCATGGATAATCTTCTCTTTTTCTCTATGGTCGGTTACCCAACTCTGAGCCTGCTTGATACGGTGGATGTGGTTTTTCCTTCTCCGGCCGTTGATGCGGCGATGGAAAAACTTCGTGTTGGCATCCCCCTGTTTTAGATTTGCGATCCTAGCACATTGGCATTTTCGGGCTCTCTGAAGCACAGACAAGCTAATAACCCTTCTTTTTAGTCTGGCCCGAAGATCCGCCTCATCTGGCGATAGAAGACGCAATTCCCGCGCAATGTCGAGTCTCAGAATCACCAGGAGGGCTGCATGGAATTGAATTGTTGCCTTGGAGAAGAGGTTTTTACTCCACTCCGATAGTCTTGTCGTGGTTTTTCTGAGCTTATGATGCAGGATGAGATATGGTTCCGTGTGGGTTACGTGCTCATTCCATGCCTTTTGAACCACCTCATGAAATCCGGGAAGAGAGGTCCAGATGTTTTCAAACTTGAAGGAGCGCGTTCTACTTGGCCCCCTGTCATCGGCAAGCAGGAGCGGACAGTGGTCGGACAGGGAGGACGACAAGGCGTGCAACACATGGGTGTTCAAAGAAGTGTCCCACTCAGCATTGCAGAAGAAGGAGTCAAGTTTGCATAAAGTGGGGTTCGTCCTCTCATTGCTCCAGGTGAAGCGCCTATTCTGAAGATGTACTTCCTTGAGTTCACAAGCCTGCAAGGCGGCACGGAAACGGTTGATTCTACTGCAGTTAACATTTCGCTTGTTCTTGTCCCTAGCTCTATAGATTTGATTGAAGTCTCCAGTGACAAGCCATGCCATGCCAGACAAAGGCTTGTGGCTGATGAGCTCCGCGAAAAAGGCATCCTTGCAAGTGGAGTCGGTTGGGCCGTACACAGATGTGATCTTGAAGCAAAGGTCGGAAGCACAGATCCGCACCATGGCCGAGAGGCAATAGGCGGAGCTGATGATGTTCGAGACCTCAAGGAGGTTGTCATCCCAGAGTATGAGGATGCCGCCCCTAGTCCCAGAGGCCAGGCGTTGCGCGAAATTACGGAGCCTATTTCCGCCAAGCGAGGCAGCAACAAAATTGTCGACGGCACTCAACTTCGTCTCTTGGAGGCAGACAAGATGGCATGAGGAATTGGCGATAGTTGCTTTGACGGTTGCCCTATGGTCTGGGCAGTTAAGCCCTCTCACATTCTAGCTCAAGGTGTTGATTGACTGAACTGTCATTGGGTCACATTCAAATCCCTAGGATTAACTGGAGAAAGCAAACCAACATAGCTAGGAAGGAAAATAATGTGCCAGATACACGGCCATAGGCCAACCTTGTAGTAGAAACTACCACACACACCGCTACAACCAACAGGATACACTAGCCCCTGGATGACAAATATTGGGCGTACTAACATTGATCAGTAATCAGCCCCCAACATTAACCTAACAGATTTAGGAGCTAACTATCTCGGTCGCTCCGTCCATGGCCGCTTCACCACCATGCGCAATAAGCGCCTCTTCAACTGCATTGACAGAGTCCACGTCCAGCTTGAAAAAATCCCTCATGGCCACAATCACTTCCGGAGGAAGATGATCCTTGAACTTCTCAATGAAAGCTTCCAGGGTTGTTGCAGTTACGTCCTCGCCATCCTTGGTTATCCCCAAGTTGTGGCAGACCAGCCGTTCGGCCACCTTGTCAGCCAGAACAGCCAGTGCACGGCTGACCGGCTGCCTCACTTTCTGGAGGGAGAGACCTCCATGTTTGGAGATTCTCATGCCCGCCAGCATAATCCTCCGCGCCACCGGCAGGCTTGGTCGAGGCGAGGCCGGCACCGGCTCATGGGACAGCAGCAACGACAACCTTTCCTCATGAGACAGTAGCGCCGGCTGCGCCGGCTGGAAAAGAGCAGGGGGCAGCTCCAGGTGGGGCACCACAAGGTCTGCAAGGCCCTCGGGCATGTCTTGCCATGCAGCTGCGCCTTGCACTGTTTCTTGAACCTGGGCTCGATGGGGTGACAGAGTTTGCAGCATCTCGCCGGAGCCGAGCAGAGGCGGGGTTGGTGAGGCTTCGAACCCAGGGGGCGCAAGGGCGACATGTCGATCAGGGGCCGAAGGAGGGTGGATGGCAAGCACAGCTGAGCGAGCGCCGGGCTTCGAACTTGGGAAGCAACAATCGTAGCCTGGGCCTCGTCCCGTTTGGAGAGCGGAGGTGTCCACAACACCGTCGTGGGGGACAGGGGCGGCGAACCCGGAGGGTGCGTGCGTCCCTGGAATGGCGCCTGGCAAAAGCCGGTCGCGGCTGCCTTGCGGGCTGCGGCCACGCATAGCAGCAACCGTTGGGAGCGCCGACGCAGACGGCCGGGCTGCATCTCAACAGCGAGCACGGCAGGTGCGCTGGTGGAGCCGGAGCCCATCAGAACCTGGGCGACGGGCATCGGGGCTTCAGAGTCGCGGCGACGGCCGTCCCAGCTATCACGGCGTACGCCGCGGTCCTCCCGACCACCATCATGTTGTCCGTCACGTGGGGCGCGGGAGAGGCTCCGACGAATGTGGTCGCCCCAGCCTTGCCCTCCCCTAGATGCGTCACGACCGTCGCGCCCGCGGCCACGATCGCGGTCTCCCTCGCCATCCCTGTCCCTCCGGTCATGGCGGTCATGGCGGACCGGTCGGGAAACCCACTCGCGTCGATCGCGCGCCTTTGTCTCTCCATCAATGATGTTGAACCGCCAGGTGAACGGATTGGCCACCAGCTTGCCGGAGGAGGGATCTTCATGAATGTCAAGATAGATGAGGACGCGGTGTTCGAGCCCCTTCCGGCCATACACCGGCGCCCCACCGCTGCGGGCGGGGAAGGTGATCCAACTCACGTGCGGCACCATGCTTAGGCATGGCGTCCACGCCCATAGCGCCGGACCTCAGTGTCCGTCTTCAACTTGGAGACGTTCTCGATGTAGTCCAGCAAACAGCCCAAACCGACTGCGTTGGCGACGGCTTGGTCATCCCAGGCGTAGAGGGGGAGGCCTTCCAGGCACAGCCGGACATGGTAGCCAAGGTACACATGCTCGGCGTGCGCCTCTAGCCGCCAGCCACGCATCTGCAGCTTGGTGTTGCAGAACGGGATCTCCCGATGGGCCCAACAAGCTCGGCGTGGTGTTTGTAGATGAAGCGCACCAAGAACTTCTCTGGCTTGTGCAAAACGACGACGACGTCAGGCTTCAGGGCGCCGATCTCGGAGGCAATGGCACCGGCCACCTCATCGGTGGATGCGCGGCGGTCCCGGTCAAACCAGGCCACCACCGCATTGGACTCCAGAAGCGCGGCCTCCATCTGCATCGCCGGTGTATTGTGGATGATGGAGAACACCTCCGGCCGGACAGTGTGGTCACCGGACCAAGCCACAGGCACAACAGAGAAGGACGCCATGGCCGGCACTTGGGGAGGAGGCGGGCGTGGAGCAGGTGGCGCACGGGGAGACTGGGCGGCACCGCGGGGGCGGGGCGCGCCGGGCCGCAGGTGAGGGCGCGGAGCGTGGTGCAGCCTCTCGCGCGGTGGCCCAAGCGGAAGCAGCGCCTGCAGGTCACGGGGTCGCGGCAGTCGACGGCACAATGACGGGGCTTCAGGCAGTGAAAGCACAAACCCTTTATCCAGTCGGGAGGAGGTGGGCGCGCAATGAATGGGGCAGCAGGCGCGGCGGGCGGGCGTGGGCGGCGATGTCTGACCTCCACCCATGGCGCCGTCACTTCAGTCTCGAGCCCCGCAATGGCCACTCCACGCAGGATTGATTGCTCAGGGACGCCTGGCGCAGCGACGGGCCGAAAGCAAGCCAGCCATCCCGAGCTGTCGCCGCCATTAACTCCCGTCACCTCGGCGGTACGGCCTGCAGCAGGGGCATTGAAGGCGGTGGTTGGGGGCGAACTGCGCGGGAGGAGCTCGGTGGGGGTCTCTGGGATAGAGCTCGGTTGGGGGCGGAGGCGAAGGTGTGCCCCATTCCAGATCTGGATCGGCACCGGCGGGGCGCAGCGAAGGCGAGCCTTGTGAGGCTGGGAAGCCCCACGGAAGCCTCAGGGAAGGGCGTTGCAGGCCGGCCAGCAAGGCGAGGGGCGGGGGCTGGGTGGTGGCCGACGGCGCCGGAGTGAACGCCGCCGGTGTGGGCCAGTGGGCAAAGGGGAGGGACGGGTCGGGAGCGGGCATGGTTTCCTGAGTCCCTCTCTTCTTTTGATGATTGCTTGTACAATCTTAACAAAGTTTTTGCAGAGATGTAAAAAATAATATATATTTTAATTAGTTGAAGTGTCAATTTAAGTTAAATGAAGGTATAAGTTTTGGGCATAAAATTTCTACAAAAGGTATCAAAGTCGATAAAGCTAAGGTACACTAGTGCAGGAACCCCTTAATGGATTTTGATACTAGCAGTGTTCGCCTAAAAGGACATGCGGTCGCTTACTTGGCCAACTACCATCGGCGTCCATAAAAATTATGAGCGGCACAACTATTTCACTACTAGCTGCGTTCAATGAAAATAAACGCCGCAAGAGTTGTATACCAAGGAAGATATTATGCCGTAAAACACCATCATCATTTGACTAAGGCACACGTTGCAAGAGGGCAGTAAACTAGCCACGTCTAGAGAAGCGGGAACACGACTAAACTAACTTGCATTACCACATTGGCCGGCCGCATGTGTGGGTTCAAACAACCAGGAGTGTTTCAGCAGGCGGAAAGCTGCTAACGAACGTCCACATAGCGGCACCTCCTTGTGCTGCGCACTGCTAACATGTTTTTAGATTAAAAAAAAAATGTGCTAACGGGCGAACATACGTCGATGAGTCGTGGACGTATGTCAGGCTTCTTCCAATACAAATGTGCTTAGATGTGGTGATAAGTGCATTAAATAGCTTTGCAACTCAACTTTTCAATGCATAGGTGCTTAGTTTGTTGTTGCTAAGCTTACTTTATTTAATGATTTAGCACATAAATTCTTTCATGCATTGGCCAACTTCTCTCATTTAAGTGGTTTGCCTAGGTTTACGTGCTTGGCATTAATTTTTCCTGGGTCACCAAAGTGCTTTCTCTCTTCCTTAATTGTTGTGTCATGTCATGTTTTTGCTTATGTGGCATGTTTAGCACCTGTCTAAGGTGAAGCACTGGGAAGGGCCTCATAACATTTGTTTAACACACTGAATTTAACCACATTCTAGTGATCATATGCACGATGGTTTAAATCTGCTTAAAATTAAAACGACATTTTGCAAATCTGCTTAAATCTGTTTTAATCCAAGCATCATTTACAACATTTTGCAAACGTTAGAATCAATAGACACCATGCAAAGTTTATTTTTTTCAAACAACATTTACAACGCTACGGCCATGGAGGGGGCCGCGGCGGAGGCCGCTGGGACAACCGCGACCCACATCAGGACTGGCGTGACCAGCCTCGCAAGGACCGCTGGCATGACAAGCCTTGTGACGGAACCCGGCGCGATCAGCCTCGCGAGGCCCATCCTTAGGGCAATGCTGGCCTCCCTCCGCTGCCGCCGCTGCCAAGGAGAAATGACGACAACCGGCAGGATGATGGGGCTGGGGGCTTCCAGGAACCCCGTGCGATCGCCTGCATCCTGGGCGGTGCTCAAGCCCCTGCCTCGAACCACATCTTCAAGCAGTTCTCTCGTGAGGTGAACGTAGCCCTCCCGAAGCTCGAGGCCGCGCGTCCCCTCAGGTGGTCGCAGTACGCCATTACCTTCAACTCCAAGGATCACCTCAAGTGCTCGGCCGCCGCAGGCGCGCTCCCCATGCTCTGCACGCCCACCATCAGCAACGTCCTCGTCACCAAGACCCTCATCGACGGTGGCGCTAGGCTCAATGTCCTCTCTGTCAAGACGTTCGAGACGCTTCAGGTGCCCTATGATCAGCTCATGCCGACGAGGCCCTTCTCAGGAGTGACCGATGGCTCCACCATTCCCATGGGCAGGTGCGCCTCCCAGTTACCTTCGGCAAGCGTGATAACTACCACACCGAGCTCATCGACTTCGACGTCGCCCACATCCACCTCCCGTACAACGCCATCCTCGGGTACCCTGCCCTCGCCAAGTTCATGGTGGCAACCCACCATGGCTACAACGTCCTCAAGATGCCAGGGTGCAGCGGTGTCATCACGGTCGCCTGCGATGAGAAGGATGCAGTCTGCTCCCTCGAACGCGCTTACCAGGTCGCGGCGGCTGAAAATTCTGACGACGAGGGCGGCATCCTGCCTCCTGAGGACACACCCAAGAAGAAGAAGCAGCTCCTCCCCAAGAGCCGTCAGGGGACAAAGATCCCCAAGGACGGCGCCTCAGGCCACGTGTCCACTGCTGGGGCGCCTCTCCCTCCTGCATAGGAAGGCGTGCCCGGCGCTTCCCTCAGAGCGGGCTCGGGGGCTTTCACCTGGAGAGCTTTCGACCTGACCGGTGCGACGAGGGAGGTTCTTGGGCACCACTTGGAGGCGTGCTTCGACGCGCGCCCTCGCAAGCAAGGAGCATGGCGCGAGGCGCCAGGCTCACCGGAGTTCATCACCAACGCGATCGAGGAGCTTCAGGAGGCGTGGGCCATGCGCGGCGAGCGTCGCCCCACATCACCCAGTGCAGTTGTCGCCCCCGACGTGGGCGGCGGGCTGCGCGTCTGCGTCAACACCCCGGACCTCAACAGGGCTGCGTCATAGGGCCTCTTCTGGCCATCGCGTGTCGGCCGCAGTGGGGGCTACCCCTGCAGCTACGTCCGCATGCCCTTTGGCCTCGTGAACGTGGGCGCCGCGTACCAGCACTTCGCGCAGGCCGTGCACGCGCCTCATGAGGCCCGACGCCGCGCGGTCCTTCAGGAGGTTCCGGACCCTCGCGAGCCCCTTGGGTCTTGCGGGCCCCTCGAGCCTCCGGAGCCCCCAGGCTCATGAGGATCAAGCTTCAACAACTACCCCGACGCTTCAGCAACATCATTACCAGGTGACCTTTTTGTTTGTTCATTTGAGGGCGCCCCTCGGGCTACATCATCCTCAAGTGTTAGGGCCCGCCCCTGCAGCTGTATCGTTTTGCGCATGTATCAGAACTGGTTCTGCATTTGATGAGTTTTCTAAGTATTCCAACCTGCATGCCCGGTGCTTCGTCACCATGAATGTTGATGCGCCCTAACAACCCCGCCCTCGACTGCCTCATGATTAAGGGATGGCACGACGTCTGTGCTCGGGTCCGTCCCTGCAGCGTTGATAAATCCAAGCGACCGAGCTCTGTCTCGCGGGCCAGTCCCATGCATGTCACCTCCCAGGGTCCTTGGTGCTTTGTCCTCGCATGAGCTAATCGAGAGTGGGTGAGTCAGGGGGCGTGGCCCGGTTCGTATAACCGCAGTTCATCGCGGGAGCCGCGCGCCGGGTGTTTTTTTCCTCGGGTTTGTCGCATGAGAAGACTGGGCATAGCGTCTGTGCTCGGGTCCGTCCCTGCAGCGTCGATAAACCCAACGACTGAGCTCTGTCTGGCGGGCCGGCCCCGTTCACATCACCTCCTGGGGTCCTTGGTGTTTGGCCTTCTCATGCGATGGCCTCCGGAGATTCATTCGGCACAGGTTACCCCCCATCACACAGGTTTTGTAAGCGCGCCCCGCGCTAGAAAATTCAGGCACAACCCGCCTTGAGGTAGGGCCTCGTGAGTCCCGCGCTGGCTCATGGGTGCCTGGATACACCTCCTCCAGTTCTGCCGTGCCAGTCATGCGTACGAACGAAATTGGGTTGTACACGCCCAGAGACTCTAACACATAGCTCCCTTCCCATGCCCAAATGGAAGCCCCATGCTCCGTGCTGGCAGACGACACGGTCGCTCAGCGGCTATGCCCATGCCCAAGTGGAAGCCCCATGCTCCGCGCTGGCGGACGACACGGTCGCTCAGCGGCTATGCCTACGCCAAATGGAAGCCCCATGCTCCGCGCTGGTGGATAAACAACTGAGGGCGCCCTAGCGGCTGTACCAACCTCAGGATGGCCTCTCGGCTCTTCACATGGCCCCGTCATGCAGTGTTCCCCAGGGATGCACGTGCGAGGGGGCTGGACGGGGGCTACGCTCACGCCAGGCCTGGCGCGCGCCACCTCACCAGGTCCCTAGCACCTGGTCTTCTCGCGTCCCTCCCAGGAAAAAGCTGGCGAGGAAAGGTATGGGAGCTGCTCGCACGTCAAGGGGGACCCCTGAGCATCGCGACTCAGGGGCCTCACTAGTAATGTAGCCCCTCACCCCTTGGTCTCGTCCTGGCGATCCGGACGCCCCAACAACGATCGAGGTATGCGCGGGATTGGGCCCTGCTGACGCAGAGTACTAAGGTGCTCCAAATCAACCTTGTCGTCGCCATGTTTCCTTCATGAGGGTTGCTCGCACGTCAAGGGGGACCCCTAAGCATCGCGACTCAGGGGCCTCACTAGTCACGTAGCCCCTTGCCCCTTGGTCTCGTCCTGGTGATCCGAACGCCCCAACGGAGATCGAGGTATGCGCGGGATTGGGCCCTGCCAATGCAGAGCGCTAAGGCAAGCAAGAAGGAAACAAAGCACGAGAGGAAACCACAGAGTTCAAATAGTTATTACAAGCACTGAATGTTTTGCGAACTCAAACAAGTCTGACGCCTCCACGAGGCATGATAAATGTCGCAGGTTGAAATCTAGGAGGAGGAGCCGTCATTGTCATTGCCATGGCCGCCGCCGTCGTCGTCGCCACCGCTCGCCTCCACCGCAGGGGGCCCGGCATCGGGGACGCAAGCGAACTTCTTCACCAGCGCGTCCACGGAATCCTTCACGGCCGCCGCCGCAGCGACGTGAGACTCAGGGGCAACCGGGACGATCACCGCGTCGAAATCAAAGCCGGGCTCACAGAGGTAGAGGTGTCTGAAGACACGCGTCGCAGCCATGGAGAAAAGCTCGCGGCACTCGCCCTCCAGGATGGCGTCCACCTTGGCGGCAGCACCTTCGAGCACCTCAGCGAGCTTGGAGGAGAGCCCTGCGTAGCCGTCCTCAGGAGTCGCCAGTGGCTCCTTGAATCTTCCCCTGCAGATGGAGTGCAGCGCCTGGCGAAGCCTAAGCTAGATGGAGGGGAAGACATCGCGCTCCGCGGCCGCCCTCTCCTCAGCAACGACAAGGGTCTTCTCCCTGGCATCCAGCTGGGCCGTTGCATCGGAGACATGCCGGGCATGGCACGTCTGGGCTTCTACTACCTCCTCCTTCAGCTTGGCCAGACGTTCGCGCTCCGCGGCTTGGTCAACAGTCACCTGGGACAACACGGAGTCGTGATCGGCGAGCTTCGCCTCGCGGGCCTTGAGGTCCTCCTCCCGCTGGTGGAGCCGTTATGCGTGCGCGGCTTGCTCCTCCTGAAGGGCCTTTAGGTTGGCCTCTGCCTCGTCGTAGCACTCCGCGCCAGATGCTGCTTCGGCCAGTGCCGCATCGCGAGCCACCTTCGCTTCGGCGGCCTCCTTCCTGCTCTCCGCGGTGGCAGCCTTAGCCCGACCCTGGGGCGTCTTGGTGGCTGCGTCAGCCTGGAGCCACCCAGAAATAAGCCCCAGGCGCTCCCTCGCGAGGGAGCGCCTGTCGACGTCTTGGAGGTCGTCCTGGATCCGGCCGAGCGCGGTATAAGCCTCATCCAAGGCACCGGGCCTAATCAGAGGGCCGCGGTCTGTGAGCGCAAGGGCCTGACCAGGAGGCGGCACCAGCACGTCGGCGGGTGCTGTGTCCAAGGGGACAGTGGCGTGGTAGACTTGGGGCGCCGGAGGCTCTAGTTTCTCCTCGGGCACGACAAGGGCGGACGACTTCACAGCCTGCTGGCCTACGGGGCCTGGCTCCTCCTGAAGCTGCGTCGCTGCGTCCTTGGGGACAGATTGCGCCAGAAGGGGGCGGGAAATTGCCCCCTCCACCGGCGCTGGGGTCGCCACGGCCGCGGCAAGGAGTGCCGCCTCGCGAGCCTCGACACTCCCAGCGCCCGACCTCCCAAGCGGCGTCGGCAAGGCGCCAGGAGTAGGCGTCACACCCGTGTGCCCGGGTGCGGTGTTGTCGGGGCGCCCAAGGGTTGCGCTGAATTGGCGTGATGCGCTTCCGCCCTCGCCACGTCCGTGGCCAGAGGCTGACGGCGCCCTCTGGACAGGGGGCTCCTTCGGCTCGGTGCTCGCCTTCCTCTTCTTCGGCACATCGTCGCCCCTGTCCATCGAGAGGAGAAGGGGCTGTGAGTACGCGCACAATCTATAATCGACCAAAGGCGAGGCAGGTTACTTACTCCTCGAGCGCAATCCACTTCCACTTCCTCTCCACCTCGGCGATGGTCGGGACGCTCCCACCCTTCTTCGGCGTGGCGCTGCCGCCCGGAGAAGTGACGAGATCGCCCTGAGGGGCCATGGCCGGATAGGCCACATCTGCCCCAGCAGCGGCCGCCTCGCCTTTCGGCTGCGGCTCGGACGGGGACGAGACCGGCGTCTCAATCCCCTGCTGGAGCGTGGGGAGTCCTCCAGAGGAGGCGCGGCCACGCGTTTCCTCGGGGTCGCCCGGCCAGATGCGCACGTGGTCTGGGGGGGTAGGCCCTGACCTTCTAAGGACCCTGGCGAAGCGCGGGGAGTCCGCGGACGGGGGCTCGTCGGTAGCATCGTCGTCTTCGAGATCGCGGAGGAGCTTGCTCTGCGACGGGGGGGGGCACCTCTTCCAGGTCATCGTCCTCAGTCTCCTCTGAGTCTTCCTCGCCGCTGGTGTCGCCGGAAGACACCAGCACGGGGGAATTGGGGCACTCGGGCGGCGCGAGCCCCAACTCGTCAAAGGCGGGCATGGCGGCGACCAGCTCCTCCCCGTCGTCACGGTGGTATAGCGGGGCGTAGGCATCGGGAGGCCCCCAGGATCGCTGTGGAGCAGGGTAGCCCAGGCCCTGTCCAGCTCCTCGCCTGTCAGGCTGGCGGATCGAAGCCTGATGTTGTCCTCGCACCTTGGTACTCCCACATGGGCCTCGAGTGCGACTGGAGCGGTGCCAAGCGCTGCATCAGGAACTCCTTCACTATCATCGCCCCGGTCAGCTTCTTGGCCTCCATGTCTAGGGAGATCCGCTCCAGGACGAGCTTCGCCCGGGGGTCGGTGAGCTTCGCAGAGCCCCACGTGAGGGTCTTCTCGGGCAACTCTGTCGGGAGCTCCAGGCGCGGATCGAGGCCCTGGGCATCCAAGAAGACCTAGCGGTGCCTGAAGCCTTCCACCTTCTTCCCGACCTTCAGGAGCACATTCCCGCTCTGGACCGTGACGAAGGAGATGCACGCCGACCGGTGTGCATTGTCGTGGAACCGCAGGCTGAAGTAGTGGTGGAAGAGGGCCACTGAGGGCCTCATGCCTACGAAGGCCTCACAGTAGAAGGCAAACACAGACAGGAGCAGGATGGAATTGGGTTGAAGATGGAGGGCCTGGATCCCGTAATGCTCAAGGATGGCGGTGAAGAACCCTGAGAAGGGCGGGACGAGCCTGGAGAAGACGTTGTGGAGGAAGAAGGGGTAGACTGTTTTCACCAAGGTGCGCTGCTCTGCAGAGCCGCACCAGATCAAGGTCTGCCCCCACTCGTTGGAGTCGCCCGCCGTCAACGGAAGTGCTGGTGCGAGGTCCCCCTCCTTGGCGATGGTGGATGCCGTAAGCGCCGGCAAGGGGGAAGAGGAGGCCGAGGCCTGAGCCTCAGACTTCGACTTCCTGGCAGGCGCCATCTGAAGAATCCTTGGGGTTGGGGGAGCAAGAGGAAGGACGGCGCTGCGCCAAGATCTGGAGGAGGTTCTCGCGAAGGAAAGGGGATCTGAGCAGGGGAGCAAAAGCGTAAGGAAGAAGAACAATTATGGCTCGGCAGTGGGCGCCAGGCTTTTGTCAGCCTGGGCAGTTGCCGAGGCGACGTGGGAGCGGAGGCGTCCGTGTCCTACCACGTGCCACGCTTCGAGCCTGACCCGCAGGCGATTGGGGCCCAAGACATTTTCGCCCTTCGCTCCTTGCCTTCGCCTCGAAGCCAGGATAGGCACGCCTTGGGCCCGGGGGCTACTGTCGGCGTTCTGGGATTGGGGGTACCCAGATCTGCCTGCCTGCGGCCCAACGCATGGCCCACCTCGACGGCCTAGTATGGCCTAGCAGCAAACCCCCCAAGACAAGACCCTCGTGAGGGCCCCGGCCTCTCGAGGCGAACAACGCCAAGACCTCCAGAGGAGTGGCCTCCCCAGGCCGCCTCCCGAGGAGTGGAGATTTCTATGTAGGTACACGGCCTCAGGAGGCTACGATGACATGAGCCATGACGACCAAGGCCAGGCGGGCACCAGCGGGCGCAGAGGGGACGGTTTCCTCTTTTGTGCTAAGGAGGCAAGGACGCACGCGGGTTCCCAAAGAGTCCCCCAAAGGTTTCCGTTCCGGTGCAACAAGACCAAGACCACGAGCTCGGCAGGACGGATGTCATCGCTGAGCCCACCTCTGCGTCATGCCCAAAAGCTTTGTAGGCGAAGACCACTTTCCGTCAGGATAAGATGTACCTCTTGTCCCCTTTCAAAATTGGCCGTTGTGGGATCCCTTCCCGCCTGTGCGATAAGGAAAGAGGACCAAGGCCACTATAAATAGGGACTAGCCTCCACCTTAGAAGGGATCGATCCATCCTCACCTGAGAGCCCTCACGAGGTTGCTCATCCACTGTACTAGTTCATCCCCAAACCTCCTCGCGAGGCCAATCCACCAAAAGCAGGAGTAGAGTTTTACACCGCAAGGTGGCCCAAACCTGGGTAAATCTCTGCGTTCATCTTCTTGTTCGCTAGCACGAATTCGACGAGGCTAGGCTGCGGGTGGCGAGCTTGAGGCTAGAGCTAGTTGAGATCTTTGCACACGCCCCAGAGTTCGAACCTTCTTGGGTCTGCGGAGCCCCGATTCCGACAGTACCGGTAGCTTTCACTCCAAAGGAGGGTCTTGAAATCCACTAGGGATCTTCCCGACCTTGGCATCCACTAGGATATTCTCATGGAGAGGTCATCTCCAAAGAGAGGAGGAAAGTAGATGGAGCTATGCTCAACAAATCTAAGTGCTAAACATAAGCTAACCCTAACAAATGACCCAAGGTCCAAATATATAGGTAGCAGGAGGTAGGGGACGAAGTGGAGGCGAAATGGGTCGAAACCCGCGGGCTGGTCTGGAAGGCCCGTGCGCATGGCCTAAGTAACCCCCGCGCAAGGGGGTCCCGTGAGCATGGTACACGGCCGTGCGCATGGGGTGTCCATCGGCTACAGCAGAGGGCCCGTGCGCACGGGGTCTTTTGGGCCCGTGTGCATGGGTTGTCTAGGGACTTCGGGTACCCTCGTGTGCACGGGATTTTTTGGGCCCGTGCGCATGGGGTAGTCTGGAGCTAGGCTTCTTGACTGCAGCTTGGACTCCGTCTTCTGTGCTTCTTGACGTTCCTCCTCTTGGCCTTGTTCATCCTTCCTAGTCCTTCCTTGGGTGCTCTCCTCGTGCCTAATGATTCATAGGGTTTCGTTGTGAGGTAGCATCCAAGTTCCATTGATATCCATGTGTATCTCAAAGAGGAGGGAGTTTACCTTTGTTTCAATGGCACGCGCTCGAGCTCTAGTCATAGTCCACTTGGTGCTTGTAGTGGTGGTGTAGATTCCATGGGGATGATGGTGGGATGCTCCGCATCATCTCCCCCCTTGGGGAAGATCTGTCCTCGGATCAAGATCTTCATCACGATGGAAAGGGGATAGATCTTTGACGCTGAAGATGTCGCTCACATTGTATTTGTCGCGTGGGATGTCGATCTTGTAGGCATTGTTGTTGTAGCGTGCCATCACCTTGAAAGGTCCGTCAGCTCGAGGAAGTAACTTTGACTTGCGCTCGGTGGGGAAGCGATCCTTGCGAAGGTGTAGCCATATGAGATCACCGGTCTTGAACACCATGGGGTGCTTGTTGAGGTTGCGCTTGTTGGTGACGCGTTCCACTTGACGTTCGATCGTGCGCCTTGTATCTTCATGCATCCTCTTGATGTAGCTTGCCCTTGCACTTGCGTCCATGTTGACGCGTTCTTTGAGTGGTAGAGGAAGAATGTCCAATGGGGACAAAGGATTGAAGCCGTAGACCATTTCGAAAGGAGACTTGCCGGTGGTGAAGTGACGCACGTGATTGTAGGCGTACTCGGCGATGGGGATGCATTCTTCCCATTCCTTGATGTTCTTCTTGATCAACATGCGTAGTAGAGTAGATAGCGTCCGGTTTGTCACCTCCGTTTGGCCATCGGTTTGTGGATGATATGCCGAAGAGAATAGAAGCTTGATTCCGAGCTTGGCACAAAGAGTCTTCCAAAAGTAGCTTAGGAACTTGACGTCACGATCTGAGACAATGGTCTTGGGGACGCCATGTAGCCATAAGATGTCCCTACAAAAGAGATTTGCAACATGTGAAGCATCGTCGATCTTATGGCATGGAATGAAATGAGCCATTGAAAGTGCGTTATATCGACTAGAGGGGGGGGGGTGAATAGGCGATTTTTACAAATTCATCACTTGAGGAATTACCAGTTGAGGAATTTGCTAAGTGACGAACTACTCGCAGCGGAATAAGTACTCAAGTGCATGCGAAACATAGCAGTAGCATAGTCATCCTGATGAAATGAAACATACATAGAGCATGAGTAGCGTGAACAGGATAAGCAGGCAGAAGATAAGGTGACTTAAGAATTTGAGTTGAGGAAATTGAGAAAGTCTTCAGTCAAATTCTTCAAATAGTAACGATCAATTTCATCAACAGGAATACGAGGAAATGAAAGGGTTGAGGAAATGGAACCAGGTAGCTCGATGAAGACAATGGTTTGATGACCCAGTTCCAACTGCTGTGACAGTCGTACGTCTGGTTTGGAGCGGCCTGGTATTTAAATCAGTGGACACACAATCCTTACCGTATTCTCCTTGAGCTAAGGTCACACAGACCTCGCCCAACACTCGTGGTAAGTCTTCAGGGTAGACTTCCAAAACCCTCATAAACTGGTCACCCGGCAATACAGAATTTACTGTTGGATGCTCTAGACCATGGTCACCCGGCGATCCCCAATTGACTGCAGGATGCACTAGACCATGACGCCTAACCGTCTGGAAGATACACAGTCTTCAAAGGTAAAAAGCGTCGGTTCCACACAGGAACAATTTCTTCAGTGATGCTCAATCACTTTGGGTTTGGTGGTTTTTGGGTTTCGGTGTTTTTCCTCACTGATGACTTTCTCTCAAAGTCCTCAAGGAATGGGATGCTCTCAAATGACAAGTGTTAAGTTCTCTCTCGGAGCACGCAACCAGCTAGTGGTTGTGGGGGGCGGCTATTTATAGCCAAGGTGCATCCCGACATGATAAGACATAAATGCCCCCCAACGATATGACCGTTAGGTGAATAAAATATCTGGACAGCTGGCGCAAAGCACAGCAATGGTCCGAATTTGAACTGTCAAATTCCTCAGGGATTATCATATTCCTCACTTGTAGGCAATTCGCACTGGCGAAATCCTAACTCCTCAGTCAAACCAATTTCCTCAGAGACCAGAAGAACATCGTCTCTGTCACTGAAGAACTTGATTGAACTGTAAGAGGTTTCCAAAGGCTTCACTCGAAGGAGTTGAGGCTTTTGAGTTGAGCATCAGATGGAAATTTTTCCTTAGTATTACCTCGACCCCTTTAATAGTATGGTGTTTCCTATGACTCAAAGAAAGAAAACGAAACAATAAAAACAAAAGTCTTCACGCTTCATTATCCTCGTTCATATCTTCAAGGTCACACCATCTTCTTCATTTTCAAAGTCTTCAGGGAATACCAAAGTCTTCAGCAAAGTCTTCACCAAAGTCTTCAGATGAAGACATTCATTTTTAGGGGTCGATATTCTTCGAATATACCAAACTCCTCATCGACTTATAGAGCCTGTGTACATTGACAAACATATTAGTCCCTTAACCTATAAGTCTTCAATACACCAAAATCACTAAGGGGCACTAGATGCACTTACAATCTCCCCCTTTTTGGTGATTGATGACAAATAGGTTAAGTTTTCAACGGGGATAAACATATGAAGTGTAAGTACTGAGTTTGAGGAATTTGATTGCAAGATATAGAGGAACTCCCCCTGAAGATGTGCATATTTGAGGAATTTGCTTTGGATTGCAAATGCACATGGTAGGATAAAATCCTGGAGATCTCCCCCTATATCTTGTAATCCATACACACATTTTATATATATCATGAGGAAATTGAAATGCATGATGGAAAATGGGGTCTGAGGAAATTTAGCATGCGTGCATTAAGATACTTGAGGAAATAAGCATGCAGAAAGCAGTTCAAAAGTATCAGACCACCATCAGACTTAAGTTTACAACTCAATCAACAAAAGCTTCAGAAGAGCGAGAGTTGTAACTTAAACAAAAATAGCCCATATAAGGAGACCCTCTTGAAGACTAACTCAAATTTCTCCCCCTTTGTCATCAAGTGACCAAAAGGGACGAAATTGAGGACTAACGCCCCTGAAGAATTTCATCTTGAAGGTGGTGGAGGAGCGCCAGCGTTGTCGGGGTCAGTTGGTGGAGCAGGGCCTGCAGCAGTGTCGTCAATGTCCTCAGCTTCATTTGTATCACGTGATGAAGAAAATGATCTTGTCACCAGCTGAGGAACTTGAACTTTCTTCCACTTCTTCTTAGGAGGAATTGACCAGTCAAAGTCCATTTGAAATTCCATCTCCTTGAGTTCTTCAGGAGTCTTGAGATGAGACAGAATGGCCCAAGAGCGATCGAAGATTTAATGCACATAGTTATGAACTTTCCTCACAGAGTTATGTGTCACAGTCATATCACGAAGAATTGAAGCAAACTAACGCTTTACCCACTTGTGATTATGATCGACCTTCTGATGAAGACTTAGAAGAAGCTCACGATCAGTCATCACACGAGGAGCAGAAGCTTGAGGTTTTTGCGCTGAGGCTTTTGTAGCAGAATCTTGTGTGACAGAGTCATCATTGGTGGAATAAGATGCAGCTTCGCAAAACTGACCATCCAATGGACGAGTGCCTTCATCAATGACAGCCTTGCCTTTTCCTTCAACTGAAGAAAATGTCTTCTTGAGGACTTCAATCGGAGGCAAGAAACTGAAGTGATTCTGAAAATCAGCCGTGAATGGAATTGAAGACTTTGATCTGATGAATTTCATGATCCAGGGAGCATAAGGCTTCAACTCGAAAGGTGACACTGCAATATTGGCCAAAGTCCTCATGAAGAAATCGTGATAGTTGATGGGAATCCCATGAATGATGTTGAACAGCAAATTCTTCATGATGCCAACAACTTCTTCTTCTTCAGAGTTGCGGCCTTTGATAGGACTGAGGGTTTTGGTCAATATTCTATAGATTGTTCTTGGCACATACAACAAATCCTTCACTAAGAAGGTGGTCCTTGAAGGTTTTCCTTGTGCCAAAGGCTTCATCAGCACTTGCATCATGTGATTCTGCAGCTCAGGTTCATCATAGATGCATCTTGCTCCTTCTGAGGGAATTGGAATTGGCACACATTGAAGCAATTCATTTGCAGAAGCAGTGTAGTGTGTGTTGCCAGTCATCCAATCCAGAATCCAAGTGTTGATATCAGAAGCTTCACCAGAGATATGCAGAGTTGCATAGAACTGAAGAATCAATTCTTCATTCCAATCGCAGACATCCACACAGAAAGGAAGAAGTCCAACATCATGAAGAACTGAGAGCACAAGAGTAAAACATGGGATGGATTCCATATCCACATGAGCAATTTGATGATGCTGGAAGACTTTGTCCTTGTCAAACAACACTGCAGCATAGAAATTCATTTGAGCAGGAGTCCAGAACCTTGAGCGACCAACCCTTGCTGAGTCATAAGTATTCGGTCCTGTGAAGAATATGTGCTCATCGAAGAAATTTTCCTTGATGAATTTGGGACGCTTCGTGCCTTTGAAGGGAAGCTTTTGCTTTGGCTGAAGATTTGGCTTGAAGCGCCGTCCAGTCTCGATTGGAACAATAGCAGTTTCTTCAACTTGAGAAACTTGTGCAACAATTTTATCAGGAACATCCTGGATAGGAATTTCATCAGCTGATGCAGCTGGAATATCTTCAGGAGCAGTCATGATGGGAGTGGACAGATCAGCAGACTCTGTTGGAATTTCTTCAGTTGGGGCTGGAGACTGAGGAATCTGTGTGAGAGGAGTGGCCATTGGTGAATTTGGGTGTGCTGCATCCCAAAATTAATCATGGATTACTGGAGTGGTAGATCCAATGTCCACATCCTCATCTATTTCTTCAACACCGTCCTCTTCAGCAGTGAACTGAGGCTGGGGTGATGACACAAGAAGAGTTGAAGCATTTGCATCCACCTCAATTTCTTCATCGATCTGCTCTGAGGAAGCAGCAGATTGAGTTTCTTCATCGTCCTCACTTGGGATGACATAGTCTTCACCAAATGGGACTATTTCGTAGGCTGGAACTGATGAAATAGGAACAACATCAATTGGTTCATTTGAAGAACTTGGCAAAGTCTTCAATTTCTTCGCATCCGAGGAATCTGCAGATGGTGATGCTTTCCGCTTCAGAGCAGTGGCCTTTTCTACAGCCTTGGTTTTCTTCACTTCTGATGCAGAAGGAAGTGTGACAGTCTTCGCCTTTGATGTTTTTGCTGGGGGAGCCTGAGGTGAAGGTGGAGCAGTTTCTTCAGGCACGACCGATGCAGTCGCCCTGGCAGTTTCTTCAGGCGCAGCAATTTCTTCAGCTGGCCTCTCAATTTCTTCAGGCCCAACATTGGGAGTTGCCCTGGGAATTTCTTCAGCAGCTTGAATTTCTTCAGCTGCACTTGCAGTCTCTTCAGCAGGCTGAGCAGAAGTTTCAGCCTGAGGAATTTGTGGTTGCGATCGTGCTGCAACCCTTGAGTTGTGATCTTTGATGACTTTGTCAGCAATGTTGACAAATCGAACCTTGGCACCCTTCCAATCAGCATAGTACTTGTTGAATTCATCGCTGAGGCCTTTGATGTCCTTTTGGACAGAGACGAGTTGGTCAGGCGTCAGATTGAGAACATTGTTCTTCATGAAGCGCTCTTTCTTGAACCGAGCCTTCTTTGCCTTTCTGGCCTTCTCGAACTTCCACTTTTCTTCACCGATGAACGCGGTGAGGACATGGCTAGGACTGGGAGGAAGCTTCAAGTCATCAATTGGAGTGTTTGGATCGTTGTGCCATATGTCAATGAAGTCAAGCACAGTCCTTGGATCCAGCATGAGAGGAATTGAAGTGCCCTTGGCTTGAGCCACTCGCTCTTGCTTATTTCTGACAATAGCAGCAAGTTCTCCATCACTTGCTTCATCTTCCTCAGATGCTGAGGGAATGTTGAATACCACTTGCTTCTTGTGAGGACTTGGTCTCCTGCCTCGTCCTGCTGTTGCCTTTACTTTCAGCAAAGTGGGACTGCTTGAGGAATGTGCTTGGGCAGATGAAGTTGCAGATGCCCCTGAAGCAATTGAAAAATCGGCAGCCCTCTGACAAGATGCCAGATGCACTGGTGTTGATGACTTGGCAGCAGCTGTTGAAGATTGTGCAGCCACTGAGGACATTGCAGGAGCCCTTGAAGGATTTGCCTGAGGCATTTGCTATGAGGAACTTGGGCTGAGGACTTTGGTGCTGAGGATTTTGCAGTGGATTTCTTCACCACTGATTTCTTCGAAGCAGGCGCACTAGCAGAGGCCGCTGCAGCAGCAGCAGAGTCCACATTGAATTGCCTCACAGCTTCTTTAGAGATCTTTTGAAGCTTTTTCTGATGCTTTGCCCATTCTTCAGGAAAATCCTCACCTCTCATGAGGCTAGTGGGATCAGCTGCCTGGTTATTTCCCAATGGAGGTCTTCTGCAAGGTGGTTTCAGTGCAAATTTCTTCATATACTTAGGAGTGACATAGCGATATTCTCGCCATTCCTTCATCCATCTCCTCTCAATCTTTTGGATGCGAATTTTTCGCTTTTCCTTTGTCTCTTTCCCGTAGATTTCTTCATCAGGTGTGCAATACTCAGGATAGATTTCCTCAGGGATCTCAAATGCAGTGTTGGATTCAAGCTTCTTTCCTCCTTTCTAAGGTCTTTTCCCATCAGCCATTTTCTTCAACTGAGGATTAAGAACTGCTGAAGTTTCTAAGGAAGTGTGCAACTTTTCTTCGAGGAACGCTGCAAATGAGTTAAGTTGATGAGAACCTAGAGATTCATCAACTGACATTTGTACCTGTGAAAAGAGTATAGGTGCGAGGAATTTGAAGATGTCATATGCGTTCTCAGAATTTTTTGCAAAAAGTATCAAGTTTGAGGAATTTGACCATAGATGCCTTGAAGAATTTCACTAAGTGTTATTGACTTAGGTTCCAGAGTTGTGCAGATTTGAGATCAACACAATTGAGGAATCTTGAAGAAAATCATAACTTAGCGAAATAAATCAAGAGAAGGGGTTTGTTTGGTGCTTTAGAGATGGATTGCTGAAGTATAACACCTTTGAGGATTTTGTGAAAATCATCGGAATAAAAAATGGCAATAAAACTAGATTTTATTTACCGTAAGCGATGAACACGACGAACAGAGAAGTGAAGTGAAGAAGTTCGTCAGTCCAGATCTCCCACGCCCTAGCCTGGCAGAGGGAGACAGCTACAGCGGCGGCGGGGTGAAGACTTCCGCGGCCGATGCGAGTACGACGACGGCGAGGTCGAGGCAGTGAAGCTCTTCCTCTCCGGCGACGATGAGGTTAGTGGCGACGCTAGGTCTGGAGCTCGGGAGAGATGGGAGTGAGGAGTAACCCGAGCAAGTGGAAGGGAGGGGGTATTTATAGCGGCAGTAAAACCAACTGGCCCGAAGATTTTGGACCAGTATGCCCCTGACCCTTGCCATCCACACGACATGTGTCACACACGTACTGTGTAGTGGAGATAGTGGGGGATCGTGGGTTATCCAGTCGTGGGAATCGGAACGGTTTAAGCGGCAATCGCCAAAAATTTGAGATTGAATATTTTAAAGTTTCCGTTCGCAAATTCTTCAGCTGTCAAGGACACAGTGAAGACTTTGAACGAGTTTCAAAGTAGAATGAATATGAAGAATTTGTGAACAGACTTGGTTGAGTTTAGCATAGAGGGGAAACGGGTCCGATCACATTCACTTAGAAGAGAATCAACTTGAGGAAATAGCTATAAGTGAATGCTGTTGAGGACATTGAAAAAGCTCAAATATATATATATATATATATATATATATATATATATATATATATATATATATATATATAGTCAATGAAGAGGAACTCATATGAAGAACATCAGTTGAAATTTTGAGGAATTTGCAAACTTGAAGAATTTGACAATTTTGAAGAATTTGCAAAATGATGAAAAACTCAAACTTGAAGAATTTCAACTGTTGTTGGTGGCGTTACCCACCGTATAAGAATGATGATTTCAGACACCGCGTACAATTGTCGTAGGGTTCTGAGAATCAAATTCTTCATTAATTTCTTCACACTTAGAGAGTTAGTCTTCATTGATTGAAGAAAAACGTTACTTCGTGTGTTGCACATCAAAGTCATCAATTTTGCATAAGGGTTAGGATGTGTGTCCTTTCAAAGAACATTCGAAGATTCTAAGATATTTAGCTCACACCGCAACTTGCAAAATCTCTTCTCATCCAAGGGCTTTGTGAAGATATCAGCCAGTTGTTCTTCAGTCTTCACGTGGTCAAGGAAGATATCGCCCTTTGTCGGTGTAGTGAACAGGGGGTGTTCATTACCCCTGGATACGCACCAGCAAGTTGCAGCCTCCAGGCGGGAAGGGCATGGCAGAGAAGAAATCCACTTATAGGACACATCCAAGACCCAGGTTTCCGGGCAAGGATTACTTGCCGGGAACAGGCCTACACATCACCGGCAAGCTCAAAGGCCGGCAAGATCAGGATAGAATTTCCGGGAAGCGAGCCTTCCTGGGAGAAGAACTCCAGGCAGGTCACCGAGAAGACCCGATGATGGGATCCCGGCAAGATGCTTGCCGGGGGACAACTGGGAACAAGCACAAGACTATCAAGAAGGCATTCAAGCCGATGATCAGAACATAGAAGACCGAAGGTTGGGATCCCGGCAAGATTCTTGCCGGGATGGCTAGCGAAGACCCGGCAAGATTCGCACCCGACAAGATCCCTCCACCTGCCACCGCTCCAGTGCAGCGACCAACCTGTCAGACGGGATTTGTCCTCCTGGACGCGTGTCATGGCATTAGCGGCGGATGGGGTTAAGCGGTGCTGATGGGACGGGCTCTTTTTCCGTCCCCAAGAAAGTTAGGGACACCTAAGCGGAGCATTTAATGCGTTTGTCCTAAGACGTCAGTGATAACCATGAAAACGCTGTAGCAACTTTACACCTCTTGTACTTCGCCACTATTGGTGACCCCTTCGACGTATAAAAGGAGGCCCAAGGCATAGCTATAGAGGGAGAGGACCTTTTGGCCCATTCTGCATGCGTAGTTGCTACTCGAACGTACTGTTCATTGCAAGCGCTCCTAGAGCTTGGGCTTAAACACATCCAATACAACCAAAGCAGGAGTAGGGTTTTACGCTTCTCAGCGGCCCGAACCTGGGTAAAAATCCCTCGCGTTGATCACTGGATCTGCTCTTTGTGCACGCCTTTTTCCCTGCCGAACCGTAAAAGGGATCCACGCCATCCCATAGGTGTCGTACGCCGACATCTTTGGCGCGCCAGGTAGGGGGAAAGGTTGTGCGAACCTGATCTAGTGGTCAGCGCATCAGCTTCATCGTCCATGATGACTTCGCTCTACTTACAGAAAGCTAAGTCCTAAAACTTTGATTGCTTTTTGTTGTGTAGCCTTATCCTTGATGGTAGTTTTGTATAACCTGTGCGCGAGGGAGCGCTCTAGAAACACTCTGCACTCCTGGTTGTTCTGGGTCCGTGTAACAGCCCAAGTGCATTCCTTTGCTAATTGTAATATATTTCCATGTGTGACCTTCTAAGGATGTTATCAATGCCATCGTATGATTTGAGTTTCATCTTGCCATTGTCATTTCATGCATCATGCATCATGCCATCATGCTCATCATACCAAGTGCATATTAATTATTGCCATGCTTGTGCTTGTGATTGTTGTGATGTGAGTGTTGGTGTTGTGGATGTGATGGTGTGTGGATTAGGTTCTACCTCATTTTCTATAAAAGCTATGCCATCTCTCTCTTTATTCAATAATGTCACATGTTAAATATTTGCTTGCTGTTTTCCTATATTAAAAAATGTTGCTCCTTTTCTAAATAATCAGATGAGTATTGTTGTGTAGCCTCAAGCATGTTCCACTTGTTTTGAATATTTCTAACTATGCAAACAAATTCCAATTCTAAATATATGTGAATGATTTAATTGTTCTATAAATGCCAACTCCTTTTTTATCAAATAGGCTACATTTTGCTGATTCCAAAACATATTTTCTCCCTCCAAAAATTCTTTTCAAAACTTGCCTGGTTTTTTTTTTCCTTTGTGCTGTTTTATTTTAAATAGAATAGGCCCTGTGTTTTTATTTTTGTGCAGAGAGAGAGAGAGTGCCGGCCCACCTAGGGCTTCCTTCCTCCCGCGGCCCGGCGAGGCAACGCGCTGGTTCCCGCCAGCGTGGCGTGGCCTGGGCCCGCGCGTCAGCCTCTCCTTCCTCCTTTCTTCTTCCTCGCTTTCCAGCTCCCTCTCAGAGAGCTCCCACGTGGGGACCCACCATGGCCAGGGTGGCGAGGCTAGTGCCGTGCCTCCAGGGCCTATCAAGCCTCGGCGTCCGTGCCCTCTCCCTAGGGTTTCCCCCTCTTCCTTGCCGCCGCCGCCAGGTTCGTTCTTCCCCCAGATTCACTGAGTGAGCTGGTTCAGAGAGCGCCGATCTTCGCGGGCGCATCTCCGGCGAGCCCCTCGAGCCGGCGAGCGTCGGGATCGCTCCGCGTCATCCTCTTCTTCCCCGTCGTCCTCTACATCGTCGCGGGATGCCAAGCATCGCCGGAATTGCTGCCTTCTTCCTCCGTGCCCGCCGGTCATCGCCGTTCAAATTCGTCGCCGTCCGTCTTCCTCAAGCCCGTTCATCGACGCTAGCGCCTCCCTGTGAGCTTCTTCCCATCCCCGCTAGCTTTCTGCGTGCGATTGCATCGTGTAGCGCCGTCTCCGCGTAGTCAGGTTCTCGCCGCCGTCGGACCTCGTCGCCGGCGAGTGTTCCGTCCAGTTCTTGCGTGTGCGCGTATGTTCTTGAGCTCCAGACCGTGCGAAGGTTCCGTTTTTGCATCGTAGTGCTCGATCCCTTCCTCGTAGCTCGCTGTTCGACTCCGCCGTCACCGCCGGAGTTCCTCAATGCCGGGAGCGTTCTAGCGCGTCTCTGGCCCTGTGCGTGTGCGTGCGTGTGCGGGATGTTGTGGCACGTGTAGTGGTGTCATCCGCCGCTCGGTTTGGTCATCGGAGGCCCCTCCGTCGTGAGCGTGCGTCTCTGTTCGTTGCCGGTGAGTGTGGTGTGTGTCTGTGTATGTGTCGCTGGCAGGTGGGGCCAGGCCTCTCGCCAGGGAAGGGTCAAGTGTGGTCGAGCCCTTCTCTGGCCAGATCCGTGTGGTGGCCGAGTGGTTCGACCAAACCAGCTCGACCAGGAGGGCTTGGGTTCGATCCCCAGTGGGCACATCGCCCCCCTTTTAATTTTTCAGTGCTGTGTGCGTGTACCGTGCAGTGTGTGTGAGGCCCTGACAGTGGGCCCTGGCCCCACTTGTCATCCTCAGGGGGGCCTGGTGAGTATGACCAGTGGGACCCCTCCCTTTTTATTTGTTTGTTTTATTTGTTGTCTTGTCTGTTTGTTTTCACTCCATTTCTGGCAAACTTCCAAATCAGTCCACTGCCATATTTGGAGATAGCCATTTTAGGCAATAAGTGACTTATAAGTGCATGTGTGTGTTTTCGAATTGCATTTTGGACATTTTATCAAACTAAACATACGAGTCTGATATATGATTTTGGGGTAGAATTTTCCAAGGAATCCAATGGTAAACTTTGTTTTGTCATTTGGGCAAGTTTACAAAATATCATTTTTGTCCCAACATGCCATTTTGTCTTTTTCATATGATTTAATCTATGCAATATATGTGAAACTTGTCAACATGAATATGCTAGTGTTTTGTGGGTACTAGGCCCTGGTATTTTTGTTTGGCATGATAAGCTTGTGGATAAGTGGGTTTCTTGCTGTAGACATGATAAGATAATAGCACTGGTTTCATGTCTCAAATTTTGCTAAGTGGTGATGCTGTTATTTTCTTGCCATGTTGTGAGGATGGTTCCCATGAATTTAGTGTTCCTTTGAGTTTGGGGCCTCAACATGTTTTGTTGTGCTCATCATACTCTACTAAATTGTGCTAAGAACTTGAGAATTAAACCTTTGCATCATAGTTTAAACCTGCTGTCAAGTTGCTATTCTGTTAACATGTGTCCAGTTTTGCCTTGCTAAATTTTGTCTAAGTCTGAGAATCTGTTGTTATTTTTATGCCATGTTTAGAGGATGCTACCAAGTGCTATGTTGTGTTCTAGCTCATGCTCAGTGCTAGAGTTTTGCTGTAGATGTTGCCTTCTATAATCCTGTTAATTTTCATGCCATGAAATGCCCTCTAGCATATGTAAATCATGCTGTCAATATGCCATCTGGTTAACTCAGATTCCAGAAAACTGGAATTTTCACTAAGTCCCTGATGTCTGTTTCAACATGCCATTTTGTGAGCATATTTGTATTGATCCATGCTTCCTTTCAAGTTTGTGTAGATGGATGATTTGATAAGCATGCTGTATAGTTTCTGAACATGCCTTGGTTTTGATTTAAAACCTGCTGTAGCTCTGGCTATGTGTGTGACAAGATGCCATGTTGCTGTTTGTGGACAGATTGTGTGTTTGATTGTTTTTGTGACTTGTGGGAGCTATACTCCCTTGTTTTGCTTGATCTTTAGCTCTATTCTTGCTAGATTTTCATTACCTATCCAGTGGCATCCTTGGAACACCAAGGTATAGCCCAGAGATTGCCTCATCTTGTGTTTTGTCTCCGTTAACGTTCATACCTTGCCGTGAGTGTACCGTGAGCTACGTTACTCCGTTTGCAACGTTCTACATATGCATTTGCATCGTTTTTGCATGAAGCATCCATATTTGCCATGATCATGCATGTTCAAATAAGTCATATTGAGGTTCTTCCCAGAATACTAAACAACTTAATAAATGCATGTGAAACATGACTAGCATAGGCTTGCCATGCTATATTTCTTAATATGACCATGCATCATCTTGTTTGTGCATTGCACCTCGCTGTTTGTTTATTTGGTGCTGTTCTCTTGGGTAGACGCGAGTGTTGAGCCTGAGTACGAGGATTCCGGAGAGTACAACTACGAGGACCCAGCTCTTTGTCCCTCTGAAGAACCAACAGGCAAGATGATCATACCCGGATCCCGACACTATTTTTGCCTTGCTAGATGTCTCGTTTTTTACCGTTATGTTACGTTACCCACCACTTAACTGTCAGCCTCCTAAATTGCCATGAAAGCCTCTAACCCTTCCACTACCTAGCAAAACATTGATTGGCTATGTTACCGCTGCTCAGCCCTTATCTTATAGCGTTGCTAGTTGCAAGTGCAAGCTTTCCATGTGTCAACATGGATTTTGTTAATATCACTCTATCTATTGTTATTTAAATTAATGCACATATATATCTGGCAACGGTGGAAGGCTTAGCCTTTTGCTCAGTGTTTTGTTCTGCTTTTGCCGCACTAGTTCCGAGTACCGGTGTTATATTCCATATTTTGCGCTCCTAACATGCTCGGGGTTGTTATGGGGACCCCCTTGACCATTCGTTTTAGATTAAAACTTGTCTGGCAAGACCCAACTTTGGTACTACATTTGCTAAACAACTTAATAAAATTGCATAGGGCATAGCTACCCCGAGGATTAATCAACAACCCGGGCCAGTGCTCCTCATGAGTGTTGGTCCAAAATGGCAGTAGCCGGGGCCACTAACGGGTGTACCAGCTGGAAACTTAGCCCATCCGTCGTGTCCTGAGAACGAGATACGCGGCTCTTATCGGGTTCGTCGACACGTCGGGCGGTCTTGCTGGACTTGTTTTACCTTTCTCGAATGTCTTGCGCGAGGAATTCCGATTTTTCTTCGGGCTATCTCGAGGTTGCGGTTTTCCAGTGGAATGGCCAAGGAAGATCACGAGATTCGTGGTCGAGGTTATTATCGCGGCGTGTGGTTAGTTTGTGATGGATGAGTTGGAGCACCCCTGTAGGGTTTAATCTTTTCGGAAAGCCATGCCCATGGTTATGTGGCAACTTGGAAATTTGTTTAACACCCGGTTATAGTTAACTTGAAGTAAACTCCAATAAAATACACCAACTGTGTGCGTAACCGTGACCGTCTCTGCTCGTGAACATGAACCGAGAGAGAACACGGTGGGGTTATGAATGACGTAAGTAGGTGTTCAGGATCACTTAGTGATCATGCTAGTTCATGATCGTCTTACGTATGCCACCATATTTACATTCATGTTCTCGTAAGTTAGCCACCAAATATATGCTTAGCGCTTGCTGCAGCCTCTCCACTTAACCAATCCCTTACCCAATGGCTTACATAGTTTCGGTACCCGGGTTATGAGATTGCTGAGTCCCTGTGGCTCACAGATTACAACAATACAGGTGCAGGTGTTGATGAGAACGTGCCAGAAGATGTGACTCAGCTCCAGTGGGAGTACGACGAAGAGAGTAGACGTATGTATGTTACGTATCCAGATGAGTAGGGAGCTTCATGGTGGTGATCCTGGGATAGCAAGACAGTTTTACATTGCTTCTTTTATCGTTTTATTTCGTCCGTAGCCGGACCCTGCCTTCTGAATGTTGTATGAATAAATTTGTGTGAACTTGTAAGTTAGCTTGTGGCGAGTGTAAGCCAACTCATATACTCATCTCTTCCTACATGTATTGCAATGTATTACTGTACTTGCGAACGATGAGATGCGCTTCTATCCCCGTCGAGGCCACAAGCCTTAATAGGGATAGGACCGCATCTTACGCGTGACAAGTTGGTATTCAGAGCCATACCGACCATAGGAGCCCCTTGCTTGATCGAACTTGGCCGACTCGAGTCTAGTGAAAAACTATTTTGAGTCTAGTTATATCGGAGAGTAGGATTCTTTTACTCCTCTTCTATACTCTGGTGAGGTATTCGACTTAGGAATTTTAATTCTACTCCTCTTCTCGCTCAAATTTTTTTTAGGATCACGCGGGTATTTTGGAAACTATATGATGCCGATGTGACGGAGTTCTGTCTTGGTGCCTCCTGTCTGACTTGATTTCTTCCGGGGAGTTGAGCTCCGAGGGATTCTTGACACATCGTTATCGTTCAGTTTCCTTAGTATCTCAGGACGGAGCGTGTTCAAAATTGCTTCAATACTTCTTGTGGCGAGATAAGATCGGAGTCACCCAGTACTGGGGAGGCGTCCGGGGTACTGCCATGTTTAGTATCGTTGTGATTACGAGTGTCTGTGGTAGACGAGTTTGCGGATTTTTCTTGAATTATGGTGTGGAAGGTTGCGGCTGCAGTTGAGCTGATTACCTTGGGTACGTTCCTGGGTCCGCAACCCGAATCGCATAAACAAGAAAGACTTCGGAAATTCTTAGGTGGGAATTCCAGTAGTTCTTAGGATCATCTTCCGACAGATGTATAATGGTTGTACATTTGTTTCGAGCAACCTTAGCTCAATACTTGTTGTGTTATTTCAAGTGGCTTCATGTTCTAATGATGTTATCAAGATCCTGCAGAAAGCATTCTTACTATTGGCAGTTTGAATGCAATTGATGATATTCTGTTGCAATTTCTTTCAAGCCATTGATTCAGCTTATTCCTATCATCTTTGTCAATGGTGTGCTGATATTCTGTCCATCTTCAGGATGGCTCCGGCAACTCGTGGGAACCCAGATCGTGATGGGGAGCAGTCTGATCCTCCACCACCCCCACCACCACCTCCACCTCCGGAGGCTTGGCAAGCAGTGATGGCCGCAACCAATGCGAACACCCAGATGTTGCTCAGGTTGCTGCAGGAAAGAGAGCAGGGACAGCAAGGTCATCAAGGGAATTTTCAGAACCAGCCGCAGTTTGCCACTCTGAACCAGTTCCTCGCAAATCAGCCCAAGTCCTTCACCTGTTGTGAGCAGCCTCTCGATGCAGACGACTGGCTCCGTGACATGAACAAGCATTTTGAGTGCATCAATGTCAGTCCTGCGGACTATGTCAAGTTTGCGACTTTCCAGCTCAAGGGTCAGGCAGCAGATTGGTGGCAGCAGTACAAGGATTCCAGAGGTGATCGTGTTATCAGCTGGGATGATTTCTGTCGTGACTTCAGAGCTCATCACATCCCGACGAGCTTTGTCGAGGAGATGCGTGAGAAGTTCAGGAATTTGAAGCAGGGGAGCAAGTCTGTCTATCAGTATAACATCGAGTTCCATAATCTGGCCCGCTATGCTAAGCAAGATGTTCCCGATGAGAAGTCAATGATTTATCAGTTCAGAGGTGGTCTCAAGGATGAACTTCAGCCGGGCCTAGTCCTACAAGAGCCTCGTGAGTTTGATCAGTTCTACAACATGGCTCTAAAGGCCGAGGCATCTCAGCTCAGGTTGGAGAATTCCAGGAAGCGATTCAGAGACACCAACTCTTCTTCTTCCAGCTCTCAGATTGTTCCTAAGCAGCAGAAGTATTGGGTTCCTCCTCCTCCTCCGTTTCGTCCTTCTCAGCAGCAGAGGCAGCACAGTGGTCGTGGTCCTTCCCACCCACCCAACCCAGCTTTTCAGCAGAGGCCTCAGGCTCCCAAGTCAGCAAATGCTCCTCCTCCAGGCAACTTCCGTCCGCTCTCAGAGGTTACTTGTCACAAGTGTGGTCAGAAGGGCCATTGCTCCAACAAGTGCACCACCCAGCGGCGTCTTCCGCCTCCTCCTCCAGTCAGGCCCCCAGGCAGTGCTATGGTGAGACATAGCCCTAATACAGCAAGAGTCAACATGGTGAATGCAGCTGAAGCAGAGGATTCTCCTCAAGTGATCATGGGTAATCTCCCAGTTAATTCTATTCCTGCAAAAGTTTTGTTTGACACTGGTGCATCGCATTCATTCATATCAAGACCTTTTGTTGCTAAGTATGAATTTTCACGGATGAATTGTCTAAGCCTATGACAATAGCTTCTCCCGGGAAAATGATGAATTCACGATTGATAGTTCCGGATGTTTCTATCAAGATGGGCAACTATTCCTTTCTGGCCTCTCCAATTATTCTCGGCAATTCCGATATTGATCTTATTCTTGGCATGGATTTTCTGGCAATGAACAAGGCTTATGTTGATTGCAAAGCTAAAGAAGTTCAATTGACTCATCCTTCTGAAGACGTGATCATTTTCGCTGCTCGCGATGACACGATTCGTCTATTTTCTCTCAATGAGAAGGGTGAGATTTCTGCCATCTCTCAAATTACCGTTGTCTCGGAGTATGAAGATGTTTTTCCAGAAGAGTTGCCAGGAATGCCTCCTCACAGGCCAGTTGAGTTTGTGATTGAACTCGAGCCTGGAACTGAACTGGTGTGCAAGCGTCCTTATAAGCTTGGCCCCGAAGAGCTGAAAGAGTTGAAGAAGCAGCTAGATGAACAAGAGCGTCTGGGTCTGATCAGACCAAGTTCTTCTCCTTGGGGTTTTGGTGTTCAGTTTGTCAAGAAGAAGGATGGCACGGACCGACTATGTGTCGATTACCGTCCATTGAATAAGAGGACAATCAGGAACAAGTATCCACTTCCCAACATCAATGAGCTGTTTGAGCAATTGAAAGGTGCCAAGGTTTTCTCGAAGTTAGATCTCCGTATGGGCTATCATCAAATCCGCATTCGTGAAGAAGATATTCCAAAGACTGCTTTCAGGACGAGTTTTGGCTCTTATGAGTACACCGTCATGTCTTTTGGTCTAGCAAATGCGCCTCCGACCTTCTCCAGAATGATGAACTACATATTCTCTCCTTTCAGGAATGAGTTCGTCTTGGTCTATTTGGATGATATTCTCGTGTTCTCGGAGACTGAAGAAGAGCATGCAGAGCATCTCAGGCTCGTGCTTGACAAGCTAAGGGAACATCGGTTTTATGCTAAGTTCTCAAAGTGTGAGTTTTGGCTCAATGAAGTGGTGTACCTTGGGCATGTCATCTCTGCCGAGGGCATTAAAGTGCACCCTGAGAAAGTTGAGGCAATTGTGAACTGGAAGCCTCCTCAGAATGCCAAGCAGCTTCGTAGCTTCCTCGGCCTTGCAAGCTATTGCAGAAGATTTGTTGAGAACTTCTCTCAGATCGCTAAGCCTCTGTCCAACCTCCTTCAGAAAAATGTCAAGTTTCTGTGGTCTCCTGAGTGTGATGTGGCGTTCAATACACTCAAACAGAAGCTGACTTCGGCTCCAGTTCTTGTTCCTCCCGAGCAATCCAAGCCTTTCCAAGTATTTTGCGATGCTTCTCTCCAAGGTCTCGGTGGCGTTCTCATGCAAGATAAGAAGATTGTGGCTTATACCTCGCGACAACTGAAGCCTAGCGAGAAGAACTACCCCACTCATGATCTTGAGCTGGCGGCAGTTGTGCATGCTCTGATGACGTGGAGACATCTTTTGTTGGGAAGACCAGTTGAGGTGTTCACCGACCACAAGAGCTTGAAGTATATCTTCACCCAACCCAATCTCAATCTTCGGCAGTCTCGTTGGGTGGAGATGATCGAGGACTTCAATCCGAGTATTGAATATACTCCTGGAAAAGCAAATGTCATTGCAGACGCGCTGAGCAGGAAGGCGTACCGCAACAGTCTTATTCTCAAGCCTCTTCAACCAGAGCTTTGTGAAGCATTCCGCAAGCTCAATCTCCAAATTGTTCCTCAAGGTTTCCTTGCCAATCTTCAAGTCTCTCCGACTCTAGAAGATCAGGTTCACCAAGCTCAGCTTCTTGATGCTATGGTGAAGAAAGTGAAGAAAGGTGTGGCCAAGAGCATTCCAAAGTATAAGTGTTTCCGTGTTGATGACAAAGACACCTTGTTCTTCGAGGACCGTCTGGTGGTTCCGAAAGGTGATCTCAGGAAGGTTATCATGGATGAAGCACATAATTCCCTCCTCTCGATTCATCCAGGAAGTTCCAAAATGTATCAGGACCTCAAGCAAACCTTCTGGTGGACTCGCATGAAACGCGAGATTGCTCAGTTCGTGAACGAGTGTGATGTTTGTCGCAGAGTGAAGGCGGCACATCAACGTCCAGCAGGCCTCCTTCAGCCTTTGCCTATCCCAGAGTGGAAATTCGAACATGTTGAAATGGATTTCGTCACTGGGTTTCCTAAGTCCAAGAGAGGGAATGATGCCATCTTCGTGGTCATCGACAAGCTCACCAAAGTTGCCCATTTCCATCCGGTCAAAGAATCTATCTCGGCAGCCCAACTAGCAGAGTTGTACACGTCAAGGATAGTTTCTTTGCACGGTGTTCCTAAGCTCATATCCTCAGATCGTGGAAGCATCTTCACTTCCAAGTTTTGGGATTCCTTCCAGACTGCAATGGGGACTAATCTCCGTTTCAGCACAGCTTTCCATCCTCAGACTAGTGGTCAAGTTGAGAGAGTCAATCAAATCCTCGAAGATATGCTCAGAGCTTGTGTGATTTCTTTTGGCATGAAGTGGGAAGATTGCCTCCCGTTTGCTGAGTTCTCATACAACAATAGCTTCCAAGCAAGTTCCGGCAAAGCTCCTTTCGAGATTCTCTATGGCAGGAAGTGCCGCACCCCGCTCAATTGGTCTGTAACCGGTGAGCGTCAAATCCTTGGCAATGACATGATCACTGAAGCAGAAGAAATGTGCCGTGTCATTCGTGCAAATCTCAAAGCAGCTCAATCCCGTCAGAAGAGCTATTATGATAGCAAGCATCGTGACATGACCTTTCAGATCGATGATTTTGTCTATCTCAGAGTGTCTCCCATGAAGGGCACTCAACGCTTTGGCATCAAAGGCAAGCTTGCTCCACGCTTTGTGGGTCCTTTCAAGATTGTGGGCAAGAGGGGTGACCTTGCCTACCAACTCAAGCTTCCTCCCAATTTCTCAAATGTGCATGATGTGTTTCACGTCTCTCAGCTCCGGAAGTGTTTCAAGACTCCCGAGCGCACCGTTGATCTCCAAGAAATTGATCGCCAAGAAGACCTATCCTATCATGACCATCCAGTTGCTATCCTTGAAGAAACTGAGCGTAAGACTCGCAACAAGTCAATCAAGTTTTTAAAGGTGAAGTGGTCACATCACTCCGACAAAGAAGCCACTTGGGAACGAGAGGACCATCTCCGTTCCGAATTTCCCGAATTCTTCCGTTCCTAGATCTCGGGACGAGATCCTCATGTAGTGGGGGAGAGTTGTAACAGCCCAAGTGCATTCCTTTGCTAATTGTAATATATTTCCATGTGTGACCTTCTAAGGATGTTATCAATGCCATCGTATGATTTGAGTTTCATCTTGCCATTGTCATTTCATGCATCATGCATCATGCCATCATGCTCATCATACCAAGTGCATATTAACTATTGCCATGCTTGTGCTTGTGATTGTTGTGATGTGAGTGTTGGTGTTGTGGATGTGATGGTGTGTGGATTAGGTTCTACCTCATTTTCTATAAAAGCTATGCCATCTCTCTCCTTATTCAATAATGTCACATGTTAAATATTTGCTTGCTGTTTTCCTATATTAAAAAATGTTGCTCCTTTTCTAAATAATCAGATGAGTATTGTTGTGTAGCCTCAAGCATGTTCCACTTGTTTTGAATATTTCTAACTATGCAAACAGATTCCAATTCTAAATATATGTGAATGATTTAATTGTTCTATAAATGCCAACTCCTTTTTTATCAAATAGGCTACATTTTGCTGATTCCAAAACATATTTTCTCCCTCCAAAAATTCTTTTCAAAACTTGCCTGGGTTTTTTTCCTTTGTGCTATTTTATTTTAAATAGAATAGGCCCTGTGTTTTTATTTTTGCGCAGAGAGAGAGTGCCGGCCCACCTAGGGCTTCCTTCCTCCCGCGGCCCGGCTAGGCAACGCGCTGGTTCCCGCCAGCGTGGCGCGGCTCGGGCCCGCGCGTCAGCCTCTCCTTCCTCCTTTCTTCTTCCTCGCTTTCCAGCTCCCTCTCTGAGAGCTCCCGCGCGGGGACCTGCCATGGCCAGGGTGGCGAGGCTAGTGCCGTGCCTCCAGGGCCTATAAAGCCTCGGCGTCCGTGCCCTCTCCCTAGGGTTTCCCCCTCTTCCTTGCCGCCGCCGCCAGGTTCGTTCTTCCCCCAGATTCAGTGAGTGAGCGGGTTCAGAGAGCGCCGATCTTCGCGGGCGCATCTTCGGCGAGCCCCTCGAGCCGGCGAGCGTCGGGATCGCTCCGCGTCATCCTCTTCTTCCCCGTCGTCCTCTGCATCGTCGCGGGACGCCAAGCATCGCCGAAATTGCTGCCTTCTTCCTCCGCGCCCGCCGGTCATCGCCGTTCAAATTCGTCGCCGTCCGTCTTCCTCAAGCCCGTTCATCGACGCTAGCGCCTCCCTGTGAGCTTTTCCCGTCCCCGCTAGCTTCCTACGTGCGATTGCATCGTGTAGCGCCGTCTCCGCGTAGTCAGGTTCTCGCCGCCGTCAGACCTCGTCGCCGGCGAGTGTTCCGTCCAGTTCTTGCGTGTGCGCGTATGTTCTTGAGCTCCAGACCGTGCGAAGGTTCCGTTTTTGCATCGTAGTGCTCGATCCCTTCCTCGTAGCTTGCTGTTCGACTCCGCCATCACCGCCGGAGTTCCTCAACGCCGGGAGCGTTCTAGCCCGTCTCTGGCCCTGTGCATGTGCGTGCGTGTGCGGGATGTTGTGGCGCGTGTAGTGGTGCCATCCGCCGCTCGGTTTGGTCATCGGAGGCCCCTCCGTCGCGAGCGTGCGTCTCTGTTCGTCGCCGGCGAGTGCGGTGTGTGTCTGTGTATGTGTCGCTGGCAGGTGGGGCCAGGCCTCTCGCCAGGGAAGGGTCAAGTGTGGTCGAGCCCTTCTCTGGCCAGATCCGTGTGGTGGCCGAGTGGTTCGACCGAACCAGCTCGACCAGGAGGGCGTGGGTTCGATCCCCAGTGGGCACATCGCCCCCTTTTTAATTTTTCAGTGCTGTGTGCGTGTACCGTGCAGTGTGTGTGTGTTGTGTGTGTGTGAGGCCCTGACTGTGGGCCCTGGCCCTACTTGTCATCCTAAGGGGGGCCTGGTGAGTATGACCAGTGGGACCCCTCCCTTTTTATTTGTTTGTTTTATTTGTTGTCTTGTCTGTTTGTTTTTACTCCATTTCTGGCAAACTTCCAAATCAGTCCACTGCCATATTTGGAGATAGCATTTTGGGCAATAAGTGACTTATAAGTGCATGTGTGTGTTTTCGAATTGCATTTTGGACATTTTATCAAACTAAACATACGAGTGTGATATATGATTTTGGGGTAGAATTTCCCAAGGAATCCAATGGTAAACTTTGTTTTGTCATTTGGGCAAGTTTGAAAAATATCATTTTTGTCCCAACATGCCATTTTGTCTTTTTCATATGATTTAATCTATGCAATATATGTGAAACTTGTCAACATGAATATGCTAGTGTTTTGTGGGTACTAGGCCCTGGTATTTTTGTTTGGCATGATAAGCTTGTGGATAAGTGGGTTTCTTGCTGTAGACATGATAAGATAATAGCACTGGTTTCATGTCTCAAATTTTGCTAATTGGTGATGCTGTTATTTTCTTGCCATGTTGTGAGGATGGTTCCCATGAATTTAGTGTTCCTTTGAGTTTGGGGCCTCAACATGTTTTGTTGTGCTCATCATACTCTACTAAATTGTGCTAAGAACTTGAGAATTAAACCTTTGCATCATAGTTTAAACCTGCTGTCAAGTTGCTATTCTGTTAACATGTGTCCAGTTTTGCCTTGCTAAATTTTGTCTAAGTCTGAGAATCTGTTGTTATTTTTATGCCATGTTTAGAGGATGCTACCAAGTGCTATATTGTGTTCTAGCTCATGCTCAGTGCTAGAGTTTTGCTGTAGATGTTGCCTTCTATAATCCTGTTAATTTTCATGCCATGAAATGCCCTCTAGCATATGTAAATCATGCTGTCAATATGCCATCTGGTTAACTCAGATTCCAGAAAACTGGAATTTTCACCAAGTCCCTGAAATCTGTTTCGACATGCCATCTTGTGAGCATATTTGCTTTTGATCCATGCTTCCTTTTAAGTTTGTGTAGATGGATGATTTGATAAGCATGCTGTATAGTTTCTGAACATGCCTTGGTTTTGATTTAAAACCTGCTGTAGCTCTGGCTATGTGTGTGACAAGATGCCATGTTGCTGTTTGTGGACAGATTGTGTGTTTGATTGTTTTTGTGACTTGTGGGAGCTATACTCCCTTGTTTTGCTTGATCTTTAGCTCTATTCTTACTAGATTTTCATTACCTATCCAGTGGCATCCTTGGAACACCAAGGTATAGCCCAGAGATTGCCTCATCTTGTGTTTTGTCTCCGTTAACGTTCGTACCTTGCCGTGAGTGTACCGTGAGCTACGTTACTCCGTTTGCAACGTTCTACATATGCATTTGCATCGTTTTTGCATGAAGCATCCATATTTGCCATGATCATGCATGTTCAAATAAGTAATATTGAGGTTCTGCCCAGAATACTAAACTACTTAATAAATATATGTGAAACATGACTAGCATAGGCTTGCCATGCTATATTTCTTAATATGACCATGCATCATCTTGTTTGTGCATTGCACCTCGCTGTTTGTTTATTTGGTGCTGTTCTCTTGGGTAGACGCGAGTGTTGAGCCTGAGTACGAGGATTCCGGAGAGTACAACTACGAGGACCCAGCTCTTTGTCCCTCTGAAGAACCAACAGGCAAGATGATCATACCCGGATCCCGACACTATTTTTGCCTTGCTAGATGTCTCGTTTTTTACCGTTATGTTACGTTACCCACCACTTAACTGTCAGCCTCCTAAATTGCCATGAAAGCCTCTAACCCTTCCACTACCTAGCAAAACATTGATTGGCTATGTTACCGCTGCTCAGCCCTTATCTTATAGCGTTGCTAGTTGCAGGTGCAAGCTTTCCATGTGTCAACATGGATTTTGTTAATATCACTCTATCTATTGTTATTTAAATTAATGCACATATATATCTGGCAACGGTGGAAGGCTTAGCCTTTTGCTCAGTGTTTTGTTCCGCTTTTTCCGCACTAGTTCTGAGTACCGGTGTTATATTCCATATTTTGCGCTCCTAACATGCTCGGGGTTGTTATGGGGACCCCCTTGACCATTCGTTTTAGATTAAAACTTGTCTGGCAAGACCCAACTTTGGTACTACATTTGCTAAACAACTTAATAAAATTGCATAGGGCATAGCTACCCCGAGGATTAATCAACAACCCGGGCCAGTGCTCCTCATGAGTGTTGGTCCAAAATGGCAGTAGCCGGGGCCACTAACGGGTGTGCCAGCTGGAAACTTAGCCCATCCGTCGTGTCCTGAGAACGAGATACGCGGCTCTTATCGGGTTCGTCGACACGTCGGGCGGTCTTGCTAGACTTGTTTTACCTTTCTCGAATGTCTTGCGGGAGGAATTCCGATTTTTCTTCGGGCTATCTCGAGGTTGCGGTTTTCCAGTGGAATGGCCAAGGAAGATCACGAGATTCGTGGTCGAGGTTATTATCGCGGCGTGTGGTTAGTTTGTGATGGATGAGTTGGAGCACCCCTGCAGGGTTTAATCTTTTCGGAAAGCCATGCCCATGGTTATGTGGCAACTTGGAAATTTGTTTAACACCCGGTTATAGTTAACTTGAAGTAAACTCCAATAAAATACACCAACTGTGTGCGTAACCGTGACCGTCTCTGCTCGTGAACATGAACCGAGAGAGAACACGGTGGGGTTATGAATGACGTAAGTAGGTGTTCAGGATCACTTAGTGATCATGCTAGTTCATGATCGTCTTACGTATGCCACCATATTTACATTCATGTTCTCGTAAGTTAGCCACCAAATATATGCTTAGCGCTTGCTGCAGCCTCTCCACTTAACCAATCCCTTACCCAATGGCTTACATAGTTTCGGTACCCGGGTTATGAGATTGCTGAGTCCCTGTGGCTCACAGATTACAACAATATAGGTGCAGGTGTTGATGAGAACGTGCCAGAAGATGTGACTCAGCTCCAGTGGGAGTACGACGAAGAGAGTAGACGTATGTATGTTACGTATCCAGATGAGTAGGGAGCTTCATGGTGGTGATCCTGGGATAGCAAGACAGTTTTACATTGCTTCTTTTATCGTTTTATTTCGTCCGTAGCCGGACCCTGCCTTCTGAATGTTGTATGAATAAATTTGTGTGAACTTGTAAGTTAGCTTGTGGCGAGTGTAAGCCAACTCATATACTCATCTCTTCCTACATGTATTGCAATGTATTACTGTACTTGCGAACGACGAGATGCGCTTCTATCCCCGTCGAGGCCACAAGCCTTAATAGGGATAGGACCGCATCTTAGGCGTGACAAGTTGGTATTCAGAGCCATACCGACCATAGGAGCCCCTTGCTTGATCGAACTTGGCCGAGTCGAGTCTAGTGAAAAACTATTTTGAGTCTAGTTATATCGGAGAGTAGGATTCTTTTACTCCTCTTCTATACTCTGGTGAGGTATTCGACTTAGGAATTTTAATTCTACTCCTCTTCTCGCTCAAATTTTTTTTAGGATCACGCGGGTATTTTGGAAACTATATGATGCCGATGTGACGGAGTTCTGTCTTGGTGCCTCCTGTCTGACTTGATTTCTTCCGGGGAGTTGAGCTCCGAGGGATTCTTGACACATCGTTATCGTTCAGTTTCCTTAGTATCTCAGGACGGAGCGTGTTCGAAATTGCTTCAATACTTCTCGTGGCGAGATAAGATCGGAGTCACCCAGTACTGGGGAGGCGTCCGGGGTACTGCCATGTTTAGTATCGTTGTGATTACGAGTGTCTGTGGTAGACGAGTTTGCGGATTTTTCTTGAATTATGGTGTGGAAGGTTGCGGGTGCAGTTGAGCTGATTACCTTGGGTACGTTCCTGGGTCCGCAACCCGAATCGCATAAACAAGAAAGACTTCGGAAATTCTTAGGTGGGAATTCCAGTAGTTCTTAGGATCATCTTCCGACAGATGTATAATGGTTGTACATTTGTTTCGAGCAACCTTAGCTCAATACTTGTTGTGTTATTTCAAGTGGCTTCATGTTCTAATGATGTTATCAAGATCCTGCAGAAAGCATTCTTACTATTGGCAGTTTGAATGCAATTGATGATATTCTGTTGCAATTTCTTTCAAGCCATTGATTCAGCTTATTCCTATCATCTTTGTCAATGGTGTGCTGATATTCTGTCCATCTTCAGGATGGCTCCGGCAACTCGTGGGAACCCAGATCGTGATGGGGAGCAGTTTGATCCTCCACCATCCCCACCACCACCTCCACCTCCGGAGGCTTGGCAAGCAGTGATGGCCGCAACCAATGCGAACACCCAGATGTTGCTCAGGTTGCTGCAGGAAAGAGAGCAGGGACAGCAAGGTCATCAAGGGAATTTTCAGAACCAGCCGCAGTTTGCCACTCTGAACCAGTTCCTCGCAAATCAGCCCAAGTCCTTCACCTGTTGTGAGCAGCCTCTCGATGCAGACGACTGGCTCCGTGACATGAACAAGCATTTTGAGTGCATCAATGTCAGTCCTGCGGACTATGTCAAGTTTGCGACTTTCCAGCTCAAGGGTCAGGCAGCAGATTGGTGGCAGCAGTACAAGGATTCCAGAGGTGATCGTGTTATCAGCTGGGATGATTTCTGTCGTGACTTCAGAGCTCATCACATCCCGACGAGCTTTGTCGAGGAGATGCGTGAGAAGTTCAGGAATTTGAAGCAGGGGAGCAAGTCTGTCTATCAGTATAACATCGAGTTCCATAATCTGGCCCGCTATGCTAAGCAAGATGTTCCCGATGAGAAGTCAATGATTTATCAGTTCAGAGGTGGTCTCCAGGATGAACTTCAGCCGGGCCTAGTCCTACAAGAGCCTCGTGAGTTTGATCAGTTCTACAACATGGCTCTAAAGGCCGAGGCATCTCAGCTCAGGTTGGAGAATTCCAGGAAGCGATTCAGAGACACCAACTATTCTTCTTCCAGCTCTCAGATTGTTCCTAAGCAGCAGAAGTATTGGGTTCCTCCTCCTCCTCCGTTTCGTCCTTCTCAGCAGCAGAGGCAGCACAGTGGTCGTGGTCCTTCCCACCCACCCAACCCAGCTTTTCAGCAGAGGCCTCAGGCTCCCAAGTCAGCAAATGCTCCTCCTCCAGGCAACTTCCGTCCGCTCTCAGAGGTTACTTGTCACAAGTGTGGTCAGAAGGGCCATTGCTCCAACAAGTGCACCACCCAGCGGCGTCTTCCGCCTCCTCCTCCAGTCAGGCCCCCAGGCAGTGCTATGGTGAGACATAGCCCTAATACAGCAAGAGTCAACATGGTGAATGCAGCTGAAGCAGAGGATTCTCCTCAAGTGATCATGGGTAATCTCCCAGTTAATTCTATTCCTGCAAAAGTTTTGTTTGACACTGGTGCATCACATTCATTCATATCAAGACCTTTTGTTGCTAAGTATGAATTTTCACGGATAAATTGTCTAAGCCTATGACAATAGCTTCTCCCGGGAAAATGATGAATTCGCGATTGATAGTTCCGGATGTTTCTATCAAGATGGGCAACTATTCCTTTCTGGCCTCTCCAATTATTCTCGGCAATTCCGATATTGATCTTATTCTTGGCATGGATTTTCTGGCAATGAACAAGGCTTATGTTGATTGCAAAGCTAAAGAAGTTCAATTGACTCATCCTTCTGAAGACGTGATCATTTTCGCTGCTCGCGATGACACGATTCGTCTATTTTCTCTCAATGAGAAGGGTGAGATTTCTGCCATCTCTCAAATTACCGTTGTCTCGGAGTATGAAGATGTCTTTCTAGAAGAGTTGCCAGGAATGCCTCCTCACAGGCCAGTTGAGTTTGTGATTGAACTCGAGCCTGGAACTGAACCGGTGTGCAAGCGTCCTTATAAGCTTGGCCCCGAAGAGCTGAAAGAGTTGAAGAAGCAGCTAGATGAACAAGAGCGTCTGGGTCTGATCAGACCAAGTTCTTCTCCTTGGGGTTTTGGTGTTCAGTTTGTCAAGAAGAAGGATGGCACGGACCGACTATGTGTCGATTACCGTCCATTGAATAAGAGGACAATCAGGAACAAGTATCCACTTCCCAACATCAATGAGCTGTTTGAGCAATTGAAAGGTGCCAAGGTTTTCTCGAAGTTAGATCTCCGTATGGGCTATCATCAAATCTGCATTCGTGAAGAAGATATTCCAAAGACTGCTTTCAGGACGAGTTTTGGCTCTTATGAGTACACCAACTCATATACTCATCCGAACCCTGCCTTCTGAATGTTGTAAGAATAAATTTGTGTGAAGTTGTAAGTTAGCTTGTGGCGAGTGTAAGCCAACTCATATACTCATCTCTTCCTACATGTATTGCAATGTATTACTGTACTTGCGAACGACGAGATGCGCTTCTATCCCCGTCGAGGCCACAAGCCTTAATAGGGATAGGACCGCATCTTAGGCATGAAAAGTTGGTATTCAGAGCCATACCGACCATAGGAGCCCCTTGCTTGATCAAACTTGGCCGAGTCGAGTCTAGTGAAAAACTATTTTGAGTCTAGTTATATCGGAGAGTAGGATTCTTTTACTCCTCTTCTATACTCTGGTGAGGCATTCGACTTAGGAATTTTAATTCTACTCCTCTTCTCGCTCAAATTTTTTTTTAGGATCACGCGGGTATTTTGGAAACTATATGATGCCGATGTGACGGAGTTCTGTCTTGGTGCCTCCTGTCTGACTTGATTTCTTCCGGGGAGTTGAGCTCCGAGGGATTCTTGACACATTGTTATCGTTCAGTTTCCTTAGTATCTCAGGACGGAAGGTGTTCGAAATTGCTTCAATACTTCTCGTGGCGAGATAAGATCGGAGTCACCCAGTACTGGGGAGGCGTCCGGGGTACTGCCATGTTTAGTATCGTTGTGATTACGAGTGTCTGTGGTAGACGAGTTTGCGGAATTTTCTTGAATTATGGTGTGGAAGGTTGCGGGTGCAGTTGAGCTGATTACCTTGGGTACGTTCCTGGGTCCGCAACCCGAATCGCATAAACAAGAAAGACTTCGGAAATTCTTAGGTGGGAATTCCAGTAGTTCTTAGGATCATCTTCCGACAAATGTATAATGGTTGTACATTTGTTTCGAGCAACCTTAGCTCAAAACTTGTTGTGTTATTTCAAGTGGCTTCATGTTCTAATGATGTTATCAAGATCCTGCAGAAAGCATTCTTACTATTTGCAGTTTGAATGCAATTGATGATATTCTGTTGCAATTTCTTTCAAGCCATTGATTCAGCTTATTCCTATCATCTTTGTCAATGTTGTGCTAAAACGCTGTCGTGGCATTACATGTCCAATCAGTGTTGCAGGAATACGCATGGAAGGCGGGCTCGGGGGCTGGCAGCGCCCTAGAGAGTAACTTTCTAGGGAGCTGCGGGCCATCGCCACGATCGCGGCCTCGCTATGCGAGATGAACAGCAGGAAAAGCTAAGTTACAAAGACTTGTGACAATTACATTTCTTTTGTTGTCCTCACTTGCTCCTTACACCTACACGCGAAGGAGCCTTCCCGGGGCCGATAGCGCCCCTAGTTGTCTTGAGTCCGCTTGACAACTTAGGAGGCTGCACAGACACCGGGAAGGTAAACCTTTTCGGGAGGCGGCGTTCCGGCGAGCCGCTAAGGACCCGTTCCTCCAAGCGCTGCCGACTGGAGCGTGCACACCGGAAAGCTTTCCGGCAAGCATGGGTTGTCTTGATTGATTTCTCATCCTTGTAGATTAATCTGCACGCAAAGGAACCTTGTCGTGGTGAGCCCGCACTCTAGTCTCGCCTCGAGTCCGCTCGGCAGGCTTAGCAGCCGCGTTCTGACCCGGCAAGTCGCCTTGCCGGCGGCGGCGTTTCCAGCAGGCTGCTAGGGACCTGTTCCTCAAAGCGCTCGCGGCAAACGTGCGCACCGGCAAGGTTTCCAAACAGCGTAGGATATAAGATATGTGCAAGGACGGAATTAATCAAGAGGGAAGCAAACGTTCATTTAGCATAAAGAAGCATCTTTTGCATACATAAAGATTGGCCTGACTAAGATTAATTATTCTTTTACATGTGCCATTGCACCAACAGGTATGCAAAAAGTACTTCAGTCTCGGCGGTTGCTTTATTCTCGGTGGCACGCGGCAGCCGAGAAAGCCAAAGGCGCCGTGCTGGAGGCCGGCAAGACGGCAGTGAGGCATTCGCAGTAGACGGCGGTGACAGCAGGGATGACTGTATGAATCGAGCGCCGCACCCGCAGTACCCTTTATGGGGAAGGCTCGGGGGTTGGCTCTTCGTCGCACGGTGTTGCACTCCCTTTCGGGCACACGACTCCTGCTGTCGTCTTGCTCTGTTTGCCCACGCTGCCGGCAAGCCCAAGGCCCAGCAAACCGCAAGCTCTCTTGCGTCATCATCAGCAGGCAGTTAAAAAGTCATGAGTGATGGTTACTTCTCGCCACGCGTGTACCGGTGCATGTTTTTGGGACTAGCCCAGACAAACACTGTGCACGTTTGTCCGGCCCAGGCCCGGGGGCTCCTGTTGGTGTAGTGAACACGGGGTGTTCATTACCCCTCGACACGCATCAGCAAGTTGCAGCCTCCAGGCGGGAAGGGCATGGCAAAGAAGAAATCCACTTATAGGACACATCCAGGACTCAGGTTTCCGGGCAAGGATTACTTGCCGGTAACATGCCTACACATCACCGGCAAGCTCAAACGCCGGCAAGATCAGGATAGAATTTCCGGGAAGCAAGCCTTCCTGGGAGAAGACCTCCAGGAAGGTCACCGAGAAGACCCGATGATGGGATCCCGGCAAGATGCTTGCGGGGGGACAATTGGGAACAAGCACAAGACTATCAAGAAGGCATTCAAGCCGATGATCAGAACATAGAAGACCGAAGGCTGGGATCCCGGCAAGATGCTTGCCGGGATGGCTAGCGAAGACCCGGCAAGATTCGCACCCGACAAGATCCCTCCACCCTGCCACCGCTCCAGTGCAGCGACCAGCCTGTCAGACGGGATTTGTCCTCCTAGACGCGTGTCATGGAATTAGCGGCGGATGGGGTTAAGCGGTGCTGATGGGACGGGCTCTTTTTCCGTCCCCAAGAAAGTTAGGGACACCTAAGCGGAGCATTTAATGCGTTTGTCCTAAGACGTCAGTGATAACCATGAAAACGATGTAGCAACTTTACACCTCTTGTACTTCGCCACTGTTGGTGACCCCTTCGACGTATAAAAGGAGGCCCAAGGCGTAGCTACAGAGGGAGAGGACCTTCTGGCCCATTCTGCATGCGTAGCTGCTACTCGAATGTACTGTTCATTGCAAGCGCTCCTAGAGCTTGGGCTTAAACACATCCAATACAACCAAAGCAGGAGTAGGGTTTTACGCTTCTCAGTGGCCCGAACCTGGGTAAAAATCCCTCGCGTTGATCGCTGGATCTGCTCTTTGTGCACGCCTTTTTCCCTGCTGAACCGTAAAAGGGATCCACGCGATCCCATAGGTGTCATACGCCGACATCTTTGGCGCGCCAGGTAGGGGGAAAGGTTGTGCGAACCTGATCTAGTGGCCAGCGCATCAGCTTCATCATCCATGACGACTTCGCTCTACTTACAGAAAGCTAAGTCCTAAAACTTTGATTGCTTTTTGTTGTGTAGCCTTATACTTGATGGTAGTTTTGTATAACCTGTGCGCGAGGGAGCGCTCTAGAAACACTCTGCACTCCTGGTTGTTCTGGGTCCGCCCAACAACACAGATGCAGCTGCGGTTGTCTCTAGAGCGTTAAGCTCCTGAAGAGGCGGCGTTCTCGATAGGCTGCTAGACAGGACCCGATCCTAAGCGCCATCGACCAGAACGTGCGCATTCGGGGAGTATCCCAGCAAGCGTAGGGATTCATTGTACAAAAATGCAATTATTCAAGGAAAAGGCCCGATAAGTTTTATTTTTGGATTTCTGCGTAAACCCGTATGCTAAGGAGCCTCCCCGGGGCTAGTTGCGCTCCTAGTCGCCTCGAGTCCGCTCAGCGGTGTGAGCAGCTGCGCAAAAGTTGGGATGGTAGACCTTTTTTGGAGGCGGCGTTCCTGGCAAGCCGCTAAGGACCCGTTCCTCAAAGCGCTGCTGACTGGATCGTGCGCACCGGAAAGTGTTCCGGCAAGCAAGGGAGCATCCGACAGAAATCAAAATTACAACAAATTAATCATAAACCAGAAGCTAATTAACTTGTTGTGCTAAAACGCTGTCGTGGCATTACATGTCCAATCAGTGTTGCAGGAATACGCATGGAAGGCGGGCTCGGGGGCTGGCAGCGCCATAGAGAGTAACTTTCTAGGGAGCTGCCGGCCATCCCCACGATCGCGGCCTCGCTATGAGAGGTGAACAGCAGGAAAAGCTAAGTTACAAAGACTTGTGACAATTACATTTCTTTTGTTGTCCTCACTTGCTCCTTACACCTACACGCGAAGGAGCCTTCCCGGGGCCGATAGCGCCCCTAGTTGTCTTGAGTCCGCTCGACAACTTAGGCGGCTGCACAGACACTGGGAAGGTAAACCTTTTCGGGAGGCGGCGTTCCTGGCGAGCCGCTAAGGACCCATTCCTCCAAGAGCTGCCGACTGGAGCGTGCACACCGGAAAGCTTTCCGGCAAGCATGGGTCGTCTTGATTGATTTTTCGTCCTTGTACATTAATCTGCACGCAAAGGAACCTTGTCGTGGTGAGCCCGCGCTCTAGTCTCGCCTCGAGTCCGCTCGGCAGGCTTAGCAGCCGCGTTCTGACCCGGCAAGTCGCCTTGCCGGCGGCAGCGTTTCCAGCAGGCTGCTAGGGACATGTTCCTCAAAGCGCTCGCGGCAAACGTGCGCACCGGCAAGGTTTCCAAACAGCGTAGGATATAAGATATGTGCAAGGACGGAATTAATCAAGAGGGAAGCAAACGTTCATTTAGCATAAAGAAGCATGTTTTGCATACATAAAGATTGGCCTGACTAAGATTAATTATTCTTTTACATGCGCCATTGCAGCAACAGGTATGCAAAAAGTACTTCAGTCTCGGCGGTTGCTTTATTCTCGGCGGCACGCGGCAGCCGAGAAAGCCAAAGGCGCCGTGCTGGAGGCCGGCAAGATGGCAGTGAGGCATTCGCAGTAGACGGCGGTGACAGCATGGATGACTGTATGAATCGAGCGCCGCACCCGCAGTACCCTTTATGGGGAAGGCTCGGGGGTTGGCTCTTCGTCGCACGGTGTGGCACTCCCTTTCGGGCACACGACTCCTGCTGCCGTCCAGCTCTGTTTGCCCACGCTGCCGGCAAGCCCAAGGCCCAGCAAACCACAAGCTCTCTTGCGTCATCATCAGCGTGCAGTCAAAAAGTCATGATTGACGGTTACTTCTCGCCGCGCGTGTACCGGTGCATGTTTTTGGGCCTAGCCTAGACAAACACTGTGCACGTTTGTCTGGCCCAGGCCCGAGGGCTCCTGTCGGTGTAGTGAACAGGGGGTGTTCATTACCCCTGGACACGCACCGGCAAGTTGCAGCCTCCAGGAGGGAAGGGCTTGGCAGAGAAGAAATCCACTTATAGGACACATCCAGGACCCAGGTTTCTTCTACTTCTTGAGCATGCGTTGGTTTTCCCTTGACGAGGAAAGTGTGATGCAGCAAAGTAGATAAGTATTTCCCTCAGTTGTTGAGAACCAAGGTATCAATCCAGTAGGAGATACAAGCAAGTCCCCAATATATGTACCTACACAAAGAATCAAACACTTGCACCCAACGCTATAAAGGGGTTGTCAATCCCTTCACGGTTACTTGCAAGGATAAGATCTGATAGAGATAGATGGAAAAGATTGCTGAAAGTAAAAAACACAAGTAAATAGATCTGAAAATATAAGATGGAAAATAGACCCGGGGGCCATAGGTTTCACTAGAGGCTTCTCTCATGAAGGCAAATATCACGGTGGGTGAACAAATTACTGTCGAGCAATTGATAGAAAAGCGCATAGTTATGACGATATCCAAGGCAATGATTATGCATATAGGCATCACGTCCGTGTCAAGTAGACCGAAATGATTCTGCATCTACTACTATTACTCCACACATCGACCGACTCCTGCCTGCATCTAGAGTATTAAGTTCATGAAGAACAGAGTAACGCATTAGTTAAGATGACATGATGTAGAGGGATAAACTCAAGCAATATGATGAAAACCCCATCTTTTTATCCTCGATGGCAACAATACAATACGTGCCTCGCTACCCCTACTATGTCGCTGGGTGAGGACACCGCAAGATTGAACCCAAAACTAAGCACTTCTCCCATTGCAAGAATTACCAATCTAGTTGGCCAAACCAAACCAATAACTCGAAGAGACTTGCAAAGATATGAAATCATGCATATAAGAATTCAGAAAAGACTCAAATAATATTCATAGAAAATCTGATCATAAACCCACAATTCATCGGATCTCGACAAACACACTGCAAAAGAGTATTACATCGGATAGATCTCCATGAAGATCATGAAGAACATGGTATTGAAGAGCAAAGAGAGAGAAGAAGCCATCTAGCTACTAGCTATGGACCCGAAGGTCTGTGGTGGACTACTCACGCATCATCAGAGGGGCAATGGAGTTGATGTAGATGCCCTCCGTGATCGAATCCCCCTTCGGCAGATTACCGGAAAAGGCTCCAAGATTGGATCTCACGGGAACCGAGGCTCCTGGCGGCGGAAAAGTGTTTTCGTGGCTCTTTTTGGTATCCAGGGAATATTTGTGAATTTATAGGCCGAAGAGTAGGGTTAGGAGGGCTGCCGTGGGCCCACAAGCCAGGGGGGCGCGCCCTACCCCCCTGGGCGCGCTCCTGTGGCTTGTGGCCACACGGCGGCTCTCCTGCCTTGGTCTCCAACCTTGGTAAGTTTCTTCTGGTCCAAGAAAAATCATTCCGAAGATTTTATTCTATTTGGACTCCGTTTAATATTCCTTATCTACAATACTCAAAAACAAGGAAAAAAACAGAAACTGGCACTAGGCACTAGATTAATAGGTTAGTCCCAAAAATAATATAAAATAGCATATTAATGCATATAAAACATCCAAAACAGATAATATAATAGCATGGAACAATAAAAAATTATAGATACGTTGGAGATGTATCAAGCATCCCCAAGCTTAATTCCTGCTCGTCCTCGAGTAGGTAAATGATAAAAACAGAATTTTTGATGTGGAATGCTACCTAACATATTTGTCCATGTAATATTCTTTATTGTGGCATGAATATTCAGATCCGTACAATTCAATACTATAGCTTAATATTGACATAAAAACAATAATACTTAAAGCATACTAACAAGCAATCATAGCTTTCAAAATACCATGGCTAAAGAAAGTTATCCCTACAATATCATATAGTCTAGCTATGCTCCATCTTCCCCACACAAAGTATCTAAATCATGCACACCCCCGATGACAAGTCAAGCAATTGTTTCACCCCTTTTATGTTCTCAAACTTTTTCAACTCTCACGCAATACATGAGCGTTAGTCATGGATATAGCACTATGGGTGGAATAGAATGTGGTGGAGGTGCAAGGGAAAAGGAGAAGATAGTCTCACATCAACTAGGCGTATCAACGGGCTATGGAGATGCCCATCAATAGATATCAATGTGAGTGAGTAGGGATTGTCATGCAACGGATGCACTAGAGCTATAAGTGTATGAAAGCTCAAAAGGAAACTAAGTGGGTGTGCATCCAACTCGTTTGCTCACGAAGACCTAGGGCACTTTGAGGAACCCCATCATTGGAATATACAAGCCAAGTTATATAATGAAAAATTCCCACTAGTATATGAAAGTGACAAAATAGGAGACTCTCTATCATGAAGAACATGGTGCTACTCGAAGCACAAGTGTGGAAAAGGATAGTAGCATTGTCCCTTCTCTCTTTTCTCTCATTCATTTTTTTTCTTTTTTCTTTTCTTTTTGGTGGGCATCTTTGGCCTCTTTTTTTATTTGGGCTTCGCTGGCCTCTTTTATTTTTTGTAAAGTCCGGAGACTCATCCCATCTAGTGAGGGAATCATAGCTTCCATCATCCTTTCCTCTCATGGGACAATGCTCTAATAATGAAGATCATCACACTTTTATTTACTTACAACTCGATACTTAGAACAACATATGACTTTATATGAATGCCTCCGGCGGTGTACCGGGATGTGCAATGATCTAGCATAGCAAATGACATCAAAAAATGGACAAGCCATAAAAACATCATGCTAGTTGTCTTACGATCATGCAAAGCAATATGACAATGATGGTGCGTTTCATAATAAACGGAACGGTGGAAGTTGCATGGCAATATATCTCGGAATGGCTATGAAAATGCCATAATAGGTATGTATGGTGGCTGTTTTGAGGAAAATATATGGTGGCTATTTTGAGGAAGGTGGGTTTATGCACCGGCGAAAGTTGCGCGGTACTAGAGAGGCTAGCAAAGGTGGAAGGGTGAGAGTGCGTATAATCCATGGACTCACATTAGTCATAAAGAATTCACATACTTATTGCAAAAGTCTATTCGTCATCGAAGCAAAGTGTTAGACGCATGCCCCTAGGGGAGAGTTTGGTAGGAGTAAACCATCGCGCGCTCCCGACCCATCACACAAAGGATGACAATCCTTAAACAAATCATGCTCCGACTTCATTACATAACGGTTCACCATACGTGCATGCTACGGGAATCACAAAACTTAACACAAGTATCTTTACTAATCCACAATTACTTACTAACATAACTCTTAATATTACCATCTCTACATGTCAAAACTATATGCACGAAATCAAACTTCTCATCATATTCAATGCACTTAATATGAAAGTTTTTATTATATCCCTCTTGGATGCCTATTATATTAGGACTAAATTCATAACCTAATCGAATTACCATGCTGTTTAGAGACTCTCAAAATAATATAAGTGAGGTATGAGAGTTCAATTATTTCTATAAAATATAACACCACCATGCTCTAAAAAGATATACGTGAAGCACTAGAGCAAAATTGCCTAGCTCAAAAGATATAAGTGAAGCACATAGAGTATTCTAATAAATTCACGATTCAGCGTGTCCTTGCCAAAAAGATGTGTGCAGCAAGGATGATTGTGGCAAACTAAAAAGCAAAGACTCATATCATACAAGACGCTCCAAGCACAACACATATCATGTGGTGAATAAAAATATAGCCTCAAGTAAATTACCGATGGATTGAAGACGAAAGAGGGGATGCCTTCCGGGGCATCCCCAAGCTTAGGCTTTTTGGTATCCTTAAATATGGCTTGGGGTGCCTTGGGCATCCCCAAGTTTAGGCTCTTGCCACTCCTTATTCCATAGTCCATCAAATCTTTACCCAAAACTTGAAAACTTCACAACACAAAACTCAACAGAAAACTCGTGAGATCCGTTAGTATAAGAAAAATAAATAACCACTTTAGGTACTGTTGTGAACTCATTCTTTATTTATATTTGTGTAATACCTACTGTATTCTAACTTCTCCATGGTTCATACCCCCCGATACAACCCATAGATTCATCAAAATAAGCAAACAACACAAGGAAAACAGAATCTGTTAAAAACAGAACAGTCTGTAGTAATATGTAGACTTCGAATACTTATGTAATTCCAAAAATTCTGAAAAATTAGGAAAACCAGGAAAATTTGCATATCAATCTTGTGTAAAAATTTCAGATCAAAAGCACATTCTAGTGAATTTACAAAATTCCTGGACTGAGAGCAAAAGTTTCTGTTTTTCAGCAAAATCAAATCAACAAACACCGTAGACCATCCCAAAGGTCTTACTTGGCTCAAACACTAATAAAAACATAAAAACACAATTACTACAGAAGTAATAATGTCCAAAACACACCAAAACATAAGCAAAAAACAGAAAGCAAAAATAAAATTGGGTTGCCTCCCAACAAGCGCTATTGTTTAACGCCCCTAGCTAGCAAAACACAATAGATCTAGGTATTGTCATCTTTGGTCTTGGCAACTTTTGTGAGGGCCTTCTCGAATCCGGGGGGCTCTTTCCGCTTCCCCAAATCTTCAGGAGAAGAATCCATCTTAAGATCCAAGATATCCAAACGCTTATTGCAAAGGGTAATCAAAGTGTTCAAACGACTGAGGTTCCCATTAATATGTTTGAGGGGTTCAAGATATTTTTGTAACTCGACTACGTGCTTATGTAAGTCATCCAATTTGTTGAGAATTTGAACTCCCTCTTGTGAAAAGGCAAGACCTTTTTGTTGCGGGGGAGCCCCCAAAATCCCTTCCAAAATTTCATAAGCGGCGTTTCCATCAAGTTCAATAAAATCGCCCTTTGAGGCAAAATCCAAAAGCTTTCTATGGTGCAAAGCCAACCCAATGTAAAATTTTCTAAGCAAAACTTTTGCGTCCCCTTTTAAACTGGAAATATGATAGGATCCCATTAGCCTGTCCCAGGCATCTTTCAGATTTCCCCCTTGTTTTTGTTTGAAATACAGGACTTCAAAGTCTGTTGGCAGAAGGGGGGTAGTGACGCTAGTCATAGTGACACGCAAGAGAGTCGTCAAGAAAAAGGCCGAATAAAAAGGCAAATCTTTTTGGAAAATCGTTTTAGAAGTGGGGGAGAGGAAAACGAGAGGCAAATGGCAAATAATGTAAATGCAAGAGATGAGTTTGTGATGGGTACTTGTATGGCTTGATGTAGATCTCCCCGACAACGGCGCCAAAAATCCTTCTTGCTACTTCTTGAGCATGCGTTGGTTTTCCCTTGAAGAGGAAAGGGTGATGCAGCAAAGTAGATAAGTATTTCCCTCAGTTGTTGAGAACCAAGGTATCAATCCAGTAGGAGATACAAGCAAGTCCCCAATAGATGTACCTACACAAAGAATCAAACACTTGCACCCAACGCTATAAAGGGGTTGTCAATCCCTTCACGGTTACTTGCAAGGATGAGATCTGATAGAGATAGATGGAAAAGATTGCTGAAAGTAAAAACACAAGTAAATAGATCTGAAAATATAAGATGGAAAATAGACCTGGGGGCCATAGGTTTCACTAGAGGCTTCTCTCATGAAGGCAAATATCACGGTGGGTGAACAAATTACTGTCGAGCAATTGATAGAAAAGCGCATAGTTATGACGATATCCAAGGCAATGATTATGCATATAGGCATCACGTTCGTGTCAAGTAGACCGAAACGATTCTTCATCTACTACTATTACTCCACACATCGACTGACTCCTGCCTGCTAGAGTATTAAGTTCATGAAGAACAGAGTAACGCATTAGGTAAGATGACATGATGTAGAGGGATAAACTCAAGGAATATGATGAAAACCCCATCTTTTTATCCTCGATGGCAACAATACAATACGTGCCTCGCTACCCCTACTATGTCGCTGGGTGAGGACACCGCAAGATTGAACCCAAAACTAAGCACTTCTCCCATTGCAAGAATTACCAATCTAGTTGGCCAAACCAAACCAATAACTCGAAGAGACCTGCAAAGATATGAAATCATGCATATAAGAATTCAGAAAAGACTCAAATAATATTCATAGATAATCTGATCATAAACCCACAATTCATCGGATCTCGACAAACACACCGCAAAAGAGTATTACATCGGATAGATCTCCATGAAGATCATGAAGAACATGTTATTGAAGAGCAAACAGAGAGAAGAAGCCATCTAGCTACTAGCTATGGACCCGAAGGTCTGTGGTGGACTACTCACGCATCATCGGAGGGGCAATGGAGTTGATGTAGATGCCCTCCGTGATTGAATCCCCCTCCGGCAGATTACCGAAAAAGGCTCCAAGATTGGATCTCACGGGAACCGAGGCTCCTGGCGGCGGAAAAGTGTTTTCGTGGCTCTTTTTGGTATCCAGGGAATATTTGTGAATTTATAGGCCGAAGAGTAGGGTTAGGAGGGCTGCCGTGGGCCCACAAGCCAGGGGGGCGCGCCCTACCTCCCTAGGCGCGCCCCTGTGGCTTGTGGCCACACGGCGGCTCTCCTGCCTTGGTCTCCAAGCTTGGTAGGTTTCTTCTGGTCCAAGAAAAATCATTCCGAAGATTTTATTCCGTTTGGACTCCGTTTAATATTCCTTATCTGCAATACTCAAAAACAAGGAAAAATCAGAAACTGGCACTAGGCACTAGATTAATAGGTTAGTCCCAAAAATAATATAAAATAGCATATTAATGGATATAAAACATCCAAAACAGATAATATAATAGCATGGAACAATCAAAAATTATAGATACGTTGGAGACGTATCAGTTTCCGGGCAAGGATTACTTGTCGAGAACAGGCCTACACATCACCGGCAAGTTCAAAGGCCGGCAAGATCGGGATAGAATTTCCGGGAAGTGAGCCTTCCTGGGAGAAGACCTCCAGGCAGGTCACCGAGAAGACCCGATGATGGGATCCCGGCAAGATGCTTGCCGGGGGACAACTGGGAACAAGCACAAGACTATCAAGAAGGCATTCAAGCCGATGATCAGAACATAGAAGACCGAAGGCTGGGATCCCGGCAAGATGCTTCCCAGGATGGCTAGCGAAGACCCGGCAAGATTCGCACCCGACAAGATCCCTCCACCCTGCCACCACTCCAGTGCAGCGACCAGCCTGTCAGACGGGATTTGTCCTCCTAGACGCGTGTCATGGCATTAGCGGCGGATGGGGTTAAGCGGTGCTGATGGGACGGGCTCTTTTTCCATCCCCAAGAAAGTTAGGGACACCTAAGCGGAGCATTTAATGCGTTTGTCCTAAGACATCAGTGATAACCATGAAAACGCTGTAGCAACTTTACACCTCTTGTACTTCGCCACTGTTGGTGACCCCTTCGACGTATAAAAGGAGGCCCAAGGCGTAGTTACAGAGGGAGAGGACCTTCTGGCCCATTCTGCATGTGTAGCTGCTACTCGAATGTACTGTTCATGGCAAGCACTCCTAGAGCTTGGGCTTAAACACATCCAATACAACCAAAGCAGGAGTAGGGTTTTACACTTCTCAGCGGCCCGAACCTGGGTAAAAATCCCTCGCGTTGATCGCTAGATCTGCTCTTTGTGCACGCCTTTTTCCCTGCCAAACCGTAAAAGGGATCCACGCGATCCCATAGGTGTCGTACGTCGACACCCTTCATCACATGGTCACGAAGAAAATGATGACGAATCTGGATGTGCTTGGTCTTTGAGTGCTGAACTGGGTTGTGAGCAATCTTGATGTCACTCTCGTTGTCGCAGTAGAGTGGTACATTCTTCACGTTGATGCCATAGTCCTTGAGGGTTTGCTTCATCCATAGCAACTGAGCACAGCAAGAACCATTAGCAATGTACTCAGTTTCAGCAGTTGATAGTGACACGCAGTTCTGCTTCTTCGAGGACCAACAAACTAAGGATCATCCGAGGAAATGACAAGTGCCTCACGTTGACTTGCGTTCCACACGATCACCAGCATAATCAGAATCAGAATATCCAATGAGGTCAAGATCTGAGCCCTTGGGGTACCATAATCCTAGTGTTGGAGTGTGAGCTAGATATCGAAGAATATGTTTCACAGCCTTGTGGTGTGATTCCTTCGGTTTTGCTTGAAGTCGGGCACACATGCAAACACTAAGCATAATATCTGGCCTAGATGCACATAGATACAATAAAGAACCAATCATGGAGCGGTATACCTTCTGATCGAAATCTTTACCACTTTCGTCAGTGTAGAGTTGAGCCGATGTGGGCATAGGAATCTTGACGCCTTTGCAATCCTGCATGCCGAATTTCTTCAGGACATCCTTGAGGTATTTCTCTTGAGATATGAAGATACCATTGCGTTGTTGACGAATTTGAAGTCCTAAGAAGAATTTGAGCTCTCCCATCATAGACATTTGATATTCTTCACTCATCATATAGGCAAATTCATCACTGTAACGTTTGTCAGTACATCCAAAGATAATATCGTCCACATATATTTGGCACACAAATAATTCATCATCATATGATTTTGTGAAAAGAGTTGGGTCAAGTGAACCGGGTTTGAAGCCTTTCTTCATGAGGAATTCCTTCAGTGTGTCATACCACGCTCGAGGGGCTTGCTTGAGGCCATAGAGGGCCTTGTTGAGTCTGAAGACTTTGTCAGGATACTTAGGATCTTCAAAACCTGGGGGTTGAGCAACATACTTCTTCCTCAAGCTTACCATTGAGGAATGCACTTTTCACATCCATTTGATAGAAGATGATATTGTGATGGTTAGCATAAGCAAGCAATATGCGAATAGCTTCAAGTCTAGCAAAAGGTGCAAAAGTTTCATCAAAGTCAATTCCCTCAACCTGTGTGTAGCCCTGTGCCACAAGTCGAGCCTTATTCCTCACTACCTGACCAAGTTCATCTTGTTTGTTGCGGTAGATCCACTTGGTACATATGACATTGTGCTTGCGAGGATCTGGGCGTTTGACGAGTTCCCACACATTGTTGAGCTTGAATTGATGCAATTCCTCTTGCATGGCTTGAATCCACTCAGGCTCCAAGAATGCTTCATCAACTTTGGTGGGCTCTGTTGGAAATATGCCCTAGAGGCAATAATAAAAGTAGTTATTATTATATTTCCTTGTTCATGATAATCGTTTATTATCCATGCTATAATTGTATTAATTGGAAACACTAATACATGTGTGGATACATAGACAACACTGTGTCCCTAGTATGCCTCTAGTAGACTAGCTTGTTGATCAAAGATGGTCAAGGTTTCCTAGCCATAGACATGAGATGTCATTTGATAACAGGATCACATCATTAGGAGAATGATGTGATGGACAAGACCTAAACTACGAACGTAGCATATGATCGTGTCAGTTTATTACTATTGTTTTCTGCATGTCAAGTATCTGTTCCTATGACCATGAGATCATGCAACTCACTTACACCGGAGGAATACCTTGTGTGTATCAAACGTCACAACATAACTAGGTGACTATAAAGATGCTCTACTGGTATCTCCGAAGGTGTCTGTTGAGCTGGCATGGATCAAGACTGGGATTTGTTACTCCGTGTGACGGAGAGGTATCTCAGGGCCCACTCGGTAATACAACATCACAACAAGCCTTGCAAGCAATGTGACTAAAGTGTTAGCCACGGGATCTTGTATTACAAAACGAGTAAAGAGGCTTGCCGGTAACGAGATTGAACAAGGTATAGAGATACCGACGACCGAATCTCGGGCAAGTACCATACCAAAGAACAAAGGGAACAACGTACGGGATTAACTGAATCCTTGACATAGAGGTTCAACCGATGAAGATCTTCGTAGAATATGTAGGAACCAATATGGGCATCCAGGTCCCGCTATTGGTTATTGACCATAGAGGTGTCTCGGTCATGTCTACATAGTTCTCGAACCCGCAGGGTCTGCACACTTAAAGTTCGGTGACATTTCGGTAGTATAGAGTTATGTATTGTGGTGACCGAAGGTTGTTCGGAGTCTCGGATGAGATCCCGGATGTCACGAGGAGCTCCGGAATGGTCCGGAGGTAAAGATTGATATATAGGAAGTTGGTGTTTGAACTCCGGAAAAGTTTCGGGCATTTCCGGAAGTGTACCGGGAGTGACGAATGGGTTCCGGGGGTCCACCAATTGGGCCCACCACGCCCCAAGTGGGTCACATGGACCCGAGGGGGGTGCACCAGTCCCTGGTGGGCTGGGCGGCCGGCCCAAGAAGGCCTATGCGGCTGGGCTTGAGGGAAAGGAAAGTCCAAGTGGGGAAGGGAAGGAATCCTACTAGGAGTAGGATTGGAGGTGGACTCCTCCACCTCCTCCTCCTTGCGGCCAACTCCTAGGAGGAGATTTCGTCCGGCCAGCCCCTCCCCTCCCTCCTATATATGCTAGAGGGAGAGAGGGCAAAAGCACTTCAACCCAGAAAGGCCATAGTGCAGCCCTCTCTCCCGATAGATCAAATCCTCTAGTTTTTCAGTAGTGCTTAGGCGAAGCCCTGCTGGAATAGTTCCACCACTGCCGCCGCCATGTCGTCGCGCTACCAGAGAACTCATCTACCTCTCCGCTCCCTCTTGCTGGATCAAGAAGCCGGAGATCATCATCGAGCTGTACGTGTGCTGAACGCGGAGGTGCCGTCCGTTCGGTACTAGATCGTGATTGGATCGCGGGACGCTCGGCGATTTGGATCGCGAAGACGTTCGACTACATCAACCGCGTTTCTTAACGCTTCCTGCTTAGTGGTCTACAAGGGTATGTAGATCCACTCTCCCTCTCATAGATGCTCATCACCATGGATAGATCTTGCGTGTGCGTAGGAATTTTTTTTGTTTGCCATGCAACGTTCCCCTACAGGCTCTGTGATAGAGACAAAAGCAAAGTGCCGACAAAAGTTAGAAAAATGTGAAGCTTTTGAGCGTGTGAGGGGACCTGGTGCATTGAAGTCGTCGAGGATTTTCTCGATCTGCACTTCATTTGCAAGTCATGGATGAGCAGGTTGAAGACTTTGTTGAGGCTGAGCATTTTCTTCAGCACCATTGTCTTCAGGTGTATCAGCATGAATGTCTTTAGCGTTGGGTACAACTTCTTCAGAGAGTAGTTGTTCTTCAGTAGGGATCACATCTTCAGTGGCCTCGGAACACAAGAGACTGAAAGGTCAAACATGATTCATATAGTAGATATGATCAACATGAAGATGTTCACCATTGAAACCACCGCAACTCACGTGATGATCGGACTTGAGTTGGTGGATTTGGATCATGTGACACTCGAATGACCGGACGGATGTCAATTTGAGTGGGAGTTTTTTAAGTAACATGATTAACTAAACTCATTATCTTGAACAATAGTCTAAGTTTTTTGCAAAATTTATGTTATAGATCATGGCTCGCGCAGTAGCACCCTTGAATTTTAATGCGTTCCTAGAGAAAGCTAAGTTCAAAGATGATGGAAGTAACTTTGTGGACTGGGCCCGTAATCTAAGGATTATCCTTACGGCTTCCCAAAAGGGTTATGTCCTTGATGCACCACTTGGTGATCGACCCGCTCCAGTTGAGTCTCCAGACGTTGTGAACGCCTGGCAGGCTCGTTCTGATGATTACTCAATGGTTCAATGTGCAATGTTGTATGGCTTAGAACCGGGACTTCAAAGACGTTTTGAACGTCATGGAGCATTTGATATGTTCCTGGAGTTGAAGTTTATCTTTCAGAATAATGCCCGGATCGAGAGGTATGAGACCTCCGATAAGTTCTATGCCTGCAAGATGGAGGAGAACGGGTCTGTCAGTGAAGACATACTCAAAATGTCTGGGTATTCCACTTGTCTGGCTGAGTTGGGAATGCCCCTTCCAGCAGAGGCGATCACTGATAGAGTTCCTCAATCATTGCCACCTAGCTACAAGAGCTTCATGTTGAACTATAACATGCATGGGATGAACAAGTCAGTCGCCGAGCTGTTTGCGATGTTGAAAGTCACTGAGTCTGAGATTCAGAGGAGCATCAAGTGTTGATGGTCAATAAAACCACTAGTTTCAAGAAGAATGGCAAGGGTAAGAAGGGTAACTCCAAGAAGAGTGGCAAAGCAGTTGCCCCTCCCGTGACGAAACCCAAGACTGGACCCAAGCCAGAAACCGAGTGCTTTCATTGCAAGGGAACTGGTCACTGGAAGCAGAACTGCCCCAAGTATTTGGCTGACAAGAAGGCGGCCAACAACAAACAAGGTATATATGATATACATGTTATTGATGTGTACCTTACCAACTCTCGGTGTAGTGCCTGGGTATTTGATACCGGTGCGGTTGCTCGTATTTGCAACTCAAAACAGGAACTGCGGAATAGACGGAGGCTGGCAAAGGACGAAGTAACGATGCGCATGGGAAATGGTTCCAAGGTTGATGTGATCGCCGTCGGCACGCTCGCTCTTCGATTACCATCGGGATTAGTGATGAACCTGAATAATTGTTATTTAGTGCCTGCGTTAAGCATGAACATTATATCTGGATCTTGTTTATTGCGAGACGGTTACTCATTTAAATCAGAGAATAATGGTTGTTCTATTTATATGAGTAATATCTTTTATGGTCATGCACCCAATGTGAGGGGTTTATTCTTATTGAATCTCGATAGTGATGATACACATGTTCATAACATTGATGCCAAAAGATGTAGCATTGATAATGATGATACCACTTTCTTGTGGCACTGCCGTTTAGGTCATATTGGTGTAAAACGCATGAAGAAGCTCCATGCTGATGGACTTTTGGAGTCACTTCATTTTGACTCACTTGACACATGTGAGCCATGCCTCATGGGCAAGATGACTAAGACGCCGTTCTCTGGAACAATGGAACAGGCAAGTGACTTGTTGGAAATCATACATACTGATGTGTGCCGTCCGATGAGCATTGAGGTGCGCGGTGGTTATCGTTACTTTCTCACCTTCACTGATGACTTAAGTAGATATGGGTATATTTACTTAATGAAACACAAGTCTGAAACGTTTGAAAAGTTCAAGCAATTTCAGAGTGAAGTTGAGAATCATCGTAACAAGAAGATTGAATTCCTACGATCTAATCGAGGAGGAGAATATCTGAGTTATGAGTTTGGCAGTCACTTAAGACAGTGTGGAATTGTTTCACAATTGACACCGCCTGGAACACCACAGCATAATGGTGTGTCCGAACGTCGTAATCGAACCTTGTTGGATATGGTGCGATCTATGATGTCTCTTGCCGATTGCCACTATCGTTTTGGGGTTATGCATTAGAGACAGCTGCATTCACTTTAAATAGGGCACCATCGAAATCCGTTGAGACGACGCCATATGAACTGTGGTTTGGGAAGAAGCCCAAGTTGTCATTTCTTAAAGTTTGGGGATGTGATGCTTATGTCAAAAAGCTTCAGCCTGAAAAGCGGAGAAATGCGTCTTCATAGGATACCCAAAAGAGACAGTTGGGTATACCTTCTATCTCAGATCCGAAGGCAAAGTGTTTGTCACTAAAAACGGAACATTTCTTGAGAAAGAGTTTCTCTCGAAAGAATTGAGTGGGAGGAAGATAGAACTTGATGAGATTGTTGAACCTTTACTTCAACCTGAGAGTAGCGCAGCACAGAAATATGTTTCTGTGGAGCCTACATCGGTTGAAGAGGAAGTTAATGATGATGATCATGAAGCTTCGGATCAAGTTGCTATCGAACCTCATAGGTCGACAAGGACGCATACTGCTTCTGAGTGGTACGGCAACCCTGTCTTAGAGATCATGTTGTTGGACAACGATGAACCTACGAGCTATGGAGAAGCGATGATGGGCTCGGATTCCGAGAAATGGTTAGAGGCCATGATATCCGAGATGGGATCCATGTATGAAAACAAAGTATGGGCTTTGGAAGTATTACCTGAAGGGCGTAAGGCCATTCAGAACAAATGGATCTTTAAGAGGAAGACGGACGCGGACGGTAATGTCACCGTCTATAAAGCTCGACTTGTGGCAAAGGTTTTTTCACAAGTTCAAAGAGTTGACTACGATGAGACCTTCTCACCCGTAGCGATGCTTAAGTCTGTCAGAATCATGTTAGCAATAGCTACCTTTTTCGATTATGAAATTTGGCAGATGGATGTCAAAACAGCGTTCCTTAACGATTTCCTTAAGGAAGAGTTGTATATGATGCAACCAGAAGGTTTTGTCGATCCAGAGAATGCTGACAAAGTTTGCAAACTCCAGTGATCCATTTATGGACTGGTGCAAGCATCTCGGAGTTGGAATCTTCGCTTTGATGAGGTGATCAAAGCGTTCGGGTTTATACAAGTTTACGGAGAAGCTTGTATTTACAAGAAAGTGAGTGGGAGCTCTATAGCGTTTCTAATATTATATGTGGATGACATATTGCTGATTGGAAACAATATAGAAATGTTGGAAAGCGTGAAGGAATATTTGAACAAGAGTTTTTCAATGAAGGACCTAGGAGAAGCTGCTTTCATATTAGGCATCAAGATCTATAGAGATAGATCGAGACGCTTAATAGGACTTTCACAGAGCACATACCTTGACAAAGTTTTGAAGAAGTTCAAAATGGATCAGTCCAAGAAGGGGTTCTTGCCTGTGTTGCAAGGTGTGAAGTTGAGTAAGACTCAATGCCCAGTGACTGCAGAAGATAGAGAAAAGATGAGTGTCGTCCCCTATGCTTCAGCCATAGGCTCTATCATGTATGCAATGCTGTGCACAAGACCCGATGTCAGCCTTGCCATAAGTATGGCCGGAAGGTTTCAAAGTGATCCAGGAATGGAACACTGGACGGCAGTCAAGAATATCCTGAAGTACCTGAAAAGGACTAAGGACATGTTTCTCGTTTATGGAGGTGATCAAGAGCTCGTCGTAAAGGGTTACGTCGATGCAAGCTTTGACACTGATCCGGATGACTCTAAGTCACAAACCGGATACGTATTTATTCTCAATGGGGGTGCGGTAAGCTGGTGCAGTTCCAAGCAAAGCGTGGTAGCTGATTCTACATGCGAAGCGGAGTACATCGCTGCCTCGGAGGTGGCGAAGGAAGGTGTCTGGATGAAGGAGTTCATGACAGATCTTGGAGTAGTGCCTAGTGCACTAAACCCAATGACTATGTTCTGTGACAACACTGGTGCCATTGCTCTAGCCAAGGAACCAAGGTTTCACAAGAGGACCAGACACATAAATCGACGTTTCAATTCCATCCGCGATTACATCAAGGAGGACGACATAAATATTTGCAAAGTGCACACGGATCTGAATGTTGCAGATCCGATGACTAAACCTCTTCCAAGGGCTAAACATGATCAACACCAGAACTGTATGGGTGTTAGATTCATTACAATGTAAATCACATGGTGATGTGAGCTAGATTATTGACTCTAGTGCAAGTGGGAGACTGTTGGAAATATGCCCTAGAGGCAATAATAAAAGTAGTTATTATTATATTTCCTTGTTCATGATAATCGTTTATTATCCATGCTATAATTGTATTAATTGGAAACACTAATACATGTGTGGATACATAGACAACACTGTGTCCCTAGTATGCCTCTAGTAGACTAGCTTGTTGATCAAAGATGGTCAAGGTTTCCTAGCCATAGACATGAGATGTCATTTGATAACAGGATCACATCATTAGGAGAATGATGTGATGGACAAGACCCAAACTACGAACGTAGCATATGATCGTGTCAGTTTATTGCTATTGTTTTCTGCATGTCAAGTATCTGTTCCTATGACCATGAGATCATGCAACTCACTTACACCGGAGGAATACCTTGTGTGTATCAAACGTCACAACGTAACTGGGTGACTATAAAGATGCTCTACGGGTATCTCCGAAGGTGTCTGTTGAGCTGGCATGGATCAAGACTGGGATTTGTTACTCCGTGTGACGGAGAGGTATCTCAGGGCCCACTCAGTAATACAACATCACAACAAGCCTTGCAAGCAATGTGACTAAAGTGTTAGCCACGGGATCTTGTATTACAGAACGAGTAAAGAGGCTTGCTGGTAACGAGATTGAACTAGGTATAGAGATACCGACGATCGAATCTCGGGCAAGTAACATACCAAAGAACAAAGGGAACACCGTACGGGATTAACTGAATCGTTGACATAGAGGTTCAACCGATGAAGATCTTCATAGAATATGTAGGAACCAATATGGGCATCCAGGTCCCGCTATTGGTTATTGACCGTAGAGGTGTCTCGGTCATGTCTACATAGTTCTCGAACCCGCAGGGTCTGCACACTTAAGGTTCGGTGATGTTTCGGTAGTATAGAGTTATGTATGGTGGTGACCGTAGGTTGTTCGTAGTCCCGGATGATATCCCGGACGTCACGAGGAGCTCCGGAATGGTTCGGAGGTAAAGATTGATATATAGGAAGTTGGTGTTTGAACTCCGGAAAAGTTTCGGGCATTTCCGGCAGTGTACCGGGAGTGACGAATGGGTTCCGGGGGTGCACCAAGTGGGCCCACCACGCCCCATGTGGGTCACATGGACCTAAGGGTGGTGCACCAGCCCCTAGTGGGCTAGGCGGCCGGCCCAAGAAGGCCTATGCGGCTGGGCTTGAGGGAAAGGAAAGTCCAAGTGGGGAAGGGAAGGAATCCTACTAGGAGTAGGATTGGAGGTGGACTCCTCCACCTCCTCCTCCTCCTTGCGGCCGACTCCTAGGAGGAGATTTCGGCCGGCCAGCCCCTCCCCTCCCTCCTATATATACTAGAGGGAGAGAGGGCAAAAGCACTTCAACCCAGAAAGGCCATAGTGCAGCCCTCTCTCCCGATAGATCAAATCGTCTAGTTTTTCAGTAGTGCTTAGGCGAAGCCCTGCTGGAATAGTTCCACCGCCGCCGCGCCGTCGTGCTGCCGGAGAACTCATCTACCTCTTCGCTCCCTCTTGCTGGATCAAGAAGGCGGAGATCGTCATCGAGTTGTACGTGTGCTGAACGCGGAGGTGCCGTCCGTTCGGTACTAGATCGTGATTGGATCGTGAGACGCTCGGTGATTTGGATCGCGAAGACGTTCAACTACATCAACCGCGTTTCTTAACACTTCCCGCTTAGCTATCTACAAGGGTATGTATATCCACTCTCCCTCTCGTAGATGCTCATCACCATGGATAGATCTTGCGTGTGCGTAGGAATTTTTTTTGTTTCCCATGCAACGTTCCCCTACAGGCTCTGTGATAGAGACAAAAGCAAAGTGCCCACCAAAGTTAGACAAATGTCAAGCTTTTGAGCGTGTGAGGGGACCTGGTGCATTGATGTTGTCGAGGATTTTCTCAATCTGCACTTCATTTGCAAGTCGTGGATGAGCAGGTTGAAGACTTTGTTGAGGTTGAGCATTTTCTTCAGCACCATTGTCTTCAGGTGTATCATCATGAATGTCTTTAGCGTTGGGTACAACTTCTTAAGAGAGTAGTTGTTCTTCAGTAGGGATCACATCTTTATTGGCCTTGAACCTAATGGATTCCTCAGGAGGCATTTCATCTAGCACAGGAGGCAGGTGCTCTCTTTGCGAGCCGTTAGTTTCATCGAACCGCGCATCTACAGTTTCAACAAACTTGTTGTGATAGGTGTTGAAGACTCTGTAGGTGTGCGAGTCCTTTCCGTAACCAAGCATAAAACCTTCATGTGCTTTCGGTGCAAATTTAGAATTGTGGTGAGGATCTCTAATCCAGCATTTTGCACCGAAGACTTTGAAATAACTCACATTGGGTTTCTTGTCAGTGAGGAGTTCATATGAAGTCTTCTTGAGGAATTTGTGAAGATATACCCTGTTGATGATGTGGCAAGCAGTATTGATTGCCTCAGGCTAGAAGCGACGAGGGGTCTTGTATTCATCAAGCATGGTGCGAGCCATCTCAACAAGAGTCCTGTTCTTGCGCTCCACAACGCCATTCTACTAAGGAGTATAAGGGGCAGATAGCTCATGAGTAATACCAAGTTCATCAAGATAATCATCAAGACCAGTGTTTTTGAACTCAGTCCCATTATCACTCCTGATATGCTTGATTTTGACTCCGAAGTTCGTCGAGGCCCTTGAAGAAAATCGTCTGAAGACATTCTACACTTCAGATTTATACAGGATAATGTGCACCCAAGTATAGCGAGAGAAATCATCAACAATAACAAAGCCATATAAGCATGGAGTATTTGTTAGTGTGGCATAGTGAGTAGGACCAAAGATATCCATATGAAGCAATTCAAAAGGACGGGTAGTAGTCATGATAGTCTTGGATGGATGCTTGGATCTGGTCATCTTTCCAGACTCACAAGCCCCACACAAGTGATCCTTGAGGAATTTGACACCATCAATACCAATGACGTGCTTTTTCTTCGCGAGCGTGTGCAAGTTCCTCATGCCAGCGTGCCCAAGTCGTCGATGCCATAGCCAGCCTTCTGAAGCTTTTGCAAGTACACATGTGGCCGGCTGTGACCTGTAGAGAAATCAACAATATACAAGTCTCCTCTCCTAAAGCCTTCGAAGACTTTGGATTTGTCAGATTCCATGATGACAACACACCGATATTTGCCAAAGATGACAACCATATCAAGATCACAAAGCATTGAGACAGACATGAGGTTGAATCCAAGGGACTCGACAAGCATCACCTTATCCATGTATAGATCCTTCGAGATTGCAACCTTACCTAGACCCAATACCTTGCTTTTTTCCTTTGTCAGCGTAGGTGATATGCTTCAGATGAGAGGGAGCCAGTGGAATGTTCATCAATAGGTTCTTGTCACCACTCATGTGGTTGGTGCATCCACTGTCGAGGACCCACTCAGTTGCATTGGGGGTTTCATCCTGCAGATGAATTAGTACAGCTTACAACCGCATATGCTTCAGAGTGAAGAATATGACTTAAAATTCATCAGATTGAATTTCATCACATAGTATAGTAAGTAAAGTAGTATGAGGACGTGAGAAATGAATGATTCATTTCTTCATGAATAGCTTACGTCCCTTCAAGCATTTCCTCAGGTCTCTAGCAAATTCATCAGACGTTCAAGTTCGTCTGGAGACCTGACCCTGCATAAGAGATTAGTTCAATTTCTTCACCACCCACATCTGGAGGGGTGGCAAAGAGTTCATCATTCTGCGAGCTCCATATGAGAAGGGTGGCATAGAAGCAAGTGCACTTCGTTTCACATGACGGGGGTTAGAGTACTCATATGAATAAGCAGAGAAATTCTTCGAGGACTTATGAACATAATGATTTGAAGAATAATGAGCATATTCATGACCCTTAGATTTTCCCTACGAAACAGAAGCATTAGTGTGAGAATGAAATGGTTTTTGACCATATGAGGAATTTGGTCCATGTGAGGACTTTGGTCCTTGTGAAGACTTTGGTCCAATTGAAGAATTTGATCTGGGGTTCCTGTTCTTCACGGGTGATGTCATGAGGACATTCACTTGAAGACTTTCCAAGCAGCTCTTGGGAACCCAGATTTTCTTCAGAGGGGGACCATTCCTGCAGTTAGTTCCAGCATATCTAGCAAATACTTCACCATTCAGATTTTTGAACAGTTTATAGTTGGAGTCAATTGACTCATCAGAGGAATATGAAGAATCACAAGTAAAACCAGATAAAGTGGATGGATCTACAAGAGGTCCTTTTGCAGCAACCCATGAGGTTTTGGGATACTGCTCAGGTTTCCAGTAAGATTCATCTGCATTGAGTTTCCTCTCAAATGCAATACCCTCTTTCCTAGGGTTCCTGTTCAGAATCTGTTTTTTTAGCACGTCACAAAGGGTTTGATGCCCTTTGAGACTTTTGTATATGCCTGTCACATACAATTCCTTCAACCCTGCATTTTTGTCAGTGATACTTGTGGTATCCTCAGATGAGGAATTTGTGACCACGGAAATAGTTGAAGAATTTGCAGCAGTAGAAGCATTTGAACTTTTAGGTAAAGAATGAGCAGTTTCTCATTCGATGCATTTCAAACAAGGTGGAATGAAATCTTCTTGAGCGGTACTGATCTGTTGAGCAAGCAAGGAGTCATTTTCCCTTTGAAGATCTTCATGAGACACCCTTAGTTTCTCAAGATCTTGCTTTCTTTGAAGAAATTCATAAGAAAGCTTCTCATGATCGACTAAGAGAGCCTCATGACGACTTTGAAGGTTATCATACTTGGACTGAAGACTTTGAAGGTCCTTAGTCAAAGTTTGAGTATGATCCACTTCCTCATTCAACAGGTCATCGCTTTTGTCTAGCTGTTTCAGAAGCTTTTCAATGACACTTTGTTGTTTAGTAGCAATATTAGCAAGTTTGGAATAGCTAGGTTTCATGTAATCCTCAGATTCACCATCACTTGATTCAGAGGAGGAATGGTATGGGAGTACCTTTGATCCTTTTGCCATGAGACACATAGATGAAGATGAAGTTGGATTAGTCTTCTGAGTTTTGAGGAAGTTCTTGTATTCGATGAACATGGGATCTTGATGAGTCCGATAGCCTTCATGAACATCAGAGAGCCTGTCCCAGATGAGCTTTGCATTTTGAAGATGGTAGATGCTTTTGAACATGACCTTTGACAAGCTAGAGCAAATGAAATTCTTCCCCTGGGCGTCCAGCTGTGTGTACTTAAGAATGTCATCAGCATTTGCCATCTTGCAGAGATCTATTAGTCCAAGCTCAGTAACAGTCCATAGCTCGCTGTTCTTCGATATGAGGTGGTTACGCATGAGCACTTTTCATTTGGGATAGTCAGATCCATCAAAGACATGACATACTATGGTTGCTTGGGCAGTACTTGCCATGAAGCAATAGTTGGAAGCATAGTCATCATTACTGACGTCGGAGTCATTGGAGTTGCCATTTTCCTCATCGATGAAGATGGACTTGCTGACGAAAGCAGTAGCGAGAGCTAGGCTCGCCACACCAGAGTCCGACTCCTCCTCAGATTCTTCCTCTTCCTCATATTCTTCAGATTCTTCTTCAGAATCCATTTCCTTGCCAATAAGTGCCCGAGCCTTCCTTAAGTTGTTCTTTCTGTGCGATGAGGACTTTGAAGATGAGGACTTTGCAGATGAGGACTTTGAAGATTTCTTCTTTTTCTTCGAGTCATCAGAGCTGTCATCCTTGTATTTCTTCTTTCTTGACTCTTTTTCCCAGAGAGGACATTCAGAGATAAAGTGACCAGATTTCTTGCATTTGTGGCAAGTTCTCTTCTTGTAGTCGCTTGATGAAGAATCTGATTTCTTCATGCCACTTTTTGATGATTTTCCAAACCGAATTCTCCTTGAGAACTTCTGGAATTTCCTCACGAGCATTGCTAGCTCCTGACTCGGTTCTTCAGGATCACCAAGGCTACTATCGGATTCTTCGTCTTCAGATGAGGAAATTGCCTAAGCCTTCAAAGCACGAGATCTTCCATAACTTGGCCCGTAGATGTCTCTCTTCTCAGCTTGTTGGAATTCATGAGTATTGAGTCTCTCAAGAATATCAGCAGGATCTAGTGACTTGTAGTCTTCACGTTCTTGGATCATCAAAGCAAGTGTATTGAATGAGGAATCAAGAGATCTCAGCTGTTTCTTCACCACCTCATGGTCGGTGATGTCAGTGGCACCAAGAGCCTGAAGCTCATTGGAGATATCAGTGAGGCGATCGAAAGTTTGCTGAACATTTTCGTTGTCGAGTCTTTTGAAGCGGTTGAAGAGATTGCGAAGAACATCAACTCGAGAGTCACGTTGAGTTGAAATGCCTTCATTGACTTTGGACAACCTATCCCAGATAAGCTTAGTAGTCTCCAAAGCACTCACTCTGCCATACTGACCTTTGCTTAGATGGCCACATATGATATTCTTCGCTTGAGAGTCAAGTTGCTTGAATCTCTTCACATCAGCAGCGTTGATAGTTGGAGTGACAAAGGGAACACCATTTTCCACAACATACCAGAGATCGTTGTCAATTGCCTCGAGATGCATGCGCATCTTGTTCTTCCAGTAGGGGTAGTCCATCCCATCGAAGGTAGGACACCCAGCTGAGACCTTGATCATGCCTGCAGTCGACATAACTAAAACTCCTGGTGGTTAAACCAAAATCACATAGAACAAGGGAGTACCTTGCTCTGATACCAATTGAAAGTGCGTTATATCGACTAGAGGGGGGGTGAATAGGCGATTTTTACAAATTTGTCACTTGAGGAATTACTAGTTGAGGAATTTGCTAAGTGACGAACTACTCACAGCGGAATAAGTACTCAAGTGCATGCGAAACATAGCAGTAGCATAGTCATCATGATGAAATGAAACATACACAGAGCATGGGTAGCATGAACAGGATAAGCAGGCAGAAGATAAGGTGACTGAAGAATTTGAGGTGAGGAAATTGAGAAAGTCTTCAATCAAATTCTTCAAACAGTAACGATCAATTTCATCAACAGGAATACGAGGAAATGAAAGGGTTGAGGAAATGGAACCAGGTAGCTCGATGAAGACAATGGTTTGATGACCCAGTTCCAACTTCTGTGACAGTCGTACGTCTGGTTTGGAGCGGCCTGGTATTTAAACCAGAGGACACACAGTCCCAGGACACACAGTCCTTACCGTATTCTCCTTGAGCTAAGGTCACACAGACCTCGCCCAACACTCGTGGTAAGTCTTCAGGGTAGACTTCCAAAACCCTCACAAACTGTTCACCCGACAATCCACAATTTACTACTGGATGCTCTAGACCACGGTCACCCAGCGATCCCAATTGACTGCAGGATGCACTAGACCATGACGCCTAACCGTCTGGAAGATACACAGTCTTCAAAGGTAAAAAGCGTCGGTTCCACACAGGAACAATTTCTTCAGTGATGCTCAATCACTTTGGGTTTGGTGGTTTTTGGGTTTTGGGGTTTTTCCTCACTGATGATTTTCTCTCAAAGTCCTCGAGGAATGGGATGCTCTCAAATGACAAGTGTCAAGTTCTCTCTCGGAGCAGCCAACCAGCTAGTGGTTATGGGGGGCGGCTATTTATAGCCAGGGTGCATCCCGACATGATAAGACATAAATGCCCCCCAATGATATGACCGTTAGGTGGATAAAATATTTGGACAGCTGGCGCAGAGCACAGCAATGGTCGGAATTTGAACTGTCAAATTCCTCAGGGCTTATCATATTCCTCACTTGTAGGCAATTCGCACTGGCGAAATCCTAACTCCTCCGTCAGACCAATTTCCTCAGAGACCAGAAGAACATCGTCTCTGTCACTGAAGAACTTGACTGAACTGTAAGAGGTTTCCAAAGGCTTCACTCGAAGGATTGGGTTATGTTGAGGCTTTTGAGTTGAGCATCAGATGGAAATTTTTCCTTAGTATTACCTCGACCCCCTTTAACAGTACGGTGTTTCCTACGACTCAAAGAAAGAAAATGAAACAATAAAAACAAAAGTCTTCACGCTTCATTATCCTCGTTCATATCTTCAAGGTCACACCATCTTCTTCATTTTCAAAGTCTTCAGGGAATACCAAAGTCTTCAGCAAAGTCTTCACCAAAGTCTTCAGATGAAGAAATTCATTTTTAGGGGTCAATATTCTTCGAATATACCAAACTCCTCATCGACTTATAGAGCCTGTGTACACTCACAAACATATTAGTCCCTTAACCTATAAGTCTTCAATACACCAAAATCACTAAGGGGCACTAGATGCACTTACAACCATCTTGGAAAAGCGATCCACGATGACAAAAATGGAATCATGGCCATTTTTAGTTCTTGGCAAACCAAGCAAAAAATCCATACTAATGTCTTCCCAAAATTGGAAAGGTATAGGAAGAGGCATGTAAAGACCATGGGATTAAGCTTTAGACTTAGCTTTGCGGCATGTAGAGCATCGGTTGGTGAAGCGTGCAACATCACGAAACATCTTTGGCCAAAAGTACTTGTTGGATAGGGTGGCGTATGTCTTGTCACGTCCAAAGTGACCCATAAGTCCTCCATCGTGAGCCTCTTACAAAAGTAACAAATGAAGCGAAGACTCGGGTATACAAAGTTTGTTAGCACGCATAAGATAGCCATCTTTCATGTAGTATTTTTCCCAACAAGGTTTCACTTGGCACTTAGCGTATGGTGTAGCGAAGTAAACATCATGCTCATACAAATATTTGATATGCTCAAAACCAATGACATTTAGTTCAAGTTGGGTAACTAGCATGCATTTGCGGGAAAGAGCATCCGCCACAACATTTTCTTTACCCTTAATGTATTTGATGACATAAGGAAAAGACTCAATGAATTCACACCATTTGGCATGCCGTTTGTTCAACTTAGTTTGACCCTTAAGGTATTTGAGAGTTTCATGATCGGTATGAATAACAAATTCATGTGGACGGAGATAATGCTCCCAAACATGTAGCACTCTCACCAAAGCATACAATTCTTTATCATAGATTGGATAGTTAAGTTGAGTGCCGGAAAGTTTCTCACTAAAATACGCAATTGGTTGCTTCTCTTGCATTAGCACACCACCTATGCCATTACCACTAGCGTCACAATGCCCTTCAAATGTTTTATCAAAGTTTGGTAAAGCAAGCAAAGGTGCATGAGTAAGCAAATTTTTAATTTCATGGAATGCGGTGTCTTGGGAAGGTCCCCAAATAAATGGTGCATTCTTCTTGCTCAAAGCATGTAGAGGGGATGCAATAGTGCTAAAGTCCTTGATAAAGCGGCGATAGAAACCGGCTAGTCCTAGGAAACTACGCACTTGTTGCAAATTTGTGGGTGTGGGCCAAGTTTTAATAGCATCAATTTTAGTTTCATCTACATGAACACCCTTAGAAGATACCACAAATCCTAGGAAAACTACCTTGTCAACACCAAAAGTGCATTTTTCCATGTTTGCATAAAGTTGTTCTTTCCTAAGAATTTGCAAGACTTCTCTAACATGAGTAGCATGCTCGTCACGAGAATTGCTAAATACAAGAATGTCATCAAAATAGATCACAACACAATATCCAATTAGAGGTCGTAAGACGTAATGCATGACACACATAAATGTATGCACCCAGTGCTTCGGATAAGCCCATGGGCATAACTAGCCATTCATAAAGACCAAACTTAGTCTTGAATGCTGTTTTCCACTCATCACCCTCTTGTATGCGTATTTCGTAGTAGCCACTTTTTAAGTCAATCTTGGAAAATATAGTGGCACCACTAAGTTCATCTAGCATATCATCTAGGCAAGGAATAGGGTGGTGATATCTAATGGTTATAGCGTTGATAGGTCGGCAATCGGAACACATGCACATACTACCATCTTGCTTAGGTACTAGTATCACCGAAACCGCACAAGGACTTAAGCTTTCCCGTACATGCCCTTTATCTAGGAGTTTTTGGACTTGCCTTTGTATCTCCTTTGTTTCTTCGGGGTTGAAGCAGTAGGGTGCCTTGTTAGGAAGCGGTGCTCCGGGTATGAGGTCGATGCGGTGTTCGATCCCTCTTTTTGGTGGTAGTCCCGGAGGTAGCTCATCGGGGAAAACATCTTGGAATTCCTGCAACAAACGAGACAACACTAGAGGAAGATGTTGTGAAGGGTTAGGCCGTACGACATCATCTTTGCACACAAGTACATACTGAAGAACGGTCGATGGACTCTCACTCACATCCCTCAAATCTCTTTTGGTGGCTAAAAGAACTAGGTCTCTCTTGTCCCGCATCATGGAGTTGCTCATTTTTGGCTTGTGGCACTCACTCTCTTTGAGGTGGATCACTCTCTCACTTTTATCTTCACGATGGGATGAAGCTTGCTTGTCGGCGGTGACTTGACTTGGAGTCATTGGTCGAAGCACATATTGCTTGCCCTTCATCTTGAAGCTATATTGATTGGTCCGACCATTGTGGATGACGCCGCGGTCGAATTGCCATGGTCTACCAAGGAGTAGATGGCAAACGGACATGGGAACCATATCACACTCCAAGGTGTCTTGATAAGCGCCTATCTCGAAGGAAACTTGCACGGTGTGTTCAACTTGGAGGGTGCCGGAATCACTTAGACATTGGACCTTGTAGGGGCTAGGGTGCTTCTTCTTGACCAATTGGAGCTTGGAACAAAGGTCCGCACTTGCCAAATTGTGGCAACTTCCGCCGTCGATGATGACCTTGACGGATTTTCCTTGGATGCCCGCCTTTGTATGGAAGATGTGGCAACGTTGGTCCTCATCTTGTTGTTGTTGTTGAAGCATCAAAACCTTCGAAACAACGAGAGCGGGGTCGGATCGTTGTCGCAAAATATTTGCGAATCTTCATCTTCATTTACTTGATGATGCATGGCCACGTGCTCCAATGCTTCCATCTCGTCGTTGCTCATAGAGTCATAGGTGCCATCATCTTGAAGGATCATGGTGCGTCTTGTTGGACACTCGTAAGTCTTCTGGCCTCGGCCTTGGCACGTGAAACACTTGATGGAGCTTGATTTAGCGGTAGCATCCGGTGTCGGTGTAGAGAATGAAGCTTTCGATTTGTAGTTACTTGTAGGAGGTCGTCTTGATGAAGTCATCTTGTCCTTGTAGCTTGACTTGTTGTCGGTAGTGTTTGTGGTTTTCGTAGTCGAAGGCGTCGTGGCCGGAGAAGCTTGAGTAGTTGAGCCGTAGGTCTTGGAGGAGAACTTGGAGTACTTGTTGTCATCTTGCACTTGGCGTTCCGCCTTTGTCGCTTGATGCACGAGCTCAAGTAGGTTAGAGTATGCTTGGAAGTCCGTGATTTTCTTGACTTGGTAGTTGAGGCCATTCAAGAAGCGTGCCATTGTTTGCTCGTCATCTTCCTTGACATTTGTTCAGATCATTGCAATTTCCATCTCTTGATAGTACTCTTCTACCGACTTGGTGCCTTGCTTGAGTTGTTGTAGCTTCTTGAAGAGATCCCAGTTGTAGTGTGTAGGCACAAAGCGAGCTCTCATGCGATCTTTCATTTGGGCCCAAGTGGTGATAAGCGGTTCACCTTTCTCTCTTCTTCACTCAATCACTTGTTCCCACCAAATGAGAACGTAGTCTTGGAACTGGAGCGAAGCCATGGCTATTTTCTTCTCTTCGTCATAGTTGTGGAGACAGAAAATCTTGTCAACTTTGAGCGCTCATGATAGGTAATCTTCGGGATCATTGCTTCCGGAAAACTTTGACATTGTGAACTTGAGATTGCCGAAGCGTTGTTCATCGTTGTGGTGGTGATGCCAAAATCCTTGTCTTAGAGGTGGGGCCTCAATGTCTTGTGCTTGTTGACGATGTTCTTGTCCTTGTTCGTCTTCCCCCTCGGATTCGTCGTGATGAGCTTGAGGACGGCAACGTGGTGGACGCGCTCGGTTGCGCAATTCTTGGTGCTCCTCTTGACGATTGGCTTCTTCTTGTCGTTGGCGGCGAAGTTCTTCTTGTTCTTGATGTGCTTGACGGTTGCGTTCCTCCAATGAATGAGTAGCATCACGGAGTGCACGTTGGGTTTCTAGCACTGGTTCTTCGCGGTGTCATAGTTCTTCTTCACGGCGTTGTTGTTGGTGTTCTTGTTCCAATGCCTCTTGTTCTTGTTGGTGACGCCGAGCACGCTCGCGAAGGCGATCTTGTAGTCCATTGCCATGGAAGGGATTCTCCGAAGATTAACGTTGGCGACCTTGGTGTGAACTTGGACCGGAGCGGTCATCTCGGTGATGAGAACGTGCTCGAGGTGGACTCTCGCCGGAAGAGTACTCCGATGAGTGGCGACTTGAGTTGCACCTCCTTGACGATGTAGATGTAGAAGAAGCACGCTTGACCATCAAGGCGCGAATTTCATCCATTTGGCTTGAGAGCTTGGTGTCGAGGTAGTCCCTTGTTCGCACTTCGGATTCGCGTACGTCGGTGGCGAGTTGCTCGATGCGGTCGTTCAAGACGTCATGCGATTGGCGCATTGCCTTTTGCGTGCCGAAGAATTGCATCTTGGTGACGTAGGTTGTTTCGTCGTCCTCTTGCTCCTCAAATGCAGGGTTGTGGATGCTTGACCTATCCATATCACTCAAGTAGATATAAGTGGAAGAGTGAAAGACAATATCAAATACCGTTCCGTAATTTGAAAATGGATCAAGCACTCAATGTGCTAATGTGGAAATAGTAGAATTGGTACCGGAGATTGGTCTTCTCACACCTACACAAGTAAAGCTTATGGAGTGGCTCGGTAAGGACAAGTGGCACAAAATTCAAGCAAATGAGATTCAAGATATTGCAAATGTTGGGAAAGATTCACAAAATAGCAATGCAAAGCAAATAGATCAATAGCTATGTGGTACTAGGAACACACACACACGGATAGATAAATGGGATCCGCACAACCAAGGAATGAGCACTAGATGTGATGCCACAGAAAGGCTCGTGTTGCACGGATACAAGAGAGACAAATAGCTCGATTGCTCAAATGAGCTAGATACGCGCTTGTGCACCAACCTATGAGAGTAAACGTGCCGTCTTCAATCCCAAATACGCTATGAATGTATGACTATGCAAAATGGCTTAATGCAATCGCTATTGCTTACAAGCTCTTGTGCATCTCCTCTTTCTCTTAAAAGCTTGTGATTGATTTTTTTTTGAAGTTTGATGCTCGAGCCGAGATATGAGACAAGTATGATGTTTATGCACGGCAGAGACTTATGGCACAATGTAGATATGAAGATGTACTAGAACAAGTCACACTACGGTGCACAAGTAACGTGGCCCGGCAATTCTCGACTCGCTAGTCTCAATGGGTAAGGTACGCAATAGGCTCGGAGCGATCAATGCAATGGCAAGGTATGGACAAACATGTCGTCGAGGTTACCGTCCTTGCTTATGGTTTATGTGCCAAAAGGAGAAGTGGCCGATGTCGATGTCGAGGCCGGAGCGATGATGAGTGGCGGTGATGTCGAAGTAGTACCGTCCCTAATTAGCCGAAACACCTTAGGAAATGGAAACCACAACTCAAATCTCCAAAACAAATTTCTAGGAACAATGGCAGAAGGGTACATGTGGCGGTGATGCAAAGGGGAAAAGAGAACAAAATGATGTGGTTGCTCTGTATAGCCCGTGCGCACGGGGTCTTTTGAGCCCGTGGGCACGGGGTGGACAAGGAGTTGCCCGGGGGCCCGTGCGCACGGGGCCTTTTGAGCCCATGGGCACGGGGTGGTTAGTGAGTTACGGGGAGGCCCGTGTGCACGGGGTGGCAGAAAAAATTCGGGAAATCCGAGAAATTGGTAGCTATGAGAAATTTTTTGGGGATTCTTTTGGATAGAACACTAGATCCACTTGCTAGGCACACATTCCATGGATCAAAACCAACAAAAACTCACGAGAATCAACAATTGCAAAAAAATTGGTATGACTATTTTTGTGGGGATTTTCGAATTGGGATAAAATCAAACAAAATTAGGCTAGAAAATGAAGAGGGGAGGCTCCAAATTCGTGATCAACGTGGCTCATGATACCAAGATGATACGGGGCACGCCCATGTGCGTCGATCTTTCATGAATTGGAGGTGGATTTGGGGATGAACACGAAGAACACAGAGTAAAACGCGGGGAAATCACAAGAGAGAACACAAACACTCAAGACACAATCTCCAATTACACATCCACTAAATCCACACGAACACACGAGTCTCGAAACGAGTTCAACGAACGGATACAAGTACCGGTAGCTTCCACTCCAAAGAAGGGTCTTGAAATCCACTAGGGATCTTCCCTTGATAGGGGCCTTGGCATCCACTAGGATCTTCTCATGGAGAGGTCATCTCCAAAGAGAGGAGGAAAGTAGATGGAGCTATGCTCAACAAATCTAAGTGCTAAACATAAGCTAACCCTAACAAATGACCCAAGGTCCAAATATATAGGTAGCAGGAGGTAGGGGACGAAGTGGAGGCGAAATGGGACAAAACCCGCGGGCTGGTCTGGAAGGCCCGTGCGCATGGCCTAAGTAACCCTCATGCGCACGGGGGTCCCGTGGGCACGGTACACGCCCGTGCGCATGGGGGTCCCGTGGGCACGGTACACGCCCGTGCGCACGGGGTGTCCAGCGGCTACAGCAGAGGGCTTGTGTGCACGAGGTCTTTTGGGCCCGTGCGCACGGGGTGTCCAGGGACTTCGGGTACCCTCGTGCGCACGGGATCTTTTGGGCACGTGCGCACGGGATAGTCTGGAGCTGGGCTTCTTGGCTGCAGCTTGGACTCCGTCTTTCGTGCTTCTTGACGTTCCTCCTCTTGGCCTTGTTCATCCTTTCTAGTCCTTCCTTGGGTGCTTTCCTCGTGCCTAATGATGCATAGAGTTTCGTTGTGAGGTAGCATCCAAGTTCCATTGATATCCATGTGTATCTCAAAGAGGAGGGAGTTCATCTTTGTTTCAATGGCACGCGCTCGAGCTCTAGTCATAGGTCCACTTGGTGCTTGTAGTGGTGGTGTAGATTCCATGGGGATGATGGTGGGATGCTCCGCATCAAGAGGGATGAACGACAACTCGTGTTTTTTTTAAATGCATCGACAAATTGAAAACCGTGTGGGGCATGAACATCTTCATGATAATCTTTTTGAGCATTGGCGGTCGCTTCTTGGTCAATAAACTTCTTTGTATTATGCTTTACTTCCCTGATGTGGACCATTTGTTATGTTTCAATTTGAATCAATTTCATAAATTATGGTTTTGAAATGATGTTCAACTATGTGTGTCCGAAATAACATTAATTGAATTGCTATGTTGATAGAATAGACATACATATGCCATTTGTATATTAGTTTGTAGAGAAGTAGGGAAAAAACTGATTTTAGGGGAAGGTGTTACAGGCCTGCTAAAGCACCTTATCTGTGAATCTCCCCTAAGTTATATGGATACCCCCGCAGAACCGCTCTTATGGGAGTTTTTTATGCGACTTGTTGACATGCTCTAAGAATTGCAAGACAATGGACCGCTGTGAGAGCAGCATGTTTTCTCAAGTATGCAAATGAAGTACTCTAGGAAGGGGGCTGCTCTGGAAGACCAAAGTTGTGTAGCTGAGCAGTTGGCTCAGCCATTAAAACAGGTGAATGAATTGTGTATCTGGAGAAATCACGTCTGTAAAGTCATTTTGTCTATTACTGAAGTGAGAATATACTTTACATGTTTCTTATGCTATTCAGAGATTCTAAAGAACAGTATTTCAAGTGATTATACAACATAGTATTCAGACAAAATAGAATAACACTGGATATTTACATGGGATCATTATATAAATTTCCCTGGATAATTTTAGAAATTCTTATTTTCTAAATTTCTCTCAGTTATTATCTAGCGAAATTCCTTGTCGGGTAAGTTCCGACCCGCATGAAAGGCGTAACGATCTGGGCACTGTCTCGGAGAGAGGCTCGGTGAAATAGACATGTCTGTAAAGATGCGGACTAGGTTTCAGAAGGCCAAATAGAAAGTAAAACAGTCTTACAGACTGCTTGCGTCACCAGCACAACACCTACGGTTCAGACGCACGCCGTCTCTCCTCTGATCAGCCAACAAGCAAGGATAACACATTTAAGACCAACATAAAACAAAGAAGACCAGATGAAGTTTCAGCCTTCCGAGCTTAACGCAGCAGTTCTCTTGGACATGATGCCTGATCTGAACTCTTTAAAAAGACCTCCACTGCTGCAAGAAAAAAAGACACTTTTGTCAGTAAGCGTTACAGGCTTAGTTAATTTTACTATCGTCGCGAACCAACAAAAACACCGGATGAGACCCGCAAAACCAAAATGCAGCAAACAATTGATTTCAATACTTGTGCACAAGCAAATCCTCTAATGGATCAGGCATGCCCCTACCATTTGAATCTTAAAGCGTCACGAAGAGAAAACTGTAACAAGATTTTTATGCTGTACTAGCATGAATAATCAGGACTAAATTATTCTGGCAGCAGAAATTGCTGAAGACATATTGCAGAAAAGAAAGAAGGAATATATTTATCTAAGACTTTCCTACAATATAGCTGTAACTATATAGTACATACAATAACATTTTAACGGAAAAAAACTTGAGCATATTGTAAGCTGAAAAAACAGGAGAAAATAGCTTCAAGCCATATGGTCTACCTCCTTCGCATAAAGCAACGGGCAAGGATGTGTGCTGGGATTCGGCGACCAGCTTTGTTCTTTTGACCCCTTCTTCTGCATTCCCAGAACCTGTAACAAGCTATACTAATTAGCAGTTTAGCACAGGGTTCTGGCTTCAATGTAAGTTCAGACAAAATATTTCAGTGACGCGTGGCTTTTTGGAAATTTCTAATCGAATTCAACGATTGACCAAATCTTAGTTGGACTAACATTCATGTAAATCAAATTGAAAACCTAAAAAACGGAAATTTTGGAAATTTCATTGGGGGCTGAAATATTTCCGAAATCAAAATCTAGAACCATTTCTCAGCACAGTGGTATTGATAAGAGAATGAAATCACGAGAATTTGATGAGGACACTGTAACTAAGCAATTGGTGCAGTACTACTAGTACCTAGGACCAAGAGATACGATGTAGGTACGATCGAAGGCTCTGGGGCAACGAGGTGGTGGTCGATTCTTGGATTTCAGCTCTGGGCACTCGGCGACCCACTTCATGATGGCCTCGACTGCCCCGGGATGGATGTGCGCATACAGCCTTGAGGCCCTGCAATGGAAGGCAAGCAAAGCTCAAAGCTCGATGAAACTGATCTCTTGACACGGCGACAGTAATTTGCAAGTAGTAGCAACTGGTGCTGGATGGGAGATTGAAGACGCACTTGTCTGGGTCAGAGCGCATGGAATCGAGGACGCGGCGGACAGCGTGCAGGTCGGGGTGGGCGAGGAGGCCGGCCTCGGCGCGTCGGAAGGAAGCGGCGGAGACGGTGCTGGCCTCCCCGACGGCGAACTTGGACATGACGCCGAAGACGCGGATGCGTGCGAGGACGAGGCTGGCCAGCCGGCTGCAGTCCTCCAGGTCGACGAGGCCCGCCACGTACGCCTCGGCTTCCGCCCACTTGTCCTGGGCCAGCAGCACCCGCAGGTACTCCGGCATGAAGGACACGCCCGTCTCCTGCTCCAGCCTGCAATGCACGAGAAACTCCGCCTTGAATCATGCACGCATCGTTGCAATTCGGTGTCTCCGCCGCCAATTGGTTGCCGCGGCAGCAAACAAGAGATTCTGCATGGACATGGCCGGATCAAAGTGAGAGATTCAGAGAGACGTACGCGTGTGCGGTGTCGTAGAGATTCCAGCGCCTGAGGAAGCAGAGGAGCCGACGGAGACGGAGTGACGTCACGCCAGCAAAGTCGCCGTGGAAAGGCCTCATCGCTCTCCCTGCGCTTCTCTATCTTGATCTCACGTCTCCCTCTTTCCCTTCGTTTCTCTGCTTTGCGCCTCCTTATTTCGTTCGGTTCCGGGGGACGGGGGAGGGGGTGAATACCTGGAGAGGAGGCGGAGACGGTTTCATGGGCCGGCTGAGAGCCTACTGGGCTGGGGGCTCCAATTTAGAGAGACGGGAGCATATTAATAGAATTTCATCAATTATGATTAATTAATTAATAAGGAATCTACTTGATAAAACGCCGCGCGTTTTTTTAACACAGTACAGGTGCAAGGGCGTTCATATATACGCGCATATACTCACCCATATAAACGCACACACGCACACCATAGCCCATGAGAACCTCTCAGAGACTGAGACGACATATCATCTTGAAATTTACGAAGTCACCTAGCCGCCTCGTCGTCGACGAGAACGTCTCCTCCCACTGAACGCGCATCACCGAAAATCCTGAAATAAATCCAGAAATAATGCAATCACCGGGGCTTGAATCCTGATTGTCGTTCTAATCATCCAAGTACATGTTGGTTCGCAAGCTATGCGGTTGCTCTGTACAAACCAACGCACCCCTTTGTTCACAAACCGTTGCCTCGAACGACAAGGCTGGCATATTCTTACCTCGCCGGAATCCTTCTGCGCCAGTGTTCTCAAAGGTAGATATTTTCCTCACGGCGATTTCTGGCATGCTGAAGCACCTCGATCGGCCCCTTACACCTGGCGCAGTATATTATTTGGTCATGAGCTTTTGAAGCAGGGGGTACAATGGGCCACTGACAATGGATCGGCTGTTCGTATTAATGGTGATCACTGGATACCGTCCACGCCACCAGACTTACTTCAAACGGTGTCTCCGATATCGTCTACGGCTACAGTCAAGTGTCTTCTGGATGAGGACCGAGGTACCTGGTGCGAGGACACGGTTCGAGCGTTTTTCGATGAGAACATTGCCAATGAGATTATGGCCTCACACGAGATTTGGAGAATATTCTGTACGCTCAGCGTATAATTTGGCTCAGACTGCTCATTTCCAATGGGTTCACAGTGCTCCTGGACGTGGAATGGCATCGGATGGCGAGGCTGTTATGAAAAGTTGAGATCTATTTGGTCTATCAAGGCTCCAAACAAGATGAAGGTAGTCCTTTGGAGACTTGCTCACGATTGCCTCCCATCAGGTGTCCAACTCCAACGCCGCCATGTGCCGACGTCCAACCTATGTTGTTTTTCTGGGAAGACGGAAGGAATCGAGCACTCGCTGTTGTTCTGCTCTTTTGCTTATGAGATCTGGTCGCAAAGTGAAGCAATCCTTCGACATCAAGCTATGGCGGTCCAACTTCTCTTCGCCGAGGCAGTGGCTGTTTGATTTCCTCTCCCGCTCCTCAGATCAGTTGGCCACGGTCATGACTGTCACTATATGGCATATTTGGGAGGCACGGAATTCTATTCGAAACAATGAAGATGGGCCACATCCTGTCCGTACTGTTTTCAAGATAAAAGCTTATGTTGATTTGATTTTTCGGCATCTATACAAACCGGATCCTGTGCATAGGCGTGAGAGCATTGCCTCAAGTACCTTTTGGTCTCCGCCGCCGCCAAGTTCTGTATTATTCATGTGTGATGCTGCGATCTTCTCCGAACTGAGTAAGTTTGGTGCAGGTGTGGTTGCCCTCAACTCTGATGGGCAATATGTTATTGCATGTCGAGAAGCCACATATGCAAGTCCTGAACCTGAATTAGCCGAGGCCTGGGCCCTTCGGCAAGCGGTTTACCTTGCATGCGAGGAGGGATGCGATTCGGTGATCTTCGCCTCCGATTGCCTTTCCTTGGTGCCTAGGGTCAATTCCCATGTCCGTGGCCGTTCTCTTGTGGGTGATGTGGTCTCAGAGATCAAAGATGGCATGTCGAACATCCCTTCTTCTTGGCTCAAGTCTATTCGTCGACAGTCTAATATTTTAGCTCATAACTTAGCTAAGTCATGTTTGAACTGTAATGGTCTTTGTGTTTTCACTTCTACTCCGGAGTGTATCCGGGAGACTCTTTGTAATTATGTTGCTTGATTAATAAAGTGCCGACGTTTCTAAAAAAAACCGTTGCCTCGGTTGGAACTGTCGTGACCCGTCTCTTCAGAACATATATAAGTAGGTGTAATACTGTTTGCCTAGTACATTGATTGATTTCTGCCCAAAACAATTTATCCACATGATAGTTTCTACCCAGAGCGCGAAAAGCACTCGCGCTGCTGGTAAGATGCCTAGCCTCATTTATTTATTTCTCCGCTTCATTCGTGAGTACGCCGTCGTTGCCATTTCGCCGCCCATTGCCATCATGGTGTAGCGGGCATCGTCGGCTTCGTCGGGGCGTGCACTGTCGCCGTCATTTTGGACGTCGTGGCACTGGACAAGGACATCATGTCGTTGAACGCGGACCTCAACGTGGCCTCCACGCCCCTGGACATGGCCATCACTATTGGTGTCAAAACCGGCAGACCTCTGGTAGGGGGACCAAGCTGTGAGATCGGATCGATGGGTAACAAGAGACAAGGAACACACGATATTTACCCAGGTTTAGGCCCTCTCTATGGAGATAAAACCCTATGTCCCGCTCTTGTTGTATTATTGATGTAGCGAGTGCAGAGTTAATCTACCTCGAGATCATATTTTGTGATCTAAAACCCTAGGTGATGAGAATGGTACCGCATCTTGGGCGTTACACTATGATCCTGGAACGTGTGATTGAGTGAAAAACTCATGTGCATGTGTGGAATAATGAACGGTAAAATAAGATTCATAGTCTCGCCTCTAAGACTAGCTCAAGTGTTGTCGGTGATCATGCTTTTTGGATCTTATGATATCATTAAGTGTAATGATAATTCTAAAACAACATTGAGAGTATGAGTTAGAAGAATGATCGTTCAACCCTAACTTGTTTGTTATACTTTGAGATAATATCGTCAGAAGTCAATTGTATAACACGAAGTGTTAAAGTGTGTTTTAGTTCCTTAGACCATGAGAGTATAGTAGTCACTTCTTACCGTACGATGAATTTTGGGGTTGCTAAAATATCATTTGTAACATAGTGATCATAACAACAACTTACAGGTTCATCGGAAAGTTTGACAAGGGACTAGATAGTGTAAGGGAGGGATTTTCTCCTCTAACGATGGAGAGATATTCTTAGGTCCCTCTCGGTGTGATGGCATCCGTCATTGTCTGGCCAGACACATGTGACTATGTCACAGGGATGCCAGAACATGTCAATGAGAAAGAAGAACAAAACCGGTAACGAGGACAATGATATAGTGAGCATGTGTATGACTCAAGAGGATACCGATAAATCTCACCTCGGGTTTATTAAGTATCACGAAGAAAAGGGATTAGCACATGGTAACGAAAGGTTCACTCCAATGTCATTCGTGTACTCATAGGGATCGATATGGGTGTCGATGGTTCCGCTATCGGTCATTGAAAAAAGGGGTTTTGCCCATATGTTTGTTTTACCAAACCTACAGGGTCACACCATCGAGGCGAGGGACATGGTACGATACGCAACAATGCACCTAACTGAAGAAGCCCCAACTTGGTGGCGGATGCACCAGATGATCGATGAGAACCAGAAAGACCTTACCTGGAAGGAGGTCAAAGCAGTTTTGCTGAGATCCCGTCTTGTGACCCCGACACCACGGAAGCCGGGGGAATAAGCAAGGAAGTTTGATGTATGTGTTCTCTGTGAAGAAACCGGACACACCCGAAAGAAACACCAGAGCAGATGTCCTTGTTGTTAAGAGGACCATCCAGAGGGAGAGTGCCCGACGATGGAGGTCACATGTTTCCTGTGTGAAGGAATGAACCACGTCCCATTGGAAGGCAAAATGTACCCTGGCGTACTACTGGAGGTACAATGTCAGAAGAAGAACATGTAAGAAGCCTTGACGGCTGGAAATAAAAATGAAGGAGTCTGAATTGGAGGACAAGGTGCCAAAACAACCAGTTGGGTAGGAACTCGAGGAAGGAGAAATAGCTCCAACCCGTGAAGATCGAGTCCGGAGTAAAGGAAAAGGGCCAATGCAAGCCGTGGAAGAGGAAGAGCCACATTGCGATTGTGCTGTTTGTGGAGGATAAACGTCCTTGTTCAAGAGGTGCAAGAGGATGCAAAGAGATCTACAAGACTATGAGACCATAGAGCTTTACCCACAGGATATGAAAGAAATGCTCAAGAAGTGGGAAAAAAGCAGGAAGAAGAAGGCTAGACCTTGGAGAGACATGAGCCTTGTTGAGTATTTTAGCTACAAGGAGCGAGGACACTTTGCAAAGGATTTCCCAGAGAAGCGGAGTAACGACAACTAGAGGACATACCGGAGGAAGCCCCGTATCGTTCCGAGGATCCACCAAGAGACCAACACACGCAGACACCCACATGAAAGTGTTTGGAATAGGATCAGGAGTCAGCCAGACCTATGGAACCAATTGGACAGAGACAGGAATAGTCAGAACACCAGAGGAGGAAGAACCTTAACAGCCTGTTTGGTAACCAATTTGGTAGGGGAATGGGAGTTTGCATCAGGGAGTTTATGAAGGGATTAGTCATGGGAAGTAGATTTTTACTCCCATTCCCTTGTTTGTTTTATGAGGGGAATTAGAGTGGGATGAAACTCTGCCCACGAATTAACATGGTACCCCGTGGTAAGAAAACGGTGGGAGTTGGCTTCATCAACTCCCATTCCCCTTCCCACTTAAACTCCCATTCCCTCTAATCAATCAGTGGACTTTTAATCTCTGTACCCCTTAACTCCCATTCCCCATCTCTAATTCCCACGAACCAAACATGCTGTAAGTACCAGCAAGACCCTTATTAGGGAAAACAAGAATTATAGATGTACCCTGGTATTGCAAATAGTAGAAGTAGTAGTCGATGTAATGGAAGATCGACCAATTATTTATCAGCGCAATTATCAAGGAATGAAGTTATGTTGACCCCATATGCTTTTGCCAGCGCACAAACCAAGAAAGAGAGATTAAACTGGAATGCCTCAGTTAGCAGGAAAGGAAAAAAGGAAGACCAGCTAGGATGCCTCGATCAACATAAAAGCAAAATAAATTCCAAGATAGGAGATAATAAATGGACTTAACACAACCCAACCACCCAACGGCGAAGCAAGCCGGAGGGAAGGGAAGTTGGAATTGAGACCGGAAATGCCCATGTTCGAAATGGAAGGCACCAGGCCAAAGGAACCATAATGGAACGAAGTGAGAGACCCTGCTATGGATATCAAGGGACTACCAAGGGGTAGTTGATTTGCAAATTGCCTCATGCAGGTAGGGCATGATTTGAGAAACTAGGTACCCGGCGAGCAGGACTGAATGAGACAGTCAGTAAGGGACGATATATCAGTGTGGCAACACCAGAGCCCTTGTGGATATATCGGATGAGATAGGAATCAGTGATGTCAGTACCAGGACTAGCAACCCTTAACAGGAACAAAGAGATGGTGTAAGGATGATGACTGAGTTTGCTATGCCAGGAGCCAGAACCTCCGAGGAAGCGATAGCTAATAGGCAAAGCCTTAGGGACATTTTGCCACTGAGAGTTGCAAGGAATGTTCGACGTCGTCAATACAAGACCGAATGATATCAAAACACCGTATTGAAGCATAAAGCTAGGAACCCTCCAAGAACGCTTGCGAGGAAGACCGAGTGTTAGGATTGCGAAGATTCCAAACCCATGGTTGATAATGATTGGGTACGTCTTGAGTTGATCGCCATGACATCTACTCTTATTATTCCCCACACTGTGTGGAGCGAATCGTCTTGAGTGAGACACCTATAGTAGAGAGACAACACAAGTCGAAGACCTTATATGCACTAGTACGTGACCCCATAAAAGGGCAATCATTGCCAGACGTAGGACAACAGTGAGAAATAGCCGACCGAAAACCCGGGAAGGATCCATATATCTGAAGACCACTCCATGATATGGGATTTTGAGACCTCATGGGTGGAAAGGAGGAAAACACCAGGTTTACCCGGGAAAACCATTGGAATTTACCCACGAATCTAATATAGCGGGCATCATGAAACCTTTAACAAAAGAACCTCGTCAAGGAAAGAAGACACAGACCTGGAACACGATGAAATGCCATAGGACCCCGAGGAAGACTAGAAGGACATGATAGATGGAATAGACTTTAGACATTCAGGAAATCCGATAGATGAGTTGCCAGATAAAGGCAAGATAGATTGTATGAGCATAGTTAGACTGGTCGAACCATTGGAACCGAATGGAAGAAATGACAAAGAAACCGACCAGCCGGTAGATGATATCCTGATTATAGAATCTGAAGGATGGATCAGCCTTAACCAAGGAGTGAGAAAAGGCTACATGAAAGCCGATCCTTGAGCCCGAGCAGTTCCTAGCTGAGGTCTGCTAAGGTTCCTAGAAGACCAAGACCCCGTGCGCTAAGGCCGAGCTACGCTTCTAAAGGTCCCTCGATATGCAGAGGAGACTTTGTAAAGACAGTGAAAATTTTGTTTAATCAGTTCGGTGCTATCCGATGTGTTTATATATTTTCTCCTTTGCGACTGTTTAGATATCTGAAACTTGCCAGACATCAACTTCTTCCCCTTTGCAGATGCTATGCAGGGTGTTCCCTAATCACGCACAAACCGTTAGCCGGCATCTCGGGACTCTTAGTGGTTGCGTGTTTAGATGAATGAGGCAACCAGACTATAGTGGCTTTATCACTTTCACTTAGTCATAGGAGCTCCAGTTGGTGGGTGATGTCTACTACGCAACTTTATTCTGGTAGACTCGTGTTGGGCCTCCAAGCGCAGAGTTTTGTAGGATAGTAGCAATTTTCCCTCAAGTGGATGACTTAAGGTTTATCAATCCTTGGGAGGTGTAGGATGAAGATGGTCTCTCTCAAGATACCCTGCAACCAAATACAAGAAATCTCTTGTGTCCCCAACACACCCAATACAATGGCAAATTGTATAGGTGCACTAGTTCGGCGAAGAGATGGTGATACAAGTGCAATATGGATGGTAGATATAGGTTTTTGTAATATGAAAATATAAAAACAACAAGGTAACAAATAGTAAACAGCGAGCAAAACGTTGTATAAATGCTTGGAAACAAGGCCTAGGGTCCGTACTTTCGCTAGTGCAATCTCTCAAAAATGCTAATATAATTGGATCACATAACCATCTCTCAACGTGCAACGAAGAATCACGCCAAAGTTCTTATCTAGCGTAGAACATAAGAAGAAATTGTTTGTAGGGTACAAAACCACCTTAAACTTATCCTTTCCGATCGATCTATGCAAGATTTCGTACTAAAATAACACCAAGTTATCCTTTTCGATCAATCTATCTAGAGTTCGTACGAAAATAACACCATATGATATGCACCAACCGACTCTAATGTCACCTAGATACTCCAACCACTACTGGAATCAGGCACTTTGCCGTCTGCCATAGCAGACGGCAAAGGATAGGACCGCAGACGGCAAACTCCTTTGCCGTCCGCCAGCACACGGCCACATGTTCGGCACTGTAAACTCCGGTAAAGGGGTTCTTTGCCATCTGCCTATGCTCAACGGACGGCAAAGGAGTTTTGCCGTCAGCCGGCTGACGGCAAAAAGGGTGGATGGTGCATAACTGACGTTAGCCCCGTTAGGTGGTAACGGCATTCTTTGCCGTCCGCCCCCTGACGGCCACGTCACAACGTCCTTGTCGTCTGCCCCGGACGGCCAAGGCACAACGTCTTTGCCGTCTGCCCCGGACGGCCAAGGCACAAGATCTTTGCTTTCTGCCCCCGGACGGCCACGTCACAAGGTCTTTGCCGTCTGCCCCCGGACGGCAAAGACGCCAAATGGTCCCAGGCCTGGAGTTCCCTGGTTGCACAGGCGGCTGCCACGTGCCACCTTTGCCGTCGATGGCAGACGGCAAAGAGCCACTATTGCTTCTTTTTTCCCTGTTTTTGTTATATTCAAGAATTTTCACAAGCAAACAAATGATATGTATATATATATTTCACAGAAACAATATCCCTGCCATTTGGATATGATCAACCAAAAATTATACCAAATTAAAAGTATCAAATGTCACATTGTTCACCATATTACAATAGTTTCATCCATACATACATAGTCTCATCCATAGGTAGAAAGTTTCACATAAGTTCATCTATAAAAAATGAAAACAGAAATTAAACACTAGCACTACATCAAAGCAAGTTGTCATGAAGTGAATCAAATCTGCAAAATTGGAAATAATAAAGTTAGAATAAGAATACTAGAAGAAGTAGAAGAAGATCTAGAAGAAGAAGAAGAAGAAGAAGAAGCGTTTTTCTTCTCTCTCTCTTTCTCCTCTTGTATTTCTTCTTCTTATTGCTTATTTGTGTCATTTTAGAGCTAACCTAGGTAATTATCCCATTTTTGACCTAACTAAGCTTATTGTGTCATTTTGCAAGAAAATAAGCTAAGTATATGGCATTTATGAGGTTACCAAGTCTATTATGCCATTTTTGAGTTAACTAAGCTTATTATGTCATTGTGGAGGAAACAAAGCTAAGTAGAGGTCATTCTGGAACTAAGTGAGCGTATTATCCGCAGCAGTAACCTCTTCTTGTTCCGGCTCTTCTTGTTCCGGCTCAGGGGTGAAGTCGGATTCACAGCCGCTGTCTACTTCAATGTTCTGGGCTGAAGTAGAGCGGTTCTTGAAACGTTTTTTGGAAAGACGTGTTTCTTGGAAGAATTCTCCTTCATATGTGTCTGGGTTAATGTGAGGTTCATAATGAAAAATACAGGCCAACAACTGTATTAGGTTGCCGTTATACCAAACACATTGAACCCATCAGTGCTGATGGCGACTCGAGGATGCCTTGGATCTGCCGCTTTATCCTTATGTAATGCATTGAAGTGCTTCCAGGCAAAAGCGTCTGAAGTGTGTACCAACATCTGATTCCCATCTACATCTAGTTCGGTTCTTTTGCCCAATTTGTGCCATGTCATCTGTCTGGCCGTCTCTTTGACCATGAAAAGACGTTGAAGTCTTGGTACGATTGGCATATAGCGAAGAACATTAACGGGGATTTTGGTTTGATTCTTCTCACCCATACCGTTGTCTACCACAACATACCTGGAAGACTAGCAAATGGGACAATAGTTCAAGTCCTCATACTAAAGCCTAAATAAGGCACATCCATTCTCACAGGCATCTATCTTCTCATAGGGCATCTTAAGTACACGGAGGATTTTGTCCGACTGGTACAGGTTTGCAGGCAGTACATGGCCTTTGGGTAGAAAGCGTCCAAATATTGTCATCATCACGTCGTAGCATTCTCTTCCCAGGTTGAATTGAGCTTTCAGAGCCATTACTTGCGCGATGGCATCCAGCTGACAAAGCTCAGTGTTCTCGTGGAGAGGACGTTTTGAAGACTCCAACATTTCATAGAATGCCTTTGCAGATTCCTCCATCTCATCGTCTGAATCCCGAGCATCATCAAAGTCTTGCACCATGTCTTCGATCCCGGTACCATGCTCGTCGGTGCGACGATGAACCACCTCAGCTCTGGCACGTTGGGCAGACTCACCATGAAAAGTCCACACCGTATAATTAGGCGTAAAACCCCACTTCTGCAGGTGTTTACGCATTTCACCCTCTGTCTGCTTTTTAAAGTTGTCGCACCGGGGAGAGGGGCACCATGTTTTATCCTGACCATTTGCAAATGCGGCTCTCACAAACCCCTTGGTATTTGTTAACCATTCTTTGGTCATGTCTTCCTGACTAGTGTGACCGGTGTACATCCATGCACGATCACTCATCTTGCGTAGCTACTAGACACACAAGAAATATATATATATAATTCAGCATTTATATTCATCAGTTAATCAAGTTTGTCAGTTTTATTACGTCCATGCAACCTACACGCTAATAGGTAAAGATAGGTCCTAATCCCACCCGAGTATGTGTAGATTGGGTTCGTTTTCCCATGCTCTGCTCCGGATCCGACGCAGAATTTCGGCAGCACCTCCCCACTGTTCTCCTGATACACGTCTCGGCAATAAGCAGAGAGGATGTGTACCCGGAGAACAACAAGGAGGCACTGACGAAATTCCGTATCAGATCCAGAGCAGAGCATACGGGAAAACGAACCCAATCTACACATACTCGGGCTGTCCATGGATAACGTTGGACAATTCGAAAGGATGGTGGTTATAAATATGCAAAGACATGCATATTTAAAGATGTCGCCCTTTCGAACGGGAGACGCATACCGGTCACGCATACTGTTGAATTGAAGACACCTATAGCTAGCAAGTTTCATCTGCATGAAGACCGGAACAGAGCAAAATAGGGGGGGGGATGTCATTTGTGCTCACCCATGAACGCAGCAGGGGAGCTCGTCCAACGCACGGGGTAGGTCGTCGAACACCAGACCCTCGCAGCGACGAAACAACTGCACATTGAAATCCACCCGATCAACACAAATATGATGTTTTCCATAACAAAATCGGAAAATATATGACCTAACACATAATTACAAAACTATGACCCCGTCGGCCTCTGGAAGGACGAAGAGCACCTTTTCGGTCAACAGGAGGCCGAAGAGGTGTCGAGGGTCGGGGGTCGGGGGTAAGTGGCGTCGGGGGCGGCGTATTAACAGTTGCGCGGAGTGTCGTGCCGGGGTGTCGGGGTGTCGTGTCTGGGTGTCGGGGTGTCGTGTCGGTGCATCGTGTCGGGGTGTCAGGGCGTCATGTCGGGGTGTATGGGTGTCGTTTCTGGGTGTCGGGGTGTCGTGTCGGGGTGTCGGGGTTCTTGGCGGGGCGTCGTGTCGGGGTGTCGGGGCGTTGTGTCGGGGTGTCGTGTCGGGGTGTCATGACGGGGTGCGGGGCATCTTGTCGGGGTGTCGGGGTTTCGGGCATCGGGGTGTCGGGGTGTTGGGGCGTCGTGTTGGGGTGTCGGGGCGTTGTGTCGGGGTGTCGGGGTGTCGGGGCATCGTGTCGTGGTGTCGGGGCGTCGTGTCGGGCTGTTGGGGCGTCGTGTCAGGGTGTCGGGGCGTCGGGGTGTCGGGGTGATGACCCACAAGTATAGGGGATCTATCGTAGTCCTTTCGATAAGTAAGTGTCAAACCCAACGAGGAGTAGAAGGAAATGACAAGCGGTTTTCAGTAAGGTATTCTCTGCAAGCACTGAAATTATCGGTAACAGATAGTTTTGTGATAGAGTAATTTGTAACGGATAGCAAGTAACAAATGTAACAAAGGTGCAGCAAGGTGGCCCAATCCTTTTTATAGCAAAGGACAAGCCTGGACAAACTCTTATATAAAGCAAAGCGCTCCCGAGGACACATGGGAATTTCTGTCAAGCTAGTTTTCATCATGCTCATATGATTCGCGTTCGTTACTTTGATAATTTGATATGTGGGTGGAGCGGTGCTTGGGTGCTGTCCTTACTTGGACAAACCTCCCACTTATGATTAACCCCTCTCGCAAGCATCCTCAAATACGAAAGAAAAATTAAGATAAATCTAACCATAGCATGAAACATGTGGATCCAAATCAGCCCCTTACGAAGCAACGCATAAACTAGGGTTTTAAGCTTCTGTCACTCTAGAAAACCATCATCTACTTATTACTTCCCAATGCCTTCCTCTAGGCCCAAACAATGGTGAAGTGTCATGTAGTCGACGTTCACATAACACCACTAGAGGAGAGACAACATACATCTCATCAAAATATCGAACGAATACCAAATTCACATGATTACTTATAACAAGACTTATCCCATGTCCTCAGGAACAAACGTAACTACTCACAAAGCATATTCATGTTCATAATCAGAGGAGTATTAATTATCATTAAGGATCTGAACATATGATCTTCCACCAAGTAAGCCAACTAGCATCAACTACAAGGAGTAATCAACACTACTAGCAACCCACGGGTACCAATCTGAGGTTTTGAGGCAAAGATCGGATACAAGAGATGAACTAGGGTTTGAGAGGAGATGGTGCTGGTCAAGATGTTGATGGAGATTGACCCCCTCTCGATGAGAGGATCATTGGTGATGATGATGGCTTCGATTTCCCCCTCCGGGAGGGAAGTTTCCCTGGCAGAACAGCTCCGCCAGAGCCCTAGATTGGTTATGTCCAAGTTCCGCCTCGAGACGGCGGCACTTCGTCCAGAAAGCTCCCTTATGATTTTTTCCAGGTCAAAACCCTCCATATAGCAGAAGATGGGCACCGGAGGCCTGCCAGGTGGGCTACAAGTCACAGGGGCACGCCCCCTGGCTTGTGACTGCCTGGTGGGTCCCCTCTGGTATATTCTTCGCCCAATATTTTTTATATATTCCAAAATAATTCTCCGTAACTTTTCAGGACTTTTGGAGTTGTGTAGAATAGGTATCTCAGATTTGCTCCTTTTCCAGTCCAGAATTCCAGCTGCCGGCATTCTCCCTCTTCATGTAAACCTTGTAAAATAAGAGAGAAAAGGCATAAGTATTGTACCATAATGTGTAATAACAGCCCACAATGCAATAAATATCAATATAAAAGCATGATGCAAAATGGACGTATCAACTCCCCCAAGCTTAGACCTCGCTTGTCCTCAAGCGAAAGCCGAAATCGATAAATATGCCCACATGTTTAGAGATAGAGGTGTCGATAAAATAAAATACGGACATGAAGGCATCATGATCATCTTTAGAACAGCAACATATATTGACATATAATTTCTTATGCTGAAGTAACAATCCGTTCACAAGGTAAAGTATGAATCAAGAACTCTATTGGGAACCAACAAACTATGATCTCAGTCATTGAAGCAATTCCAATTTATCATAACGTAGGAATGAGTTAATATAAGAGCTTGTAAAGCAAATCCACATACTCAATCATCTTTTAGTCTTTCACAATTGCTAACACTCATGCGGTACCTATGAGGTCAAAGCTTCAATCGGACACAGAGAAAGATAGGGGCTTATAGTTTTGCCTCCCACCTATTTACCTCAAGGGTAATGTCAACAGAAATAACTCATGCTCACCTACATCCGAGTGGATATATTTGTCTAGATCATTCCCCAACACATGACACTTGCCAAGAGATAAAGGCGAAATAAAGGAAGTAATGAAGATCACCACGACTCTTGCATAAAGGTAAGTACTAGAAAGTAAAGGTAATAGATAGGCCCTTCGCAGAGGGAAGCAGAGGTTGTCATGCACTTTTATAGTTGGATGCAGAATCCCTTAATGCAAAAGAACGTCACTTTATATTGCCCCTTGTGATAGAGAACTTTATTATGCAGTCTGTCGCTTTTATTTCTTCCATATCACAAGTTCGTATAAAGTTTATTTTCCTCACACTAATAGATCATACATATTTAGAGAGCAATTTTTATTGCTTGCACCGATGACAACTTACTTGAAGGATCTTACTCAATCCATAGGTAGGTATGGTGGACTCTCATGGCAAAACTGGGTTAAGGGTGTTTGGATGCACAAGTAGTATCTCTACTTGGTGCGGAAGTTTTGGCTGATATGGGGTGGAAGCAAGCATCACATGTTGAAGGATCTATAACCATATAACTTCTATTCGGAAAGAAGCAAACATAACTCATTATGTTGTCTTCCTTGTCCAACATCAACTTCTTAGCATAAAATATTTTAATGAGTGCTCACAATCATAAAAGATGTCCAAGATAATATATTTATATGTGAACCTCTCTTTCTTTATTACTTCCTTTTAATTGCCCCAATGACCAATAGCTATGTTTGTCAACTCACAACAAATTTCAATCGACATACTTCTTATATGTGAAGTCATCACTCCCCATAAGATCATCATATATACTCTTTGCTTTTATTCTATACTTTTTTTTTTCTCAAGATCATAGCAAACAAGCAAAGCCCTCAACTCAAAACTACTCTTTATTATATAACTCTCGGACTTGCTTACATAAGGGGAGCATAAAGCAAAACTCAAAACTAGATCACCCTAAAAACTTTATTCTACTAGATCCAGATATAACCAAAAGGATGGAACTGAGAAAAACGATAAAGTAAAAGATGTGATGGTGATACGATACCGGGGCACCTCCCCCAAGCTTGGCACAAGCCAAGGGGAGTGCCCATACCCATGTGTTTAGTTGTCTTGCTTCGAAGGTGGTGATGTTGGAGTTGTTGATGAGGTTGGAAGCTTGTCTTCCGTCTTCCAAGGCATAGGCTCACCATCGTAAAAAGATGAACGAGTCTCCGGGATCCTCAAATATGCAGCCAAACTCATTCTCTTAAATATGTATTCATACTCACAGTTTTGGTTTTGCAGGTCATAGATCTGGGCTTGGAGATGCTCGATTTTCTCGCAAAGCTTGAAGATGTGCTCCCCGATGTCCTTGGCGTCCAGCTTGTGCGTATGGGTAAACTCCGCGATCATCATGTGATTGGCATTGAGTCCTTGTTCCACCATCCCTTGGCACTTGAAGACTTGTTACTCCATTGCTTCGAGCCTTGTCTCCACTCTTCCGGTCTTCTTTGGCCCCTCAACATCACGGATGTGCAGCACCCCCTCACGCATCTCAATGGTTTGAGGGTGTCGCAGCACCTCCGCAAGGTAGGAGTTGATGACCTTCTCGAAGAACTTGTCCTCCGGAGCACTTGGGGACGTCATGTTAACCTAAATCTGTTGCAGAAACAGCTCAAAACGAAAACAGGAAGTATTGTCGTGATACGAAGGTCAAAACCTTCGGGAGATTATATAATGAATTTTTACCGACCCGAAGGAGTATACCACAAGAAAACGGAGTCTGGAGGGTACACGAGGTGGCCACAAGCCACAGGGGCGCGCCCAGGGGGGTAGGGCGCGCCCCCCTGGCTTGTCGCCTCCTCGTGCACTCTTCGGACTACTTTAAATTTTCCTAATTTTTTAAATATTCCAAAACGGAGAAAAATTGCTGTTTAAAGAGTTTTGGAGTCGGTTTACTTACCGTACCACATACCTATTCCTTTTCGGAGTCTGAAACGTTCTGGTAAGTCTCCCTAATGTACTCCTCCGGAGTTATGGTATTGATAATATTGGTTTCAACATTTATGGGAGTACCTGAGATATAGTGTTTGATTCTTTGCCCGTTTACCACCTTAGGATTTGTGCCTTCAGCGTTGTTGATCTTGATGGCACCGGAACGATATACTTCCTCAATAATATAAGGACCTTCCCATTTAGAGAGAAATTTTCCTGCAAAAAATCTTAAACGAGAGTTGTATAGCAAGACATAATCGCCTACATTGAATTCACGCTTTTGTATCCTTTTATCATGCCATCTCTTAACCTTTTCTTTAAACAACTTGGCATTCTCATAGGCCTGGGTTCTCCATTCATCAAGTGAGCTTATGTCAAATAACCTCTTCTCACCAGCAAGTTTGAAATCATAGTTGAGCTCTTTAATTGCCCAATAAGCTTTATGTTCTAGTTCAAGAGGTAAGTGACATGCTTTACCATAAACCATTTTATACGGAGACATACCCATAGGGTTTTTATAAGCAGTTCTATAAGCCCATAATGCATCATCAAGTTTTTTAGACCAATTCTTTCTGGATCTATTAACAGTCTTTTGCAAGATCAATTTAATTTCCCTATTGCTCAATTCTACTTGACCACTAGACTGAGGATGATAAGGAGATGCAATTCTATGATTAACATCATACTTAGCAAGCAATTTACGGAAAGCACCATGAATAAAGTGTGAACCACCATCAGTCATTAAATATCTAGGGACCCCAAATCTAGGGAAAATAACTTCTTTAAGCATTTTAATAGAAGTGTTATGATCAGCGCTACTAGTTGGAATAGCTTCTACCCACTTAGTAACATAATCAACAGCAACTAGAATATGAGTATACCCGTTAGATTGTGGAAAAGGCCCCATAAAATCAAAACCCCAAACATCAAATGGTTCAATAACAAGAGAGTAATTCATAGGCATTTCCTGACGTCTACTAATATTACCAATTCTTTGACATTCATCACAAGACAAGACAAACTTACGAGCATCCTTGAAGAGAGTAGGCCAATAAAAACCAGATTGTAATACCTTGTGTGCAGTTCTATCTCTAGCGTGGTGTCCCCCATTGATGGTGTCCTGAACTAGGTGGTACTCACCACGTCGTCTCCCGACCAGTGGGTCAGGCCGAGGACCCCCAGGGCGATTCACTAATGGGCCACTTTGGGCAGCCCATGACGCATACAAGGGAGATTCCACAAGACTTGACGCACAAGACAAGGACTCCTCTAAACCCTAGGCCTCTGGTATTATATAAACCGAGGCCAGACTAGTCAATAGATATATATCATATTCATTACTACAATCTCGTGGTAGATACCTGTACTATGTACTATCCCCATATCAATACAATCAAAAGCAGGACGTAGGGTATTATCTCCTTAAGAGAGCCCGAACCTGGGTAAAATCCTGTGTCCATGTTACCATCGCTCCAAGACGCCTAGCTTAGGACCCCTACTACGAGATATGCCGGATTTGACACCGACATTGGTGCTTTTATTGAGAGCCTGTTGGGTAGTCGCCACGGTGCGATGGGAATTCAGATCGGCCTCATCGCGATCTACGCGTCGGAACCGAGCTACATCGTCAACGTCGGCATCTTCGTCGCCGGCTTGACTGGTCATAGCCGAGGACTGCGCTCCATGTCGGATCATATAGATCGGACGGGTGTCTTAATCAACATCAACTCCATTCTCAACCAAGATCATGGAAGAATCCTCCATGGTGCTCGGGGGCTCAACGTCAACATTGCCCTCGCGCGATCATGCAGTTTTTCTGGACAGCGGATTCGTGTTCGTCGTCCCCGCCTCCTCGACTGTCGTTTTGACGATTACTTCAGTGGAATTGTGCGCAATTGAGTCTATAACAACCCTGTAAAATTTCGTCGCGTTCTGGTGGAGGAATCTCCGACGATCTACAATATACCGGAGCCCTGTCAAATCTAGACGTGAATCTAGACGACTTTAGGGCGAGGAGTCCAGCGCCCAGCTCGTTCATCCTTTGGAAGATCCAACTGTTGATCCTCTGCGGAATTCCTATATCGACAACCCCTCAAAATTTCAGCTCGATCCGACCGTTCAAACTCCGGGAACGGCCCGATGAGTGCGTCAATTTTCGGATCTGTTTCCTGCGTGAAAACGAATCCGACCCGAATTCATCTTTCTTCATGAACGGGATATTGGGCATCCTTTTTGAAGGAATATTTTTTTAGGGTATTGTGTTGTTCTCAAACACGTACCCACAAATTTTAAGTCTTTTTTGAGGCAATTTTCACCATCGTGCCGATGTCAAACCGGCTCGACAACATTGCTCCACGGCTGCCGACCTGCGCTAGATCGTCGCTTTGTCGAGTCGAGGTCAACCTCTTCAGATTCATCACCTCGGCAACCAAGGTTCGGAACCCCGACCAAGAGTTCGGCATCGTCGCCCCATGGATTGCACGGGGCTGGCACACCGGAATCGCCATGCGGTCACTTCATCAAGCTGGCATCGACCGCGTCACAAATTTTGACCTGCGTTAGCACCGACGTGCCGCCTTTTCTTCAGGCCAATAACCACCATGCCGATCTGCTTTAACACGTCGGCTGACATGGAGGCTCCAGCATCTCTCCGCCGATCTGCTCCAACACCCCGGCTAGACCGGGGGCTTCTCCATCTCTTCATCAAGCTGCTCTAGGGACTTCGGCATCACCAACCGACCACTTTCGTCTCCTCGGCTGGACCTGGGGCTTCGCATCATCACATCGACCGTGTTGCATCACCACTTCATCAAGCCGAGCTCTCCGCCCGGGCACCTCGGGACTGTCTTGTGGGCTAGGACGACAACCCGCCGCAAGCTCGGACCAAGTCATCAACACCGAGCACATTAATCAGCTAAGTCGCTTTCATGCTCAACTTTTTTTTAATTTTTGTTCAGTTCGACCAAGCATTATATTTATGTTAAATAAAGTTTGTTTGTAAAAAACACTTCCTTTTCCTATGATAACCGGTGGCTTCGTCATCACGCTGCCGAACTACTCTGTCTCCTCGGCTGGACCGGGGGCTTCGCCTCGTCGCAGCAACTGTGTTGCATCGCCACTTCTCAACCGGAGCTCTTCGCTCGATTACCTCAGGCTTGGGGGCTGGGACCTCAGGCTGGCCGAGGACTACGTCTCTATCCCACCACAGCCCCGGACTGCACCGAGCACATTAACAAGCTAAGTCGTTTTCGTGCTCAGCTCTCTTTGAAATTTTATTTTTTGTTCGGTTCAACCAAACATTATATTTTTTAAACAACAAAAATTGTTTGATAAAAACTTTGTTTGTTAAAAATTTCTTTACCCGATTTAACCGGGGGCTCTTTAATTTGTATGAGCTGTTTTATAATAAATGTATTTTCTTCTTGGTCGTTGCAAAGTCTTTTTCTACTACTCCTTTTTCCGACACTAGTGTGTGGTCAATAGCCGAATAGCCTAGTTTCTTTCTAAAACCGCTCGAGTTTAGTTCGCTCAACAGGTCTCGGAGAAACACTCCGCCTTCGGGATATGGAGGTTGAAGCCAAAGGCTAGCCCGCTTGGAGCCCGGAGATCGGATGTATCATGTTAAAGCACGACCAAAGCACGTACTAATTTTAAGACCAGTTTCGGATTGGCACAATTTTCTTTTATCTAAACATAAAGTTTTTTGCATAAATTTTTGTTTTTTCCGAGCATAACTCTCGCAGTACACTTTTAAAGCATCGGCAATATCAACGGGGGGCTGCGACTAGAGCCGAACCCACCAAAAGCCAAGGCACTCCGAGGAGTCCTCGGCAAAACGTTCTCGGATATTGCTTTATAGGCACCAGTTTCGAATTGTGTCTTTGGTCAATAGTTGGGTTGCCCGGCTCCTGTGCTTGCCTCCCATGTTCCGCTTTGTTTAGCTAGGAGTGCAAAGGGAGAACCACTGCGATTGTACTTCCGGTTTAACTGGTCAAGTACCTCAGTGGAGAAAGCCGAAAACTAACTGTCACAATGAGCATAAACTGGTCGGCGATCCGATGACCGTATTAAACAACGGGCCTTTCATAAAATTGGCCGGAGTGTTAACGGCTTGACCTCGGCTGACGCCGAACACTAACCGGGGGCTAGTAACTGGCCCCCCAAACTTTAAGCTCCCATGACCAGGTGAAAATTATAAAGCCTAGATATCTAATTGCCTTGTTTCTGCTATACAACCGCCTCCGGGCACCGAGACGTCGGCTAAGGGTTGTCTTGTTACTGCGGAAGCACCCTGCGTAGCATCTACAAAGGGGTAGAAGCCGAGGATGGGCCACTTTCAGATGATAAACGGTCACAAAGGAGTCAAAATGGCATATAGCATAAAAGCATTTGTATTCAATATACGAGTGCTGCCTTCCGTAATCATCGTTATAAAGCCATAAATATGCATCAATTTGACTTAAGATTTTGGCCAAGCTGGGTTGCCTGGCTTCTGTGCTTATCCCCTACGTTCCCGATTGTTCGGCTAGGGGGTAAAGGGAGCACCTCTGCGATTGTTACTTCCGGGTCATCCGTTTTAGTACCTCAGACTGGGTGAAGTCGAAAGCTAGCCATCTTAAGAATATAATTGGTCGGCAACGACGGAAGTGAAAATTTAGGTTTACTAAGGACCACAGAGTTCGGAAACTTTCCCCGAACTAAATCCTCAATATTTTCCTCCCACATTGATCGGAGTTGAGGTTTCACGATCATGGTCAACATGATAGCCTGGGAAAACGAACTTATAAGGGAACTATTTTTCCCAGAAGATGTTTCTTACGTTAAATAGTAATATAACATATCTCTCCGCGTACCTTTGTTTATAAAACCATATGGCCGGATTGCCTTGTTTGCCGTAAATCTTTGCCCTTATAAAGGCTTTATAAAGTAGGACAAACACTCCTCTGCTACTAGCCAAGGAGATTGAAGCCGATGGTCGGTCAACAAAGTCTTGTACAATGCGGATCTGAGCAATTATGATGTAAAGTACTTGGATACGTAGAATCATTACACATAATTGTGTCAAACATAACAAAGTTTATGTCAAACAAATATAGATCCTTAATTCGACCACCCGTGCCCAAATTAAGGCTCGGGGGCTACTGCATTGCATATTCAATACAGTAAATTCAAAGTGCAATACGGTTTCTAAGGAGATTCGATCCTTAGGTTGGTCGGCCGCACCCAACCCGAGTCTCGGAAACTACTGCGTACCGCGTTTACATCCCTAACGAATGCCGCCGAGCAAGAACTTGATCCTCAGGCCGATTTTGCAAATCGACCTAAGTCTCCGAGGCTACTGGGATTAGTGGTTTTATTTTGATTATTATTTTTCCTTCAGGGGCATCTCATGTTTAAACCGACACGCACCTTGAGGGCTACTGGCTATATATCTCGGTAGAGAATAAATTGCACCAATCGAAAATATCCACAAAAAATCAGCCCGCGGTCGGGGTGTTGCACCACCATGGAAGCAGTCCGGCATAAAGCTCGGGCGCAAGTGGCTGGCTCCATAGAGGGCATTTCCGACATTAAGCTCGGCTGAATTCGTTCAATCTTTTAAAGACCGAGGTAGTTTATGACACCTCGAACGCTGATCATCGTTGGAGCTCGGACGCAGTCCGGCGTTGGAGCTCGGAAGCAGTCCGGCATAAAGCTCAAGATCGGAGACGCCTCAGAAGCAGTCTGGCATAAAAGCTCGGATGTGAATTGCTGGCTCCATAAAGTCTATTCCGGCATTTAAGCTCGGATGAAGTCCTTCAAATTTTCATAGACCGAGGTAATTTATGACACCTCGGATGCCGACCAGCGTTGGAGCTCGGACACAATCTGGCGTTGGAGCTCGGACGCAGCCCGTCATTGACGCTCAGATGCCGATCAGCGTTGGAGCTCGGCTGCAAAAAGATACCTCAGATGCAGTTCGGTGTTGGAGCTCGGATGCAAGAGGACACCGCCACACGGGAAACACTTCGACCCCGAAGTATGGCGTAAACATTACAAGGCATTGATAAAGGCCGAGCACTTAAAGGGGCTCCTCGGTTGCCCGACGTGTGAACTCTTAAGATTCAGCTCGGCGATCCTCAAGATCGAAGATGGGAAGATTTGTTGAACCAGTTTCCAAGGCCGACGACCAAAGACAAAGAACTATTCGGAATAACCAAGGAGCGTCCCCAACTTGAAGACCGGTTCAGGGGGATACTGATGGTGTCCTGGACTAGGGGGTACTCACCATGTCGTCTCCCGACCAGTGGGTCGGGCCGAGGACCCCCAGGGCGATTCACTAATGGGCCACTTCGGGCAGCCCATGACGCATACAAGGGAGATTCCACAAGACTTGGCGCACAAGACAAGGACTCCTCTAAACCCTAGGCCTCTGGTATTATATAAACCGAGGCCAGGCTAGTCAATAGATATATATCATATTCATTACTACAATCTCGTGGTAGATACCTGTACTATGTACTATCCCCATATCAATACAATCAAAAGCAGGACGTAGGGTATTATCTTCTTAAGAGAGCCCGAACCTGGGTAAAATCCTGTGTCCATGTTACCATCGCTCCAAGACGCCTAGCTTAGGACCCCTACTACGAGATATGCCGGATTTGACACCGACACCCATAGGCCTCGGAGTGACACTTGCGTAGGATCTGTTCCTGTTCATGCTCAGGTACACAACGTCTAATAACACCATCTACTCCTTCTTTATAAAGGTGTGGATCATCCCAAAAGTAATGTCTTAAATCATAGAAGAACTTTTTCTTTTGTTGGTATGTGAAACTAGGAGGTATAAATTTAGCAACAATGTGATTAGCATAGTCAGCATACCATGGAGCATTACGCGAAGCATTTATGACAGCTAATTGTTCGTCAGGAAAGCTATCATCAATAGGTAGTAGGTCATCAAGAACATTTTCTAACCTAGACAAGTTGTCTGTTATGGGGTTATCAGCACCCTTTCTATCAATAATATGCAAATCAAATTCTTGTAGCAGAAGGACCCATCTAATAAGTCTAGGTTTAGCATCTTTCTTTTCCATAAGATATTTAATAGCGGCATGATCGGTGTGAACAGTTACTTTGGAATCAACAATATAAGGTCTAAACTTATCACAAGCAAACACAACCGCTAAAAATTCCTTTTCAGTGGTAGCATAGTTTCTTTGAGCACTGTCTAGAGTTTTACTAGCGTAATGGATAACATTTAATTTCTTATCAACTCTTTGTCCTAGAACAACACCAACATCATAATCCCTAGCATCACACATAATTTCAAAGGGTAGGTTCCAATCAAGTGGTTGAACAATAGGTGCGGAAATCAAGGCATTCTTAAGAATTTCAAATGCTTCTACACAATCATCATAAAAAACGAATGGAACATATTTTTGCAAAAGATTAGTGAGAGGCCTAGAAATCTTAGAGAAGTCTTTAATAAACCTCCTATAGAAACCAGCATGACCAAGGAAACATCTTATACCTCTTATGTCCGTGGGACACGACATTTTTTCAATAGCATCGACTTTAGCTTTATCAACTTCAATACCTCTTTCGGAGATTTTGTGGCCCAAGACAATACCTTCATTAACCATAAAGTGGCACTTTTCCCAATTCAAGACAAGATTAGTTTCTTCACATCTCTGCAAAACTAGATCAAGGTTGCTCAAGCAATCATCAAAAGAAGTTCCGTAAACGGAAAAATCATCCATGAAAACCTCAACAATCTTTTCACAAAAGTCAGAGAATATATCCATCATACATCTTTGAAAGTTAGCAGGTGCATTGCATAAACCGAAAGGCATACGTCTATAAGCAAAGGTACCAAAAGGGCAAGTAAAAGTGGTCTTTTCTTGATCCTCTTTTGATGCAGGTATTTGAGAGAAACCAGAATAACCATCTAGAAATCAAAAATGTGTGTGTTTGGATAGTCTTTCTAGCATTTGATCAATAAAAGCTAGAGGGTAATGACCTTTCCTAGTAGCTTTATTTAATTTCCTAAAATCAATTACCATTCTATACCCCGTAACAATTCTTTGCGGGATCAATTCATTTTTATCATTCACTTAGGTACTGTCAAGAAAAGATTCATAATTGTTCTCACATAATACCTACTGTATTCTATCATTCCCATAATTTATACCACTAAATATAAGCTATGGAAACACTAAAATAAGCAAACTATGCATGCAAAACAGAATCTATCAAAAACAGAATAGTCTGTGAAGATCTATAGTATACCCATACTTCACTATTTCTAAAAATTCTGAAAAATTAGTGCAACCTGTAAATTTTTTATATAAACACTGTGTAAAAATTTCAGACCATTATGAAGCTCCAGTAAAGAATGAAAATTCCTTTACTGGATTCAAAATTTTCTGTTTTGGTTCAGCATCAATTCTACTCATCTTGTGAGTCATCCCAAAGGCTTTACTTTGCACTTTATTGCAATAAAAGACACAAAAAATGATTAATAAAGTAAATTAATCATGTGAACACACAAAAACAGAAAGGAAAAGTGTTGGCTTGTCTCCCAACAAGTGCTTTTCTTTAATGCCTTTTAGCTAGGCATGATGATTTCAATGATGCTCATATAAGAATAGTAGTTGAAACATGCAAAAGAGCATCATGAATCACATGGCGAGCACATTTAAGTCTAACCCACTTCCTATGCATAGGGATTTTGTGAGCAAATAATTTATGGGAGCAATAATCAACTAGCATAGGAAGGCAAAACAAGCATGACTTTGAAACTTTCAATGCATAGAGAGGAAACTTGATATTATTGCAATTCGTACAAGCATATGTTCCTCCCTCATAATAATTTTCAGTAGAATCATGAAGGAATTCCACAATATAACTATCACATAAAAGCATTCTTTTCATGATGCACAAGCATTGAATTTTTATTACTACCCACACAAGCAAAATTCTTCTCATTCAAAGTAGTGGGAGCAAACTCAACAAAATAACTATCATGAGATATTTGAGTGGCATAATCCAATTGAAAACTAAAATCTTGATGAAAAGTTTCATGGTTATCATTATTCTTTATATCCTACACGTCATCACAATAATCATCATATATAGGAGGCGTGCCATCATCATAATAAATTTGCTCATCAAAACTTGGGGGACAAAAAATATCATCTTCATCAAACATAGCATCCCCAAGCTTGTGGCTTTGCATATCATTAGCATCATGGATATTCAGAGAATTCATACTAGCAACATTGCAATCATGCTCATCATTCAAGGAATTCTCATTAAGTATTTTCATAAATTCTTCCTCTACCAATTGAGCACAATTTTCCGAACCATCATTTTCACGAAAGACATTAAAAAGATGAAACAATTGAGGCAACCTAAACTCCATTTTTTTGTAATTTTGTTTTATAAACCAAACTAGTGAAAAAAAAGAAACTAAAATATTCAATTACAAGATCTAAAGATATACTTTCAAGCACTCACCTCCCTGGCAACGGCGCCAGAAAAGAGCTTGATGTCTACTACGCAACTTTATTCTTGTAGAATCGTCTTGGGCCTCCAAGCGTAGAGTTTTGTATGACAGTAGCAATTTTCCGTCAAGTTGATGACCTAAGGTTTATCAATCCGTGGGAGGTGTAGGATGAAGATGGTCTCTCTCAAGCTACCCTGCAATCAAATACAAGAAATCTCTTGTGTCCCCAACACACCCAATACAATGGCAAATTGTACAGGTGCACTAGTTCGGCGAAGAGATGGTGATACAAGTGCAATATGGATGGTAGATATAGGTTTTTGTAATCTGAAAATATAAAAAAAGCAAGGTAACAAATAGTAAACATCGATTAAAACGTTGTATAAATGCTTGGAAACAAGGCCTAGTGTCCGTACTTTCGCTAGTGCAATCTCTCAACAATGCTAATATAATTGGATCACATAACCATCCTCAACGTGCAACGAAAAATCACTCAAAAGTAATTATCTAGCAGAGAACATAAGAAGAAATTGTTTGTAGGGTACGAAACCACCTTAAAGTTATCCTTTCTGATCGATCTATGCAAGAGTTCATATTAAAATAACACCAAGTTATCCTTTCCGATCAATCTATCTAGAGTTATTACTAAAATAACACCATATGATACGCATCAACCAACTCTAATGTCACCTAGATACTCCAATGTCACCACAAGTATCAGTGAGTTAATTATACGATACGCATCAAACAATTTCAGATTCATAATACTCAATCCAACACAAAGAACCTCAAAGAGTGCCCCAAGATTTCTACAGGAGAAAGTAGGACGAAAACGTGCATCAACCCCTATGCATAGATTACCCCAATGTCACCTCGGGAATCCGCAAGTTGAGTGCCAAGCCATTGATCAAGTGCTCTCAAATCAATAAAAGTATTCAATCCGGTAATGAAATCTCAAAGGGAAAATTCAATTCATCAAGATCCTGACATCTCAAGAACACGAGAGAGAGAGATTGAACACATAGCTACTGGTACATACCCTCAGCCCCGAGGGTGGACTACTCCTTCCCTGTCATGGCCTCCGCCGGGATGATGAAGATGGCCACCGGAGATGATTTCCCCTCTCCAGCAGGGTACTGTTTTCTCTCCAGATTGGTTTTTCGTCGATACAGAGGCTTTGTAGTGGCAGGACTTCTCATCTAGGGTTATTTCTGGTGGTTTCTATATATATATAGGAATTTTGGGCGTCGGTTTCACGCGAAGATGGGCCACGAGTGGAGCACAACCCACCAGCAGAAGCCCGGGGGGTCTAGCATGCTGTGGTGGGTTGTGCCCACCTCGTGGCTCTTCTGGCCCTCCCACGAAGCTTCTAGTGCCTCTTTTGTTCCAAAAAAATCGTCAAAAAGTTTCGTTGCATTTGGAGAACTTTGATTTCTACACAAAAAAACAACACCATGGTAGTTCTGCTAAAAACGGCGTTAGTCCGGGTTAGTTCTAAATAAATCATGCAAAGTGCATTAAAACCATATAAAAGTATTGTAAACATAGGTGAATATGGCATGAATACTTCATAAATTATCGATACGTTGGAGACGTATCAGTGGGGTAGTTGATCTAGACCCTGGTGTAATTGTGATCAAACCAGCCGAGGTACACCTATCTTCACACCTTGGTTCTTATAGAAAGAACCCTTCGTTTAGTACGGCACAACCACTAACGGCGGGTAGTTTGATACTGTCTTCGGATCGGTTGACCTGTTTACACTTATCATGGTAGTCGATTTTCGGCTTTCTCTACTGAGGCGCTTGACCATCTAGGCTGAAAGCATAATCGTAGTGGTTCTCCCTTTACACTCCTAGCCGAACAAAACAGAACGTAGGAGGCAGGGTAACCCAATCATTGACCAAAATCACTATTTGAAACAAATGCATGTAACGCAATATCCAAGACATCGAACTGATATCAGAATTGTACATGGGTTCATCTATATATTTGAGACCCTGTTAAAAGACAGACTCAACTGCATGTGGGAATATACCACCTCAGGGCACTTATGAAAAAACAACACATAATATTTGTGCGAGGACCAAAAAAAGGTCTATTTTTTATTCATATGACGGAGCCATACCCGCCGAGCTATAGCAGGATACAGAGAGTATGTTTGAGAAAGATAAAAAGGGAGAATGATACAAGGTTTAAAATAAATGGGCGTCGTGGCCCGTTGCTTCCTTGCAGCACATCTGCGCCTCCGTGCTATTGACCATCTCATCCTTGTCCAATACAAGGTTGATGTATGCGACCGACTCCCTGCTATGCTTGACGTATTCGAAAGGTGGGGCCTCTGACGAGGTTGAAGATGTGACTTGGCAGTTTGACTCTGCCGAGATGCTCCTTCTGGTGGGCCTTTACAGTGCTGAAGAGTTCACTAGGCTTCAAGTGTGCTCATATCATCCGAGATTGCACACCTTATGTGGTAAATTTATGCTCCCCAATTCCCCAAGGAATTTTAGGTGTGAAGTTGTTTACTCAAGGTACGTAGTCTTCTACCAGATGGTAGGGGCAGGGGAGCACGTATTACTATTTAGGCATGACACGGGTGTGGCCAACGACCAAGGTGACAGTGCAGACACGCTTTGAAGAGATCCGAAGGACATGCCGGGCTTCTTGTGTGGCTGCTTCTTGGGCCGCTTGAGGATCTGTGGCGTAAGCCGCTGTCTGCTCCTCTATATGGAGGGAGCGCTCCGTGTTGCCGTTCATGGTGGTGACCCCGTTGGGCCCCGACATCTTCAGCTTGAGGTAAGCATAGTGTGGCACCGTGTTAAAGCGGGCGTATGCAGTACGACCAAGCAACGTGTGATAGCCGCTGCAGAAAGGGACTATATCAAAGATTAAGTCCTCATAGCGGAAGTTGTCGGGGGAGCCGAAAACAACCTATAGCGTTATAGTTCCCGTGCATGGGGCCTCCACACCGGGTATTACTCCCATGAACGTGGTTTTTCTGAGTTTGATTCGTGATGAATCGATACGCATCATCTTCCTCGCCGTGTACACATATATAAGGTTCAGACTGCTTCCGCTGTCCATAAGGACGCGGGTTAGGTGAAACCCATCAACAATGGGGTCCAGAACCTGGCGGCTAACCCGCCATGATGGATACTTGTCAGATGGTCTTGTTTATCGAAGGTGATCGGGCAGACATCCAGCTGGTGCGCCTCGGGGATACAGGCTCTAAAGCTTAGACGTCCTGAAGTGCCCGTTTCTGCTCCTTCTTAGGAATGTGTGTGACATTGATCATGTTCACATCCTTGACATCTGTGGGAAATTTTTTTTGGCCGCCATTGTTCGACCACCGAGGTTCATCCTCATCGTCGTCGCTCCAGGACTGGCCCTTACCTGATTCTTCGGCTAGTGTCTTCTCGGTGCTTGAACACCCATCAGTTTCAATTGGTGTGGTTGGCAGGCTTATCTGGGGTGCCATGGATCTGGCAAGGCTTGTCCAGTATTTTGTCTCGAGTGCTTGGGTCATCCTTGTTTCCTTTAAAGGGTCTCCTCATGGGTCCACCCGTGAGCTATTGAACCCTGCATTGACTGCTGGGTCCTCGGCGTCGTTGCTGATGTTCTTGTTTCGGTGCTTGTGTTTATTGCACTTGGGCTTGCCATTCCCGTCTCGGGTATCCGAGGTGCCAGGTTCGCTCCTGTGAGAGCTGCGGGCTAGCCATTTATCCTCTCCTGCGCAAAAGCGGGTCATCAAGAAGTGAGGGCTAGCCATGGTCTTCGGCTAATCTTGCCGGAGCTGCCGGGCTAGCCATTTATCCCAGATGCTATGCTTGAATGCCGCGATGGCCTTGGAATCAGGGCAGTCAACTGTGTGGTTCTTCTTGGTTAAGAACCGGTTCCAGAATTTCCGATCTGACTCGCCCTATGATACGGGCAAACCCGTAGGTGTCGATCTTTCACGAATTGAAGGGGGGTTCCACGAAGAACACGAAGAACACAGAGAAATCACAAGAGCAAACACGCAAGAACAAGTCCAATCACACATCCACTAAACTCACATACACACAAGATCCACAAAGGTACAAGACCAACAAAGGGAAAGAAGGATACATGGTAGAGTTCATCCCAAATCCCATGGGGAGATGGGGCCTTGAAATCCGGGAGAATCTTCCCTACACGAGGGGCCTTGACATCCACTTGGATCTTCTCACACAGAAGACATCTCCATGGTAGGAGGTAAGTGGAAGGAGCAAAGCTCAACTAATCTATCAGCTGAACCATTGCTAACCCTAAAACTGAGGTGGGAAACGATTATTTATAGTCTAGGGTGAGATAAGGAACACGGGCCTCGGGCCCGAGTGGTTGCATGCACGCATGCCGGAAGTTTTGGGTTGGACCGGATGTTCCGGGTGGGTTCTGGTCGGGGTTCCAGGCTAGGCCGGAAGTCTGCACGCCTGGGGTCGCCTGGGGTCAAGGAGGCCGGAAGTTCCGGGCAGGCCATAATGTCTGGGGTCTGGAGGTTCCGGGCAAGAGGCCGGAAGTTCCGGGCCTTCCAGAGACTTGTCCTCGCTTCTTCTTCGTTCTCTTCCAAGCTTCCCTTGCAGATGGTGTGGTCGTACTCTTGAGCTTGGACTCCTCCTCGATGAATGTGTAGCTCCTCTCACATCTATGCACGCACATGAGAGAGGGGTCAAGTAGTATACCATCCTCGAAGGGCACAAGTTGGCTCATGTAAAGGAGAAGATTCACCTTTGTATGTATGAAGTAGATGTCGCACGTGTCACTTGGCAAAGGGACTCTTGCCATGGTGATGTCCATAGGATGCTCCACATCACCCCCTCCCCCTTGGGAAAGATCCGTCCTTGGATCAAAAACCGCGTCACCATGGAAATGGTAGAAGTAGACAAGCCTGTAGTTGGACGGAGTGGAAGTCATGGTGCGATCAAAGTACTCCAAGATGTGTCCGAGATGGTGTACATGCAAAATGAGCAAACACAAAGCACACTTGGAAATACATTGGTTAGCACACACAAGGTGTCCATCAATTAAGCACGAGTTCGTATGACAAGAATATTTGTGACAAGTATCATGAAGCTTCATAGAATGATAGAGAATGGTATGTGAAGCATTCATGTGAGCAAGTTCACTATGCATGAAGCAACAGATTCTACCATTATGTAGCATGATTTCATAGATAGAAGATTTATCAAAAGCATGAACATGGAAAATGTAGCTCAAAATGATGTGGCGTTATCATGCAATTGATTGTGGCCAATGTAATCATAATGTATGAATAGTCGTTCAAGGTAGATCACAACAAATTTGCTAAGAAAGTGCACAAGTTCATATATCAAGTATGAGGTGGAAAGACAAGATGCATGAAGCCAATCAAAATGTGAGTTAATCCATTCATAATGCGCAAATTTGTTGTGGAAAGAATGTTTCCATTTAGCATGTTGGACAACAAATGTGAAAGTGTAGGTGCAAGTTTCCAAATGCATGGGGATGTACCCAAGTCTACATGGCTCAACATGAGATGTTGATTCTCCATCCATGAGATGTAGCATGTAAGAAATAAGGAGGAAACACCAATGAAAATGTGGCCCATTCAACGAGTGCATAGGAAAATGACCCCAATAGGATGAGCTCACCGTAGGAAGTTTCCCGAAGATCTTGTTGTCGCGCATTGTGTACGTCTTCGCATGACCAATATGTCGCATGAAGGCATCACCTTGTGAATCCTTCAAAACGAAACAACATGACAAACACTCGGAAAAACAAATGAGGTTAGCATGAATGCAAACCCAATCATTCGTGTGGGGAAAGACCCAACAAGTGTCATCATCATTCTTATTATAAGAAGGGACAAGAGAATGCGACATGGTATGCAAAACCAATCATTCCTGTGGTGAAAGACCCAACAAGTGTCATCATCATTCTTGTTGTAAGAAGGGACAACCAAATATATGAAGCTCAATCCAAGTAGCATGCGTCACAAGTAATATGTCCAAGTCTCCAAGAGCATCAATAATCATAGCATGGGTGCACTCACTACAAGATGCAAGTAAAGGAGACAAGAGACAATTATCAACACGAATCATGTGAGAGGCATGGCCATGTATGTCATCACCCCAACGAAATGAGCAAATATGTATTATGGGTGATGCAACAAGGCACACAATCATAGTAATCTAAGCATGGAAGCTAGTAGTGCGAAGATGCAACTTACTAGATGTAATCAAGTCAATCATGTCATGTGTGAAAATAGTGGTCATACATAATGCACATGGCATATCACAATCATGGAAATGAGATATGATAAAAGTATCAACATTGTATTGGCAATAAGTCATATGTTAATAGCAATGGAACATCATGACTCTCCCAACACAAGAAGCAACAATATCATAGCGGACAAGGTAACCATGATAATAATAACTAGAATCTCCACTCAGCATGCAAATACACAGAGAATTAGTACAATGGTGAATCATGGGTAAATGCAAGCAAGGGTCACAATTGCATAGCAAAAGCATAGAAAGAGCCACAACATGCAAAGTGAACACGAGAAAATGAGCATAAGATGACAAGTGGTATATATCCCACAGTTGTGTGAGAACCCAGTAAAAGAGGTGCGTGTAGTCCTTGCATGAGGGGAATGGTTGGAGACACATTCGGATGAATCCCAAACCGTCGTTGCTCTCAAGAGCTCTTTTCGTCTACTCATGGGATTTTGAGGTTGACAAGTAACCATGAGTACCTACACACAACAAAGGCAAAGGGAAAATTGTGTGTGCATGGTATATGTACACATCATCTGTTAGGATGTGCGTGTGCATGTGCTCATTAGCACAAAATATCCAATGCTCAAATAAATGAGATGCATGATATAGGAACATGTCATCCATAATGAAAGTTTTGTTGTTATGTATAGCATAATGGAGACTAGAAATGTGTAGTGCATCACTTGAAATATGGGAAGCATTATTATTCATGATATGCGGATGGTGCACACAATTATTGGGATCATGCAATGGATGGGATGGAACAAAATCTCCTAACATGTATGAGGAAACTACGGGGTCTCCTCATGTGCAATAGCGGAAGCATAATTCAGAGAATATGGACAACATCCAAATAATGCATTTCCAAATCACGGTGATCATGGCATGACATATGTAAATTATTGCGCAAATGATGCAAAGGAAGCATGTCAATATCATCGCAAGAAAAACAAATGCCAATCACCAAAGGCTTGTCATCTATGCCATATTCGCAAATTGGATTTACTTTTATGTGACATGCATATTCACTACGGTGAGATTGCAATGATGCAACATTAGAAATCTCACTCATAGCATATGACAACTTTAGGGGATTATGAAACATGATGTGACCAATATAATTTTAACATGTTATCCTATGGAGTATAGCATCACAACTAGGTAATTCGACATGCTCATCATCATATTCATCAAAAATCGGGGGCACATCTATGCATGAAGAAGACATAGCATGTGAAGTATCCATAAGGTGATCAACATCATGCAAGCAATCAATGTCAAGATAGTCCACTTGTGGAACAAGCAAAGAACCTTCACGTATGTTACCTTTAGAGCTCCGCTCATGTGATGTAGGTGAGGTGGGACGTATCAACTCGTGGTCAACATCATGATGGAACCATGTGTGTGTGTGTGGGGGGGGGTGCATCATCGTCCACCATGGCCGTTGTCATTCCCATTGGAGGGATGGACTCGTAGATGGTAGGCGCTTCATCATGTATGAGACCTTGCACCAAAGAAGAAGATGCAATAGGAGTAGAGGTTAAGTTGTTAGAAATCATAGTGGCCGCACATGCCTTCTCAACTACCTCACTCACTAAGTAGTGTGGCTCACTCACTCCCTCTAGGATGCTCTCACTCATATGGTTGGTTGAGTAACTCAAAGAGTGGTGATGGATCTCAACCTCACATAGGATATTTGGCATGTTTTTGTGTATGGGGCTAGTGGTGGTCACACTCATCCTCTCATAGGAAATGCACTAAATGTCACTGATACGTCTCCAATGTATCTATAATTTTTTCTTGTTCCATGCTGTTATATTATCATTCTTGGATGTTTTACAATCATTTTATAGCAACTTTATATCATTTTTTGGGACTAACCTACTGACATAGTGCCAAGTGCGAGTTCCTGTTTTTTGCTTATTTTTTACTTTGCAGAATATCATTACCAAACGGAGTCCAATTGCGATGAATCTTTTTGGGGATTTTTTATGGACCAGAAGAATACTAGAGGACCAAAGAAGTGCCCGAGAGGGGGCCCAAGCGGCCCACAAGATACCTGGGCGTGCCAGAGTCCCCTCGCACGCCCTGGTGGGTTGTGGCCACCTCGGGAGTCCACTCCGCCGCATCTCAGCTCTATATATACCCAAATATTCCAGAAACCCTAGAGGAGTCAACGAAAAACACTTCCAGCCACCGCAAGTTCCAGAACCTCGAGATCCAATATAACACCATCATAGAGGGGTTCATCATCCTCATTGGTGCCTCTCCAATGATGCGTCAGTAGTCCACCATAGACCTACGGGTCCGTAGGCAGTAGCTAGATGGCTTCTTCTATCTTTTTGATTCTCAATACAATGGTATCTTGGAGATCTATTTGATGTAATGACTTTTGCGATGTGTTTGTTGGGATCCGATGAATTTTGAGTTCATGATTAGTTTCTATCCATGAATATTATTTGAGTCTTCTTTGATCTCTTATATGCATGATTACTTATAGCCTCGTATTTCTTCTTCGAATCTTTGGTTTAGTTAGGCCAACTAGATCGATTTTTCGTGCCATCGGAAGAGGTGCTTTGTGATGGGTTCGATCTTGCGGTGTCCTCTCCCAGTGACAGAAGGGGCAGCGAGGCACACATGTATCGTTGCTATTAGGGATAACAAGATGGGGTCTATTCCTACATGAATATATCTTCTCTACATCATGTCATCGTTCTTATTGCATTACTCTGTTTTCCCATGAACTTAATACACTAGATGCATGCTGGATAGCGGTCGATGTGTGGAGTAATAGTAGTAGATGCAGAATCGTTTCGGTCTACTAATCTTGGACGTGATGCCTATATAATGATCAATTCCTTGTATATCGTCATGATTATTTGATCTTCTATCAATTGCCCAACAGTAATTTGTTTACCCACCGTGTGCTATACTCTTGAGAGAAACCACTAGTGAAACCTACGGCCCCCGGGTCTACTTTTCCAACATATTGCTTTCCGATCTATCTTTTTGCCGCTTTTGTTTTCAGATCTATCAATCCAAAAACCCAAAAATACCTTGCTGCACTTTTTATTTGCCTCTTTTATTTTGTGTTCTTGAGCGATCTATCTCTCCAACCTATTACAACCTAATCTATCTTTTTACCGTGGAGAGATTGACAACCTCTCTTACGCGTCGGGTTGCAAGTATTTGTTCTTTGTGTGAAGGTACCATTTACATAGTGTTGCGTGGTTCTCCTACTGGTTCGATAACCTTGGTATCATCACTGAGGGAAATACCTACCGTAGCTGTGCTGCATTATCCCTTCCTCTTTGGGGAAATACTGACGCATCTCAGCCGCATCAAAAGGAATTTCTGGCGCCGTTGTCGGGGAGATATCATCAGCTTCTAGCAGGTTCCTAATCACAAATCTCATGTCCTTGCAATTACATTATTTGCCATTTGCCTCTAGTTTTGCTCTCCCCAACTTCACAACATTTGCCATTTGCCTCTCGTTTTCCTCTCCCCCACTTCACAAATTTGCCGCTTTATTAGCCCTCTTCTTCATTTGCCTTTTTCTTGTCAGATCTCTTGTTTGCCTACCTTGTTGCTATGGCTAGTTCTTCCACTATTATGTGTACTCCCGATAATGAGGTTCTAAATTTTAAGCCAAGGGGAGGAGAGAATCTAAAAGATGCTTGGTATAGGATTTGCAATGCTCGTAATAGATCTATTCATAAGCAATCTACCATTGTTCTTCTTTGCAGTTTTTATGTGGGCATCACCACTTGGTATAGATTCGTCCTAGATACGATTACCAGTGGAAATTTCTTGATGTGTCCATCTTTGGACGCTTTTAATGCTGTGGGAAGTCTAGTGGGTTCACCATCTCTCATGATTAATGAAACAACCTTAACTCTCGAACACGTTATGAAAAGGTTAGATGCTATTGAAAAGAAGATGGTTACCAAAGAACATCTTGAAAATTTGGATAAAAAAATGCATGATTGTGCTATTAAATTTGGGTCAAAAGAGGGGGATGTCTTTAAGTTATTAAAAGAAAAGGAAGCCGTAGTTAACAAAAGAATAGAAGAAAGTCCTTACCGGATTGATAAGTTGGAAGACATTTTTAGTAAGTTGAGCTCGGCCTTTTCTTCCGTTAAAACTATTGAAAAGACTCCCGTAAAAATTTGCAAGCCTACACAAGTCACTAACAACAAAGGTGCCACATCTAATAGCCACAAGGAAGATCTTAAAATGATTAGTGTTTATCCCAATTTTGTTGAAATAGCAAAAGACCCTACTTACAAGAATGAATTTTTCAGTCTTATTCCTAGCAGTATTATCATTGAAAGTGTGCATGCTAAATTTTTGAAGAAATCTAGCTGCGTGATTAAGGAGTTGGAAACTAAGGATGAAAATACTTGAATCTATGCTTTAGGCCTAGCTAGGGGCATAAAACGATAGCGCTTGTTGGGAGGCAACCCAATGAATAAAATTTATTTTATATTTTCCTTTGTGTTTTTGAGTGTTGACACAATTATGCTACTATTATGATTGTGTTTTTTTATGTTTTAATTAGTGTTTGTGCCAAGTAAAGCCTTTAGGATGATTCATAAGATGAGTAGAAACAATGCTGAATTTGAAACATAAACTTTGACTCCAGTGCGTGAATTTTCGTTTTTTACTGGAGCATGATAATGAGCTGAAATTTTAAAAAAGTATTTCTATACAAATTCTTTACGTTGTCCTAATTTTTCAGAATTTTTACAGTTCCAGAACTATGGTTAGAGTACAGATTACTTCAGACTGTTCTGTTCTTGACAGATTCTGTTTTCGTTGCATTGTGTGCTTGTTTTGAAGAATCTATGGTTTGTATTAAAGGGTATAAGCCATGGTAAAGTTAGAATACTATGGGTATAATGCAACAATAAAATATGAATGGGTTTGGAATAGTACTTAGAGTGGTGATTTGCTTTATTATACTAATGGATCTCATGAAGATTTTGTTGAGTTTAGTGTGATTGAAGTTTTCAAGTTTTGGGTGAGATCACGATGGATGAAGGAATAAGGGGTGAAAATAGCCTAAGATTGGGAATGCCCACGACACCCCGAGATAATATCCAAAGAGAAACAAGCAACTAAGCTTGGGGATGCCCCGAGTGGCATCCCCTCTTTGTTCTAACGACCATCGGTATTTTACTTGGAACTATATTTTTATTCGTCACATATCATGAGTTTTGCTTGGAGCGTCTTGTATTATTTGAATATTTTCTTGATTTGCTTTTTAGTTTGTCACAAGTATCCTTGCTTTACACACCTATTTGAGAAGGCCAAATTATGCTATGATTTGTTAGAATTCCTCTATATGCTTCACTTAAATTTTTTGAGCCATGGAACTGCTCTAGTGCTTCACTTATATATTTTTGAGCATGGTGTGCTTTAAATTTTTGAAGAAATACTCTCATTCTTCACTTAGATTAATTTGAGAGTTAGTAAATTTTGAAGAAATTCTCTCATGCTTCACTTATACTATTTTGAGAGATGAAATCTTTATGCTCATGTTCTTCACTTAAATTTATTTGAGCTTGTCAAAAGCAATGGCAATATATGAAACTAGTCCCAAAGTGATAGATATTCAAGAGGGATATAATAAAAACTTTCATGAAGATCATTGTACAAATTAAAACTTGATTCCTTGTAATAGTTTTGAGACATTATGATAGTAATATGTGAGTCATGTTGGTGAGTAATTGTGCTTTAGTAAGAATATTGGTGTTAAGGTTTGTGATTCCCTATGCAAGTACGAAAGTCAATAGTTATGCAATGAAATTACATCCTACTTATGGTGCATTATTAGGTGTTAGTTATGCACTTATGCTTAATGCCCGTTTATGTGAATTTTCGTTTCTTGGTTGGTTGCTTCTCAATCTATTTGCTAGCCTCCGCTTGTACTAAGTAGAAATACTACTTGTGCATCCAAAATCCTTAAACCCAGTTTTGCCATATGAGTCCACCATACCTACCTATATGCGGTATTTTCTTGCCGTTCTAAGCAAATTTGTATGTGCCATCTCTAATTTTCAAAATAAATTTCCTTTTTGTGTGCTCGTACCGCTCATGAAACGGTAGGGGGTATCCAATATTTTTCCATGCTAGAGGTGTTATTCTCAAGATGAGTGTTTATTCACTTTTCATTGCATGAGGGTATGGCGGTAATAGGGATGCCCAGTCCCGAAATGAAATAGAAATTTACTTTATGTTGTCAAATAATAAATTCCCTGGAAAGTGTTGGTATGGAAGGCACCCGTGGATACGGCTAGCCATGGATTGTGAAAGAATGGTGGAAAAAGGAATAAACTTTATTTCATGTTTGGGAACCGCCTATGATGTATCTAGCATGGAAAGTATTCCAAAATTCTTTGTCGTTTTTGTAGACAGGAAAGGAATGCACCCAAAATATTTTCTCTCTCAATTTAAGCCTTGAGCTCTGGCACCTCTACAAATCCCTACTTCCCTCTGCGAAGTTCCTATCTATTTACTTTATGCAATTTTTATTTTTAATTTGAGTCTCGATCTTCTCTTATAAAGCACCAACTAGGGGGCACTGTGATCATACTTGTGCATTGGGTGTAGTTAATATTTGAGTGTGTTTCATTAATGGATCAATGATTGAGCATGATGGGCTAGGGATAACTTTCTTTAGTATTGATATTTTGAAAGACATGGTTGCTTGTTAGTATGCTTGAGTATTGAAGCCTTCATGTCAAAACTAGACCATTGCTTTGAACCATCTATAAGTCCAAATGTCCATGCTACAAAAGAAAAGAATATGTGATGAACATGTTAGGCAACATTCCACACCAAATTTTTTGTTTTTATCTTTTACCTACTCGAGGACGAGTAGGAATTAAGCTTGGGGATACTGATACGTCTCCAACGTATCTATAATTTTCGCTTGTTCCATGTTGTTATATTATCAATCTTGGATGTTTTACAATCATTTTATAGCAACTTTATATCATTTTTTGGGACTAACCTATTGACATAGTGCCAAGTGCCAGTTGCTATTTTTTGCTTGTTTTTTACTTTACAGAATATCAGTACCAAACGGAGTCCAATCGTGATGAAACTTTTTGGAGATTTTTTATGGACCAGAAGAATACCAGAGGACCAAAGAAGTGCCCGAGAGGGGGCCCAGGCGGCCCACAAGACACCTGGGCGCGCCAGAGGCCCCTGGCGTTGCCTGGTGGGTTGTGGCCGACTCGGGAGTCCCCTCCACCGCCTCTCAACTCTATAAATACCCAAATATTCTAGAAACCCTAGAGGAGTCGACGAAAAACACTTCCATCCGCCGCAAGTTCCAGAACCTCGAGATCCAATATAACATCATCACGAAGGGGTTCATCATCCTCATTGGTGCCTCTCCGATGATGCGTGAGTAGTCCACCATAGACCTATGGGTCTGTAGGTAGTAGCTAGATGGCTTCTTCTCTCTTTTTGAATCTCAATACAATGGTCTCTTGGAGATTTATTTGATGTAATGATTTTTGCATTATGTTTGTTGGGATCCGATGAATTTTGAGTTCATGATCAGTTTCTATCCATGAATATTATTTGATTCTTCTGTGATCTCTTATATGCATGATTACTTATACCCTCGTATTTCTTCTTCGAATCTTTGGTTTAGTTAGGCCAACTAGATCGATTTTTCTTGCCATGGGAATAGGTACTTTGTGATGGGTTCAATCTTGCGGTGTCCTCTACTAGTGACAGAAGGGGCAGCGAGGCACGCATGTATCGTTGCTATTAAGGATAACAAGATGGGGTATATTCCTACATGAATAGATCTTGTCTACATCATGTCATCGTTCTTATTGCATTACTCCGTTTTCCCATGAACTTAATACACTAGATGCATGCTGGATAGAGGTCGATGTGTGGAGTAATAGTAGTAGATGCAGAATCATTTCGGTCTACTAATCTTGGACGTGATGCCTATATAATGATCATTGCCTTGGATATCATCATGATTATTTGTGGGGACCCCGACTCATAAGTCGTGATCACCGAATATACGTGCATAGTGATCCCAGAGATCAATGCTCACTGAACACACAGAAAGTGAATAACAAGAGTCTTATATCCATTACATACCGGTTTACTCAAATGTGGCCTTTATGGCCAAGTCTTCATATGATTGCAGTGGAAATCTTCAACGATAGCATGGACCCATGCCATCTGCCTTAACCCTATAGGCATTCTGACTAGGAAGCGTCCTAGCTCGCATGCCCGTCACCAAGGTATTCTTCATCATAACCTGATCTTTCATGCCTGGCCAATAAAATAACCAGTGCAAGCCAATGAGTACTTTGAATGTACTCACAAGCAACCCATGTTTGGAACAAGGTTCAACAGAGGATGATATAGCACTAATAGGTAATTTTGCGGAAAGCTAGTTTGAGTGCAATGACATGTTCACTCGACTTGTAAAAGCATGCATCAACAGGTTGCAGATATCCATATGAACGTGTTACAGATATCAACATGAGCAGGGTTTGAACATCACATGTTCAATCATTTCATCAATCCTTCCGACTTAGCTCAAGTATCTCTTTGCCACACACACCAAGTTTTGTGAAAACATCTGGACGTAGTTTAAGAAGGACCTCCAACTGTCCATGACCGTGGACACGGCTATTCGAATAGTTTTACACTCTGCAGAGGTTGCACGTTTTACCCACAAGACTCGGGGAACTTCCGTGTCATCCACGACTCGCGGTATATTACATACCCAAGGTAAGCACCCGAACAATGCCTTTCCCCTGACGATACTAAGCAAAGAGTCCACTCGACTGGTACACAACCCTCATGATGTACATCATACGAGCCTCGCTCCAGATCGTACCATCCATGAAGGGACCAACGGTGTGCCCGTTGCCTGTAAAGACAGCGCATGGTCGCCCTACCAGGCACGACTCCGTATCGAGAGTGACCTCGTCACCCCCGTGAGGGAGTCCTGGTTTAAGGGGTCCTCGGGAGGCCAGCCTATGTCTTATGGGCCGGACTGTATGGGCCACTTGCCGAATACTGGAAGAATTGAAGACCTCATCTCCAAGAAGGAAGCTTCGAGAATTGTGGCTTGTCCTCCACGGTTGGAGTAGTGAATAGGCATGTTTATCCCTTCGACGTGTAACCGACCATGTGTAAACCCTAGGGACCCCTGGCGTCTTTATAAGCCGGAGGGTTTTAGGTTGTAGAACAAGAGAACTCATCTAGGGTTTTAGTCATACGATCTCGTGGTAGATCAACTCTGTAATCCCCATACAATCAATATAATCAAGCAGGACGTAGGGTATTACCTCCATAGGAGGGCCCGAATTTGGGTAAAACCTTGTCCCCTTCGTCTCTTGTTACCATCGATCCTAGTATCACAGCTCGGGACCCCCTACCCGAGATCCGCCGGTTTTGACACCGACATTGGTGCTTTCATTGAGAGTTCCGCTGTGATCGCCAGAAGGAATCGATGGCTCGCCTAGTCATCAACGAAGAGGTCCGCAATCCGGGCAATTTTGTCCCCGGACAGATCTTCGCTTTCGGCAGCATTGTGCTGCACGCCGACCCGACCGGCCATCTAGGCCGCATCGGAAGTTTCGCCCCTGATCAAGAGGTCAGATTCGGGAACTTAGAGTTCTCCGTAGACTCTCGAGGCGATCTATCTCTAACCGGGCTCACGGTCTCACCTGCCATGCCCAAAGACCCTGAGGCCTTAACCCCAAACCCATCTTTTGGCTCCGCCCATGGGATCTACCCCGGAGAGGGCCCGACCTTCTGTCCAGATCAGGTCATAGTACCCGACATCCGGACATCGATTCTCGCCGAACACTCTTCTTGCACGGACGCATCGGAGGTTCACTCCGAAAGCTCTGGGCAGACCGGTCCGATTGAGCTCTCGATACTCAACGAGGCTCTAGGTCGGATCTCGTCGATGAAGATCAACGACGACCCAACCCCGATCTATTCTCAGATCGGGCCTCAGACGGGTCAGGACAGATTTTTCGTCCCACCCACCACCCACTTGATAGCCACTGTCGAGGATTTAACCGACATGCTAGACTATGCTTCCGAGGAAGCAGAGTACATGGATGAGGAAGATCACTCCCTCACCCCCGCTAAGACCGGGCTGTGGGCTGCCACCTCTACATACAACGTCTACATGGTGGATACTCCGAAAAAAAACGGTGATAAATCGGACGAAGCGCCATCAAGACGCCGAAAGCCGCATAAACGGTCAACAGGGAAAAAGGGGCGAAAGTCTACCGATGGCACCAGGGACGGAGATACCACGGAAGACATCGGCGGCCCCGAAATCCCCGAACACCCGTTAGAGGGTCAGGAGAGGCCCGAAGACCGTCGCAACCCCGATGATCCAGATGATCCCGATGACGATGACTACCTCTGCTCTATTGAGGAGGAGGACAATGCGGAAGTCGATGACTTCGCTATTCCCGATAATCCTACAGATCATGAACTATTCAGGCAACAACTGTTATCTACGGCTCGCAGCCTGAAAGCAAAAGAACGGCAGCTCAAAGCCGAACAAGACGACCTCAATGACCGATGGACGAGAGTCCTCTCCACTGAGGAAGAATACGACACTGGTCTATCAGACCAACCTAAGAGCTACCCACGCAGAAGGCTGCTGCCACAATTCGACAACGAGCTCACTGATATGCCGTCTCCCAAGCATACCCCATATGACAGGCCAGACCGCCCCCCTCGAGGACGCGACAGGACGGCTGATGATACCGGCTATCGGCCGACGATACCCCGTAGACGGGGAAAGGAGCCACTAGAGCCCGATGACAGGTTCGACCTGCGACACAACCTAGACTATAGAGCAGGCCATACACGATCCATCTACGGATCCAGAGGATACTCACCCGATAGACGGGAAGGGTACAGGCCTTGGTTCGACCGCAATGAAGATCGGGAACGAGCCCGAGCTAGGACAGACACCGATCACCGGCGCGTCATAGCTCGGGTCAGAGGCGCCGCCCACCCACTGTGCTTCGTAGACGAGGTAATGTGGCATCAGTTCCCGGAAGGGTTTAAAGCCGTAAACATAGAACAATACGATGGGACAACTGACCCAACCGTATGGATCGAGAATTTCTCCTCCACATCCACATGGCACGAGGAGATGACCTCCACGCCATCAAGTACCTACCCCTGAAGCTCAAGGGGCCAGCTCGGCACTGGTTAAATAGCCTCCCCGAAAACTCCATTGGATGTTGGGAGGATCTAGAAGAGGCATTCCGATCTAACTTCCAGGGCACTTATGTTCGGCCGCCGGACTCCTCCGATCTAAGTAACGTCGTTCAGAAGCCCGGAGAGTCCGCGAGGCTATTCTGGAATCGTTTCCTGACCAAGAAGAACCAGATCATAGACTGCCTGGACGCCGAAGCTATAGCCTCCTTCAGGCATAATATTCGGGATGAATGGCTGGCTCGACAGCTCGGACAGGACAAACCCAGGACAATGTCCGCCCTCACATCACTCATGACCCGCTTTTGCGCGGGCGAGGATAATTGGCTAGCTAGACGTAGCCATAACCCCGAAGACCCCAGAACCTCTGAAGTTCGGGATGGAAACGGGAAACCGAAGCGCAACAAGAACAAGCGCCGGCACAATAATAGTGATGCCGATGACACGGCTGTCAATGCCGGCTTTCGCAATTCCCGTCCTGGGCAGCGAAAGAAGCCTCCTAAAGGCAAACACGACGGACCCACCCCGCTGGACAAGATCCTAGAGAGGCGTTGCCAGATCCACGGCACTCAAGAGAAGCCCGCCAATCACACCAACCGTAACTGTTGGGTCTTCAAACAGGCCGGCAAGCTCGCATCCGAGGACCAAGGCAAGGGCCCACGCAGCGAGGAAGAGGATGAGCCCCGTGGTCCAATCGGTGGCGGTCAAAAGAAATCCCCCCCAGAGGTAAAGACAGTAAACATGATCTACGCCACTCATATACCCAAAAAGGAGAGGAAGCGCGCCCTTCGAGATGTCTACGCCATAGAGCCTGTAGCCCCGAAGTATAACCCATGGTCGGCATATCCGATAACTTTCGATCGACGCGACCACCCGACCAGTATCCGTCACGGGGGTTCGGCCGCACTCGTCCTAGACCCGATAATAGATGGGTACCACCTCACTAAAGTCCTAATGGACGGTGGAAGTAGCCTCAATCTGATTTACTCAGATACGGTGAAAAAGATGGGCATAGATCCGTCAAGGATCAAGCCCAGCAACACTACCTTCAAAGGAGTGATCCCAGGCGTTGAAGCCCGGTGCACAGGCTCCGTAAGCCTGGTGGTTGTGTTCGGCTCGCCCGATAACTTTCGAAGCGAGGACTTGATCTTCGACATCGTACCTTTCCGCAGCGGCTATCACGCCCTGCTCGGCCGTACAGCGTTCGCTCGCTTTAATGCCGTCCCTCACTATGCATACCTCAAGCTCAAGATGCCCGGCCCTAGGGGGGTCATTACAGTTAATGGCAATACAGAGCGCTCCCTCCGAACTGAGGAACATGCGTTGGCCCTGGCGGTCGAATTCCATTACACCGATGATTGGCAATCGCCGACATCTGCCGTCAAGGCACCCAAGGCTGGGAAAAGAGCTCGGTCTCAATCCGAGGTACCAGAACCTTCCACTCCCGGTAAATAGGGACTCGCCCCCCATCGCACGGCCCTAGAACCGGCAAGGTACATGCCATGGAGGCACAACTTCACGCTCAAAATTCCATGGGCAGCGGTGGGGACATACTATTAGAGGGTAGGTGTTCGGCGGGACCAAACTATTACCGTCAACACGTCTTCGGACACACTACAGGTACCGTAAAGTGCCTGCTAAAGGCGTCAAGCTCATCGATACCTCGACGACTTCTCAAGACCCTTTCTTCAAGGTCCGTTCGCCGAACTAACAAAGCCCATAAAGGCATAACCCTCCTTAGGAGCTGCAGGAGCTGATAAGCGACAGAGCACATCAAGGACGTGAGGGCACCTATCGAAGGCCCTTGGTACAAACTCTCCTATAAAATTTATATTTCATTTATCAAATACCTGTAAACAGTTGCATCGGCAAATTGAACAATAAGAGTTGTCGAGTAAAATACAGATATATCATTTTCTCTTTGATGCCCTTTTCGGAACACTTTCTGTTTTCTCCCTCTTCTTGCGAACCTGTTTGGTATACTGTACGATGCAACCGGCTAATAGACCGGGGGCTCGACCTTAAAAATCGCCCTAATCACAATTTCTTTAAGTGTTCGGCATCTTGGAATTCCGCTTTATATGCATTGGTTCTGAACCATGTCTTGGGTCAATAGTTGGGTTGCCCGGTACCTGTGCTTGCCCCTTTATGTTCCGCTCGTTCGGCTAAAAGGGCAAAGGGAGCACCGCTGCGATTGTGCTTCCGGCTAGTCTGGTTAAGCGCCTCAGCGGAGAAAGCCGAAAACTGACTGTCATGGTATGCGAGAACCGGTCTGCGAATCCGAGCTTAACTAAATCTCGTCAGAGGTTATTCCGTGTCATACGATGGGTTTGGTGTTAGCACAAACCAGGTGATATAGGCTTCGGCCGCGGTTCATCCGAACATCACAAACACCTGGGGGCTAGTTATCAGCTGCCGCACTCCTTTCTCGCGCCCCTATGGCTAAGTGAAAGCAATAAAGCATTATGGTCCGGTTGCCTTGTCCGCTCCACACTACCGCCTTCGGGTGCCGATAGTTCGGCTAAGGGTTACAGTGCGGTTGGAAGAGACAGCTTGTGTAGTATCTACACGGGGGCTGAAGCCGACGACTCACAGCTTTCAGGGTTAACGGCCACAAAGGAGTTATAAAGGATGCAAAACATATAAGACATGATAAACCATGCATTTTAAATACATACACGCTGACAAGTCTTCGGACATAGTACATCAATCTATTCATACTCATTCTCTCTCGTACACTGTGATTCTATGGCCCGAGCACCCTCCATAACTCCGGAGAAGTACAGCTCGGGGCGCCTATGACCCTTTCCGGGAGGCGGAGGAGCTGTGGCTACCTTCCTCGGATCCAGCCCCGGCCAGTGCACCTTGGCCTTCGCGAAGGTCATCCTAGCCCCCTCGATGCAGGAAGACCGCCTCAAGGCGTCGATCTGAGGAGTGGCGTCGCTCAGCTTCTGCACCAGGCCGAAGTAGCTACCCGGCAGTGGCTCATTGGGCCATAGCCGGATACAGAGATCCTTCATGGCTGGTTCCGCCATCCGGTGTAACTCCATCAGCTGCTTCAGCCGCTCCACAAGGAGGGGAGAACGCTCGGGGGCTTCGAATTGCGCCCAGAATAGCCGAGCTTCATCTCCTTCTCCCCGCGAAGCATAGAACTGCTTCGCGTCCGCTAAGTCCTTCTGGAGGTCCGAGCAGGCGCCTGAGGAACGCCATACTTGGGTAAGCAACTCGAACTTGCTGTTCCCAAAGATACACTGCAATGAATACGGCTTACCATCCAGGATAGCTTTGGCTTGGCGGAGCTCCTCTTCAAATGACCGCCTATCCACCCGCTCCTTTTGGAGATTGGTTTTTAGGGTGGATAGTTCGGCGGCCTGCTTCTTGCCCTTCCGCTCCAGATCCTCGCACTTCCGCCCAGCGTCTTTGAGGTCCTGCTGGATTTCCTCCACCCGAGCCTCGTGCTTGTCGCTGGTGGCTCTTAGGGCGGATAGCGCGGTAGCTGCTTCTTTGGCAGCCGCCTTCTCCACCACAACCTCCTACTTGGCCTTCTCAAGTTTGATCTTGAGCTTCTCAATCTCTTTCGCCGAGGCTGCACAAGCATTAAGCATATCAAACAACACTGCATTGACAGTACGATAACAAAGAGTTTTTTACTCTAATTCGACTTACCTTGCGCCTCGTCGAATCTCTTGTTTAGAGCGTCAAGCTCGTCTTCGGAGCTCTTGAGCTTCCGATTTAGCTCTTCTAGCTCGGCAGCATTCTCGGCCGCTGCCGTCGACGAAGCCTATAACAAACAACATCATATAACGTTACAGGGGCTTACAACCTCTGAACTGTCACTAAAATAATCCTGTGAACGGTCCTCTTAAGGGCTGACAGAACGATCCAAACATATATTGCCCTATGCATAGTTCGGATAAGGATCTATGATTTGACCCCCAGGTAAGTTTTTCCAAACTCACCTAGGGCTCGGGGGCTGCCATGCATATAATCATAACTTACAGAAATTAATATTTCACAAAGTAGAGCATTACTTGGCTTACCTGAAAGCCCGTCAGGAGACCGTTGAAGGCCTCCTTCAGTCCGGAATCCACGGACTGAATGCTCTGCAGTACCGCACCCATAAGGGTGCGGTGCTACCCGGAGATGGAGGCGCTCGATAGAGCCTCCCCCATGGCCTTCCACACATTTGTCGGTGGCGCCGGTGGGGATCGGTTGACCCGATCTCCAACCGGAGATTGAATCGGTACCTCCGGAGGCATGGTACGCTCCGGAGACCGCCTTGGAGGTGACTGGACATCTTCTGGTCCGGTCTCCTCAGTATTCGGGAGGGGCCTCTCCCCCGGGTCTTCGGCGGCCGAGGTGTTTGCCTCGGCCATGACTTCGTCGCCCCTGCCTCCAGAGTCCGGCTCCAAAGGAGCCTGTTGGGAGGACGCCTCCGCGGTGTCCTTCGCGGCGCCCAGAGGAGAGGGGTGCGACGTGGTCCCGCTCTCCGCTAGCTCGGCGGGTGGGGTCTCCCTGTCCGAAACTTGATCGGTGGGGAGGACTTGTGGTGGGCTGCAAGTCGGTAAGCGCTCACGTGTTAGTAACATTCGAAGCTTTGCATCAATAGCACGGAAGGGTCTTTGGATCTGTACCTTTGAGGTAGGGGCTTGACCCTGAGGTTCCTCCGCGGAACCCTCTCGAAGTCCTCGGACTCAGTGTTCGAGTCCGAACTATCGTCGGACAGGACTACCTGTGTCCGGCGCGGTTTCTTCTGGGCTGGAGGAGCTACCCGCTCCGAGGCGTCCGATGACGCCGCCCTCTTTCCTGTGAGGGGGGAATCGCCTCCCCCCTCAGCCTCATGCTCCTCCTCTTGATTCGAGGAGGCATGAGTCTCTTCGGACGCAGCCCCTGGCTGGTCCCTGTTGCGCAGGCCCGTTCGGCCTGGCTTCTTCTTCTCCTTCTTCTCTGGCGCCTTGTAAGGCGCCACGACGAGCATCTCCAACAGCAGCGGAGACTTGGGGTCTTCGGGCTGTGGAGCCGGACACTTGATGCCCGTGGCTTTGCTCAACCATTCCTATGAAAGGTGATTGGAAAATGCTTAGACTATCTTTGGGAAGATAGAACCGGTGAAATGAAACTATGCTATACCTCAGGTGCGGGCTTGATGGCGCTCAAGCCCTTGTCCTCCTTCTTGCCCGACCAGTTCTCCTGCGCCTTGAACAACGCCTTCCATAGCTTCTCCCGCATGGTGCGGAAGAGTTGATGAACTATAGGATCGTCGTCAGTCCGATAATTCCACATAGGAGAGCTCCGGCGCTGGCAGGGGGGGATGCGGCGCCGAAGCATAACCTGGACCACGTTGGTCAGGCCGACTCCTTCCCTGATCAAGGAGGCGATGCCCCTCTGCAGGTCCTCCACCTCTGTGTCCGACCCCCAGTCGAGGCCCTTTCGGACCCATGATGTCAGTCTGGTCGGGGGGCCAGATCTGAATTCGGTAGGAACAGTTCCGCCCTCCTCCTTTGGCTCGGTGATGCAAAACCACTCTTTTTGCCAAGTCTTGATAGTGTCAATGAAGGTGCCGTATGGCCACACCGCACGCGGAAGCTTGCCGATGACTGCCCCGTCGCAATCCGCGTGTGCGCCGGCGACACACTTCGGCTTGATGTTGAAGATCTTGAGCCACAGTCCGAAGTGTGGCTCGACTCGCAGGAAAGCTTCACAGACTATGATGAAGGCCGATATATGCATGAAAGAGTTCGGTGGGAGGTCGTGGAAGTCGAGGCCGTAGAAGAACATGAGGCCCCTCACGAAGGGGTGGAGCGAGAAGCTTAGTCCCCGGATGAAGTGAGGGAGAAAGACCACCCTCTCGCCTGGTTTAGGGGTGGGGATCACCTGGCCCTCCTCTGCGGCGCGGTGGAAGACATTGGCGGGGAGGTAGCCAGCATCCTTGAGATCCCGGATGTCCTGGTCTGTGACCGTGGACACCTCCCACTTGCCGTTGGAGCCGGAGCTGGCAATGGCTAAGCTCGGAGGGGGAAGAATGGAAGACCTAGATCTGGGCTCGGTAAGCTCGGAAGATTGGGGAAGCTGGGATGCGAATGGGAGGGTGCGGATAAGTCTTGGGGTTTTCTTCCCCTTTTATTGAGGTTTGCTGCTGGTTAGCCTCCCTTCATGAAGCCGTGAATCTCTCCGCTTCCCAAGGTGTACGTGCCGTTATATGCGTATGATTAAACATATCCCGTGTAAAACGGGGCACAATCTGTGCATTAGTGGATCGTGCTGGTGGAAACGGCCTCGAACCGCGAATCGAGTCTTCATGACTGGTTTAGAGGTCGTGGTGGGCCGTGGCCTTTCATCTGAAAAGTCGTCAGAAAACACTATTGGTTCTCTGACGTTTGGCCTTTAAGGCCGAATTACTCATGGTATACGGACGATCTATGATCGGAAACATTACACGTCGACGGAGGCCGAACTATATCCTAGGCCGATCACTGTTTGGAGAAAGGAACTCGCCTCGCAAGCCGAAGACTCTGATCACTCGAAGCAGCTGGAGCCTGGACCCTTGGCGTTGGAGGCTAGTTCGGGGGCTACTGAGGGAGTCCTGGTTTAAGGGGTCCTCGGGAGGCCGGCCTATGTCTTATGGGCCGGACTGTATGGGCCACTTGCCGAATACTGGAAGAATTGAAGACCTCATCTCCAAGAAGGAAGCGTCGAGAATCGTGGCTTGTCCTCCACATTTGGAGTAGTGAATAGGCATGTTTATCCCTTCGACGTGTAACCGACCATGTGTAAACCCTAGGGACCCCTGGCATCTTTATAAGCCAGAGGATTTTAGGTTGTAGAACAAGAGAACTCATCTAGGGTTTTAGTCATACGATCTCGTGGTAGATCAACTCTGTAATCCCCATACAATCAATATAATCAAGCAGGACGTAGGGTATTACCTCCATAGGAGGGCCCGAACCTGGGTAAAACCTTGTCCCCTTCGTCTCTTGTTACCATCGATCCTAGTCTCACAGCTCGGGACCCCCTACCCGAGATCCGCCGGTTTTGACACCGACACCCCGCCACTAGTAATGCGGGTACCCACCAAGGTAATCAACAAAGCCCCTTCCCATATAGGGGTAGAGTGGTCGCACATGTAAGGTTGGGATGATCAGCAGACCTTAAATCTAATCCGTTTTCGAAAACACACACACAACTTGCTTCGGTACACCACTTCTTTCTCGAGTGGTTACCTAGCACAATATTATCTCCCTCGGGCATTAGTGGCACCCTTCGGGGTTTTCGAAAAGTCTTTGAAAACACTTTTGTTTCCATCACCATGCATATTCCCGTCCCACTTTGCGTAGCATCTACTAAGCATCCTATCTAGTCCCACCCGCATAACCCTCATAGGAAGGTAGGGTCATGCACGATGCAAGTATTAACGGTAAAGTATCAGAGGCATCCCACCGAAGTGGGGACACCACATCAACATGATCAACATCACGAAATAAAGTGCTAATGCCATGCATTAAAAAGGGTTTCATAGTCATGGTCAAAGGGCTGCTTGCCTGGCTCAGCAAAGTCTTCGAGGTCTTCACACACTTCTCGTCCACTCCGAGCATTCCATCTACTTCGTCAACTATCGCCGGAAACAACCGCAATAAGCAACACAAGAAGCAGAGAAATAAAAGTGCTCTATAAATAGGAGTTTTATTTTTCTTGGACACCTCTGGTCATGAGAAAAATGACCAAGGAGGTTTTATTGGATGTGGGTCAAGGGGGAGTTTTGAATGGAGGAAATGAAGGAAATGATGATCCTATAAGTTGTCCATAGAAAATATCTTTGTAAAAATGAGTGGATGGACCCAACAAACATGCAATGATTTTAGAAGATTCTAGGAAGTGGTTTCACTGGATTTGGAGTTGCTATGAATATGCTAGTGAAAAATGTTCACCACTTAGTGCATGGATTTGGGGCCACCTATTAATTAGAATCATTGCATTTGGAGTTAGGGTGAGCTCCCTAGGAATTTCCAAAGTTTAAAGCAGGAAATAAGAATAGGCTTTAATCCTGTAAGTGTAAAGGAGAGCTTTCTACACAAATGTGCAATGCACATATTTGGTTAGGCCAAGATTTTAGAAGCTTGCAGAAAATTGAATCACCCAATTTGGAGTCCAGATGAATTTAATATGGATTTTACAAGTTCTACAAAAATAAATAAAACAAAATGGAAAAGGTTTATACCTGTGCGCTAATTAGCGCACATGGCGCAGGATAAGCAGACGGGCCGGCCCATCAGCCTGGCCGCGCGGGACGCCGCGGTGACGTCAAAGGTGCCTTTGCCCAGGGCGCTTTCACCGCAGAAAAACGCAGACAGGCGGGAGCCGTGTCCACTTAACCGGCTGGGCCCGGTGCCTGGCTCGCTGACACACAGGACCTGCCTGGAAGGTCTTCCTTCCTCCTCCCGCTCGAACAGAGAGGGAGCAGGGGAGGGGGAGCCGACTGGCACCGGCACTTGCCCCCGGCGGCACTGGCCACCTTTGGAGCTGCTGCGCACGCCGGCGAGCTTGCGAGGCCGCGCCGCATCGGTCCTGGTGCTGCGCTCCCGCAGGGGAGGGCCACAACGGTGCCGGCACAGAGGGCCGCGGAGGAGGCCGCCGGCCATCATTGGCTACGAACGCTCGGCGTTCCAGGAAGGAATGCAGGCGATGGAGGGGCTCTGCGGTGGTGCGGTGGAGACAATCGAGTGGCTAGGGGTCGAGGGGAAGCCCAGGCTTGCTCGAATTCGAGCGGGGCCAGGACGGCATTGGCGGCAGCAGGGGGAGGAAGAAGGCATGGAGGCGCCGTGGGATGGTCGAGGGGGTCCGAGAGATAGAGAGGGGAGAGAAAGGAGCCGAGATGGGGCTCGGGGGATGTCCTTAAGTAGCCGGGCACCGGAGCACCATGGGTCGCGCCCACGGCCGCAACACCGGAGCGGCTAGGGGACACGGGGGCGCTCCGGGGCTCGCGGTCCACGTCCAGGGAACGCCAGAGGGAGGAGCCAGGGGGGACAGAGGCGCGCGCGTGCGAGCTCGTCCATAGGGGCGCTCGGGCGGCATAGTGCGCGTGCGAAGGGATGCCGGAGAAGGGAGAGAGAGGAGGGGGACAGGGGCCTTGCGTATCCCGGACGTCGAGGCTGACCGGCTGGCAAGAGGGGGGCGCTCGAGGTGGTCGGGGCCTGTTCGCACACGAACATGTCACCGTGTACCTCCAACGTCGAGGGTGATGCACCGAAGCTCACGTCGAATGAGACCCGTCCGGAAGCGCGGTACGCAAGCATTCCGGCGGGCGCTTTTGTAGACCCGAAACCCCACACGCCCGGGAGGACCCCATCAGGGCGCGCGGCAGCTATGGGCTGCCCTAGGTCGACCTGATCGCCCCTAGGGCCTCGTGGATCGCTTGCCTTCAAGAGAAGAACGAACGAAGAATGAGAAGAAAGGTACAAGGGTAGGAGATAGATGAACACGAAAAAGTAGTAGATGTGTTTGTTCGATTGTGTGTTGTTTCAATCGGCCGTCACCTCCACTATATATAAGAGGTGGCTGGACTTCCCGTACAAGCAAAGGATTTATCTAGGCTTTCCTTACAAGAAAAATACATCAATTCGCGTCCTGGAGTCCTAGCTCTAGTCTAACTCGGATTCAGCCCGAATCTGGCCCAAACTTCCGTCTTGCTTCCTGCGCGGGCCGCAGAATCTGCATATGACCTCCGATTCAGATGATATTTATATCAAAATCAATCGTTTCGATGAGACGAACACTTTTCCAAATAAAGCCATCTTGAATACTCCACGTGGCCATCTTTAACTTCTAGTCGGATTGAGTCCTGCAGCTGACCAGGTTGTTCGAGTTTTGTAAAAATTCTGCAGGCCATAGATTACCTCAAATGATGATGACTCCAAAAGCAAAATTGACCATCTCGACGAGGCAAAACTTTTTCGTGTTGTAAGTTTTTCCATTCGAGGCCTTCTTGAGGGCCGAATAGCTTACGCAACCCATCAAACATCATCCCGGTGAGTGTCTGATCCCTCGCGTCAGTTTACATGCTATGCCGACAGCCTTACCATCGGCGTAGAAAAAGCCGTCGGCGTTAACAGTTATTCCGGTAGCGAATGGCTCTAACTTTTGCATACGAACTCGGATTGAGATGATTTTCATATCAAAATCGATCGTTTCGACGAACGAAGACAATCCGTGTAGAAACTTTTCTCATATGAGGCCGTCTTGGGGACGTAATCAGCCGAATAGTGTTCTGCATACAAAATCTCAGTACTTCGAACACAACTTCGGCCTTAGAGACGAGATCAGATGGCTATAGCCCAAATATCAAAGTTTCTCCTTTCGACGATACGGAACTTTCTCATTTTGAGCACTTTTCCATTTGAGGCCTTCTTAATTATGTTTTTGACCATGCCAAAATCTGGTGTCAACACATGCCCCCCTGTTTTTCGGGAAAACTTGTGTGCCTAAAAATAACTTGCACAATGCTTTTTCTAAGGACGATGTCAACACTCCATCAGCCATTTGAATGTACTTAGGAAGTTAAGTATATATCGGCCATTGCTTGTTTGAACCTCTTGATGCAAACTTGGGTGAAAACTTCTCAACTTCTATAACAATCCGGTGACAAGGTTTCATGGATATGTATCTCAAAACCATCCTCCGAACCATATTGTTCACCCTTTCCTTAGGATTTTGCAAATAATCAAGAATGAACTTCCTCCAATCCTTGCTTCGCCTTGTCTTGTTCTCCAATCGAACTAAGGACGATGTTAGAATACTACACTATCGGTGTAATGAACAGGGGGTGTCCATTACCCCTAGACATGCACCGGCAAGTTGCAGCCTCCAGGCGGGAAGGGCATGGCTGAGAAGACATCCACTCATAGAACACAGAAGGGTTTTCTGGCAAGGACTACTTGCCGGGAACAACGCCAAGCTTGCCGGGGGGCCACAGGATCTGGCAGGGCCTCAAGCCCTTGCCGTAGAGGCGAACGCACCCGGGGCAGAAGACATATGTTTAGTCCTTGCTGTCGAGCCTCAGGCTCCAGCATGGGCACAACACTTTGTTGCGCATCACCGGCAAGCTCAAAGACCAACAAGCTCAAGACCAGCAAGATCAGAATTTCCGGGAGGCAAGCCTTCCTGGGAGGAGACCTCCAGGCAGGTCACCGAGAAGACCCGATGTTGGACTCCCGGCAAGATGCTTGCCGGAGGACAATTGGGAACAAGCACAAGACTATCAAGAAGGCGTTCAAGCCGATGATTAGAAGACCGAAGGCTGGAGCCCCGGCAAGATCTTGCCGGGATGGCTCACGGCCCCGGCAAGGCTCGCACCCGGCAAGACCTGGCCACTCTGTCACCGCTCCATTGCAGCGACTAGCTTGTCGTTTAGCTGTTGTCCTCCTGGGTGCGTGTCAGATGCTAGTGGTAGAAGGGCTTAAGCGGTGCTGATGGGACGACTTCTTTTCCCATCCCCAAGACGCTAAGGGACACCTCAATGGAGCATTAAATGTTCTTGTCCTAAACTATCAGTGTTAGGTATGACAACACTGTAGCTACTTTTACACCTCATGTATGCACTGTACGCCACTGTTGGTGACCCCTTCGAACGTATAAAAGGAGGCCCAAGGGGTAGCTACAGGGGGGTCGGATCTTCTCCAGCCCATTCTGCATGAGTAGCAGCTGAGTACTGTAGCGCTCCCAGAACTTGAGCTAGAACACATCTAATACAACCAAGCAGGAGTAGGGTTTTACGCATCTTTGCGGCCCGAACCTGGGTAAAATTCCCGCGTGTTGATCATCAGATCTGCTCTCTGTACAAACCCTTCCCCTTGCCGAATTGTAAAGGGGTCCTCGCGATCCCATAGGTGTCGTTTCTCCGACATCTTTGGCGCGCCAGGTAGGGGAGAAGGGTTGCGCGAACCTGATCTGGCGGTCAGCACATCAGCTTCATCGTCCATGGCGACTTCGCTCTACTTACGGAAAGCTAAGTTCTAAAACTTTGATTGCTTTTGTTGTGTAGCCTTATCCTTGATGGCAGTTTTGTATAACCTGTGCGCAAAGGAGCGCTCTAGAAACACTCTGCACTCCTGGTTGTTCTGGGTCCGCCCAACAACACAGATGCAGCTGCGGTTGTCTCTAGAGCGTTAAGCTCCTGAAGAGGCGGCGTTCTCGATAGGCTGCTAGACAGGACCCGATCCTAAGCGCCATCGACCAGAACGTGTGCATTCGGGGAGTATTCCAGCAAGCGTAGGGATTCATTGTACAAAAATGCAATTGTTCAAGGAAAAGGCTCGATGAGCTTTATTTTTGGATTTCTGCGTAACCTGTATGCTGAGGAGCCTCCCCGGGGCTAGTTGCGCTCCTAGTCGCCTCGAGTGTGCTCGGCGATGTGAGAAGATGCTCTAAAGCTGGGAAGGTAAACCTTTTCGGGAGGCGGCGTTCCCGGCAAGCTGCTAAGGACCCGTTCCTCCAAACGCTGCCGACTGGAGCGTGCGCACCGAAAAGCTTTCCGGTGAGCATGGGTCATATTGATTGATTTTTCGTCCTTGTACATTAATCTGCACGCGAAGGAACCTTGTCGTGGTGAGCTCGCGCTCTAGTTTTGCCTTGAGTCCGCTCGGCAGGCTTAGCAGCTGCGTTCTGACCCGGCAAGTCGCCTTGCCGGCGGCGGCGTTTCCAGCAGGCTGATAAAGACCCGCATCTAGCGCTCGCGGCAAACGTGCGCACCGGCAAGGTTTCCAGACAGTGTAGGATATAAGATATATGCAAGGACGGAATTAATCAAGAGGGGAGCAACATTCATTTAGCATAAAGAACATGTCTTGCATACATAAAGATTGGCCTGACTGAGATTAATTATTTCTGTACGTGCGCCATTGTAGCAAAACCGAGAAAGCCAAGGGCACCATGCTGGAGGCTGGCAAGACGGCGGTGAGGCATTCGCAGAAGACGGCGGCGACAGCAGGGATGACTGCACGAATCGAGCACCGCACCCGCAATACCCTTTATGGGGAAGGCTCGGGGGCTGGCTCTTCGTCGCACGGTGTGGCACTCCCTTTCGGGCACACGATTCCTGCTGCCGTCCTGCTCTATCTGCCCACGCTGCCGGCAATCCCAAGGCCCGGCAAACCGCAAGCTCTCTTGCGTCATCATCAGCATGCAGTTAAAGAGTTATGAGTGATGGTTACTTCTTGCCGCGCGTGTACCGGTGCATGTTTTTGGGCCTAGCCCAGACAAACACTGTGCATGCTTGTCCGGCCCAGGCCCGAGGGCTCCTGTCGGTGTAATGAACAGGGGGTGTCCATTACCCCTAGACATGCACCGGCAAGTTGCAGCCTCCAGGCGGGAAGGGCATGGCTGAGAAGACATCCACTCATAGAACACAGAAGGGTTTTCCGGCAAGGACTACTTGCCGGGAACAACGCCAAGCTTGCCGGGGGGCCACAGGCTCCGGCAGGGCCTCAAGCCCTTGCCGTAGAGGCGAACGCACCCGGGGCAGAAGACATACCTTTAGTCCTTGCCGTCGAGCCTCAGGCTCCAGCATGGGCACAACACTTTGTTGCGCATCACCGGCAAGCTCAAAGACCGGCAAGCTCAAGACCAGCAAGATCAGAATTTCCGGGAGGCAAGCCTTCCTGGGAGGAGACCTCCAGGCAGGTCACCGAGAAGACCCGATGTTGGACTCCTGGCAAGATGCTTGCCGAAGGACAACTGGGAACAAGCACAAGACTATCAAGAAGGCGTTCAAGCCGATGATTAGAAGACCGAAGGCTGGAGCCCCGGCAAGATCTTGCCGGGATGGCTCACAGCCCCGGCAAGGCTCGCACCCGGCAAGACCTGGCCACTCTGTCATCGCTCCAGTGCAGCGACTAGCTTGTCGTTTAGCTGTTGTTCTCCTGGGTGCGTGTCAGATGCTAGTGGTAGAAGGGCTTAAGCGGTGCTGATGGGACGGCTTCTTTTCCCATCCCCAAGACGCTAAGGGACACCTCAACGGAGCACTAAATGTTCTTGTCCTAAACTGTCAGTGTTAGGTATGACAACACTGTAGCTACTTTTACACCTCATGTATGCACTGTACGCCACTGTTGGTGACCCCTTCGAACGTATAAAAGGAGGCCCAAGGCGTAGCTACAGGGGGGTCGGATCTTCTCTAGCCCATTCTGCATGAGTAGCAGCTGAGTACTGTAGCGCTCCCAGAACTTGAGCTAGAACACATCTAATACAACCAAGCAGAAGTAGGGTTTTACGCATCTTTGCGGCCCGAACCTGGGTAAAATTCCCGTGTGTTGATCATCAGATCTGCTCTCTGTACAAACCCTTCCCCTTGCCGAATCGTAAAGGGGTCCTCGCGATCCCATAGGTGTCGTTTCTCCGACATACACCGGCCATTGCTTTGACATATTCTTAGGGCGATAGGTAAATATCGGCCATTACAATAAGGTCCATGTAAATTTCATCCACCAAAGAACATATAGCCGAAATAAACAAATGAAATGAAAAATCAAGTATTTCGGCCCTTTGGATCAGCAATAAACTTGTAGCTAATCAAATGTATAGTGATTTGGTAATACCCTTTCATGACATAAAAAAATATATATTGCATCCATGGATTAAAATAAACCCATTGAGGGTAACCAATCATACCTGATGACGAATTCCATGGAATCGGCACCAATGGCATAGTTCAAGAATATGGATAATGTGTTGACCGAAGGTGTTGAAACCTTCGGCTTGGTCCGTCATAGTTTTCACTCTTTTCCTTCTTCACCTTTGCTTCACTTCTTGTAATGGAAGCTTTCACATCATTCTTATTTTGAGTACTTTCTTTGGGAACCCTTGCCACGTTCCTTTCTTCAAGTTCTTGTGCACTAAGTTTTTGTAATTTCTTCTTTTGCCAATATGATAAGCCGAGTGAGCACCCCGACTGTGATTTTGTTTGAAGCAATGGCAATTCTTGTCTTACCTTGTGCACTCTCAACTTCTTCTCTTTATATTTGGCACTTGATTGATTTGCCTCATTGCCTTTAGTTGCCAATGTCAACACTTTAATTGGCTCTTTTTCATATGAGACCAAATCTGAAGAAGCACTCTTACGACCATCTTTTTAAACACGGTAAACTTGCTTGACCACCTCTTTCTTGTTCCTTGAGCTTCGGACCGATTCCTTATAATTGAAACGGTCTTTGACATATGATTGTTCATCAAATGTTGATCCTTTTGAAGCTGCATAATGTTGGTGAGATGGTTTAACATAAGATGGATAACATGCCCTTGTATCATACCTGTCCCATGATAGATATGGATCGACATGAGCATAGGGGGGTATCCATGGCATTGGCATTGGCGGCCCAAAATATGGATATGAATATGATGCATTGAAATTTGCCCTTTGCCAATACCGGTCTGCAGAATTGCGCCTAGGGGGTGATCTTGATGCTTTTGAATTACTTGGCCGACACGCACTCTTATCCTCACTTATCTTTTGATATTTTTCCAACAGCTGCGCGAAAGTGACTTTTGGGTTTTTACCTTTGTGCTTGCCTCGGCCTTTGCTTTCTTTGGTTATGCTCGCATTGACCTTTGGATTTTCTTGTTGCCCCCCAATACTTGGCGTCTTCATTGTATCTTCAATGGAATTCTCGCCCTCAAGAATATTTTCATTTTGTTGTTGAACAACTTCTTTACTTGAAAGCTTGATCACATCATCTGCAGTTTTTACCTTCTCGTGTTTAAATGTATCGGCCTGAATCAGCCGATGCAAAAATCGCTTGCCATTGGGACCAATCGGAATAGACTGATCATCCCTTGGTTTTTCAACAAATTTTAATCGTCCTTTATCAATGGCCGATTTAACTATTTGACGAAACATGTTGCAATCCTCAAAATTATGCTTGGACGAATCATGCAACTTACAATACATCCGTCCTTGGATTGATGGCTTGACATGATGATCAAGAATTCTAATATAATTATTTCTCAACAACAAATCAAAAATTTGATCACACATGTTTGAATTGCTGGTAAACTTCTTGTTTTCCAGCCGATCTTGATGTGGGAACGGCTTTGAAACTAAGCACGTGAATGGTTCAGATTTGGCATCTTTCCATTCGGCTATGAATTTTCTCTCGCATTCTTTTTCAGATGACATTGGGTAAGATATTATACTAGCATCAGCTTCCTCAAAAGAATTTAACCTTGACTTTAAATTTCTGAAACGAAAATAGCTAGAACACACATGCCTCAATTGAGACCAAGTGCAAGCCAAGTATGAAACAAGCAAAGCTACCCAATTAGATATGAAATTTTGATAAAGCAATGGGGAAAACTTTGGCTGCAATAATAAGTCACTATCGGTCTTTATAAATGGCACAATAGGTTGACCGATGTGTTCTATAACAATTTTATTGCTAACAAGTAAATTACCCTTCTTCATTGGTCTTTCAAAATTACTTATGAGAATTTTCCTTATAGAAGCATCAACAATAAAGTTGCGACCAAATCGGAAGATAGGTAAATCACCTATTAGACATACCTGTTCGAATACGTTGGTAGAGCATGATGGTTGCGTTACTTGAGCGACATCTTGTTCCTCTTTCGAATAGCTCCCCAATACCTTATCATCCTCTTTTCCTAGAATAGATTCAGCATACATAATATTTGATTCGGTCTTTCCAATAACCGAATTAACTTTGTTATCCGAATCACCACTCTTTTTGATAATTCTATCCACACCCAATGCTTTCTCTTTTTGACATAGTCTAGCTTGTATTGTAACAGAATTAATAGGCGTTCCCTCTTTTAATAATTCATGCAGAACAGCATTGCATTCGTCCCAAAAAGACGTAATATTTTTCTTAACGACCCAATCTGGATAGAATTGCCCCCCGACACTTTTAGACTCTTTTGGTAACGAGATGTCACCAAAATTCTGTAATTGTGCAGGAGGAACATGATATGCCACGGTAGTAAGTGAAGGCATTTGTGCTCCTGCAGAAGTTTCACTTATTCGGCCTTGACCGTGAAGGTGCGGAGCCGAATTATGGACATCAACAGTTGCGTATGGTGCCAAAAAGTTAGTAGCATGAGGTGTAGCATATGATGTTTGAGGGTAATTGGCCGAATAACTAGTAGTAGCATGGCCAATTTCCCTATCCACCGGCATGTTTGGATTAACATACTCGAAGTTATTTGCCGATGAATGAAAAGTTGAAACACTGTGCTGCATACTTTTGGAAGTTTCTACATGGGGTGTTTCAGTTTGATTAACCAAACTCATCATGTTGTTCATCGACATATAGATTTGTGGGGTTGCCGATGCATGGGAGTTCGGATACATATGTTGCATGTTGCTAAAATTATATGAAGTTGAAGTATGGAGATTATTCTGAATCGGCTGTTGCACATAATTAGATGCATGATTCATAAAACTAGGGCTAGCCGATACATTATTCTCATTAAAAGATCTAGCAACAACATATGCATTATTTGCATCTACATAAGTGAATTGGGTATTCATATTACCTTTGTAGATTGCAAACCCTAGATGACGATCTCTTCGTAACAAGAACAGTCTGGAGACCGTTCAAAGCTTCGTCCGCAGCTGAGTCGCCAAAAAGTGTGTTTGCACACGAACACGTCACCGTGTACCTCCAACGTCGAGGGTGATGCACCGCAGCTCACGTCGAAGGAGACCCGTCCGGAAGCGCGGTACGCAAGCAATCCGGTGGGCTCTTTTGTACACCCGAAACCCCACATGCTCGGGAGGGACCCCGTCAGGGCGCGCGGCGGCTATGGGCTGCCCTAGGTCGACCTGATCGCCCCTAGGGCCTCGTGGATCGCTGGCCTTCAAGAGAAGAACGAACGAAGAACGAGAAGAAAGGTACAAGGGTAGGAGATAGATGAACACGAAAAAGTAGTAGATGTGTTTGTTCGATTGTGTGTTGTTTCAATCGGCCGTCACCTCCACTATATATAAGAGGCGACTGGACTTCCCGTACAAGCAAAGGATTTATCTAGGCTTTCCTTACAAGAAAAATACATCAATTCACGTCCTAGAGTCCTAGCTCTAGTCTAACTCGGATTCAGCCCGAATCTGGCCCAAACTTCCGTCTTGCTTCCTGCGCGGGCCGTAGAATCTGCATATAACCTCCGATTGAGACAATATTTATATCAAAATCAATCATTTCGATGAGACGAACACTTCTTCTGTTGATCACTTTTCCAAATAAAGCCATCTTGAATACTCCACGAGGCCATCTTTAACTTCAAGTCGGATTCAGTCCTGCAGCTGACCAGGTTGTCCGAGTTTTGTAAAAATTCTGCAGGCCATAGATTACCTCAAATGATGATGACTCCAAAAGCAAAATTGACCATCTCGACGAGGCAAAACTTTTTCGTGTTGTAAGTTTTTCCATTCGAGGCCTTCTTGAGGGCCGAGTAGCTTACACAACCCATCAGACATCATCCCGGTGAGTGTCTGATCCCTCGCGTCAGTTTACAGGCTATGCCAACGGCCTTACCATCGGCGTAGAAAAAGCCGTCGGCGTTAACAGTTATTACGGTAGCGAATGGCTTTAACTTTTGCATACGAACTCGGATTGAGATGATTTTGATATCAAAATCGATCGTTTCGACGAGACGAAGACAATCTGTGTAGAAACTTTTCTCTTATGAGGCCGTCTTGGGGACGTAATCAGCTGAATAGTATTCTGCATACAAAATCTCAGTACTTCGAACACAACTTCGGCCTTAGAGACGAGATCGGATGGCTATGGCCCAAATATCAAAGTTTCTCCATTCGACGATACGGAACTTTATCATTTTGAGCACTTTTCCATTTGAGGCATCTTAATTATGTTTTTGACCATGCCAAAATCTGGTGTCAACAGGGCCATGCATTGGGCGGCGGCTACAGTGCGGCTGGGCACTGTAGCGCGCTCTGGAGCACCCTTTTGGCATGCCAGTGCATGCCATTTGCCTCCAGAGCGTGCCCTAGCAAGTCCTCTAGTGTCTAGGGGAATCTAGGAGGGTAAAACAAAGTGGAGAATCCATTGGATGCTGCTGGGGTTCCTTGGTTGAGAAGAGAAGCTGAGAAAGAGAGGAGAAACTGTTGTCCAGAGAGGTAAATGGAGAGTTTTACCATGCCAATCATTGAGCTATGGCTATGCCAAGTTTACTGGAGGCAAAAGACATCATCTGGGAGTTGTGGTAAAATTTTCTGGCCAAGGAGATAATTGGAAGAGGTGAAAACATCAGTTTTGGTTTTCTGCCAGAAGGTGTTTGTGCTAGTTTTGAGCTGGTTAAAAGAGTCTCCTTGATATGAAATTTAACAGAATCAAATGATAGGTGGAGTTGAGGTTGTTCACCAATTTTGGGCTCATTTGATGAAAGTTGCCAATGCAAACTTAATGAACCCTAGAAATCAACAGATTCAGGTTTCTATAGATCTGATCATTCTAATCTATTCTCCTTGATGCACCACTTGGTGTGGTGGCAATATTTGGGGACTAGAGCATGCCCAAAAAGTTTGGGACCAAATGGGGAAGCTTGACAATGCAAACATTTCCAATTCTAGAAATCAGCAGAAAGGGGTTTGGGGGAATTTGGATAAGTGGGTCTATTCTCCTTGATGCACCACTTTGGGTGGATGCATTATTAGAGGATTAGAATATGTCCACAAAGTTTGAGCTTAAGGGGAGACAGTTGGCAATGTAGAGTTGCTCAAATTTGGATCTGTACAGAGAGGGTTTTGGGATATTTTGGTGAACCAAAACAATTGGGTTTGAGATGAAACTTAGCAAGATGATCACATATGTCATATGAGACATTCTATAATTTTGCTGGATTTATTTGAGAATATTTCTTATAGAAATATTTCAAATGCTCAAAATAGGCAGAGATGGTTTTGAAGGGTTTTGTCCAATATTTTCAACATGACCATGTGTTTAAACTCTTTTATATGGACAATATATGTCCACTGAGTTTTCTTAAATTTTGTCAAATATTTTGAAAGCATAAAAATAATTTTCCCTAATAAAAGACCATTTCTGGCCTTAATAAAAAGCCTTTAAATAAAATAGGAAAATAATTTCTAAAATTAATATTTGGTGGTTTTGGGAAGTATTATATATATTAGGTTTCAAATATGGTTTTTGAAAGAATTTCAATACCCTAATTTGAGTACTTGTAGTTCAAGCCTCAACTCAGGGGTTTTTGCAAACCTAAATTAAATAAATGCTTTTTGGTTAAAATAATATTTTATAAAAATAGTTTTAGGCCCTATACACATGGCATGATCATTGGGCAAAGATTTGGTTCAAGGAGGTGAGTCTAGAGAGTAGGAGGAATTTTTATGAATTAGAGCACAAGCAAACAAACAAGCATTCAGCAATCAAGTCAAGCATCACAAGCACTCAAAAAGTTTTAATTGGCCCTAATTTTTGAGCTATGTTAACTTAGTCAAGAGGCAAAACACAGGGTGTGACAGACCAACCCCCTTACAAGAATCTCGTCCCCGAGATTCCTAGGATAGGCGTGGAAGGGATGCGGGAATTCAGAGGTGAGGTAGTCTTCACGTTCCATGCTTCTTCTGCTCTGGTGTGGTTGTCCTCCTGGATCTTGAAGTGCTTAATGATATAGCTTCAAGTGCATCATCGACTCCTTCTAGGGGTGAACGGGGTTCTTTTACTATGCTGGGCTCGCCTAAAGGTCAAGGGTTTGGTGAACGAGGTTCTGGCAAGGGGCTGGCTTGCGTGTGTATCCAAAGTCGGAATACGTGGCAAGGTGGTGTGTATGTGTGCTGGTCCTGGGGTTGTTAGTGACATCCAGATGTCTCATGCTCAGATGAGAAGGGTCAAGGTCTTGGTGTACTTTCTCGGTGACGGGGAATCGTCGACTTCGTTGGAGCAGTTGATCTTTCGATGCTCGTGATCTTTAACAATAAGGATGTCGAAGTTTGTCGACGTAGGCTTCTCGTCGAGGTATTCTGTTTGAGTAAGTTGCCCAAGTATGTTCTTCCTTCATCCTCGGCCATTTGTCTTCGTCATTACAGATGCGCGTTTCTGTCGGGTCTTTGAGTATCTGGTCTACTGATCTCTTCGTAGCCATTGTGGGAAGGTTTCTGAGGGGTTCTAAATAAGCTGACTATCCAGAGGTATAGAACAACCATCTAGTCCCCAAGGTCTGAGGCTTGGCAAGCGGGGTGAACTACCTTTAACAGGTGGTTTACCATGATCGATTCAGGGTTTACACCCTAGATTGTCTAAAAAGAGGTTGGTAACGAAGTCATGACAGTCGTCCACTCCATTCAGGCATCTGAAGGGAGTAGGGACGTCATGCTCATCATTCATCGTCAAGGTGGTGGAGCGAGAGGTGTTATCTACTTCCCGGTTCCTTCCTAGTCAGGAACTGATAGGTGATTGTTAAGACAAGGGGCTCTATAATCCTCTTGATGTGTAAGGGCTTCATCGTGCTTGGACGTTGGTGCTTCTTGGTATAGTCTAGTTGATGTTGTCGGTAGAGGAGTGGTGGTTGACTTCTCTTGCTTCTTCTTCTTCTTCGTCGTGGCTTCCCAACCGTAGTGGTTGTTCGTCTTGCTTGGGAAAGAATGTCTTCTGCTGAAGGGTGGGTACTTCAAGTAGTCCAACTCTTTTCAAGGTGAAGCCTTATACTTGAGAGGCATAGTAATTGGTGCTCCTGGGGCTGATCCAAATAGGACTAAGGTGTTCCTTCCCTTGTTGGGTAAATAAGTATGTCATCCCGGAGGACAACAACATATTTCCCCAAGTATCACACAAGCACATTGCTCGTGGGATATGTGAGAGGAGCAGGCATTTTCTCTGGATGGTCACTTGTCTAGGGGTTTGTGGTCCATCGTAATCTAGTTCTTCGTGTCCACCTTCCTCAGGGACAGGATTGGTGGGGGTCGAGGTGGAGTATCGAGCATAGTCTTTTGACTTAGAGCCAGAGCCTATGGTCATACTCCGACCGTGTTCGGGGTTTCAAGGGGCTTAGGATGTGAGTGAACGTCTATCATCTTATCCTTAAGCATAGTTTCTTAGATGCCAATAGTACTACCTATTACTCCAAACAAAAACATCCTATATCATCGAAGGTATCATCTCATGTGAGTCAACTCCAACATCACCCATGCTACTCATATCTCCAAGGTTTTGAGAGAAGGACTAAACCAAAATCTCATGTGTATACTACAGCTAACTCATATATATCCCTATGTAAAAATCCTCGGGAAAGCATACAAGCTGCTAAGCTTGGTCGTGACACTACAAATCCAAGTGTTCAACTAATATATCCAAGGTCTAAGGTGTTGCATCTCTATGCTAAGGAAACACGTAATACACCGATCCAAGATTTTGTTTCCTTCCTAATGAATCCGATCGAGTAGTCCTTAAATTCCATCATTCGTTATGTGACCCAGTATAAATCCAATATTGAGGGAGTTCTACATAATCTCCTAGAGTTCCTATAATCCACGCATAAATGTACGGACGATCATCGCAGTATATCCACGAACTTCCAATCTCATGACCAACTAAACTCCAAGGTCGAGCTTATATAGATCCTTAATTTATTTCTGACAACTCCCAATCTCCTTATCTTACCATCCACCAGAAACATGGTACTACGATTAAGATCATTGGACTAACTCCAATTTACTCCGAACCATGTAGATCTACTCAACACCAACACTTTGCTAAGGTCACCTATTTAAATCCAAATCTTATGTCCAACAAGAATTCCTACTCGTTACTCCAAGTCATTATTGTAACATCATCAATCCACGACCACTACTTGTAAAAATCAAGTTATCATACCACAAAGAGTTTTAGCTTGACATCACATTTGTCCTACTAAATCCAATTTACTCAATGGAGAAGCAAGTTATGCTACGCTATCAACTTTGATCCACCAAGTTCGTCTACCAACATAAGGGCCTCACGATTCACCAAGGGGGCCTAGCTACATCCTCAAGACACATATTATAGTCACCTCAAACCATTGCCTACAAGTCGTATTTCCTTAGAGCGATCCTTCGTATGGCATCCCGGTTCTAGTGCTAGCTTAAGAATGAAAGACGCTTGTTCACTATGATCACTAGCTCCATAACGAACCCAGTGCTAAGCAGGGGTTATTGAAGCTCAACAGGTGCTCAGGCAAATCCGTGTTTTAAACACGTGATCAGAGGCTTGGGCTGGGGAAGCTTGTGATGTCTAGGTTAGGCTAGGGAGGGGTTTTCCAATCTTGAGGAAAAAGCATAACTCTATAGGGTTGCGTCTGGTTGAGTACGTTGTAGTCAAAGTCTTTAGTGCTAGTTGTGTGTCGAGGAGGATCCTTGGTGCATCTTATCTTGCTGGTCTTCAGCTGACGAGATGGGGGAGAGGGAAAGTAGCATAGAGAGGAGTGCCTAAGGGGATGGTATAGTGCAAGTGCAATCAAACAAGTGCCTAGAAGGCCAAACGCAACCAGTAAGATAAGATAGGTGGCATAGTCGCATACATGTTGCCTAGGGCAAAAGTGCGACTTATACCAAAACACAAACAGATAAAAACAAGCAACACACATCATGGTTTCATCTGAACCATCACACGGACTCGACTTCGCATGGGGGTTTCACGACTTATCCTTCCCTAGGGGTCCTCGGACTCAGTAGTCGTGCTTGCTTCGTGTCTTGGGGAGGAGTCCGCTTAGTCTTCTGGGTCTTCTTCAGGTGTCGCTATGTCTCTTGTTGTTGTTCTTTCAAAACGATCCTGGTTGTGCGTGAAGTGTCCTAGACAACTTCACATCTGGTGAGTTGACTATGAAGGTGGTTCCTCATGGCTGTCGTTGACATGTCTTCTGTTGTCTTCGTAATCGTGCCAATGCCTTCTTGTCCTTCAAGGTGTCGAGAGTTCCAAGTGGGTAATTCTTTATGCAATGACATCCATAAGGCATGATAGAGTTCCAACTTGTCGGTTATGTTGATAATATCGACACCGAGAGTAGGGGATGAAGAGAACCGTTTTCCTGCTCACTATGGTGAGGCGGACCAAATAGCAAGGTTCTCATCCACCGGTGGTTGCTGACACAACAATGAAAAGGACAGGGTTTATAGTAAAAAAAAGGACAGGGTTGCTCTATTAGCGATGCATATCATGACATTGCATGTCTTGTGCCCTAGTCATCAAAGGCCAAGGTGGCATCATCCTGGGGCAGTGTCGAGGGTGTCACCATCTTCTGAGTCTTGATATTCTCATCCTTCGAGAGGGTATCTTCTGTTGGTATTGTCTTGTCGTGGTGTCATCAAACTTGTGTGAATGTCTGGCAAGGTGGCTCCCTTCCAAGTTACCCACGAGGATTACAAGGAATCCAGTGGTCAGGGGCACAAGGTAGTAGCGACCATTTGCAAAGTTTTGAAAAAGTAGACGATGAGAGTTAAGAGAAAGATGGTGGAAATGCTAAGGCAAAAACCTTTGCTTCCTTTGAAAATTTAGGAGAGGTGAGAAATATAGAGGTTTTGTAAGTGATTTTGAAGGGTCTGGAAAAATAGTTTTGTCCTAACTAATGTCCATGCTAACTAAGGGCTTCCTACAGTCAGGATGGCTCTGATACCAGCTCTGTGGGGACCCCGACTCATAAGTCGTGATCACCGAATGTACGTGCACAGTGATCCCAGAGAACAATGCTCACTGAACACACAGAAACTGAATAACAAGAGTCTTACATCCATTACATACCGGTTTACTCAAATGTGGCCTTTATGGCCAAGTCTTCATATGATTGCAGCGGAAATCTTCAACGATAGCATGGACCCATGCCATCTGATTTAACACTACAGGCATTCTGACTGGGAAGCGTCCTAGCTCGCATGTCCGTCACCAAAGGTAATCTTCATCATAACCTGATCTTTCATGCCTGGCCAATAAAATAACCAGTGGCAAGCCAATGGGTACTTTGAATGTACTCGCAAGCAACCCATGTTTGGAACAAGGTTCAACAGAGCATGATATAGCACTAATAGGTAATTTTGCGGAAAGCTAGTTTGAGTGCAATGACATGTTCAATCGACTTGTAAAAGCATGCATCAACAGGTTGCAGATATCCATATGAACGAGTTACAGATATCAACATGAGCAGGGTTTGAACATCACATGTTCAATCATTTCATCAATCCTTCCGACTTAGCTCAAGTATCTCTTTGCCACACACACACCAAGTTTTGTGAAAACATCTGGACGTAGTTTAAGAAGGACCTCCAACTGTCCATGACCGTGGACACGACTATTCAAATAGTTTTACACTATACAGAGGTTGCACGCTTTACCCACAAGACTCGGGGAACTTCCGTGTCATCCACGACTCGCGGTATATTACATACCCGAGGTAAGAACCCGAACAATGCCTTTCCCCTGATGATACTAAACAAAGAGTCCACTCGATTGGTACACAGCCCACATGATGTACATCATACGAGCCTCGCTCCAGATCGTACCATCCATGAAGGGACCAACGGTGTGCCCGGTGCCTGTAAAGAGAGCGCATGGTCGCCCTACCAGGCATGACCCCATATCGAGAGTGACCTCGTCACTCCCGCCACTAGTAATGCGGGCTCTATGCTAGTACCCACCAAGGTAATCAACAAAGCCCCTTCCCATATAGGGGTAGAGTGGTCGCACATGTAAGGTTGGGATGGTCAGCAGACCTTAAATCTAATCCGTTTTCGAAAACACACACACACAACTTGCTCCGGTACACCACTTCTTTCTCAAGTGGTTACCTAGCACAACATCATCTCCCTCGGGCATTAGTGGCACCCTTCGGGGTTTTTGAAAAGTCTTTGAAAACACTTTTGTTTCCATCACCATGCATATTCCCGTCCCACTTTGCGTAGCATCTACTAAGCATCCTATCTAGTACCACCCGCATAACCCTCATAGGAAGGTAGGGTCATGCACGATGCAAGTATCAACGGTAAAGTATCGGAGGCATCCCACCGAAGTGGGGACACCACATCAACATGATCAACATCACGAAATAAAGTGCTAATGCCATGCATTAAAAAGGGTTTCATAGTCATGGTCAAAGGGCTGCTTGCCTGGCTCAGCAAAGTCTTCAAGGTCTTCACACGCTTCTCGTCCACTCCGAGCATTCCATCTACTTCGTCAACTATCGCCGGAAACAACCGCAATAAGCAACACAACAAGCAGAGAAATAAAAGTGCTCTATAAATAGGACTTTTATTTTTCTTGGACACCTCTAGTCATGAGAAAAATGACCAAGGAGGTTTTATTGGATGTGGGTCAAGGGGGAGTTTTGAATGGAGGAAATGAAGGAAATGATGATCCTATAAGTTGTCCACAGAAAATATCTTTGTAAAAATGAGTGGATGGACCCAACAAATAGGCAATGATTTTAGAAGATTCTAGGAAGTGGTTTCACTGGATTTGGAGTTGGTACGAATATGCTAGGGATTTGCAAAGTGGGTCACATATGAGGAAATTGTCCAATAATTGACATAGCAGAATAAGTGTAGGAAAAAATGTTCACCACTTAGTGCATGGATTTGGGGCCACCTAGCAATTAGAATCATTGCATTTGGAGTTAGGGTGAGCTCCCTAGGAATTTCCAAAGTTTAAAGCAGGAAATAAGAATAGGCTTCAATCCTGTAAGTGTAAAGGAGAGCTTTCTGAAAAAATGTGCAATGCACATATTTGGTTAGGCCAAGATTTTAGAAGCTTGCAAAATTTTGAATCACCCAATTTGGAGTCCAGATGAATTTAATATGGATTTTACAAGTTCTACAGAAATAAATAAAACAAAATGGAAAAGGTTTATACCTATGCGCTATTTAGCGCACATGGCGCAGGATAAGCGGATGGGCCGGCCCATCAGCCTGGCCGCGCGGGAGGCTGCGGTGACGTCAAAGGTGCCTTTGCCCAGGGCGCTTTCACCGCAGAAAAACGTAGATGGGCGGGAGCCGTGTCCACTTAACCGTCTGGGCCCGGTGCCTGGCTCGCTGACACACAGGGCCTGCCTGGAAAGTCTTCCTTCCTCCTCCCGCTCGAATAGAGAGGGAGCAGGGGAGGGGAAGCCGACCGGCACCGGCGCTTGCCCTCGGCGGCACCGGCCACCTTTGGAGCAGCTGCGCATGCCGGCGAGCTTGCGAGGCCGCGCCGCATCGGTCCTAGTGCTGCGCTCCCGCAGGGGAGGGACACAATGGCGCCGGCACAGAGGGTCACGGAGGAGGCCGCCGGCCATCATTGGCTACGAACGCTCGGCGTTCCAGGAAGGAATGCATGCGATGGAGGGGCTCTGCGGTGGTGAGGTGGAGACAATCGAGTGGCTAGGGGTCGAGGGGAAGCTCAGGCTTGCTCGAATTCGAGCGGGGCCAGGGCGGCATTGGCGGCACCAGGGAGGAGGAAGAAGGCATGGAGGCGCCGTGAGATGGTTGAGGGGGTCTGAGAGATAGAGAGGGGAGAGAAAGGAGCCGAGAGGGGGCTTGGGGGAGGTCCTTAAGTAGCCGGGCACCGAAGCACCGTGGGTCGCGCCCATGGCCACAACACCGGAGCGGCTAGGGGACACGGGGGCGCTCCGGGGTTTGTCTATGGCCTTCGTGGACGCGGTCCACGTCCAGGGAACGCCAGAGGGAGGAGCCAGGGGGGACAGAGGTGCGCGCGTGCGAGCTCGTCCATAGGGACGCTCGGGCGGCATAGTGTGCGTGCGAAGGGAGGCCGGAGAAGGGAGAGAGAGGAGGGGGACAGGGGCCTTGCATGTCCCGGACGTCGAGGACGACCAGTTGGCGAGAGGGGGGCGCTCGAGGTGGTCGGGGCCATGCATTGGGCGGCGGCTACAGTGCGACTGGGCAGTGTAGCGCGCTCTGAAGCACCCTTTTGGCATGCCAGAGCATGCCATTTGCCTCCAGGGCGTGCCCTAGTGTCTCCACTAGTGTCTAGGGGAATCTTGGAGGGTAAAACAAAGTGGAGGATTCATTGGATGCTGCTGGGTTCCTTGGTTGAGAAGAGAAGCTGAGAAAGAGAGGAGAAACTGCTGTCCAGAGAGGTAAATGGAGAGTTTTACCATGCCAATCATTGAGCTATGGCCATGCCAAGTTTACTGGAGGCAAAAGACATCATCTGGGAGTTGTGGTAAAATTTTCAGGCCAAGGAGATAATTGGAAGAGGTGAAAACATCAGTTTTGGTTTTCTTCCAGAAGGTGTTTGTGCTAGTTTTGAGCTGGTTAAAAGAGTCTCCTTGATATGAAATTTAACTGGATCAAATGATAGGTGGAATTGAGGTTGTTCACCAATTTTGGGCTCATTTGATGAAAGTTGCCAATGCAAACTTAATGAACCCTAGAAATCAACAGATTCAGGTTTCTATTGATCTGATCATTCTAATCTATTCTCCTTGATGCACCACTTGGTGTGGTGGCAATATTTGGGGACTAGAGCATACCCAAAAAGTTTGGGACCAAATGGGGAAGCTTGACAATGCAAAAAATTTCAATTCTTGAAATCAGCAGAAATGGGTTTGGGGGAATTTGGACAAGTGGATCTGTTCTCCTTGATGTACCACTTGGGGTGGATGCATTATTAGAGGATTAGAATATGTCCACAAAGTTTGAGCTTAAGGGGAGATAGTTGGCAATGTAGAGTTGCTCAAATTTGGATCTATACAGAGAGGGTTTTGGGATATTTTGGTGAACCAAAACAATTGGGTTTGAGATGAAACTTGGCGAGATGATCACATATGTCATATGAGACATTCTATAATTTTCCTGGATTTATTTGAGAATATTTCTTATAGAAATATTTCAAATGCTCAAAATAGGCAGAGATGGTTTTGAAGGGTTTTGTCCAATATTTTCAACACGACCATGTGTTTAAGCTCTTTTATATGGACAAGATATGTCCACTGAGTTTTCCTAAATTTTCTCAAATATTTTGAAAGCATAGAAATATTTTTCCCTAATAAAAGACCATTTCTGGCCTTAAGAAAAAGCCTTTAAATAAAATAGGAAAATAATTTCTTAAATTAATATTTGGTGGTTTTGGGAAGTATTATATATATTAGGTTTCAAATATGGTTTTTGAAAGAATTTAAATACCCTAATTTGAGTACTTGTAGTTCAAGCCTCAACTCAGGGGTTTTTGCAAACCTAAATTAAATAAATGCTTTTTGGTTAAAATAATATTTTATAAAAATAGTTTTAGGCCCTATACACATGGCATGATCATTGGGCAAAGATTTGGTTCAAGGAGGTGAGTCTAGAGAGTAGGAGGAATTTTTATGAATTAGAGCACAAGCAAACAAACAAGCATTCAGCAATCAAGTCAAGCATCACAAGCACTCAAAAAGTTTTAATTGGCCCTAATTTTTTAGCTATGTTAACTTAGTCAAGAGGCAAAACACAGGGTGTGACATTATTTGATCTTCTATCAATTGCCCAACAGTAATTTGTGTACCCACCGTGTGCTATACTCACGAGAGAAGCCACTAGTGAAACCTATGGCCCCCGGGTCTACTTTTCCAACATATTGCTTTCCGATCTATCTTTTTGCCGCTTTTGTTTTTCAGATCTATTAATCCAAAAACCCAAAAATACCTTGCTGCACTTTTTATTTGCCTCTTTTACTTTGTGTTCTTGAGTGATCTATCTATCCAATCTATTACAACATAATCTATCTTTTTACCGTGGAGAGATTGACAACCTCTCTTACGTGTCGGGTTGCAAGTATTTGTTCTTTGTGTGCAGGTACCGTTTACATAGTGTTGCGTGGTTCTCCTACTAGTTCGATAACCTTGATCTCATCACTGAGGTAAATACCTACCGTAGCTGTGCTGCATCATCCCTTCCTCTTTGGGGAAATAATGACGCATCTGAGCCACATCAGTCACATATGGTGGAGGCACTCATCTCACTCTTATGGTAGTGGCTCCCCTCACATGGAAATTGGGGCATCTCATCATATGTTGGTTTCGAAGAGATGTAGGTGCAAACGTCTCCATGCTCAACTTCTTTCGCTGCCTTGACTGAAGGGATAGTTCCATCCTCAACCGTCTTGTTGTCGTCACCGTGGATGAAGGCCGAAGATGGCACATCATCACTCGCCTCCATGACCGAAGGGAAATTCCCATGCCTGGCCATCTTCCTTGGGATGCTTCCAAAGATGGAAGGGTCATCCATGCATGTAGTCGGTCGCTTGTAGTTAATGGCGTACTCCCTCTTGACATGCTTGTTCCTTGCCGTCGTCTTCGAGATAGTCTCGAGGATGAGGACATTGCCGCATGATGCTTGCTTCGGTTGGGCGCTCCGATGGTGTGCGACTTGAGCTTCTCCTCCTTGTAGATGACGAAGTGGAAGAAGACTTGTAGTTGGCCAACATGTGTCAAAGATGATCCATGTGAGAGTCCAACTTGTTGTCAATGTAGTCTCTTTTCCGAGCTTTGGAGTGTCGTATGTCGATGGCGAGTCGCTCAACTTGGTCACACAAGTTATCGTGCATTTCTCGTTGTTGTCCGACTCTTGTTGATGTAGTTGTTTTCGCCGTCGTTGTCGTTGAAGACCGGAGATGATGTGCTTTGCCTATCCATCATAAGACTCGAGAAAAAGTGAGTGGGAAATGAGATAAACAATACGAATATACCGTTCCCAAAGTTGAGTATGTATCCCGTTTCACTCAATGTGAACTGAGAGAATAATGGAATTGGTACCGGACTTGTTCACTCACACCTACAAAGTAAAGCTTATCGAGTGGCTTGGTTAGGACAAGTGGCACAAAATTCAAGCAAATGTTAATCCAAGATATCGAAAATGTTGAGGAAGATTCACAAAATTGCAATGCAAATCAAATAGATCAATATCTAATGGTGGCACTAGGAACACACACACGGATAGATAAATGGGATCCGCGTGCTACTTCTCGAGCATGCGTTGGTTTTCCCTTGAAGAGGAAAGGGTGATGCAGCAAAGTAGATAATTAAGTATTTCCCCCAGTTGTTGAGAACCAAGGTATCAATCCAGTAGGAGATACAAGCAAGTCCCCAATAGATGTACCTACACAAAGAATCAAACACTTGCACCCAACGCTATAAAGGGGTTGTCAATCCCTTCACGGTTACTTGCAAGGATGAGATCTGATAGAGATAGATAGAATAGATTGCTTGAACGGACAGTAAAACAAAAGTAAAAATAATGTAGCAAGGTATTTTTGGTATTTTTGGTTTTATATCTGAAAGTATAATATGGAAAATAGACCCGGGGGCCATAGGTTTCACTAGAGGCTTCTCTCATGAAGGCAAGTATTACGGTGGGTGAACAAATTACTATCGAGCAATTGATAGAAAATCGAATAATTATGAAGATATCCAAGGCAATGATTATGCATATAGGCATTACGTCCGTGTCAAGTAGACCGAAACGATTCTGCATCTACTACTATTACTCCACACATCGACCGACTCCTGCCTGCATCTAGGGTATTAAGTTCATGAAGAACAGAGTAACGCATTAGGTAAGATGACATGATGTAGAGGGATAAACTCAAGCAATATGATGAAAACCCCATCTTTTTATCCTCGATGGCAACAATACAAATACGTGCCTCGCTACCCCTACTTTGTCACTGGGTGAGGACACCGCAAGATTGAACCCAAAACTAAGCACTTCTCCCATTGCAAGAATTACCAATCTAGTTGGCCAAACCAAACCAATAACTCGAAGAGACTTGCAAAGATATGAAATCATGCTTATAAGAATTCAGAAAAGACTCAAATAATATTCATAGATAATCTGAACATAAACCCACAATTCATCGGATCTCGACAAACACACCGCAAAAGAGTATTACATTGGATAGATCTCCATGAAGATCATGAAGAACATGGTATTGAAGAGCAAAGAGAGAGAAGAAGCCATCTAGCTACTAGCTATGGACCCGAAGGTCTGTGGTAAACTACTCACGCATCATCGGAGGGGCAATGGAGTTGATGTAGATGCCCTCCGTGATCGAATCCCCCTCCGGCAGATTACCGGAAAAGGCTCCAAGATTGGATCTCACGGAAACAGAGGCTTCCAGCGGCGGAAAAGTATTTTCGTGGCTCTTTTTGGTATCTAGGGAATATTTGTGAATTTATGGGCCGAAGAATAGGGTTAGGGGGCTGCCGTGGGGCCACAAGCCAGGGGGGCGCGCCCTACCCCCCTGGGCGCACCCCTGGGGCTTGTGGCCACACGGCGGCTCTCCTGCCTTGGTCTCCAAACTTGGTAGGTTTCTTCTGGTCCAAGAAAAATCGTTCCGAAGATTTTATTCCGTTTGGACTCCATTTAATATTCCTTATCTGCAATACTCAAAAACAAGGAAAAAACAGAAACTGGCACTAGGAACTACATTAATAGGTTAGTCCCAAAAATAATATAAAATAGCATATTAATGCATATAAAACATCGAAAACAGATAATATAATAGCATGGAACAATCAAAAATTATAGATACGTTGGAGACGTATCAAGCATCCCCAAGCTTAATTCCTGCTCGTCCTCGAGTAGGTAAATGATAAAAACAGAATTTTTGATGTGGAATGCTACCTAACATATTTATCCATGTAATATTCTTTATTATGGCATGAATATTCAGATCCGTAAAATTCAATACTATAGCTTAATATTGACATAAAGACAATTATACTTAAAGCATACTAACAAGCAATTATAGCTTTCAAAATACCATGGCTAAAGAAAGTTATCCCTACAATATCATATAGTCTGGCTATGCTCCATGTTCCCCACACAAAGTATCTAAATCATGCACACCCCTGGTGACAAGTCAAGCAATTGTTTCACCCCTTTTATGTTCTCAAACTTTTTCAACTCTCACGCAATACATGAGAGTGAGCCATGGATATAGCACTATGGGTGGAATAGAATGTGGTGGAGGTGCAAGGAAAAAGGAGAAGATGGTCTCACATCAACTAGGCGTATCAACGGGCTATGGAGATGCCCATCAATAGATATCAATGTGAGTGAGTAGGGATTGCCATGCAACAGATGCACTAGAGCTATAAGTGTATGAAAGCTCAAAAGGAAACTAAGTGGGTGTGCATCCAACTCGCTTGCTCACGAAGACCTAGGGCACTTTGAGGAAGCCCATCATTGGAATATACAAGCCATGTTATATAATGAAAAATTCCCACTAGTATATGAAAGTGACAAAATAGGAGACTCTCTATCATGAAGAACATGGTGCTATTCGAAGCACAAGTGTGGAAAAGGATAGTAGCATTGTCCCTTCTCTCTTTTCTATCATTCATTTTTTTTCTTTTCTTTTTCTTTTTATTTTTTTGGTGGGCATGTTTGGCCTCTTTTATTTATTTTTTTGGGCTTCGCTGGCCTCTTTTATTTTTTGTAAAGTCCGGAGACTCATCCCATCTAGTGAGGGAATCATAGCTTCCATCATCCTTTCCTTTCATGGGACAATGCTCTAATAATGATGATCATCACACTTTTATTTACTTACAACTCGAAACTTAGAACAACATATGACTCTATATGAATGCCTCCGGCGGTGTACCGGGATGTGCAATGATCTAGCATAGCAAATGACATCAAAAAACGGACAAGCCATAAAAACATCATGCTAGCTGTCTTACGATCATGCAAAGCAATATGACAATGATGGTGCGTGTCATAATAAACGGAACGGTGGAAGTTGCATGGTAATATATCTCGGAATGGCTATGGAAATGCCATAATAGGTAGGTATGGTGGCTGTTTTGGGGAAAATATATGGTGGCTGTTTTGAGGAAGGTGGATTTATTGCACCGGCGAAAGTTGCGCGGTACTAGAGAGGCTAGCAAAGGTGGAAGGGTGAGAGTGCGTATAATCCATGGACTCACATTAGTCATAAAGAACTCACATACTTATTGCAAAAGTCTATTAGTCATCGAAGCAAAGTGTTAGACGCATGCCCCTAGGGGAGAGGTTGGTAGGAGTAAACCATCGCGCGCTCCCGACCCATCACACAAAGGATGACAATCATTAAACAAATCATTCTCCGACTTCATTACATAACGGTTCACCATACGTGCATGCTACGGGAATCACAAACCTTAACACAAGTTACTCTACTAATCCACAATTACTTACTAACATAACTCTTAATATTACCATCTCTACATCTCAAAACTATATGCACGAAATCAAACTTCTCATCATATTCAATGCACTTAATATGAAAGTTTTTATTATATCCCTCTTGGATGCCTATTATATTAGGACCAAATTCATAAACTAATCCAATTACCATGCTGTTTAGGTACTCTCAAAATAATATAAGTGAGGTATGAGAGTTCAATTATTTCTATAAAACATAACACCACCATGCTCTAAAAAGATATAAGTGAAGCACTAGAGCAAAATTGCCTAGCTCAAAAGATATAAGTGAAGCACATAGAGTATTCTAATAAATTCACGATTCAGCGTGTCTCTCTCAAAAAGAATGTGCAGCAAGGATGATTATGGAAAACTAAAAAGAAAAGACTCATATCATACAAGACGCTCCAAGCAAAACACATATCATGTGGTGAATAAAAATATAGCCTCAAGTAAATTTACCGATGGATTGAAGACGAAAGAGGGGATGCCTTCCGGGGAATCCCCAAGCTTAGGCATTTTGGTATCCTTGAATATGGCTTGGGGTGCCTTGGACATCCCCAAGCTTAGGCTCTTGCCACTCCTTATTCCATAGTCCATCAAATCTTTACCCAAAACTTGAAAACTTCACAACACAAAACTCAACAGAAAACTCATGAGATCCGTTAGTATAAGAAAAATAAATCACCACTTTAGGTACTGTTGTGAACTCATTCTTTATTTATATTGGTGTAATATCTACTGTATTCTAACTTCTCCATGGTTCATACCCCCCGATACAACCCATAGATACATCAAAATAAGCAAACAACACAAAGAAAACAGAATCTGTCTAAAACAGAACAGTCTGTAGCAATCTATAGACTTCGAATACTTCTGTAACTCTAAAAATTCTGAAAATTTAGGAAAACCAGGGAAATTTTTATATCAATCTTTTGTAAAAGTTTCAGATCAAAATCACGTTCCAGTGAATTTACAAAATTCCTGGACTGAGAGCAAAAGTTTCTGTTTTTCAGCAAAATCAAATTGCAAACACCGTAGACCATCCCAAAGGTCTTACTTGGCTCAAACACTAATTTAAAAAATAAAACACAATTATTATAGAAGTAATAATGTGCAAAACACACCAAAACATAAACAAAAAACAGAAAGCAAAAAATAAAATTGGGTTGCCTCCCAACAAGCGCTATTGTTTAACGCCCCTAGCTAGGCAAAACGCAATAGATCTAGGTATTGTCATCTTTGGTCTAGGCAACTTTTGTGAGGGCCTTCTTGAATCCGGGGGGCTCTTTCCGCTTCCCCAAATCTTCAGGAGAAGAAACCATCTTAAGATCCAAAATATCCAAACGCTTATTGCAAAGAGTAATTAAAGTGTTCAAACGACTGAGGTTCCCATTAATATGTTTGAGGGGTTCGAGATATTTTTGTAACTCGACTACGTGCTTATGTAAGTCATCCAATTTGCTGAGAATTTGAACTCCCTCTTGTGAAAAGTCAAAATCTTTTTGTTGTGGGGGAACCCCCAGAATCCCTTCCAAAATTTCATAAGCCTTTGCATCTAGTTCAATAAAATCGCCCTTTGAGGCAAAATCCAAAAGTTTTCTATGGTGCAAAGCCAACCCAATGTAAAAATTTCTAAGAAAAAATTTTGCGTCTCCTTTTAAGTTGGAAATATGATAGGATCTCATCAGCCTCTCCCAGGCATCTTTCAAATTTTCCCCTTGTTTTTGTTTGAAGTATAAGACTTCAAAGTCCGCTGGCAAAAGGGGGGTAGTGACGCTAGTCATAGCAACACCCAAGAGAGCCGTCAAGAAAAAGGGCGAATAAAAAGGCAAATCTTTTCGAAAATCATTTTAGAAGTGGGGGAGAGGAAAACGAGAGGCAAATGGCAAATAATGTAAATGCAAGAGATGAGTTTGTGATGGGTACTTGGTAGGCTTGATGTAGATCTCCCCGGCAACGGCGCCAGAAATCCTTCTTGTTACTTCTCGAGCATGCGTTGGTTTTCCCTTGAAGAGGAAAGGGTGATGCAGCAAAGTAGATAAGTATTTCCCTCAGTTGTTGAGAACCAAGGTATCAATCCAGTAGGAGATACAAGCAAGTCCCCAATAGATGTACCTACACAAAGAATCAAACACTTGCACCCAACGCTATAAAGGGGTTGTCAATCCCTTCACGGTTACTTGCAAGGATGAGATCTGATAGAGATAGATAGAATAGATTGCTTGAACGGAAAGTAAAACAAAAGTAAAAATAATGCAGCAAGGTATTTTTGGTATTTTTTGTTTTAGATCTGAAAGTATAATATGGAAAATAGACCCGGGGGCCATAAGTTTCACTAGAGGCTTCTCTCATGAAGGCAAGTATTACGGTGGGTGAACAAATTACTATCGAGCAATTGATAGAAAAGCGAATAATTATGAAGATATCCAAGGCAATGATTATGCATATAGGCATCACGTTCGTGTCAAGTAGACCGAAACGATTCTGCATCTACTACTATTACTCCACACATCGACCGACTCCTGCCTGCATATAGAGTATTAAGTTCATGAAGAACAGAGTGATGCATTAGGTAAGATGACATGATGTAGAGGGATAAACTCAAGGAATATGATGAAAACCCCATCTTTTTATCCTCGATGGCAACAATAGAATACGTGCCTCGCTACCCCTACTTTGTCACTGGGTGAGGACACCGCAAGATTGAACCCAAAACTAAGCACTTCTCCCATTGCAAGAATTACCAATCTAGTTGGCCAAACCAAACCAATAACTCGAAGAGACTTGCAAAGATATGAAATCATACTTATAAGAATTCAGAAAAGACTCAAATAATATTAATAGATAATCTGAACATAAACCCACAATTCATCGGATCTTGACAAACACACTGCAAAAGAGTATTACATCGGATAGATCTCCATGAAGATGATGAAGAACATGGTATTGAAGAGCAAAGAGAGAGAAGAAGCCATCTAGCTACTAGCTATGGACCCGAAGGTCTGTGGTAAACTACTCACGCATCATCGGAGGGGCAATGGAGTTGATGTAGATGCCCTCCGTGATCGAATCCCCCTCAGGCAGATTACCGGAAAAGGCTCCAAGATTGGATCTCACGGGAACAGAGGCTTCCGGCGGCGGAAAAGTATTTTCATGGCTCTTTTTGGTATCCAGGGAATATTTGTGAATTTATAGGCCGAAGAATAGGGTTAGGGGGGCTGCCGTGGGGCCACAAGCCAGGGGGGCGCGCCCTACCCCCCTGGGCGCGCCCCTGTGGCTTTTGGCCACACGGTGGCTCTCCTGCCTTGGTCTCCAAGCTTGGTAGGTTTCTTCTGGTCTAAGAAAAATCGTTCCGAAGATTTTATTCCGTTTGGACTCCGTTTAATATTCCTTATCTGCAATACTCAAAAACAAGGAAAAAACAGAAACTAGCACTAGGCACTAGATTAATAGGTTAGTCCCAAAAATAATATAAAATAGCATACTAATGCATATAAAACATCCAAAACAGATAATATGATAGCATGGAACAATCAAAAATTATAGATACATTGGAGACGTATCACTGCGCAACCAAGGAATGAGCACAAAATGTGTGAGACCCGGGAAAAGCTCGTGTTGCATGGATACTAGAAGAGACAATAGCTCGATTGCTCAAATGGGCTAGATACGCGCTTGTGCACCAACCTAAAATAGTAAATGTGTCATCTTCAATCCCAAGTATGCTATGTATGTATGATCCAAGAGTATCTACGATGCAAAATGACTCAATGCTATTTCTATTGCTTACAAGCTCTTTTGTATCTGCTCTTTTGCTTAAAATCTTTTCTTCTTTTGCTATTTTTTTGCTATGCTTGATGCTCGAACCAAGATATGAGACAAGTATGTTCGATATGCATGGGAGAGACTTATGGCACAATGAAGATAGAAAGATGTGTGCACGCTAAAAGTAGCTATGCGACATAAAAGTAACTCCACAGTGCACAAGTAACGTGGCCCGACAATTCTCAACTCGCTAGTCTTAATGGTTAAGGTACACAATAGGCTCGAAGCGATCAATGCAATGGCAAGGAAAAGAGACAACGATGTCGTTGAGGTTACCGTCCTTGCTTACGGTTGAGGTGCCAAAAGGCAAAGTGGCCGTTGTCGATGTCAAGGCCGAGCCGATGATGAGTGGCGGTGTTGTCGATGTAGAACCGTCCCTAATTAGCCAAAACACCTTAAGAAACGGAAACCGCAACTCAAAATCTCAAAAAAATTGGGTTAGAATGGCGAAAGTTTATGGTGGGAAGCTTATGCGGAAGTTATGGTGGTGGCCTAGGCAAAGATACCAAATATGAAAAAATTTGGTGGATTCAAATGGTTTTCTAAGTATTTTTGTGGGATGGGGGAAGTCAATAGCTATCCAACGAGCTAAAAACGTCAAAATCGGACTTTGGATGAATTAGTTACGGCCAAAACGGTGGAAAGGCTGAAGCTGAAATCTGTGCATAGTTTCTGGTTAGGCCGTAAGTTCCGGGACTTGGGCCAGAAGTTTCGGAGCGATGCCGAAAGTTTCGGGGGTCCCGAAAACACTTCTGGGACGAACCCTAGTTTCCAGATCTGAGGACGGGGGCGGAAAAACTTGATTTCGTGGGTCAAAATTGATCGGTAAAAAGAAATTTTAGAGGAATTTCGTGGAGGGGAAGCTATATCCACTTGCAAAACACGAATTCCATGGATCAAAATCAACAAAATCTCACAAGAACCAACAAATTGCAAAAACATTGGTGAGGCTATTTTTTGTGGGGATTTTTGAATGGGATAAGAACACACAAAATTAGGCTAGAAAATGAAAGGAAGGACTCCAAATTCGTGAGAAACGTGGCTCTTGATACCAAGATGATACGGGGCAAACCCATAGGTGTCGATATTTCACGAATTGGAGGGGGATTCCACAAAGAACACGAAGAACACGAGGAAGAACATGGATCAATCGCAAGAGTAAACACTGAAGAACAAGTCCAATCACACATCCACTAGACTCACATACACACAAGATCCACAAAGGTACAAGAACAACAAAGGGAAAGAAGGATACATGGTAGAGTTCATCCCAAATCCCATGGGGAGATGGGGCCTTGAAATCCCGGAGGATCTTCCCTACACGAGGGGCCTTAACATCCACTTGGATCTTCTCACATAGAGGCCATCTACATGGGAGGAGGTAAGTGGAAGGAGCAAAGCTCAATTAATCTATGAGCTGAACCATTGCTAACCCTAAAACTGAGGTGGGAGACGAGTATTTATAGTCTAGGGTGAGATAGGATGGAGAGAGGGGTCCATGGGCCTTGGGCCCAAGTGGTTGCATGCACGCATGCCGGAAGTTCTGGGTTGGTCCGGAAGTTCCAGGCAGGTTTCGGTCGGGGTTCCGGGCTAGGCCGAAAGTCTGCACGCCTGGGGTCGCCTGTTGTCGAGGAGGCCGGAGGTTCCGGGCAGGCCGGAAGGTCCGGGGTCTGGAGGTTCTGGGCAAGAGGCCGGAAGTTCCGGGCCTTCCAGAGACTTGTCCTCGCTTCTTCTTCCTTCTCTTCCAAGCTTCCCTCGTGGATGGTGTGGTCGTACTCTTGTGCTTGGAATCCTCCTCGATGATTGTGTATCTCCGCTCACATCTATGCACGCAAACGAGAGAGGGATCAAGTAGTATACCATCCTCGAAGGGCACAAGTTGACACGTGTAAAGGAGAATATTCACCTTTGTATGTATGAAGTAGATGTCGCACGTGTCACTTGGCAAAGGGACTCTTGCCATGGTGATGTCTGTAGGATGCTCCGCATCACCCTCATTTTGAACGATGTCGCTGAAGTCATCGACATCCGGGAAGCGAACATAGGTACCATGGTAGTTGGCCCTAAAGGCCTCCTCGAGCTCCTCCCAGCTTCCAATAGAATTTCTGTGGAGGCTATGGAGCAAATGCCGTGCCGGCCACTTGAGCTTGAGCGGCAGATATTTTGTGGCATGGAGATCATCTCCTTGGGCCATGTGAATGTGTAGAAGGAAATCCTCTATCTTTTTATATTGATCGATATTGATGGGTTTAAACCCCTCTAGGAACTGATGTTCCATGACTTTGTTTGTAAATAAGACTGGATGCGCATGTGCTTGGTAACGAAACACATCCTGGCGGGTGTTGGCAATCGCTCGTTCCCTTCTAAGCTCCCGAGCTCGTCCTTTCTTGTCTATCTAGGCATCATACCCCGCCAAGATGGCGGGCACATGGTCCCTTATTTCGTTGATGGATCAGGGAGGTGATTTATCCCTACGTATCTTAGTCCGCAAGTCATAGGGTTTGAGATAGTCTATCGCGCTCTTGCCGTGAGGTCGGGGTTTTGTCGTGGGTTCTTTATATGCCCCTGTTGGCCGATCTCGCCCTCTAGGGGGACTTTTGGCTTGTTCAGCGTGGCCGGATGCGAGAGAATCAACATATGCCACCTTGTCTTTGAATTCGGGCAGTAGCCGCCGTCGTGGGAACGACTTGGCTCCCATGCATCGTGCTGCTTCGAGATCTGCTTCGGACGCGAGTACTTTTTTCCATTTTTCATTGAGCGCATTGTCATGAGTGTACAACTGATACTTGTGATCTGTGTTGGGTTTTTCCGTGAAGAACAACGGGTGATGCAGGAAAATACGGATAAGTATTTCCCTCAGTTGAGAATCACGGTTTATCGAACCAATAGGAGGATCACGCTACACACAAAAGAGCACACTTGCACCCAACACGGGCAAGAGGGTTGTCAAGGCCCTTGGACTCATTATTCGCAAGATTAAAACTGATAAATAGTGTTGTTGATAATTGCAGCAAATAAATAAATAAAAAGTATATAAATAACAACAACAAAATTGTAGCATTTGTAAATATATGATTTGATAGACCCTGGAGCCATAGTGTTCGCTAGAGGCTTCTCTCTCGAAGAAGGCATACGATGGGTAAACAAATTACTGTTGGGCAATTGATAGAAAAGCGGATAGTCATGTAATATTTATTTACGGCAATGATCGTGTGTATATAGGCATCATGTCCATAAGCAAGTAGACCGACTCCTACCTGCATCTACTACTATTACTTCACCCATCGATCGCTATCCAGCATGCATCTAGCGTATTAACTAAAAACAGAGTAATGCTTGGAGCAAGATGACATGGTGTAGACAAGGTAAACTCAACTAAGGTGAAGAAACCCCATCATTTTATCCTTAGTGGCGTCAATACAAAGACGCGTCTTCTCCCCTACTTTTTCACTAGGATATAGAACTCCGACAGATTGAACCTACTACAACGCACCACTTCGACCGATGAAATACCAATCTAGTTGGCCAAACTAAACCAATAGATCGGAAAGAAATACGAAGCTATAATCATCATGCAAATGTAATTCAGAGAAGAGCCAACTCTTTTATCATAAATAATCTGAACATAAACCCACAATTCATCGGATCCCAACAAACACACCGCAAAGATTGATTATATAGAGTAGATCACTGCGGGAGCCGTGATGATCATGAAAATTATGATCATAGAGAGAGATAGCCATCTAGGTACTAACAACGGACCCGTAGGTCTGTGGTGAACTACTCACACATCACCATGGGAGCAACAACGATGATGTAGAGGCCCTCCATGATCGATTCCCCCTCCGACAGGGCACCGGAAAAGGGCTCCGTTTGAGATCGCGGTGCAAATGAGACATGCGCCAGTGGCAAAAGTGTTCCAGGAGCTCCCCTAGGGTTTTTGGGATTAATGAGAATTTATAAGCCAGAGAATGGAGTCAGGAGAGCCACACGGGGGCCACAAGCCATGAGGGCGTGCTGACCCCCTTGGTCGTGCCCTGTTGGCTTGTGGGGCCCTTGTCCGGCTCCCTGCCTTCTCCCGAAGCTTCCAGGTCTTCTTTTGGTCCAGAAAAAACCATATTAAAGTATAGTGGCAAGTGGACTTCATTTGGTACTGTAAACCTGAAATCCCAAAAACATGCAGAAAACAAGAACTATCACTTGGCACTGGATTAATAGGTTAGTGCTCAAAAATAATATAAAACAACAAAAAATGCTATAAAAACATCCTAGAGTGATAATATAATAGCATAGAACAATCAAAAATTATAGATACATTGGAGACGTATCAGCATCCCCAAGCTTAATTCTTGCTCGTCCTCGAGTAGGTAAATGATAAAAACAGAATTTCTGATGTGACATTCTACCCAACATGTAATCTCTTGCATTTATGCTCATTGAGAAACCATGAATTAACAAACGTCAACATAGTAATATTTATAAGCATAAGCAACACAATCATCAATCTTTCAAAATATACGATCCTCAAAGAATGTTTACCCCCATTCATTTTATCATATTAGTAAGACATGGCTCCGTCTTCACCACATTAATACAAATGTCAAGCACCATGGTGTCCAAGTCAAGCAATTGGATCGTACTTTAAATGCGCATACACTTTTTATTCTTCACGCAATACATGAGCGTGAACCATGGACATAGCATAAGGTTGGAATAGAATATGGTGGTAGATATCAAAGGGGTAAAAAGTGGAGAAGAAAATATCGCATCAACTAGGCGTATCAACGGGCTATGGAGATGCCCATCAATATATATCAATGCGAGGAGTAGGGATTGCCATGCAACGGATGCACTAGAGATATAAGTGTATGAAAGTTCAACTGAGGCTAAGTGGGTGTGCATCCAACTTGCTTGCTCATGAAGACCTTGAACATTTGAGGAAGCTGTCCTATAATTGAATATACAAGCCAAGTTCAGATAATGTAAAATTCCCAGTAGCATATGAAAGTGACATAACCTGAGCCTCTCTCTATGAAGAACATGGTTCTACTTGGAAGCACAAGTGTGGTAAGGGATAGTAGCATTGTCCCTTCTCCGTTTTTCTCTCATTTTCATTTTTTAATTATGGTGGGCTCATTTGTCCTCCCCTATTTTTATTATTTTTTGTCTGGAGTCTCATCCCGACTAGTGGGGGAATCATAGTCTCCATCATCCTTTCCCCAGTGGGACAATGCGCTAATAATGATGATCATCACACTTTTATTTACTTACAACTCGATATGACAACTCAATGATGTATAAGATGACTCCATATGAATGCCTCTAGGAGTATACAAGGATGTGCAATGATTTAGTGTGAGATGAAAAAAATGATGAAAAGTAGCTTTGCCAAAAATACTATGTCAGCTATATATGATCATGCAGAGGAATATGGCAATGAACACTCAAGTCATATGATGTAACGGTGGAAGTTGCATGGCAATATATCTCGGAATGGCTATGGAAATGCCATAATAGGTAGGTATGATGGCTGTTTTGAGGAAGATATAAGGAGGCTTCTGTGCAACAGAGCGTATCATGTCACGGGGTTTGGATGCACCAGCGAAGTTCGCACCGATCCTCGAGGTGAGAATGGGCAATGCACGGTACCGGAGATGCTAGCAAAATATGAGGTGGTGAGATTGCGTATGTCCATGGATTCACATTAGTCATAAAGAACGCATATACTTATTGCAAAGTTTTAATAGTCTTATCACAACAAAGTACTACTCTCATGCCCCGAGGGAGGAGGTTGGGAGGAGTTAACCATGGCACGCCTCCGACCCGGAACAACACTAGGATTTTAACGAGGAATAAAAATGCTCACACATCCCCGCCATGCCTTTACCAACATTTAGACAAAGGGGAAATAAACACCTTTTAGTACCGATACTCCTACGAACTGACAACCATGCACTCACACCCTTTCACATTACCACATCAATATCATTAACCCACAATTTCTCTTTAATGTGCTACAAGAAGGTTTTGATTATCATTCCTTGAATGCCTACCATTTTTGGGCTAGTATTATAACCCATGAAAATTACCATCACTATTTATTAACTATCAAACAAATATAAGTGAAGTACGAGAGTGCAATTATTTCTATAAAATCTATACACCACCGTGCTCAAAAAGATATAAGTGAAGCACTAGAGCAACTGCTAAGCTCAAAAGATATAAGTGAAGGATATAGAGTATTCTAACAAATGATGGTGAAGGTGTGTCTCTATCAAATAGGTGTGTCCAGCAAACAATGATTGTGGAAAACTAAAAAAAGCAAACAAAAGCAACTGAGGCTCCAAGCAAAACTCATATCATGTGATGAATAAAAATGTAGCTCCAAGTGACATACCGATGGATTGAGAAGAAAGAGGGGATCCATTCCAGTGCATCCCCAAGCTTAAATGATTGAGTCTTCCCATAATTTGACTTGGTGTACCTTGGGCATCCCCAAGATTAGTATCGTTGCCGCTCCTTATTCCTTTGTCCATCGTGGTAACACCCAAAACATGAAAACTTCAATCACACAAAACTCAAGAAAACTGCGTGAGATTTGTTAGTATACCCCACATATAAAATACTTTAGGTACTGTTATAAATTGATTAATATTTCATTATTTCATATTAGGTACTGTATCCAAACTTCTCAATTGCTTATACCTCCCTATACAAGCCATAGCATGATCGAAACAAACAAACTATGCAAGCAAAAACAGTTTCTGTCTAAAACAAAACAATATGTAATGATCTGAATAATATCGAGACTTATGTAACTCCAAAAATTCTAAAAAATTAGGAAAACCTATTTTTTTTTATAAAAATACTGTGTAAAAATTTCAGACTTTTATCACGCTCCAGTCAAAAATGAAAATTCCGGTACCGAAGTCAAAAGTTTCTGTTTTTTCACAGAACTGATTCTACTATCATCTAAGTTAATCCCAAAGGATTTACTTGGCACAAACACTAATTTAAACACAAAAACACAATAATTATAGAGTTAATAATCATGTTATCAAACACTAACAGAAAGTTAAAAAAATAAATAAAGATAACTATTGGGTTGCCTCCCAACAAGCACTATTGTTTTATGCCCCTAGCTAGGCATAATGCATTGTATCAAGTGTTGTCATCTATGACACTCAATCCATAAGTAGCCCTCATGATGGATTCATAAGGTGGTTTAATTATATTCCTAGTGAAGTGTTCCATCCCCTTCTTCAATGGGAATTGGAATCTTATATTTCCCTCTTTCATATCAATGATAGCACCTATAGTTCATAAGAAAGGTGTTCCAAGTATAATTCGACAAGACGGATTGCGATAAATATCAAGCACAATGAAATATACATGCACATAATTTTTCTTTGCAATAATAAGTACATCATTTATTCTACCCAAAGGTTTTTTAATGGTAGAATCCGCAAGATGCAAGTTAAGGGAACAATCGTGAATGTCGGTGAGACCTAGCACATCACAAAGAGATTAGGTATTGTCAAAACACTAGCACCATGATCACACAAAGCATTAAATTCTTATTTTTTAATCTTTAATTTAATAGTAGGTTCCCACTCATCATGCAACTTCCTAGGAATAGAAACTTCTAGCTCAAGTTTCTCATTATAAGCTTTTATCATCCCTTCTACTATATGTTTAGTAAAAACCTTATTTTGTTCATAAGCATTGGGTGAACTAATAACGGATTGCAACAAGAAAATAAATTCTATTGAACAACAACTCTCATAAGTAAAGTCCTTGTAATCCAAGATAGTGGGTGCATCACTAGACAAAGTTTTGACCTCTCCAAACCCACTTTTTCAGTTTTATCATTAGAGTCATCGCCCTCCGAACAAACGGGACACCTTCTAGCTAAATTTGACTCATCTACAGTACCTTTATCATCTAATTTCAGATTAGTAAACAAATATTCAATGGGAGAAGTACCAATCATTTTAAGATCTTCATCATGATTACGGTAAAAACCGAGTGGAAGAGCCTTTTCTAAGAATTCTCGCTTATCTCTCAACCTAGTGGTTCTCTCCTTACTCTCATCAACATATATTTGGATAAATTTAATGGACTCATTGCTATCATGCTTTGGTGGCAAATTTTTATTCTTAAGGTTTTCCACATCAATAGCAATTATATCCAAGTTCCTAGCCATATCATCAACTTTATGCAATTTTTCTTCTAACACAGTATTGAAAATATTTTGAGAACTAATAAAATATTTAATCAGAGGATATCATATTATTATTTGTAGAAGAATTTCCATAAGAATTGCCATAATTATTAGAGGAATTACCGGGATACGGTCTAGCATTAAATTTTAATCTCTATAGGCATTGTTGTTAAAGTTGTTTCGAAAAATAAAGTTCACATCAATAGCATCATCATTTTGTTCAATCAAGGTAGACAAAGGCACATCATTTGGATCAACATGAGTATTTTTACTAGCAACCATTTTCATAAGAGCATCCACTTTTTCACTCAATGTAGTGATTTCTTCAACAAAGTTTACCTTCTTACCAGTTGGAGCTCTTTCAGTATGCCATTGAGAATAATTTGCCATAATGTTGTCCAGAAGTTTGGTGGTCTCTCCTAGTGTCACCTCCATAAAGGTACCACCTGCAGTAGAATCTAGAAGATTTCTAGACACAAAGTTTAGTCCATCATAGAAATTTTGTATGATCATCCATAAGTTCAAGCCATGAGTTGGGCATTTTTGAATCATCAATTTGATCCTCTCCCATGATTGTGCAACATGTTCATGATCATGTTTTTTAAAATTCAAAATTTGATTTCTAAGGGAGATGATCTTACAAAGGAAAATACTTGGTAATGAAAGCATCTTTACACTTATCCCATGTTCCAATACTATTACGAGCTAAATATGAGAACCAAGCCTTAGCTTTATCTCTTAGGGAAAAAGGAAATCATTTTAATTTGACCACATCATTATCCATATACTTTTTATTTTGCATATCACATAATTCAACAAAGGTATTGAGATGCATAGCTGGATCATCATTAGGACTTCCGGAAAACTATTCTTTCATCACAAGATTTAGCAATGCAGCATTAATATCATAAAACTCCACACTAGTGGCGAGTGGTATAGGAGTACTGATAAAATCATTGTTATTAGTATTTCAAAAGGCACACAACTTCGTATTGTCTTGAGACATGGTGACCGAGCAAGCAAAGTAACAAGCAAAGCAAACAAACTAGTAAAGTAACAAGCAAACTAGCAAAGTAAATATTTTTGTATTTTTGTTTTTTTATAAAAAGAAAAATAAAACATCAAATAAAAATTAGAACAAGTGAATGATAATTTGTGCGAAGGTACTTGATAAGAAGTTGATGATAATCCCTGAGAACAGCGACATAAATCCTTCCTGATACTTGTGATCTGCGTTGGGTTTTCAAGTGAAGAGGAACGAGTGATGCAGCACAATACGGATAAGTATTTCCCTCAGTTGAGAACCAAGGTTTATCAAACCAATAGTAGGACCACGCAACTTCCCGTCTTCAGCGCCTACACACAAAAGAGCAAACATTTGCACCCAACACTGACAAGAGGGTTGTCAATCCCCTTGGACATGTTATTTGCAAGATGAAAACTGATAGATAGTGTTGTTGATAATTGCAGAAAATAAATAAATAAAAAGTAAATAAATAACAGCAAGAAAATAGTAGCATTTGTAAATATACGATTTGATAGACCCGGGGACCATAGTGTTCGCTGGAGGCTTCTCTCTCAAAGAAGGCATACAGTGGGTAAACAAATTACTGTTGGGCAATTGATAGAAAAGCGGATAGTCATGTAATATTTATTCACGGTAATAATCATGTGTATATAGGCATCACGTCCATAAGAAAATAGACCAACTCCTGCCTGCATCTACTACTATTACTCCACCCATCAAGCACTATCCAGCATGCATCTAGAATATTAAGTAAAACAGGGTAATGCTTGGAGCAAGATGACATGATGTTGACAAGCTAAACTCAACTAAGGTGAATCAACACCATCGTTTTATCCTTAGTGGCAGCAATACAAAGACGTGTCTCCTCCCCTACTTTGTCACTGGGATATAGAACTGCGACATATTGAACACTCTACAACGCACCACTTCCACCGATGAAATACCAATCTAGTTGGCCAAACTAAACCGATAGATCAGAAAGAAATACAAAGCTATAATAATCATGCAAATATAATTCAGAGAAGAACCAATTCTTTTATCATAAATAATCTGAACATAAACCCACAATTTATCGGATCGCAACAAACACATCGCAAAGATTGATTATGTAGAGTAGATCACCGTGGAAACCGCAATGACATGATAATTAAGATCAAATAGAGAGAGATATCCATCTAGGTACTAACTACGGACCCGTAGGTCTGTGGTGAACTACTCACACATCACCATGGGAGCATCAAGGATGGTGTAGAGGCCCTCCGTGATCGATTCACTCTCCGGCAGGGCAACGGAAAAGGGCTCCGTTCGAGATGGCGGAGGAACAGAGACATGCGGTGGCAAAAAAAGTGTTTCGGGAGCTCCCCTAGGGTTTTTGGGATTAATGAGAATTTATAAGACAGCGAACGGAGTCGGGAGAGCCACAAGGGGCCCACAAGCAATCAGGGCGCACCCAGCCCCCTGGTCTGCGGCCCTCGTGCGGCTCCCGGCCTTCTCCTGATCATCCAGGTCTTCTTTTGGTCCAAAAATAATCATATTAAAGTTTCGTGGCAATTGGACTTCTTTTGGTACTGTAAACCTGAAAAAGCCAAAAACATGCAAAAAACAGCAACTGCCACTTGGCACTAGGTTAATAGGTTAGTGCAAAAAAAAAATATAAAACAACAAACAATTGTTATAAAAACATCCTAGAATGATAATATAATAGCATGGAACAATTAAAAATTATAGATACGTTGGAGACGTATAAACAGATCTTGCTGTTTCCTCTTCATGCTCCGCGTGATTGCGACTAGCCGACGTTGGAAACGTATCTGCTTAGACGGGCTTTCGGTCACTCTGAAGTCCTTGGGTCTAAGCCTGTTATTGTCCTTGGACTCTGGGAGGTAGTCGTCATCCGACTCTTCGTCCTCGGGGTTGTCGTCTGGTGCCTCCATGGGCGTGTTATGCTGCACGGGCTCATCCTGATCGTTGTTGTCAGGGTTCTCGTCAGTGTTTGGGGTGAAACCGTTATATGTGGCACCCATAGTGTTGTCATTGTTTTTGCGTCCACTACTGCCCTTTTATTTTTTACTGGAGCGGTGCCGCTTAGGACCTTCCTTAGGCTTCTCCTTGGGGCCCTCCATAGGAGTGTCGATCATATAGACGTCGTAGGTGGACGTGGCAGCCCACTTCCCTGTTCGGGGTATGTGTTGGAAATATGCCCTAGAGGCAATAATAAATTGTTTATTATCATATTTCCTTTTTCATGATAATCGTTTATTATCCATGCTAGAATTGTATTGATCATAAACTCAGATACATGTGTGGATACATAGATAACACCGTGTCCCTAGTGTGCCTCTACTACACTAGCTTGCTGATCAAAGATGGTTAAGGTTTCCTAACCATAGACATGAATTATTATTTTTAACAGGATCACATCATTAGGAGAATGATGCGATGGACAAGACCCAACAGTAAGCATATCATTTCATCGTATCACTTAGTTTCTTGCTACGGCTTTCTTCATGTCAAGTATCTATTCCTAAGACCATGAGATCATGCAACTCCACTCCCTGACACCGGATGAATACCTTTTGTACTGAACGTCACTTCATAACTCGGTGATCCTAAAGGTACTCTACAGGTATTTCTGAAGGTGTCTGTTGGGTTGGCCTGGATCGAGACTTGGATTTGTCACTCCGTTTGACAGAGAGGTATCTCTGGGCCCTCTCAGTAATACAACATCACAAGAAGCTTGCAAGCATTGCGACTAAGGAGTTAGTCACGGGATCTTGTATTATGGAACGTATAAAGAGACTTGTCGGTAACATACCGACGGACAAAGGGAACTACATACGAGATTGAGTGAATCCTTGACATCATGGTTCGACCGATAAAGATCTTCATGGAATATGTAGGAACCAATATCGGCATCCAGGTCTAGCTATTGTTTATTGACCAGAGAGGTGTCTCGGTCATGTCTACATGATTCTCGAACCCTTAGGGTCCGCACGCTTAACGTTCGGTGACGCTAGAGTAGTATTGGGATGTGTACGTTGGTGACCGAATGTTTTTCGAAGTCCCGGATGAGATCCTGGACACCACGAGGAGCTCCAGACTGGTCCTTAGGTAAAGATTTATATATGGGAAGTCATATTTTGGCTGTCGGAAAAGTTTCGGGTTTTGCAGGTATTGTACCAGGAAGCTTCCAGAAGGTTCTGTAGGAGTCTGGAAGGGTCCCTCCAGACCCTAGGGCATGCATGGGCTGTAGGCGGGGCACCCTGGCCTTATTGGGCCAGGGGCACCAGCCCCCACAAGGCCCATGCCCCTGGGAAGGGGAAACTCTAAGTGGGAGGGAGTCCACTTGCCTTGGGAGGCAAGTTTCCTCCCTTGGCCGCCTCCCCTCCTTGGAGGAGTGGCTAGGTCTGGAACCCCAGCCCTCCCACACCCCTATAAGTGGTAAAGGGGGCGCAAGGGCTGGACACAACAATCCCCATGCCCTGCGACCTCCCCTCTCTCCAGTTCTTCCTCGTTCACAGTGAAGCCCTGCTGGCATTGCTCCACCACCATCTCCACCATGCCGTCGTGCTGGTCAAGATCCCATCTACCTCTCCACCCTCGCTTGTTGGATCAAGGAGGCAGAGACGTCATCGAGCTGCACGTGTGCTGAACGCGGAGGTGTCATCCGTTCGACGCTTGATCGGGATGTATTGCGATTGGATCGTGAAGACGTACGACTACGTCAACCGAGTTATTAACTCTTCCGCTTAGCTATCTACAAGAGTATGCAAATACACTCACCTCTCGTAGCTATGCATCTCCATATATAGATCTTGCGTGTTTGTAGGAATTTTTTGTTTCCCATGCAACGTGCCCCAACAGTGGCATCATGAGTTAGGACTATGCGTAGATGATATGCACGAGTAGAATAGAAAGTGTTTGTGGGTGTTGATGTTCAGATTGCTTACCCCGCTTGTCTTATTTTGATTCGGCGGTATTCTGGGATTAAGTGGCTCGGGCCAACCTTACTTCTCCTCGCACAAGAGACCGGTTCCGCCGATTGACATGCGACTTGTTTGCATAAAGGTGGCTGGCGGGTGTCTGTCTCTCCCACTTTAGTTGAATCAGATTCGACAAAGGCGGTCCTTGTAGAAGGTTAAAAGGCAACTTGATTATCACCATTGTGGCTTTTCATAGGTAAGAACGGTTCTCGTTAGTTGCCCATAGCAGCCACGTAAAACTTGCAACAACAAAGTAGAGGACGTCTAACTTGTTTTTGCAGAGCATGTTGTGATGTGATATGGTCAAGACGTGATTGGATATATGTTGATGTATGAGATGATCATGTTTTGTATTAGTTATCACGACTTGCATGTCGATGAGTACGGCAAACGGCAAGAGACATAGGGTTGTCTTTAATTTATTGTATGACCTGCGTGTCAATCATTAAATGCCATGTAATTGCTTTTACTTTATCATTGTGCGTTAGCAATAGTTGTAGAAGCAATAGTAGGAGAGACAACCACGTGATGACACGATGATGAAGATCATGGTGTCATGTTGGTGATGATGGAGATCATGCTGGTGCTTTGGAGATGAAGATAAAAAGCATAAGATGATGATGGTCATATCATGTCACTTATTAATTTGCATGTGATGTTTATCTTTTATGTATCTTATTTTACTTAGGACGATGGTAGCATTATAAGATGATCCCTTCACTTAATTTCACGATAAAATTGTGTTCTCCCCAAGTATGCACTGTTGCTAAAGTTTGTTGTTTCGAAGCACCTCATGATGATCGGGTGCGATAGACTATTCGATCGCATACTACGGGTGTAAGCCAGTTTTACACATGCAGAATACTTGGGTTATACTTGAAGAGCCTAGCATTTACAGACATGGCCTCGGAACACGGAGACCGAAAGGTCGAACATGAGCCATATAGTAGATATGATCAACATGGAAATGTTCTGTGACGCCCCCATTTTGATCGTAAGCTAACCATGCACGCAAATGCGTACGGCCAACATTAGGGACTCACGGGAAGATATCACAACTCAACACTAAACACAAATTGAAATAATTCAAGCTTCATATTACAGCCAGGGGCCTCGAGGGCTCAAATATAATAGCTTGAGTACAAAGTCAGCGGAAGCAACAACATATGAGTACAGACATAAAGGTACAGAAGTTTTGCCTTAAGAAGGCTAGCACAAACATAAGCAGCGGATCGAAAGAGGCGAGGCCTCCTTCTTGGGAACCTCCTAACTACTCCTGGACATCAGAGAAGTCCACGTCGTAGTAGGCTCCATCCTGGTAGTAGTGGCCTCCGTCGGGGTAGTAGTAGTCATCGACGGGGTGAACTGCGTCCTGGGTCTCCTGGGCTCCGTCATCTGATCGCGGTATCGTATCAAGGGGAAAAGGGGAGCAAAGCAACGGTGAGTACTCATCCAAAGTACTCGCAAGACTTACATCAGAACTATGCTAGATAAGCACCAATATCAAAGGAATGGGGCTATATCTTTGGACTAAACTGCAGAAATGCCAGAAGAGGGAAGAAGGCCTAGTCCTATCGAAGACTAGCATCTTCAGCGTCTTGCAGCATAAGACGAGAGTTCAGAGCAGCATATTTTAATTAACATGGTATAAAGCAGTAAGGCCCAGAGATTCTTCCTCGACTCCCTGCGAGAAAGCAATCCCGGAGCCAATAATTCAATTAAGATCATAAGTATCCAGTTCTAGTTATCATAGACCAGGATACTCTCTGAGCGTCCTTTACCGTGGACACGGCTAATCGATTAGTTTAACTTCCCTGCAGGGGTGCACAAACTTACCCAACACGCTTGATAAACTCTGGCCGGATACAATTTTCGGGTCATACCCGGCCTCGGCCGATCGACACGACGTAGTCCTACCTAGGCTCAACAGAGAGGCCAGCACGCCGGTCTACATCCTAATGGCTCGAGGTCTTGGGCCATCTCCCTTGCCATCCTGCACGTTACGCCCTCGGCCGGTGTCAGTCCTAGCATGCCTTAGTAACAAGCGCCATGCGTTATCTCGGGCCACCCGGGCGCGAGTCGCTCTATGTGACATCTGATGAGCTTTCGGAAGAATGTATGCCGTAGAGTGCCCATATCTTTTCCCGCGTGGTGGTTAGTGCGAAAGAGGCCAGAGGCCTTCTTAGATCACATATCCAAACCCGTTAGTGACTATATAGTTTGCGGTGACGATCGGTCCCACCATCCCGTCGCCCCGTCTCGAGAACTTGTGGCAAGGAAAAAGTAGGTCCGGCCACGTCCCGTCTATATCCCTACGGGTGCCTTACCGGCGCACCCCACCACACTCACACTCGCGGGTACCCTTGGGGCCGACCCGTCTTTCACATATAATTCAGTAACTAGTCAGAGTGGCTGTGTGTCAGTGCCCTAAGTGAATATCCGAGGAATCACACTCGAGATATCACACTCGGGGTATGTGAGGTGATGTGTCGGTAACGGCTTGTCAGTCTTGCTGACTGAGTCTTCTGTCTTCAAGTCCTCGATGACGACGGTGATGAAAGCAGGGGCAACGACAATAGTAAAATGGGGGACACAGGGGAACACTATACATACCTATACTACAACATTATATGAAAGCAGGTATGAAAGCAGTACTCAAAATCAGGCTATGCATCAGAATAGGTGCTGTTAAATACAGTAGCAAAATCTAATGCAAGCATGAGGAAGGAAGAATAGGTGATATCGGAATGATCAAAGGGGTTTTGCTTGCCTTGTTGCTCTGCTGTCAAAGACTGGTCGTCAGGGGCGTAGTCGTACTCGGCAGCAGCGTCAGTCTCGGAGGCTACTGGAGAGAAGAGGGGGAAGAAACAAATAAATACAAAGCAAACAGATGCAACACGATGCATGACATGGCAATACGCAGTGCTAGGGGTAGCCTAACATAGTACTACACGTACCAGACGGAATGGGAGAATATCTGACGATATTTCCCGGGTCTTTGGATTTATCGGACACACGATCCGGAGGGGAAAGTTCCATGTTCATCATGCTAGGAGCATGTGACAGATGAATGGATGGCATATTTGGATTCGTGTGATTTTTCTGATCAACTTTCATATATAACACTTTTTCATCTGAGCTACAGATTATTTTCTATGATTTTTCAAAGTTTTAATCAAATTCTGACATTATTCTATTTATTTAAATCAACATTATCCAGAACAGTGCAGAGTGATGTCAGCATGACATCATCACTGCATCAGCAGTCAACAGTCTCAGTTGACTGGTCAAACTGACATGTGGGGCCCTCTTGTCATAGACTCAGTGGCTAACCAGGGTTATATTAATTTAAACAGAGATAAATTAGTGAGTGGGGGCCACATGTCAGTGAGACATTAGTGTTAATTTAATTATTTTCTTAATCTAATTATCCAGATTAGCTATCTGACAGGGCTGGCCCACTGTCATACACAGGGGGGGTCGGGCCCCACCTGTCATTGACTGGCCGAGCCCAGTCAGCAGGTTGACCAGGTCAACAGGTCAACCAGGACCGCGGGGCCCGCGGGTCAGTGACCCTGGCAGTGGCCCCAGGTGGTCCACGTCGGCGGCGGCGCCGGCCGGTCAACGGAACAGCTCCGGCGAGCTCCCGAAACGGCAGCCGGGCTCGGAAATCGTCCACAGGGCATCAAATCGCGCCGTTCTTCTTGCGTTCGAAAGCTGGCATCGTCGCCGTTCCATTCCAGCCGTCGGGAGGAGCTGCGGTGGTCGGAGCTGAGCGCTACGACGGTGATTGCGGACGGCGGCGCTCGGGTTGCGAAGAAGACGCGGCAGTAGCACGCATTCGAGCTACCTAGCGGCACTACTCGAGCCTACTCAGTGCGTGGAGTCGATTGGTGGCGTTGGTTGGACCAAATGGTCACCGGAGTGACGCCGGCGACGAGCAGAGGCGGAGGAGCATTCGGGCGCATGTCGGTAGCGGTGCTAGGAGGCTCGGGAGAGGGCGTGCGCGTGTGCGTCGTGCTCCTGGAAGCACCAGGAGTTCGACGGTGAGCTCAGGCGAGCGTGACGGTGGCTGTGGCCATGACGGCGAGGTGTACGGCGGCGGGCAGAACTTGGTTACGGCGGCGACTAGCTAGAGGGGGCTACAGGAGCGCACAAAGGGAGAGGGGCGGCCAGAGGAGCTCACTGGCGTTGCTGGGAAGGCCCGATGGAGGAGCTGGTGCAGTGCAGACGGCGAATCGACGGCGGCGAGCCTTCGGGTCCCAAGGAGGAAGACGACGAAGTGAAGGCGATGCAGGGGCTCCGGGGCTCGATCCGGCGGTCAAGGAGGAAGGGGTGGTCGCGGCGGAGCTCGTGGACGTGTCGGCAGGGCGCGGGAGTGGCGGTGGCTGCGTCTAGCCGGCGTCCATGGCGGCGGTGGCGCTCGGGAGAGGGGAGAGCAAGCGAGGGGGTGAGCGAGAGGAGGAGCAGAGGCGTCCAGGGGGTCGAGGGTGTTCCGTCTTATCCATCCACGCCAGCGGACGAGGACGAGCGAGCGAGGGGGGGCCAGGCGAGCGAGCGTGCTCTCCCTGCTCGACAGCGAGCCTGCGGGCGTCAGGAGGTTGGGGATGAACGCTAGGTGGGCTGGGCTGTTCACTGTAGCACTGGGCCTAAGTGCACAGTGTGCTTTTCCTTTTTATTTCTCTTTTCCTTTTCTGTTTTCTCCACAGCTCTTATTTTAATTTCTTTTGGCATTATTACTTCTCAGTAAAAATGTGCCACTTGTTCCAAATAATAACTTGCAATATTCCATATGGCCACAATAAGTTTGGGGGGTTATTGGAATCTGATTGCATTTTCCAAAAGTATTTAAAAGCACTTAAAAATGCAATATGGTGCTGTTTTGGATAGTGGGGTCCACACCAGCTTGAGGGTGATGTTGTTTTCCTAAACAATCATTGTTTTGGATTTTTCCACAAGTAAGCAACATTTTTCCCATGCCGTCTGAGGATTTAAATTATCACAATAAAATTCAAAGCCTTTTGAAGTGGAATTTGAAATGACATTTGAATTTCAACTTGATCATATCTCACTTAGCAAAATGATTAGTTGCTGATCATAGTCATCACTGTGCACCATTACATGGGGGTGTTACAACTCTCCTCTACTAACAAGAATTCTCGTCCCGAGAATTAAGAAGTAGAAGGGAAAAGCTCGGGGTATTCTACGCGAAGCTGATCCTCGCGTTCCCAAGTGGCTTCATCTTCTGAATGATTTGACCACTGAACCTTGAGGAACTTGATAGTCTTCTGACGAGTCTTTCGTTCAGTTTCATCAAGAATGCGGATCGGATGTTCCTTGTAGGAGAGATCATCTTGCAGATCAAGCATCTCATAATCCACTGCTCGTTGCAGATCCTTAATGCATTGACGCAATTGAGAAACATGGAAGACGTCATGCAGGTGAGAGAATTGCGGTGGCAGCTCCAATTGGTAAGCCACTTGTCCACGTTTTGCGATAACGTGAAAAGGGCCAATGTAGCGAGGAGCTAACTTGCCTTTGATACCAAATCGATGAGTGCCTCTGATAGGAGAGACACGCAGATAAACCATATCACCGGGGAGGTAATTAAGTCCCCAATGTTTGCGATCATAACTGCTCTTCTGACGTGACTGAGCCGTCTTAAGATTCTCTCGTACAATTCGAACTTGTTCTTCTGCTTGTTGAATGATGTCCGGACCAATGAGTGCACGTTCCCCAGTTTCTGACCAATTCAGAGGGGTTCGGCAATTATGTCCATATAACACTTCAAAGGGGGCCATCTTTAAGCTAGCTTGATAACTGTTGTTGTAGGAGAACTCAGCATATGGAAGAGATTCTTCCCACTTTTTACCAAATGAGATGACACAAGCACGTAGCATATCTTCAAGCACGTGGTTAACTCGTTCAACTTGACCCTCGGACTGCGGGTGGTAAGCAGTGCTCCAGGTTATATGAGTGCCCAAAGCTTGTTGGAAACTCTCCCAGAAGTTCGAGGTGTAAACGCTGCCTCGATCTGAACCGATTTCCTTTGGAATGCCATGTAGTGAAACAATTCTGGAAATATACAAGTCCGCTAACTGACTAGCAGTGATAGTCTCCTTGACTGGCAGAAAGTGTGCAACCTTGGAAAGTCGGTCAATGACGACAAAGATAGCATCATGACCTTTCTGTGAGCGGGGGAGACCAAGAATGAAATCCATCTGAATTTTATCCCATTTCCATTCAGGAATAGGCAATGGTTGTAGAAGTCCTGCAGGTTTCTGATGTTCTGCTTTAACTTGACGACAAGTGTGACATTGTTCAATGTACCGAGCAATATCTTTCTTCATGTTGGGCCACCAGTATCGCTGACGAATGTCGCGATACATTTTGGTGCTCCCAGGGTGAATAGACAACAGAGTGTCGTGAGCTTCTTTCATAACTTTCTGTGTCATAAGATCAAATTGGGGGACCACAAGACGATCCTTGAAATATAAAGCTCCATCTTCACCTAATGAGAAGTCCTTGACTTTCTTGGTTCCAAATTCATCTATAATTGGATATAATTCCGTGTCCTTCCCTTGTGCAATTACAATAGCTCCGTGAAGATCTGGTTCCACAAAAAGGTTATTGAGAAAACCTTTCGGAACAATGTGAAGGTTCAACTTGCGAAGCTCTTCATGAAGACGGGGATTAGCTTTCTCAATCATGAAGTTGTTGCAATAAGATTTTCTGCTCAAAGCATCGGCCATTACATTAGCCTTGCCAGGGGTATATGAAATACCGAAATCATAGTTGGTGAGGGATTCCATCCATCTTCGCTGACGGAGATTTAAGTCTGGTTGAGTAAACAAGTATTTCAGACTTTGGTGGTCAGTATAGATCTCGCAACGATTACCGAGAAGGTAATGTCACCAATTCAATAGAGCATAGACTACTGCAGCTAACTCGAGATCATGAACTGGATAGTTCTCTTCATGGGGACGCAACTATCTTGAGGCATAAGCAATTACTCTACGCTCTTGCATTAGGACACAACCTAATCCTTGACGATAAGCATCACAATAAATGACAAAGTCCTTGCGAGAATCTGGAGGAGCAAGCACTGGTGCTGATGTGAGCTTGTCCTTGAGAGTCTGAAAACTTTCCTGACATTTGTCTGTCCATTCAAACTTAACACCTTTGTGAAGTAGATTGGTCAGGGGCTTTGCAATCTTGGAGAAGTTCTCGACAAAGTGACGGCAATAGCTGGCAAGTCCAAGAAAACTTCTGACTTGCTTAACATTCTTCGGGGGAGTCCAGTCAAGAATAGTCTGAACTCGTTCAGGGTTGACGGCAATACCATCCTTGGAGATCACATGAGCAAGGTAAGTCACTTCATTCAGCCAGAACTCACACTTAGAGAACTTTGCGTACAGTTGATGTTCTCAAAGCCTTTCGAGCACAAGACGAAGATGTTCGGCATGTTCTTCTTCATTCTTGGAATATATTAGAATATCATCCAGATATACCACGACAAACTTGTCGAGATAATCCATGAAGATATAATTCATCAACTGAGAGAAGGTTGTTGGGGCATTTGTTAAGCCGAAAGACATGACGGTGTACTCGTATGAACCATAGCGAGTAACAAATGCTGTCTTTGGAATATCTTCTTCACGAACACGGATCTGATGGTAACCCAACCTCAAGTCGAGTTTAGAGAACACTGACGACCCAGCAAGCTGATCATACAGGTCATTGATCCAGGGAAGCGGATATTTGTTCTGAATTGTTGCTTGGTTGATAGGTCGGTAATCTTGAACTAGCCGATTAGTACCATCTTTCTTCTTGACAAAGAGAGAAGGTGCTCCCCGAGCTGAGGAACTCGGACGAATAAAACCCTTGCGAAGCGATTTGTCGATTTCCTCCTTAAGCTCAAGAAGTTCATGAGGAGACATTTTATAAGGCCGCTTGGCAATAGGGGTGGTGCCTGGTTTCAAGTCAATGACGAACTCGACTGCTCTAGCAGGGGGAATGCCTGGAAGCTCTTCTGGAAATACATCTTGGAATTCTCGAACCACTGGGATGCTTTCAATCCCCTCAAGAGGTGAAGCATTCAATGCGTTCATCGAATGTATCTGGGTCTCGGCATTTCGAACGAGACGAGCGGAATGAACCACTAACTCGTTGGAAGGGTGCAGAAGATGCACGGTCTTAGTGGCACAAACGATTGAAGCACTATGTGCTGTCATCCAGTCCATTCCCAAGAATAAGTCAATATTGGAAGACGCCAACACAATGGGCGAGACGAGGAACTCTAGTCCTTCGATCTCAACGGTGATGTTGGGACATATCGTAGAGGTCTGACAATTACCCGCGGGAGTGGATACCATTATTTGAATGTCCATGTTCTCGCACTTAAGGTTCTGCTTAGATGCAAATTCTTCTGATATGAATGAATGCGATGATCCAGAATCAAATAAAATGGATGCGGGTATTGAGTTAACAAGAAGTGCACCCATCACAGTAGAAGGCTGGTCTTGAGTTTCAGCCATATCAGTATGGTTGGCTTGAGCACGGGTATAGGGAACTCTGGCATTGCTGTTGCGGGGCTGGTAGTTCGGTAGTGTAAGTTGTTTCTGACCCTGCTTGCAATCTCTAGCACGGTGACCTGGACGGCCACACTTGAAGCACAGTCCATCCTCAGGACGGGAGGGTGGAGGCTGAGGAGCTCTTGGCGGTATAGCTCTTGGCTGTCTTGGCGGTGGAGGGGGCAGACGAGGCGCCACATAGGATGGCCTCGGGGCATAAGCAGGCAGACGGTAACTGTTGGGGATCCAGATCCTTTGCTTCTGAGGACGTGAGCCCGAAGATGAACCCACGTCAGTTTTGCGCTTAGTGTGATCCTTGTACCTCTGAAGACCTGTCTCAATCTGGATAGCCTTATTCACCAAGGTGGCGAAATCACGGAAGTCGTGAGCTAGGAGAGCAAGGTGAACATCTGGGTGAAGTCCTTCGCAGAATTTCTCCTGTCTGCGATCATCAGTTGGCATGTCCTCTTCAGCATAACGGGCCAAGTCCAGAAATTCCCGCTGATAAGCGTCCACGGTCTTACTGCCTTGGGTAAGGTTGCGGAACTCTTGCTTCTTCCTGTCCATAATTCCTTGAGGAATGTGGTGAGCACGGAAGGCAGCTTGGAACTCTGGCCAGGAAATGATGGCACCTGCTGGCAGAGCATGCTTGTGGCTGGTCCACCATTGAGCAGCGGGACCTCTCAGAAAGTAGGCCGCATAGTTGACAAAGTTGGCTTCGGGGACCATAGCAGATTCCAGTATGTGAGTAATGTCGCGGAGCCAGTCGTCAGCATCTAGCGGCTGAGCTGAGTTGTGGAAGGTTGGTGGGTTGAGACGCACAAAGTCCTGCAGCGACATTGCAGCTGGCTGCTGGTACATATGGGGCCTCTGGAGTTGGTCCACTAGTCCTTGCATGAACTGACGTTGAACTTCCATCTGCTGAATCATTCCAGTCATGTAATCAGGTGGCGGTGGTGCATTGCCACCACGGCCACTTCCTGCTGGTCTAACCATCCTGCTAATTTATAACAGTGGTAGTTCAGTATTTGAGCAATAGCAAGGCAAGGATTCATTTATGAAGTAATCATGCACAACGAAGGAAGTGCGATAAAATACATCATAGTAGCCAAACACGACTTAATGATTCATACATAGGTCTGTTACAAACCATAAGTCTGTTACAAATAGACGATAGGTCCGGCATGAAAATACCTTAGACAAACTAGGCGTCACGCAGGCACGCGGTAGAGAGATACAACAACGGGACATAGCGATAAGCTACATCAACGTCGTGGACAACGAAAGTAGCCACGGAACTGCAGATGACCCTGAATGTGAAACCTGGTGGCAGGGTCCTGCATCCCGTGCACACTCTGATGCAGAATCTGCATATCAAGCGGGAGCGGAGGTCCACGTTCCGGGGTACGACCCCCAACCTCGGGCCATTCGAGACCTGGAGGAAACTCTGTCTAGCGTGAGCAAATGATGTACTCCGGATGTATCCTCGCACTGACTGCTGGCAACAACTGCACCATAGCCTGATGAAGACGAGCTCAGGTGGCGTACAACTCGAAGTTAAGAGCCCTGACAGTGCGATCCAGTGCCTCAGTGTACTGGACCAGAACCTGTGGGTCATAACGACGACTCACGTAGGGGGTGCAGACAGCAGTGTAGGACCGGTCGTTGCGCTGCCGCGCGAAAGGGGTCAAGACCTCAGCGTCGACGGCAGTATCAACTCCAGCAGGAGCATACGGGATGTATCTGTATGCCGTCTCCTCCAAGCAGGGGTTCGCTACACGGAGACGAACAATAGCAGCATAGGCAGCATCCTGTTCTGCCATCTCGACAGTCACTCCAATGCCACGGAAGGTGTGCAGCTCAGTGATGGAGAGGTCCTGTCGATCCCAGATTACCATCTCAGCCTCGTACTGTTCCTGGTTGAACTCGCAGTAGTCCTCATAAACAGTGTACTCGAGGTACCAGTGATATCCCAGCTTCTTCAAGAGGCCGATCAGAATGGCCGGAAACCCAGTCGTATCGTGCGTGAAGGTCAGACGAACAATCTGCCTAGCGGGACGCATCTGCAACAAGGAGATTCAAGATGTCAAATGACAGTGCGTGCATCATAACTTCAAAGAAGACAATTTTCGACGAAACAATTCTCCGGTGGATGTGATCACGAGAACCTAATGTTAGAGTTAGGAAAATCTTTAACCCGAAAGAGAAGAGAGATCAGAACCCAGAGTAAGGATGAGGAATAAAAGATCCTAATACCACCCGATTGAGACGTGGCCCGTAAGCCGCAGCATCAGTGTTAGTAAAAGTTTTTCAATGACTAGACTCCACTTCGGCCAAGGATGTGGAAAGGGGGCTACCTACAGGCAGTAGGCTCTGATACCAACTTGTGACGCCCCCATTTTGATCGTAAGCTAACCATGCACGCAAATGCGTACGACCAACATTACGGACTCACGGGAAGATATCACAACACAACACTAAACACAACTTAAAATAATTCAAGCTTCATATTATAGCCAGGGGCCTCGAGGGCTCGAATATAATAGCTTGAGTACAAAGTCAGCGGAAGCAACAACATCTGAGTACAGACATAAAAGGTACACAAGTTTTGCCTTAAGAAGGCTAGCACAAACATAAGCAGCGGATCGAAAGAGGCGAGGCCTCCTGCCTGGGAACCTCCTAACTACTCCTGGACGTCAGAGAAGTCTACGTCATAGTAGGCTCCATCCTGGTAGTAGTGGCCTCCGTCGGGGTAGTAGTAGTCGTCGACGGGGTGAACTGCGTCCTGGGTCTCCTAGGCTCCGTCATCTGATCGCGGTATCGTATCAAGGGGAAAAGGGGAGCAAAGCAACGGTGAGTACTCATCCAAAGTACTCGCAAGACTTACATCAGAACTATGCTAGATATGCACCAGAATCAAAGGAATGGGGCTATATCTTTGGACTAAACTGCAGAAATGCCAGAAGAGGGAAGAAGGCCTAGTCCTATCGAAGACTAGCATCTTCAGCGTCTTGCAACATAAGACGAGAGTTCAAAGCAGCATATTTTAATTAACATGGTATAAAGCAGTAAGGCCCAGAGATTCTTCCTCGACTCCCTGCGAGAAAGCAATCCCGGAGCCAATAATTCAAGTAACATCATAAGTATCCAGTTCTAGTTATCATAGACCAGGATACTCTCTGAGCGTCCTTTACCGTGGACACGGCTAATCGATTAGTTTAACTTCCCTGCAGGGGTGCATAAACTTACCCAACACGCTCGATAAACTCTGGCCGGATACAATTTTTGGGTCATACCCGGCCTCGGCCGATCGACACGACGTAGTCCTACCTAGGCTCAACAGAGAGGCCAGCACGCCGGTCTACATCCTAATGGCTCGGGGTCTTGGGCCATCGCCCTTGCCATCCTGCACGTTACGCCCTGGGCCGGTGTCAGTCCTAGCATGCCTTAGTAACAAGCGCCATGCGTTATCTCGGGCCACCCGGGCGCGAGTCGCTCTATGTGACATCTGATGAGCTTTCGGAAGAATGTACGCCGTAGAGTGCCCATATCTTTTCCCGCATGGTGGTTAGTGCGAAAGAGGCCAGAGGCCTTCTCAGATCACATATCCAAACCCGTTAGTGACTTTATAGTTTGCGGTGACGATCGGTCCCACCATCCCGTCACCCCGTCTCGAGAACTTGTGGCAAGGACAAAGTAGGTCCGGCCAAGTCCCGTCTATATCCCTTCGGGTGCCTTACCAGCGCACCCCACCACATCTCACACTCGCGGGTACCCTTGGGGCCGACCCGTCTTTCACATATAATTCAGTAACTAGTCAGAGTGGCTGTGTGTCAGTGCCCTAAGTGAATATCCGAGGAATCACACTCGAGATATCACACTCGGGGTATGTGAGGTGATGTGTCGGTAACGGCTTGTCAGTCTTGCTGACTGAGTCTTCTGTCTTCAAGTCCTCGATGACGACGGTGATGAAAGCAGGGGCAACGACAATAGTAAAATGGGGGACACAGGGGAACACTATACATACCTATACTACAACATTATATGAAAGCAGGTATGAAAGCAGTACTCAAAATCAGGCTATGCATCAGAATAGGTGCTGTTAAATACAGTAGCAAAATCTAATGCAAGCATGAGGAAGGAAGAATAGGTGATATCGGAATGATCAAAGGGGTTTTGCTTGCCTTGTTGCTCTGCTGCAAAAGACTGGTCGTCAGGGGCGTAGTCGTACTCGGCAGCAGCGTCAGTCTCAGAGGCTACCGGAGAGAAGAGGGGGAAGAAACAATAAATAGAAAGCAAACAGATGCAACACGATGCATGACATGGCAATACGCAGTGCTAGGGGTAGCCTAACGTAGTACTACACGTACCAGACGGAATGGGAGAATATCTGACGATATTTCCCAGGTCTTTGGATTTATCGGACAGACGATCCGGAGGGGAAAGTTCCATGTTCATCATGCTAGGAGCATGTGACACATGAATGGATGGCATATTTGGATTCGTGGGATTTTTCTGATCAACTTTCATATATAACACTTTTTCATTTGAGCTACAGATTATTTTCTATGATTTTTCAAAGTTTTAATCAAATTCTGAAATTATTCTATTTATTTAAATCAACATTATCCAGAACAGTGCAGAGTGACGTCAGCAAGACATCATCACTGCATCAGCAGTCAACAGTCTCAGTTGACTGGTCAAACTGACATGTGGGGCCCTCTTGTCATAGACTCAGTGGCTAACCAGGGTTATATTAATTTAAACAGAGATTAATTAGTGAGTGGGGGCCACATGTCGGTGAGACATTAGTGTTAATTATCAATTTTCTTAATCTAATTATCCAGATTAGCTATTTGACAGGGCTGGCCCACTGTCATACACAGGGGGGGGTCGGGCCCCACCTGTCATTGACTGGTCAAGCCCAGTCAGCAGGTTGACCAGGTCAACTGGTCAACCAGGACCGCGGGGCCCGCGGGTCAGTGACCCTGGCAGTGGCCCCAGGTGGTCCACGTCGGCGGCGGCACCGGCCGGTCACTGGAATAGCTTCGGCGAGCTCCCGAAACGGCGGCCGGGCTCGGAAATTGTCGACAGGGCATCAAATCGCGCCGTTCTTCTTGCGTTCGAAAGCTGGCGTCGTCGTCGTTCCATTCCAGCCATCGGGAGGAGCTACGGTGGTCGGAGCTGAGCGCTACGACGGTGACGGCGGACGGCGGCGCTCGGGTTGCGAAGAAGACGCGGCAGCAGCACGCATTCGAGCTACCTAGGGGCACTACTCGAGCCTACTCAGTGCGTGGAGTCGATTGGCGGCGTTGGTTGGACCAAATGGTCATTGGAGTGACGCCGGCGACGAGCAGAGGCGGAGGAGCATTCGGGCGCACGTCGGTAGCGGTGCTAGGAGGCTCGGGAGAGGGCGTGCGCGTGTGCGTCGTGCTCCTGGAAGCACCAGGAGCTCGACGGTGAGCTCAGGCGAGCGTGACGGTGGATGTGCCCACGGCGGCGAGGTGTACGGCGGCGGGCAGAACTTGGTCACGGCTGCGACTAGGTAGAGGGGGCTACGGGAGCGCACAATGGGAGAGGGGCGGCCAGAGGAGCTCACTGGCGTTGCTGGGAAGGCCCGATGGAGGAGCTGGTGCAGTGCAGACGGCGAATCGATGGTGCCTTCCCTTCGGGTCCCGAGGAGGAAGACGACGAGGTGAAGGCGATGCAGGGGCTCCGGGGCTCGATCCGGCGGTCGAGCAGGAAGGGGTGGTCGCGGCGGAGCTCGTGGACGTGTCGGCAGGGCGCGGGAGTGGCGGTGGCTGCGTCTAGCCGGCGTCCATGGCGGCGGTAGCGCTCGAGAGAGGGGAGAGCAAGCGAGGGGGTGAGCGAGAGGAGGAGCAGAGGCGTCCAGGGGGTCGAGGACGTTCCATCTTATCCATCCACGCCAGCGGAGGAGGACGAGCGAGCGAGGGGGGGGGGGGGGCAGGCGAGCGAGCGTGCTCTCCCTGCTCGACAGCGAGCCTGCGGGCATCAGGAGGTTGGGGATGACCGCCAGGTGGGCTGGGCTGTTCACTGTAGCACTGGGCCTAAGTGCACAGTGTGCTTTTCCTTTTTATTTCTCTTTTCCTTTTCTGTTTTCTCCACAGCTCTTATTTTAATTTCTTTTGGCATTATTACTTCTCAGTAAAAATGTGCCACTTGTTCCAAATAATAACATGCAATATTCCATATGGCCACAATAAGTTTGGGGGGTTATTGGAATCTGTTTGCATTTTCCAAAAGTATTTAAAAGCACTTAAAAATGTAATATGGTGCTGTTTTGGATAGTGGGGTCCACACCAGCTTGAGGGTGATGTTGTTTTCCTAAACAATCATTGTTTTGGATTTTTCCACAAGTAAGCAACATTTTTCCCATGCTGTCTGAGGATTTAAATTATCACAATAAAATTCAAAGCCTTTTGAAGTGGAATTTGAAATGACATTTGAATTTCAACTTGATCATATCCCACTTAGCAAAATGATTAGTTGCTGATCATAGTCATCACTGTGCACCATTACATGGGGGTGTTACATGTTCACCATTGAAGCCGCCTCATCTCACATGATGATCTGACTTGGATTGGTGCATTTGGATCATGTATCACATAGACACCTTGAGGGATGTTGATTTAAGTGGGAGTTGATTAGTAATTTGAATAAGTGAACTAATTATCATGAACATAGTCTAAAGTGTCTTTGCAAATTAGGTTGTAGATCAATAGCTCACGCAGTAGCTCCCCTGTTTTTAATACGTTCCTAGAGAAAGACTAAGTTGAAAGATAGTGTAAGAAATTATGCGGACTAGGTCCGTAATCAGAGGATTGTCCTCACTGCTGCACAGAAGTCTTATGTCCTTGATGCACTGCTCGGTGTGCCAACCCCTCCAGCGTCGTCTATGGATGTTGTGAACGTCAGACATACACGTTCTGATGACTACTCGATACTTCAGTGCGCCATGATTTACGACTTAGAATAGGGGCTCCAAAGACATTTTTTGAAATGCCACGGAGCATATGTGATGTTCCAAGAGCTGAAATTGGTATTTCAGGCTCATACCCGTCTTGAGAGGTATAAGACCTCTGACAAGATCTTTGCCTAGAAGATGGATGAGAATAGCTCAATCAGTGAGCATGCGCTCAGAATGTCTGGATGATATAATCGCTTGAATCGAGTGGGAGTTAATCTTCCAGATAAGATAGTGATTGGGGGAGTTCTCTAGTCACTGTCACCAAGCTTCTAGAGCTTTGTGATGAACTATAACATGCAAGGGATGGATATGTTGATCCATGAGCTATTCACGATGCTTAAGGCCGTGGAGGTAGAAATCAAGAAGGGGCATCAAGTGTTGATGGTTAACAAGACAACTAGTTTCAAGAAGGGCAAGGGCAAGAAGGGAAACTTCAAGAATGGCAAGTCAATTGCTTCTCCGGTGAACAAACCCAAGGTTGGAGCCAAACCCGAGACAAAGTGCTTCTATTGTAAGGGGAACAGCCACTGGAAGTGGAACTACCCAAAGTACATGGCAGACAAGAAGACTGGTAACGTCAACAAAAGTATATTTGATATACATGTTATTGATGTGTACCTTACTTGTACTCGTAGTAGCGCATGGGTATTAGATATCAGTTTAGTTTCTAATATTGGTAAATCAAAACAAAAGGTGTGGAATAAACGGAGACTAGCTAAGGATGAGGTGATGATGTGTGTTGGAAGTGTTTCCAAGGTTGATGTGATCACCATCACACGCTCCCTCTACGTTCGGGATTAGTGTTAAACCTAAATAAATGTTATTTGGCGTCTGCGTTGAGCATGAACATGATTAGATCATGTTTATTGCGATATGGTTATTCATTTAAGTCAGAGAATAATGGTTATTCTTTTTTACATGAATAATACCTTCTATGGTCATGCACCTAATCTGAATGGTTTATTGAACCTCGATCGTAGTGATACACATGTTCATAATATTGATGCCAAAAGATGCAAAGTTAGTAACGATACTACCACATACTTGTGGCACTGATGCTAAGGTCATATTGGTGTAAAGCGCATGAAGAAACTCCATGCCGATGGATCTTTGGACTCACACGATTTTGAATCGCTTGAGACATGCAGACCATGCCTCATGGGTACGATGACTAATACCCCATTTTCCGGTACCATGGAGCGGGCAAGTGACTTATTGGAAATGATACATGCTGATGTATGCGGTCCAATGAGTGTTGAAGCGCGCGGTGGATATTATTATTTTCTTACCTTCACGGATGATTTGAGTAGATATTGGGATATTTACTTAATGAAATACAAGTCTGAAACTTTTTGAATAGTTCAAGCAAATTTATGATGTGATCGTAGAGGTGAATAGCCAAGTTACGAGTTTGGTATGCATTTAAGACAGCGTGAAAATTGTTTCACAACTCATGCCACCTGGAACACCAAAGTGCAATGGTGTGTCTGAACGTCGTAAGCATACTCTATTGGATATGATGCGTTCTATGATGTCTCTTACCGATTTGCCACCATCATTTTGGGTTATGCATTAGAGACAACCGCATTCACTTTAAAAGGCACAATCTAGATCCGTTGAGACGGCACCATATGAATTATGGTTTGGCAAGAAACCTACGATATCGTTTCTTAAAGTTTGGGGCTGCGACGCTTATGTCAAGAGGCTTTAGCCTGATAAGCTTGAACCCAAAGCGGAGAAGTGCATCTTCATAGGATAACCTAAAGAAACAATTGGGTATACCTCCTATCACAGATCCGAAGGAAAGTCTTGTTGTCAAGAATGGATCCTTTCCAAAGAAGGAGTTTATCTCGAAAGAAGTGAGTGGCAGGAAGGTAGAACTTGATGAGGTTATCGAACCTTCACTTCAATTGGAGAGTACCGCAACACAAAAAGATGTTCCTGTGATGTCTACACCAGTTGAAGAGGAAGCTAATGATGATGATCATGAAACTTCAGATCAAGTTACTACCAAACTTCGTGGGTTAACAAGGACTCGTACTGCCCCTGAGTGGTACGGTAATCCTATCTTGGAGGTCATGTTGTTAGACAATGGTGAACCTACGAACTATTAGAAAGTGGTTGTGGGCTCGAATTCTGACAAATGGTTAGAGGCCATGAAATCCGAGATAGGATCCATGTATGAAAACAAAGTATGGACTTTGGAGGACTTACCTGATGATCGTAAGGACATTCAGGACAAATGGATCTTTAAGATAAAGATGGACGCCGACGGTAATGTCACCGTATATAAAGTTCAACTATTCGCAAAAGGGTTTTCACAAGGTCAAGGAGTTCACTACAATGAGAATTTCTCACCCGTAGCGATGCTTAAGTCTGTCAAGATTATGTTAGCAATAGCTGCATTTTTCGATTACGAGATCTGGCAGATGGATGTCAAAACAACGTTCCTTAATGGGTTCCTTAAGAAGAGTTGTGTATGATGCAACGGGAAGGTTTTGTCAATCCTGAAAATGTTGACAAAGTATGCAAGCTCCAGCGATCCATTTATGGACTGGTGCAAGCATCTCGGAATTTGAATCTTTGCTTTGATGAGGTGATCAAAGCTTATGGGTTTATACAAGTTTAGAGAAGCTTGTATTTACAAGAAAGTGAGTGGGATCTCTATAACATTTATGATAAGTATATGTGGATGACATATTGTTGATTGGAACTGATGTAGAATTTCTGGAAAGAATAACGTGTTACTTGAAAGGAGTTTTTCAAAGGAAGACCTGGGTAAAGCTGCTTACATATTGAGCATCAAGATCTATAGAGATAGATAAAGACACTTGATAAGACTTTCACAGAGCACACACCTGATACTTGTGATCTGTGTTGGGTTTTCCGTGAAGATGAAGGGGTTGTTGCAACACAAAGTGGGTAAGTATTTCCCTCAGTTATGAAACCAAGGTTTATTGAACCAATAGGAATATCAATCCTCATCCGTCTTCAGTGACTGCACACAAAAGAGCAAACAACTTGCACCCAACGCGGGCAAGAGGGTTGTCAATCCCCTTGATCTTGTTATTTGCAAGCAAGTGAGTTGTGTAGATAATTGTAGATAATTGTAAATTTCAAAATAAAATAAAAAGTAAACAATGGCAGCAAGGTAAAAATAGCTTTTGTAAATATATAAGTGAATAGACCCGGGGCCATAGTGTTCTCTAGTGGCATCTCTCATGTAGGCAACGTACGGTGGGTAAAAAATTATTGTTGGGCAATTGATAGAAAAGCGGATAGTTCTGCAATGTTCACGGCAATGATCATGTGTGTATAGGCATCACGTCCATAAGAAAATAGGATGACTCCTGCCTGCACCTATTACTATTACTCCACTCGTCGACCGCTATCCAGCATGCATCTAGAGTATCAAGTAAAAAATAGTAATGCTTGGAGAACAGTGACATGATGTGGACAACGTAAAGTCAATCAATATGAATAAACCCCATCGTCTTATCCTTAGTAGCTACAACACAAAGATGTATCTTCTCCCTTTCTGTCACTGGGATATAGAAACTCGTCAGGTTGAACCTACCACAACACACCTCTCTGACCGAAGAAATATCAATCTAGTTGGCCAAACTATTTCAATAGACCGAAGAGAATTATGAAGCTATAATGATCATGCAATTAAGCGAAATAATATATATCAGAGATATCTCAAATACTTTTCATGAATAATCTGAACATAAACCCACAATTCATCGGATCCCAACAAACACACCGCACAAAAGGATTACATCGGATAGATCAAAGCGAAGATGCGATGATCATTGTATTAAAGATCATAAGAGAGAGAGAGGGAGAGATTGCCATCTAGGTACTAGCTATGGACCCGTAGGTCTATGGTGAACTACTCACACATCATCATGAGGGCAGCAAGGTTGATGTAAAGGCCCTCCGTGATCGATCCCCCCTCCGGCAGGTTGCCGGAACGAAGCTCCAGATGGCCTCCCGATGGAACAGAGACTTACAGCAGCGGAAAAAGGGTTTCGGGAATTCTTTCAGGGTTTCCACGATAGAAGAGAATTTATAGGCCATCTCCCGAAGCTTCTAGGTCTTGTATTGGTCCAGAAAAAATCGTCAAAAAGTTTCGTGGCAATTGGACTTCGTTTGGTAAAGGAAACCTGCAAACTAAAAAACAAGCAGAAAAAAGCAACTAGCACTGGGCACTGGGTCAATAGGTTAGTTCTAAAAAATATTATAAATATGTAAATAATGACCCAAAAAGTATCCTAGAATGATAATATATCAGCATGGAACAATAAAAAATTATAGATACGTTGGAGACGTGTCAAGTATCCCCAAGCTTAATTCTTGCTCGTCCACGAGTAGGTAAATGATAAAAACAGAATTTTTGATGTGACATGCTATCCATTATATAATCTTAAGCATGTATGCTCAATGAGAAATGATGAATCAATAAACATTAACATAGTAATACTTATAAGTATAAGAAACAAGATCATTAAATTTTTCAAAGTATACGATTCTCAAGAAATGTTTACCCCTTATTCATCTTATTAAGTTAGCAAGGTATGGATCCATATTCATCACATTAATACAAATGTTAAGCACCACGGTGCCGAAGTGAGGCAATTGGATCGTACTTTTTCAAGGTGCATCAACTTTTTATTCTTCACGCAATACAAGAGTGTGAACCATTGGACATAACATTTAAGTGAAATAGAATATGGTGGTAGATATCAACAGGGTAAAAAAGTGGAGAAGATACTCTCACATCAACTAGGCGTACCGACGGGCTATGGAGATTCTCATCGATAGATGTCAATGCAAGGAGTAGGGATTGCCATGCAAATATGATGCACTAGAGTTATAAGTGTACGAAAGCTCAAATGAGTCTAAGTGGGTGTGCATCCAACTTGCTTGCTCATGAAGACCTCGGGCATTTGAGGAATCCCGCCGTAGGAATATACAAGCCAAGTTTATAATAATGAAATTCGCACTAGCATATTAAAATGTCATAACATGAGACTCTCGACATGTGAGGAACAAGGTGCCACTTTGAGGCACAAGTGTGGTAAAGGATAGTAGCGAAGTCCCTTCTCTCATTTTCTCCCATTTTAATTTTTTCGTCCGGAGCCTCTTCCTGACTTGCGGGGGAATCATAGTCTCCATCATCCTTTCCTCACTGGGACAATGCTCTAATAATGATGATCATCACACTTTTAGTTTACTTACAACTCAATATGAAGAACTGATATGAAGATATGACTCTATATGAATGACTCTGGCAGTTTACCAGGATGTGCAATGATCTAGCGTGACATGTATCAAAAATATGATGAACGGTGGCTGTGCAACAAATACTATGTCAGCTCTATATGATCATGCAAAGCAATTTGACGACGAAAGAACTAGTCATGTGAAGTGACGACGGAATTTGCATGGCAGTATATCTCGGAATGGCTATGGAAATGCCATGATAGGTAGGTATGGTGGCTGTTTTGAGGAAGATATAATGAGGCCTATGTGCAACAGAGCGTATCATGTCACGGGGTTTGGATGCACCGGCGAAAGTTGCACCGATCCTCGAGGTGAGAATGGGATATGCACGGTACGAAGGAGGCTAGGAAATATGAGAAGGTGTGATTGTGTATGTCCATGGTTTCACATTAGTCATGAAGAACTCATATACTTATTGCAAAGTTTTATTAGTTTTATCACAAATCAAAGTACTCCCCGCATGTCCCGAGGGAAGAGGTTGGTAGGAGTTAACCATCGCGCGCTTCCGACCCGAAACAACACTAGGATTTCAATGAGGAATAGAAATGCACACAAACAAATAAGAAATTAACCTCTCTTAATATCGACACTTTTATAAATTAATAATTTTGAGCTCACACCTTTTCAGATTACTACATCAACATTATTAATCCTCAACTTCTCTGTATGTGCTACATGATGGTTTTGATTATCACTCATTGAATGCCTAATATTTTTAGACTAGTCTTATGATCCATGCAAATTACCATCACTATTTCTTAACTCTCAAACAAATATATGTGAAGAGTGAGAGTGACATTATTTCTATAAAATCTACACGCCACCGTGCTCAAAAAGATATAAGTGAAGTACTAGAGCAACTGCTATGCTCAAAAGATATAAGTGAAGCACATAGAGTATTCTGGTAAATTATGATGAAGGTGTGTTTATATTAAATAGGTGTGTCCAGCAAACAATGATTGTGGCAAACTGAAAATAAAAGAAAACAAAAGCAAACGACGCTCCAAGAAAAACTCATATAATGTGACGAATAAAAATATAGCTTCAAGTGACATACCGATGGATTGAGACGAAAGAGGGGATGCCTTCCGGGGCATCCCCAAGCTTAGACGCTTGAGTCTTCCTTAGAATATTACCTTGGGGTGCCTTGGGAATCCCCAATATTAGGCTCTTACCACTCCTTATTCCTTTATCCATCGCGATAAGACCCAAAACTTGAAAACTTCAATCACACAAAACTCAACAAAACTTCGTGAGATCCGTTAGTATAAGCAACATAACAAATACTTTAGGTACTGTTGTAAACTGATTATTATTTTATAACTGCATAATAGGTACTGTATTCTAACTTCTCTATGGCTTATACCCCCCAATATAATCCATAGCATCATCAAAACAAGCAAACTATGCAAGCAAAAACAGAATCTGTCTAAAACAGAACAGTCTATAAAGATATGTAGACACGTATACTTATGTAACTCTAAAAATTCTGAAAACTTAGGAAATCCTTAATAATTTGCATAGAAATACTTTGTTAAAATTTCAGATAATTATCACTTTCCAGTAAAAAATGAAAATTCTTGTACTGGACGTTAAAGTTTCTGTTTTTGCACCGTATCAATTCTACTCATCATGTGAGTCATCCCAAAGGCTTTACTTGGCACAAACACTAACGAAAAAATAAAAACACAATAATTACATAGTAAATAATCATGTTATCACAAACAAACAGAAATTAAAAAGCAAAAAGTTAGATAACTATAGGGTTGCCTCCCAACAAGCGCTATTGTTTTATGCCCCTAGCTAGGCATAATGCATAGTTTCAAGTGTTGTCATCTTTGCTCATAGGGGATCCACTCCCTTTCACAATCATATTATCCCTAGCACAAATAACATCAAGCTTTTGTCCCATGGTATCAAGTCTCCTATTATGTAACATGATGTTCCCATGAATTTTAGAGATAGAGTTAAACACCCCCCTAAAATTGGACTCCATACTAGTTCTAGCCTCGTTGATTAGCTCGGTTTGGTGGTGGAAAACTAGTATAGCAGGTTCAATGGTTTCTATTTTAGGTTGCCTGAATATATTTTTCATCTTATCATAGGTGTCAAAAGCATTGTTCCCAAGGAAATCTTTTTCGAACGTAGAATCCAAGACACGTCTATGAGAAAGGGATAGACCAACATAAAAACTTCTAAGAAGCAATTTAATATGACTCTTAGGATTAGCTCTGGCTTGTATTACTAGTAATATATCCCAAGATTCTTTGAGGGACTCATCACCTACTTGCTTAAAATCTAAGATTGGGGAACCCTCTCCCAAATAAGGAGATTGAGGCATATCCAGAGGGGAACTAGCCATAGCAACGAGAAAGAAGTAAGCTAGTAACAAGAGAAGATAAATATTTTTGTATTTTTGATTTTTATGAGACAAGCTAAATATAATTAACAGCAAATAAAAAGATAAACAAGTGAATTAAAATTTGTGAGAAGCTACTTGATAGTTGATGATGATACTCCCCGGCAACGGTGCCAGAAATCCTTCCTGATACTTGTGACCTGCGTTGGGTTTTCCGTGAAGAGGAACGGGTTATTGCAGCACAAAGTGGGTAAGTATTTCCCTCAGTTATGAAACCAAGATTTATCGAACCAATAGGAATATAAATCCTCAACCGTCTTCAATGACTGCACACAAAAGAGCAAACAACTTGCACCCAACGTGGGCAAGAGGGTGGTCAATCCCCTTGATCTCGTTATTTGCAAGCAAGTGAGTTGTGTAGATAATTGTAGATAATTGTAAATTGCAAAATAAAATAAAAAGTAAATAATGGCAGCAAGGTAACAATAGCTTTTGTAAATATATAAGTGAATAGACCCGGGGCATAGTGTTCTCTAGTGGCATCTCTCATGTAGGCAACGTACGGTGGTTAACAAATTACTGTTGGGCAATTGATAGAAAAGCGGATAGTTATGCGGTGTTCACGGCAATGATCATGTGTATATAGGCATCACGTACATAAGCAAATAGACCGACTCCTGCCTGCACCTATTACTATTACTCCACTCATCGACCGCTATCCAGCATGCATCTAGAGTATTAAGTAAAACAGAGTAATCCTTGGAGAACAATGACATGATGTAGACAAAGTAAATGTAACAGCCCAAGTGGAACTTTCCAACTCGTTGTGATATTTCCATGTGTGAACCTTCCATGTATGCCATTATGTGGTTTGAGTTAATAAAGTTTTCTTCATGTCATTCATTTTGCATCATGGCATCATGTCATGATTTCACAATTTTTTTGCATCATGTATTGGTTGAGCGGGATGTGAGTGAGTGTGTATGTATGTGCTTGATGTGATGGTGATGCCTCTTGGTGGCTTGACCATGCGGATTCAAACCCAAGGCATTTTCATCAAAATTCCCTTCCCTCCTTTATTCTTCTCTTTATTATTGCCAAGCATTCTTCTCAGCCTGATTTTAATGGTCACCTCTTCTCAACCCCTTTTAAATATTGCCTTCAAGACCTCCTCCAAATTTCAGCCTTTTTCAAAGTGTTTTGGTTGGATTAAAAAATGCCTCAAGTTTGAAATTAATTCAAACTTGGGATATTTTTCTGTCCCTAAAAGTGCCCAAAACATTTTATTTTAATAGAGCATAAATCTGTGAGTGCAAAACATATTTTTCTCATCCCAAAACTTCCCTCATCTTTTCTACGTGTTTTTTGCACTCTTCTATTTTAAAATAAAAGGAAAGAGTTTAGCACAGAGAGAAAAGGCTCCTGGGCCTCTTCTCTCCCGCAGCCCAGCCACGTAGCAGCGAGCCCCTCCTCGGCCGGCCTTTTCCCACAGTGGCCAGCCATCGTCGCCCACGCGCTTTCCACCCTGGACGCCAGCGGCCCCACCTGCCAGCCTCCTAGCGCTCGCCTGTCGTCCTCCTCTCGGTCCCCCTCTCTCTCACGGTAAAAACCCACCGGCAGTGCCGTGGCCACAGCGGCAGCCAGCCGGGCCGAGCCCTATAAGAGCCCCCTCGGCGTCCGAGCCCTCCTTAGGGTTTCCATCTCCCATTTCCACCGCCTCCAGGTGAGTCCAACCTCCAGATCCGTCGCCCTAGCCATACCCGAGCAAGGCAGAGAGCGAGGGTCATCGCCGGCGCGCCCTCCGACGAGCTCCTCCGAGGTGTGCATGTCCGGGAGCTTCACCAAGGTCGTCTTCTTCCTCGACGTCCACTACATCCTCGCGGAACGCCAAGACGCCGACGCACCAAGCCATTCTTCTTCCTCGGCTAGACATCATCGCCGGCTAAATTCGCTCCAGCCTCTCATCCCCGAGCTCGATCGACCACATCAAGCCCCCCAAAGTGAGCTACCGCGCATCGCTGGCAGCTTTTCCCTCTCATTTGTGCCTAGGATCACCGTCTTCTTCGAGCCCGAGGAGTTCCTCCACCGGACCTCGTCGTGAGCGAGTGCTCCGGCCCCGTGTGCCATTGGCACGTGTCTAGCATGGCTGCACCGCATAGTAGAGTCGATTCCAGTCAGCGGTTCTTCTTGCGGTCGCCGAAGTGCCGTAGAGCTTCTGCCTCCTCCTCTGTTCGCCGTGAGCCGAGTCCGTGCGTGAGCGCAAGCGCCCGCCCCGGGCACCGTAGGGATGCGTCGAGCCAGGAATCGAGCCGCCATTAGATTCCGCACACTCACTGTTGCTCGTATGCGCTGGTAGTCGCCTGAGACCTCAACGTCGCATCGATGGCTACTCTGTCGCCCGCCGTGGAGAGGCAGAGCCTTTGTTTGTATAAGTCTCTTAGCACCTCCCTTCAGACATCAAACGCGTCGTAGCGCAGTGGCAGCAGCCAATGCCTCCCACACGAGAGGTCGCGGGTTCGATCCCCTCCCCCCTCCCCCCCCCGCGCACCATTTTTCCTCCAGTGCATTTAGCGTGTGTGAGTGACAGTGGTCCCGAGGGACCCACTTGTCACCCTCTCAGGGCCTCTGGTGTGACTGCCAGTGGGCCCATTTTTTAATTTGTTTATTTTCGTTTTATTTCTCTTTTGTATGCATATTTCCTTTTAGGGAATGTTTCCATTTCTGGCATGTCCGTTTCAGTCAGTTTCCAAATCTGGAATATGCCAGATCTGGCATATACTAGGTTATGCCTAGTTGGTGCAATTTTGCAATAGATTTGTGGCATGATTTTTCAATATAGGCATGTGATATATGATTTTGGGGTAGAAAAATCCAGTGAATCCATCTGTGGTGTTGGTTTGGTCATTTGCGCAAGTTGGCGTGAAAGCTATTTTGTGATAATATGTCATTTTGTTATTTTTGCATGATTTAATCCTTGCACTATTTGATAAACTTGCCAACATGAACATTGTCCCTTGATATGCATACTAGCACCTGGTAATTTTTGCATGCCATGAAAACTATGTCTAGGGGTGGAATTCTTGCTGCCAACATGCTATAATAATGTTGCTGTTTTCATGTGCTATGTTTCCGTGATGATTGCCATGAATCTATGGTTCCTTTGGGGTTGATCCAATGGAATGATTTGTTGAGCATGTTACCCTCTGTTAGGATGAGCCAATAGTTCTCTCGCAAAGGTGTTGCATCTTAGTTAATTTTGCTGTCAAACCTGTCAACCTGATAAAAACTGCCGTGCCTTGCCACTTGATATTTTTTCTAAGTCTGGGAAACTGTTTAGTTCAATATGCCATGTTGTGGAGATGCTAGCCAGCAATCTATGCATATTTTGATGTTGCTGTATTGGAGTTAATTGAAGTGCATATTGTCCTCTTGCATGTTGTTGAATTTCATGCCATGAAAGTCTATGTAGCATGTAGATTCATTGCTATCAATATGCCAACCTGTTAACTCAGGTTGTGAAAACGGGTAAATTTCACTAAGTCATTTACTGTTGTTACAATATGCCATCTTGTGAGCTTGCTTACTGTTGATCCATGCTTTTGTTCAAGTTGCTGCCATGACATGAATTGATGTGCATCACGTAAGCTACAGCCCCATGTCTTTGTTGTGCTTTGTAGCTTGATGTAGCTCTTGTGGTGTGGGTTGCAATATGGTATGCTGCTGTTTGTGGACAGATTGCTTGCTTAAGTTGTTTTGTGCTTTGTGGGAGTTGTACCCATTTGTTTTGCATGGTCTCTAGGTCTATTTCACCTAGAAGTTCATGCCCAATTTAGTGGCATACTTGGGATGCCAAGGAAATGCCCATAGCCTCTCTCAACCTTTCTTTTGCCTCCGTTACCATTCGTACCTTGTCGTGAGTGCCTCGAGAGTTCCGTCGCTCCGTTTGCGATGTTCTTCATTTACATTTGCATCGTTTTCTCATGAAGCATCCATTTTTGCCATGTTCATGCATGTATTAATAACATATCTTGCTGTACTATCCAGAATACTAAAACAACTAAAGTTGCATATGTTTACTTCATTCTAAGGTGACTAGAGTAGGTTGCCATGTTAAATGCATCAAATTGGACATGCATCATCCTTTATTGAGCATCATTCCTTGCTTGTGTGTTTATTGTTTTTATTTTCTTTTGGGTAGCATCGGTTGTCGAGAACGAGTACGAGGAACCGATCGAGAACGTTTCTGAAGAGCAAGAGTTCTATCCCACTCAAGACCATCCAGGCAAGATGATCGTTACCCGGATCCCGATACTGTTTTTGCTATGCTAGTTATCCCGCTTCTATCGTTATGTCTCCTTTCCTACAACTTAAATGTCAAGCCTCCCAAATTGCCACGAAAGCCTCCAACCCCTCCACATCCTAGCAAACCATTGATTGACTAAGTTACCGCTTGCTCAACCTCTTCTTATAGCGTTGCTAGTTGGAGGTGCAGGTGGTTTTCCATGTGACAACATGGATATCTCGGTATATCACTTTACTTATTGCAGTTTAATTTAATGCACATATATACTTGGTAAAGGTGGAAGGCTTGGCCCTTGTGCCCGTTGTTTTGTTCCACTTTTGCCTCCCTAGTTACTTGTTTACCGGTGTTATGTTCCATATTGAGAGCTCCTAACATGCTTGGGGTTGTTATGGGGACCCCATTGATTAATAGTTTTGGGATAGGACTTTTCCGTCAAGGCCCAACATTTGTACTCCATCTGCTAAACAACTTAATAAAAAATGCATAGGGCTTAGCTACCCCGTGTATAATTAATCAACCCCCAGGCCAATGCTCCTCATGAGTATTGGTCCACCTACCTAGCAGTCGGCGGTGCCACCTCGGGGCAACTCGAGGCATTTTATTGGCTACCATCCACTTCGCATGGCTGGATGATGCCCGTAGATAGAGAGCACACGGTTCTAGATGCGAATCTGGCTCACCGGGAGGTCTTGCTGGATTAGTTTTCCCCCTTCTCGAATGTCTTGTGCACTGTGATTTCGAGGATACCTTGAGCTATCTCTAGGTGGAGGTTTTCCAGAGCTGTGTGTGGTTATTTTGTGATGGATGAGTTGGAGCACCCCTGCAGGGTTAAATCTTTCTAGAAGCCGTGCCCGCAATTATGTGGCAACTTGGAAATTTTGTCTAACACCTAGTTATAGCAAACTTGAAGTAAACTCAATTAAAATACACCAACCGCGTGTGTAACCGTGATCGTCTCTTTTCGAGGGAGTCGGAAAGAGAACACGGTGCGGTTATGTTTGACTCATAAGTTGGTGTTCAGGATCACTTATTGATCATTACTAGTAATCGTCCAACATGCATAGTTCCTCATATTTCTCTTGTACTCGTAAGTTAGCCACTCAAATAAATGCTTACCGTTGCTGCAAACCTCACCACTTAACCTTACCTTACCCAACAGCTTACATACTCGGTACCCGGGTTAATGAGATTATTGAGTCCCCGTGGCTCACAGATGACTACAACAATATAGGTACATGTACAAATGAGTATGATCTAGTTGATGCTTCCCATCTCCAGTGGGAGTTCGATGAGGAGCGTGGGCACATGTACGTGACTTATCGGCATGAGTAGGGGAGCTACTTGGTCGTCGTCCTGGGCTTAGCTAGATAGAGATAATTTGCTTTTGTCATTTGGTTTCGTCCGTAGTTGGACCCTGCATTTCTGGATGATTGTATGGATGATTGTATGGATTTGTACCTTAGCTTGTGGCGAGTGTAAGCCAACTCATATACTGATCTCCTCTTTTACATGTATTGCAATGATTTCTATACTTGCGAAACGACGAGATGTGTTTCTATCCCCATCGAGGCCCTCAAGCCTAAATTGGGATAGGACCGCATCTTGGGCATTACAAGTTGGTAATGAGAGCCATACCGACCATAGGAGCCCCCTTGCTTGATCGAACTTGGCCGAGTCGAGTCTAGTAAAAACTATTTTGAGTCTAGTTATATCAGAGAGTAGGATTCTTTCTACTCCTCTTCTATGTTCTGCGAGTAATCGTGACTTAGGAATTTTAATTCTACCCTCTTCTCACTCAATTTTTTTAGGATCACGCGGGTATTTTGGGATCTGTACGATGTCGTTGTGCTGGAATTTTGTTCTTGGTGCCTCCTTTTTCTGGGGAGTTGAGCTCCAAGGGATTCTTGTCACACGTTATCATTCAGTTTCCTTAGTACCTCAGGACGAGGATGTTCAAAATTGCTTCAATACTATTTGTGGCGCAAAGAGTGTGGCGGCACCCAGTACTGGGGAGTGGGATCACATGTAATCCCATGTTTAGTATCGTTGTGGTTATGAGGATCTGAGGTAGATGAGTTTCCGAGACCTCTGGTTATTGGTTGACAGATGAGATACATTGGAGAGTAGTATTACTGCTAGGAGTTGAGTGATGGATTAAACTCTGTGGACTCGATTGCATAACCAAATATTTCGGAAGTTCTTAGGTGGGAATTCCAGTAGTTACCTAGGATCATCTTTTGACAGATGTATGATGGTTTATACATTTGTTCCGAGCAACTCCTAGCTCAATACCTTGTTGTGTTATTCAAGTGGCTTCATGATCAAATGATGTTATCGCAGAACTACAGAAGGCGCTCTTACTAATTTCAGTTTGAATGCAATTGATGATAATCCTGTTGTAATATCTCGAGCCATTTGATTCAGCTTATTTCAATCATCTTTTTCAATTATGTTCTAATCTTCATGTCCATCTTCAGGATGGCTCTAGCAACCCGTGGTAACCCAGGTCTTGAGGGGGAGCAGTCAGACCCTCCACCACCCCCACCTTCGCCTCCGGAGGTTTGGCAAGCTTTGATGGCCGTGACCAATGCAAATACTCTGACGTTGCTTCAGATGATGCAAGAGAGAAATTAGGGGCAGCTAGGCCATCAAGGAAATTTCAACAATCAGCCTCAGTTCGCTACATTGAATCAATTCCCTAACAATCAACCCAAGTCCTTCACCAACTGTTCTCAGCCTTTTGTGAGGCTGTTGCCTTGCAGTACATAGTAAAAAAAACTGCTCTCAGCCTTTTGATGTGGAGGATTGGCTCACGACATCAACAGGCATTTTGAGTGCAGCAACGTCAAAGTACATTTGATCGCAGCAATATATATTAGAGATATCTCAAATACTTTTCATGAATAATCTGAACATAAAGCCACAATTCATCGGATCCCAACAAACATACAGCAAAAAAGGATTACATCGGATAGATCAAAGCGAAGATGCTATGATCATTGTATTGAAGATCGTAAGAGAGAGAGAGATTGCCATCTAGGTACTAGCTATGGACCCATAGGTCTCTGGTGAACTACTCACACATCACCATGAGGGCAGCAAGGTTGATGTGGAGGCCCTCCGTGATCGCCCCCCCCCTCCGGCAGGGTGCCGGAATGGAGCTCCAAATGGCCTCCCGACGGAATAGAGACTTGCGGAAGTGGAAAAAGGGTTTCAGGACTTCTTTCAGGGCTTCCACGATAGAAGAGAATTTATAGGCCATCTCCCGAAGCTTCTAGGTCTTGTATTGGTCTAGAAAAAATCGTGAAAAAGTTTCATGGCAATTGGACATCGTTTGGTAAAGGAAACCTGCAAAGTAAAAAAACAAGCAGAAAATAGCAACTGGCACTGGGCACTGGGTCAATAGGTTAGTGCTAAAAAATATTATAAATTGGTAAATAACGACCCAAAAAGTATCCTAGAATGATAATATATTAGCATGGAACAATAAAAAATAATAGATACGTTGGAGACATATCAAGTATCCCCAAGCTTAATTCATGCTCGTCCTCAAGTAGGTAAATGATAAAAACAGAATTTTTGATGTGACATGCTATCCATTATGTAATCTTATGCATGTATGCTCAATGAGAAACGATGTATCAATAAACATTAACATAGTAATACTTATAGGTATAAGAAACAAGATCATTATTTTTTCCAAAGTATACGATCCTCAAGAAATGTTTACCCCTTATTCATCTTATTAAATTAGAAAGGCATGGCTCCATTTTCACCTCATTAATACAAATGTTATGCACCACGGTGCCCAAGTCAGGTAATTGGATCGTACTTTTTCAAGGTGCATCAACTTTTTATTCTTCACACAATACATGAGGGTGAAACATTGGACATAGCATTTAGGTGAAATAGAATATGGTCTTAGATATCAATGGGGTAAAAAGTGGAGAAGATAGTCTCACATCAACTAGGCGTACCGACGGGCTATGGAGATGTACTTCGATAGATGTTAATGCAAGGAGTAGGGATTGCCATGCAAGTATGATGCACTAGAGCTATAAGTGTATGAAAGCTCGATGAAGCTAAGTGGATGTGCATCCAACTTGCTTGCTCATGAAGACCTCGAGAATTTGAGGAAGCCCGTCGTAGGAATATACATGCCAAGTATATAATAATGATATTCCCACTAGCATATGAAAATGTCATAACATGAGACTCTCAACATGTGAGGTACAAGGTGCCACTTTGAGACACAAGTGTGGTAAAGGATAGTAGCAAAGTCCCTTCTCTCATTTTCTCTCATTTTCATTTTTTTGTCCGGAGTCTCTTCCTGACTTCTGGGGGAATCATAGTCTCCATCATCCTTTCCTCACAAGGACAATGCTCTAATAATGATGATCATCACCCTTTTATTTTACTTACAACTCAATATGAAAAACTGATATGAAGATATGACTCTATATAAATGCCTCTGGCAGTGTACTAGGATGTGCAATGATCTAGCGTGACATGTATCAAAAATATGATGAACGGTGGCTTTGCCACAAATACTATGCCAGCTCTATATGATCATGCAAAGCAATATGATGATGAACGAACTAGTCATGTGAAGTGACGATGGAATTTTCATGGCAATATATCTCGGAATGGCTATGGAAATGGCATGATAGGTAGGTATGGTGGCTGTTTTGAGGAAGATATAATGAGTGTTGGGTTCTACCGTAGGTGCATCACATGCAAATTAAAATTTTCCTACGCGCAGAACATCCAAGAACATGCTACGAAGATGGATCACAGATCGTTACTACTAGACATGCAGTGTTGTGCAGTGGAAGAAGAGTTGGGGCAGCGCGTCCACATGGTCCGTCTCCTCCTCGCGTGATCCCCCTCGAACAGCCGGTCGTCGGATCCCGCGTACAGGTTCGCCAGAGCGGCGCAAGTGGACCGCCTCTAACGGTATCCACGCGTGAAGGAGGAACACCGTGCGGCGGACTGCTACGTCCGATCACACAGTTCGGCGGTGGGTGGAGGTGGCTAGTTGCAACACATGCAAAGCCCTAATGACGACGCCGAAGCGAACAACCCGATGGGTGTGCCGCACCTCCACTATATATAGGCATCCGACGCGGGCTCAACTCTTGGGCCTCGCACGGATCCTAAAGACCACATCCTCCTTCCCTTAAGCGCGTGACCCCTTAGGTTCTCGTTCACTTGGTCGTGAGTCTGATCACATCCGACTCGGCTAGTTGGTAGGGGCCTCTAGCAAAGCGTGCCGACTCCAAGTGTCCGATGAAGCTGGTTAGGCGAACCTGTACATCACACTTCTATTCCCTTTGCCACACGATATCTGTTGTCGGGCTCAAGGCGAGTCTGTCATCCTTGTGCTAGCCCGACCTCTTTCTCGTTCCAGTGATGCCGACCACAAATTAGATTATCTCATAAACCTTGTCACATGGCCATGCTTATCTTGGTCACATCACATGAGTGGCCCAGAGTATATCTCTCCTGGTCAGAGGGGCAAATCCCATCTTGCTCGACCATGTCTCGCAGCATGGGTCTGGACAAGCCCGAAACCTACCTTTGTAACTACCCAGTCACGGAGTAGCGTTTGGTCGGCCCAAAGCAAGTCTGTCACCATCCCGAGTACATGCGCCAGCTCAGGTCTTAGGAAATAGAACGTATGTTGTACTAGAGACTCACAGATGACCTATCACCGCGTCTCATAGTTGGGTCTGTCCAACTCAGACCTTATCTCGACTCGGATCCGACTACGTCGAATCCGACCAGATCTTTCTGAGTCCATATTATCCGGCTAGCATCGAATGCTACATGGTCAGTGAGACCGAACCATCCACCGTGTCATATGCTATTCTAACTAGTTGTGCGTCCAAATAGCCCTTTCAACTAGGGACCTTTTAGGACAGTCATCATACAATGTATAGTCTCACAAACAAGTCACGTACTTGTTAATACACATCAATGATAATGTCCAAGGACTATCTTTATTCATAAACACATGGGAAATATCATCATACATGATTGCCTCTAGGGCATATCTCCAACAGTCTCCCACTTGCACTAGAGTCAATCAAATAGACATCGAATGCCCATAGCTGTAACATGCCCCTCATGCTTGGGTTGTGGAAGGGGCTTAGTCAATGGATCTACAATATTTGCATCCGTATGAATCTTGCATAAATTAGTATCACCTTTCGCTATGAGCTTTCGTATCAGGTGATATTTTCGGTCTATGTGCCTGGTCTTGTGGTGTTGTCTCGGCTCCTTGGCCTGTGCGATGGCACCTGAATTATCGCAATACAGGTCTAACGGTTTTGACCAGCCCGGGAACACACCAACATCTTCCAGGAACTTCCGAATCCAAACACCTTCCTTTGCGGCTTCACAAGCCGCAATGTATTCGGCCTCTGTTGTGGAGTCGGTCACCGTTTCTTGCTTGGAACTCATCCAGCTCACTGCTCCTCCATTCATGACATACACGAATCCTGTTCGCGATTGACAATCATCCCTGTCGGTTTGGAAACTAGCATCAGCATAACCCTTTACACAGAGCTCCTCCTCACCTCCATAAACTAGGAACATCTCCTTAGTCCTTTTCAGGTACTTCATGATAGTTTTCACCGCTGCCCAGTGACTCTCACTTGGGTTAGCTTGGTATCTGCCTATAAGCTTATTGCAAAGGCAACATCAGACCGAGTAGATAGCATGGCATCCATGATGGATCCTATTGCCGAGGCATACGTAATCCTACTCATCCGGTTTCGCTCATCAGAAGTCGTAGGACTCTGAGTCTTGCTTAGCCTTATACCATGTGAGACGGGCAAGAACCCTTTCTTGGCCTCACTCATGTTGAACCTCTTCAACACTTTGTCTATGTATGTGTTGTGGCTCAAGCCGAGCAGCCTCCTTGATCTATCTCTATATATCTTGATGCCTAAAATGTACACTGCCTCTCCAAGGTCTTTCATCGAAAACTTGCCATTCAATGATTCCTTGACTAAGTTGAACATTGAAACATCATTTCTGATTAGGAGTATGTCATCCACATACAAGATCAAAAGATACTACTGAGCTCCCACTAAACTTCTTGTATAAACAATAGTCCTCTTCGTTCTTGATGAAACCAAGGTCAATGATTACTTCATCAAAACGAATATTCCAACTCCGAGCTGCTTGCTTCAATCCATAAATGGATCTCTTGAGCTTGCATATTTTACTAGCATTATTTGGATCGACAAATCCTTCAGGCTCTATCATGTATACATCCTCCTTTAAATTTCCATGAAGGAAAGCCGTTTTGACATCCATCTGCCATATCTCATAATCGAAATATGCAGCTATAGCTAGTATGATCCTCACCGACTTTAGCATCGCTACCGGCGAGTAGGTCTCATCATAGTCAATTCCTTGAACTTGTCCGTAACCTTTAGCGACAAGTCAAGCTTTGTGGATCTGAACATTTCCATCCACATCGGTTTAATTCTTAAAGACCCATTTGCAACCAATGGCAATTACGCCAGGTGGCGGATCAACCAAGTCCCAGACTTGATTATCATCCATGGACTTTAACTCGGATCTCATGGCCTCCAGCCATGCCTCGGAATCTGGGCTCACCATCGCTTCCACATACGTGGTCGGCTCGTCGCTTTCTAGCAACAACAGATCGCGCACTCTACACAATCTTTTCGACCTTCGTGGCTCTGGTGCCGACTCCACTACGGGTTCTCTGACCAACTCCGATACGATCTCATCACGAACCGAGTCGTCCCCGAGTGGCTCTCAAATTTCTTCGAGTCGCACCATTCTCCCACTGGCCTCCCGACTGAGAAACTCTTTCTCTAGGAAAACCCCATTCCGAGCAACAAACACTTTGTTCTCTTCTCGGTTGTAGAAGCTGTATCCCAAAGTTTCCCTCGGATATCCCACGAATATGCATTTATCCGACTTGGGTGTAAGCTTGTCCAACATGAGTCGCTTGAAAAATGCTTCACAACCCCAAATCTTTAGAAAAGATAAACTAGGACTCTTCCCAGTCCACATCTCATGTGGTGTCTTGTCTACGGATTTAGATGGTACCCTGTTAAGTGTGAAAGCTGCAGTTTCTAGAGCGTATCCCCAAAATGACAAGGGTAAATCCGATTTGCTCATCATCGATCGGACCATGTCCAACAAGGTTCGATTTCTCCGTTCTGACATGTCGTTTCTCTGCGGCATACCCGGAGGCGTGAGATTAGGTACTATACCTCGGCTTTTCAAATGATCATCAAACTCCTTGCTCATGTACTGTGACGCCCCCATTCTCGACCGTACGCTAATCATACACACAATGCGTACGGCCAAGATTAGGGACTCACTGATTGATATCACAACACAACACTAGACACAAATTAAAGTCATACAGCTTCATATTACAAGCCAGGGGCCTCAAGGGCTCGAATACAAAGCTCGACAAGCACGAGTCAGCGGAAGCAAATAATATCTGAGTACAGACATAAGTTAGACAAGTTTTGCCTTAAGAAGGCTAGCACAAACATCACAACGGATCGAAAGAGGCAAGGCCTCCTGCCTGGGAACCTCCTAAACTACTCCTGAGCGTCGGCGTTCTCCATGTAGTAGTAGGCTCCAGAGGTGGTGTAATAGTCGTCTCCGGCGTACTCCATCTCCTGGGCTCCATCGTCTGAACGCAACATCGTATCGAGGGGGAAAGAGGAAGCAAAGCAGCGGTGAGTACTCATCCAAAGTACTCGCAAGACTGACATCAGAACTATGCTAAATATGCATCATTATCAAGGGGAGGGGTTATATCTGGACTGACTGCAGAAAGCAAGAATAGGGAGAAGACCTAGTCCTATCGAAGACTAGCATCCTCAGCATCTTGCAGCATTAGAAGAGAGTAGACCTGTAACTCATATATAGTCATATTATTGTAGCAATTTTATTAAGTAACCACGCTCAGAGATTCTTCCTCGACTCCCTGCGAGGAAGCAATCTCGGAGCCACAATTCATTTCAAATTTAAATGACAGTTATAGTTGTATAAGGTCAAGGTACAACTCCAAGTCGTCCTATTACCGTGGACACGGCTATTCGAATAGATTAGTCATCCCTGCAGGGGTGCACCGCATTTCCAACACGCCTGATCACCTCCGGCCGGACACACTTTCCTGGGTCATGCCCGGCCTCGGGATAGCAGCATGTCGTCGCCCCACCTAGGCTCAACGAAGAGGCTAGCCCGCCGGTCTAAATCCTAAGCGCGCAGGTTCGTGGGCTCACTTGCCCTTGCACTCCTGCACGATGCGTACGCGGCCGGAAACAGACCTAGTACACTCCAGTCCAAGAGCTGCACCGTCCAGTCCAATCCGTCGCGCGCCGCTCCATTGCTGACGTCCGAAGAGCTTCGGCTGATACAACGACGCTGAGTACCCATAACTTCTCCCACGCGAGGTGCGTAAAAAGGCCAACGACCCAACTCAGATCAAATACCCAACCCATTAGCATTTTATTAATGCGAGGCAATCACGATCCTCAAAGTGCGGTCCCGTCACCCCGCCTCGAGGATGTGTGGCAAGGGCCTCTCCTGCCCGTCCACACCTCAACATAACCCGGATGCCTTACCGGCGCATCCCACCACATCTCACACACGGGTACCCTTGGGGCCGACCCGTCTCAAGACTGTCGGGAACTCAGGTCCACCTCAACCAGGGTGGTACCGCCTGTCCCTCCAGTCCCGTCTTTCACATGTAAACAATGTCAAGTTAAAGTAACTATGTGTTTGTACACCAAGTGGATATCCGAGGAATCACCCTCGATGGATCCCACTCGAGGTATGTGTATGACAAGAGTCGCTATCGATAAATGAGAAGGAGGAATCACCCTCGATACCCACGATCGATTAGCTACGCTACAGAATTAACATCGGGAGTGCTAAGTGAGGTATCACCCTCGCCACTCGATAGTAGCTCTGCATTGCCATACTTAAGGGGTGTGCGGTGATGTGAGGGGTCTGGCTCGTCGGTCGGTTGACCGAGTCTTCGGGTCTTCGAGTCGTCGATGAAGAAGCAGGGGCAACTGGGACTAAGGGGGGTCTCAGGGGATTCATTGATCAACCTATACTAAGTAGTTGATATGATTGCAGGTATAGTAACAGTTTATCAAAACAGGCTATGCATCAGAATAGGAGCTAACTAATACAGTAGCAAAATCTAATGCAAGAATAAGAGGGAGAGGAATAGGCGATATCGGAATGCTCAAGGGGGGGTTGCTTGCCTTGCTGCTCTGCGGCAAAGGGCTGATCGTCAGTCACGTAGTCGTACCCGGCAGCAGCGTCAGTCTCGGGGCCTACCGGTAAGAAGAGGGGGGAGAAACAATAAATACAAAGCAGACAAATGCATCACGATGCATGGCATGGCAATATGCAGGGCTAGGCATGCACTAACGCAGTATTACGCGTCGCAGACGGGTCAGAAGAATATCTGACGATATTTCCCGGGTCTCTGGCTTTTACCGGACAGATGAAAACGATGGAAAATTTCCATGTTTGCTATGCTAGAGGCATGTAACAGACTAACGGACTGCGCAGTTGGAACCATAGAATTATTCTGAGCAACTTTCATGTTCAAAACTTTTTAATCCGGGCTACGGTTTATTTTATATGATTTAATAAAGATTTAGCAATATTCTGAAATTAATTTAATTATTAAATTCGAATTATCCAAAACAGTAATAATACAGTTTAAATTAGTTAATTAATTAACAGATTAATTAATTAATCTAATCAGCCTTAATCATCTAATTAACTAATTACTTAATTAATTAATTCACTAATTAATTAATTAATTTAACTATTTGTTTTCATTTACTTATTCATTTTTTTTTATTTTTTTTTTAAAAAACAGGGGCACTGGGCCCCGTTTGTCAGTGGGCCAGGCCGAACACATCCGGCTGTGTCCCTTCGGACACCGGACATGTCCGGGCGCGCAAAGCGCGCGCACGCACACACACTCACAGCACACACGCACATGCACACATACGCGCGCGCGCGCGGCCGGCCGGGCCGGGGGGGGGGGAGCTGCGGCGGAGCTCACAGGGGGGCGGCGGCGGGGCAGTGGATCCGGCGGCGTGAGGAGGCGGGGCGGCCCGGGGCGACGGCGACGACGCGAGGAGGTGGCGGCGGCGCAGGCCGGATCCGCCGGCGGGGGGGGGGGGATAGCGAGACGGGGCTGGGGGCTCGGGTGCGCCCGAGCGGCAGCGCGGGGTTGTGGGGAACGGTCGGGGGGTGCTGGGGGTGGCTAGGGTTGCCCCTGGCCCCCTTATATAGCCGGTCCGATTTGGCCCAAAAGGGGCCTTTTTCCCTTATTTTTAAAAAGACAAACAACGCCCGTTTTTAAAACATTTGGGGCACTAAATCAATTCCAAAAATGCCGGTTTTAATTTTAGAAAATATTATGGAATATTTGCAACCCATCCAACATTTTTAATTCTGGATTTGCGCAACTTTTAAATCCACCTTTTAAATGAATTTTAAAACTGCAACGGAATTTGAACCGGAGGTTAATTCCAACAGTGATCACGACTTGATTAGCAAAATGGATTAGCCTAATCCTGACCATCACTGTAGTTTAATTACAAGGATTACTGTAGCCGCAAATCTAGGGCGTCACATGTACTCACCTCCACGATCTGATCACAGAAGCTTTATCGTCTTGCCGAGCGGATTTTCAAACTCGTTCTGAAACTCTTTGAACTTTTCAAAAGTTTCCGACTTGTGCCTCATCAGATAGATATATCCATATCTACTCAAATCGTCGGTAAAAGTCAAGAAGTACTGATAGCCACCTCTGGCCGTTGTGCTCATTGGACCACACAAATCACTGTGTATAAGCTCCAATAGCTCGGACGCCCTTTCGCAACTCTTTGCAAAAGGAGACTTAGTCATCTTGCCTAGCAAGCATGATTCACATGTCTCGAACGACCCGAAGTTGGACGAAGTTAGAAGTCCATCATCATGGAGCTTCTTCATGCGTTTCAGTCTAATGTGTCCAAGCCGGCAATGCCAAAAGTATGTCGGATTTATTTCATTAGGCTTATGCCTCTTGACATTCACGTTATAGACTGGTTCCGTTTCTAGATTTAAAACTAATAACCCATCTACAATGGGTGCATAGCCATGAAACATTACATTCAAATAAAATGAACAACCATTGTCCTTTAAATTGAATTCGTAACCCTAACTCATCAAGCATGAGGCAGAAATAATATTCCGACTAAGTGCGGGAATGTAATAACAATTATACAATTCCAAAATAAATCCAGAAGGAAGCTGGAGCTGCATCATGCCGACCTCCAACGCAGCAACTCTTGCTTTGTTGCCGACCGTGATGTCGATCTCCCCTTGTGCCACACGCCTAGTTCTTACCAGCCCCTGCATCGAGTTGCAAATATGAACAACCGATCCGGTATCAAATACCCAAGAGCTACTAGGTATGTCAGCAAGGTAAATGTCTATAACATATGTAACAAGTGTACCTTTGCTTGAAGTCGTACTTCTAGCCTTCTTGACATGCTCGGCAAGCCACTTGCTACAGTTCCTGTTCCAATGACCAGGTTCCTTGCAATGAAAGCATATGGTCTTTGAGTTCGGTCCCGACTTTGGCTCCGTGGTGGAGACAACCTTCTCCGTGCCCTTAGCCTTTTTCTTGCACCAACTCTTCCTGAACTTAGCCGATTTCTGCACCATCAACACTTGATGCGTGCCTTTCTTAATATCCTGCTCTGCCACCTTGAGCATCCCATGCAACTCAGTGAGCTTCTTATCCATGCCGTGCATATGATAGTTCAAGATGAACGTTCCATAGCTAGCCAGAAGAGAACCCAGAATTGCATCCGTGGGCAGCTCGTCCCCAAGTGGGAAGCCTAACCGATCCAAAGCTTGCACGTACCCGATCATATTGATCACATGCGGGCTCAGTGGATCACCCTCTTTCAGCTTACAATCCATTAAGGATTGCTAGATGTTGAACCTTTTGGTCCTAGCCTATGTCTAAAACATTCTCTTGAAACTCTCGATCATATCAAAAGCCTCAACGTTTTCGAAATGTTGTTGCAAATCGGGCTCCATACAAGCCAGCATCAGACAGCTGATCTTGTTTGATTCATCAACGAGTTTCTAGTGGGCATTCTTGGCTGTGGCATTAGCATTCTCGGCAGGTTCCTCTGGAAGTGGATCCTCTAGAACATGTTCCTTTTTATCATGCTAGAGAACAATTCTCAAATTTCTATACCAGGTGGTAAAGTTTGTTCCATTCAGTTTATCCTTTTCCAGAATTGATTTCAATGCAAAGTTGGGTTGAGCAGGTGGTGCCATTGATCTACAATAGAAAAAATGCAATCACTAAGCAATGTGTTTATGTAGAGTAATTCAAGCCTTAAACAGAACTACTCCCACTCAAGTCAGCATCCCTCCGCAAACTCTCAGTGATTCAGGACCCGTCTAGCGCGAGCGACTAGTGAGCTTTAGCATCACTGCTAGCCAACTTGCCTATTCGGTAAGCAACTCTTTGCTAATCGTATCTCTATACGATTCCTGTCGGTCGGCCAGCTATCTTATACCCCGGCTCCCAACCTTCTTTGCCACAAGGCCCAAAACCGTTTTGATAGCCTTGTCAAGTTAACTTGATGCAGTGCATGTCCGTGTCCGACACGAACCCTCCAGTTCATGGACACCTAGTAGCACCTCAATTTTAGGAGCCCACCACTAGACGTACTTGACGTGCGAAGGTGCAACATCCGGAATGGCAATGTGCTTGATATTAACGAGGGATCTTTCTACCATTCTAACATGGATAGAAACAAGAAGCAATATCAATCACATATAAACATAAATATGTGAAATAGTATGGCTCCTTCATGGATGTCCTTCCAGGCCGGCTCCAACTCCGATGACCAGGGCGGATCTCCATCTTGTGCGTCACGCCGGGACGCCTAGCCACGAACTTGATCTCTGTCCTCCAACTACTACAACTAGTAATGAATTTATAGAGAAGCACAAGTCGACACGCATGTCATTATAAAATATAATTACAGCACTTTGGCTCCTGCCGGCTGACAATCATGACATGCAGGTCATGTTAAATTACACACATGCATCACATACATATGAGCCATACTATTCACATCAAACCTGCAAAACAAAGTTCTGCATAGAATCGCATTCTACCGGTTTGTGTAATCGTGTACGAAATACAAGGCGCTTCGCACACGGTGGTCCCGATCACGCCGAATTTTCAAAAATCACAGATCGAATATGTATTCCGATCACGCCGAATTTTCTGATCTGACCAATCTCATCAATGATCGGGAACCCGATTTGGATTTACGTTTCACTGTTAACCCCGATGGAGGATACCGACTGGTAGGGGTAGGTTGTGTCATGACCTCATTGATTCCGATTGACAGAAAACATAGCCTTATCGATCCCCATGTGTAGTTGATCTCATCAACCGTGCACATAGCCGATCTCATGAACGAGAGCAGATCTCATCTGCCGCCTCCACATATCAAATATGCATCCGATCTGAAACCAAAACCTATAGCAGAGGCTCTGCTACCACTATTGGGTTCTACCGTAGGTGCATCACATGCAAATTAAAATTTTCCTACGCGCAAAACATCCAAGAACATGCTACGGAGATGGATCACAGATCGTTACCACTAGACGCATAGTGCTGTGCAGCGGAAGAAGAGTTGGGGCAGTGCGTCCGCGTGGTCCGTCTTCTCCTCGCGTGATCCCCCTCGAACAGCCGGTCGTCGGGTCCCGCGTACAGGTTCACCAGAGCAGCGCAAATGCACCGCCTCTAACGGCATCCGCGCATGCAGGAGGAACACCGTGTGGCGGACTGCTAGGTCCGATCACACAGTTTGGTGGCGGGTGGAGGTGGCTAGTTGCAACACATGCAAAGCCCTAATGACAGCGCCGAAGGTAACAACCCGATGGGTGTGCCGCACCTCCACTATATATAGGCATCCGGCGCGGGCTCAACTCTTGGGCCTCGCACGGATCCTAAAGCCCACATCCTCCTTCCCTTAAGAGCGCGACCCCTTAGGTTCTCGTTCACTTGGTCACGAGTCTAATCACATCTGACTCGGCTAGTCGGTAGCGGCCTCTAGCAAAGCGTGCCGACTCCAAGTGTCCAATGAAGCTAGTTAGGCGAACCTGTACATCACACTTCTATTCCCTTTGCCACACGATATATGTTGTCGGGCTCAAGGCGACTCTGTCATCCTTGTGCTAGCCGGACCTCTTTCTCATTCCAGTGATGCCGACCACAAATCGGATTATCTCATAATCCTTGTCACATGGCCATGCTTATCTTGGTCACATCACTTGAGGGGCCCAGAGTATATCTCTCCTGGTCGGAGGGGCAAATCCCATCTTGCTCGACCATGTCTCGCAGCATGGGTCTGGACAAGCCCAAAACCTACCTTTGTAACTACCCAGTCACGGAGTAGCGTTTGGTCGGACCAAAGCAAGTCTGTCACCATCCTGAGTACATGCGCCAACTCAGGTCTTAGGACATAGAACGTATGTTGTACTAGAGACTCACAGATGACCTATCACTGCGTCTCATAGTTGGGTCTGTCCAACTCAGACCTTATCTTGACTCGGATCCGACTACGTCGAATCCGACCAGATCTTTCTGAGTCCATATTATCCGGCTAGCATCGAATGCTACATGGTCAGTGAGACCGAACCATCCACCGTGTCATATGCTATTCTAACTAGCTACGCGTCCAAACAGCCCTTTCGACTAGGGACCTTTTAGGACAGTCATCATACAATGTATAGTCTCACAAACAAGTCACGTACTTGTTAATACACATTAGTGATAATGTCCAAGGACTATCTTTATTCATAAACACATAGGAAATATTATCATACATGATTGCCTCTAGGGCATATCTCCAACAATGAGGCCTATGTGCAACAGAGCGTATCATGTCACGGGGTTTGGATGCACCGACGAAAGTCCCGGATGAGATCCTGGATGTCACAAGGAGCTCCAAAATGGTCCGGAGGTAAAGATTTATATATGGGAAGTCATATTTTGGCTATCAGAAAAGTTTCCGGTTTTGCCGGTATTGTATCGGGAAGCTTCCCGAAGGTTGCGGAAGGGTCCCTTGCCTAAGTGGGAGGGAGTCCACTTTCCTTGGGAGGCAAGTTTCCTCCCTTGGCTACCTCCCCTCCTTGGATGACGGGCTAGGGCTGCGCCCCCAGGCCTCCCAAACCCCTATATATAGTGGGGGAGCGGGCGCAAGGGCTGGACACAACAATCACTATGCCCTGCGGCCTCCACTCTCTCCCGTTCTTCCTCGTTCGCAGTTCCGGTGGCGCTTGGTGAATCCTTGGTGGCACTGCTCCACCACCATCTCTACCATGCCATCGTGCTGGTCGAGATTCCATCTACCTCTCCTCCCTCGCTTGCTGGATTAAGGAGGCGGAGTCGCCATCGAGCTGCACGTGTGCTGAACGTGGAGTTGTTGTCCATTCGACGCTTGATCGGGACGGATTGCGATTGGATCATGACGACGTATGACTACATCAACCGTGTTATTAACGCTTCCGCTTAGCGATCTACAAGGGTATGTAGATACACTCTCCTCTCGTAGCTATGCATTTCCATAGATAGATCTTGGGTGTTCATAGGAATTTTTTTGTTTCCCATGCAACGTTCCCAAATAGTATGGCCGCAGGTGAGTGTGATCCACAATTGCCGTGGTTGTCCTCCTCTATGTCGGTGGCCTCATCAGACCCGTAGTCGAGTGTGTCACTCAAATATTCGACCGTGGCGACTAGGTGAGTGGTGGGTGGGATGAAAATTTCCCGATCCTCGGTTTTACATGCGATCTGATCATAGACCATAGATGAGATCGCCAGGTTCTGGATTTGGTCTAGTACCTCGTTAATATGTGAAAGCTCCTCCGTGTCGAGGGCCTGGCAATAAGCCAGGCTGATTTGAAAAGGACTGTTCGGGCTGCTTGACGTAGATACGTTCTCTGGGTCCCTCCGGGCCGGCTCCAGCTCTACGAATGGAGAGGCCACCTCCGAGACTACCGTTAGATTCCAAGACGAGTTCAGCTTCGAGCTATCATCCGAAGAGGCGTGAGTCAGTTCGGGCATGAATGCCCCCAGATCCATCTCTGGTGATGGCTCCGTTAAGAGGTCGGATTCTAAGATCAGATCAGAGGCCTATTCCGGAGAGTATGCGCCCAAGGGATCTTTAGATTGGACTATGTTCTGTTCCAATAGAACTAGATTGCCTCGGGTGTCAGTGATGTACTCCAATCTTCCAAACGTGATGACCTGGTTTGGGGCAAAGGTTTTGACGTGGCCCAGATGGCCGGTTGGGTCGGTGTGCAGTACCACACTGCCGAAAGCAAAGGGATGGCCGGGGACGAAGATGTCACCACAGCTGATGCTACTATCAAATTGCAGGCGAGCCATCAATCCCTGGCGATCACACATCGAGGTCTCAATGAAAGCACCAATGTGTTTTACCCAGTTTCGGGCCCTCTCGATGGAGGTAAAACCCTACGTCCTGCTCTTGTTGTATTATGGGTGTAATGAATACATAGTTGATCTACCTCGAGATCGTGAGTTGTGGTCTAACCCTAGGGGTGATGATGAATGTCGACGTGCCCTCTACGTGAAAAACCCTCCGGCTTATATAGGCACCGGGGGTATCTAGGGTTTACACAAGGTCGGTAGCCATTTAGAGGTTACACACCAGTTTAAATGATCGTTCTTGGAGTACACGCCAGGTCTTGAATGGCATCTGATGTGCCTTTGCCCCAGGTTGAGAGCCTCCGGAGTCCTTCCCTCTGGATGGGCCACCGGCCTAGCCCATGGACTAGATCAGCTTGGTTGCTACCCCCTAGTCTAGGACTCTTCATCGAGAATTTTGAAAACATGGATTGCTCCAGGAGAACCTCAACCAACCTGGTACCAAGACAAGGAACCCTTGAATGTAGAGTTACCAGCCATAGAATTATCTTGATATGCTATGAACAACCAAGTAGCAACAAGATCGAGAGCTCAAGAGCCCTGATGGTATCTCGAAATTTAGAACAATAGACCCAGATGCGGAGATGGAATTCAAGAGGAACCCCAAAACCCCAAACCTTTTTATAGCTCTCGAGATCTCGGGGCGAGATCTCTTTTAAGGGTGGTAGTTTGTAGCATCCCAGATTTCTGGTATGTTGAAAATTTCACGGGAAATTAATTTTTTTCAAAAACAAAACCTCTTTTTGATTGCTTGCTAGTTGAAATTGCTTGATTGTTTGACCATTAGGTTGAAAACCCAATGAAACTAGTGGAAACCTAGCTAGCCAATAGGTCGAACCCAAAACGTTGAAAATATTGTTGGGCAAAACCAATTAAATAAGTCCCAAGAATATACAAGCTAAATAAATAATTTTCCCGAAAAGGAATTGATTTGGTTTATTTGAAAATCAAATTGAAATCAACTGAGAGTTATCCAATAGGCCTTGTGAATTATTTGGTAGGAAATAGAATTCCACAAGACCAAATGTTGACCAAGACCCTCTGCCTAATTTCAAAAATGAATTTGAAACAACTTCTGTTTTGAAACCAAATTCAAATTCTATTGGAAAATATAAGTGCAGTAATTATATGTCCAATTTGCCGAAGATAAATCTTCAAACATTTCTAAATATTCCATTTGGTATTTAAAAGTGGTCCACTATTGGAACTTATTTCAACTTCAAATGAGTGTTGAATTTACAAACAGACAGAAAAAGAAAAGAAAGAAAACAAAAAGGGAAAACAAAATAAAACTAAAAGGCCAGCCAGGCCGGCCCAACAAGCGCCAGGCTAGCCGACGCCTGAGCCACTGACGTGTAGGGTCCGCATGTCAGGGTCATCCCTGACCTCGCTCCCATGTTTCCGTCCACTATGCGCACAACCCCGAGCATGCCCACGCCAACGACGCACACCCCGCTCCCTCCGCCCACGCCTGCCCGCACGACCAGCTCCTATAAGAACCCCCGACGCCCTCACCAGTACACCCCAACCAATTTAACCCGAGGCCGTCAGGCTGTCGCCGGTGACACCCTCGAGCTGCGCTGCTGACCGAACCGTCCGACGTCAACTCCGACAAAGCTAGCTACCCCCGTGACCCACCACCTGCACCAGCGGCCCCGCACTGCCACAGTGAGCCTCCGAGATAATCTTACCAAACATGGAACCTCCTAGATGCCTAACTTTGACGTCAACCGAACCCCACAGCTGCCATGAGCACAATGCCGATGAGGTGAGCACGTCGTTGACTCCAAGACTGTATACCTAGTTTTCATTTCGTCCTCACGCATCCACTGACCCCAACCCCATACCACACTCTATCTATTTTTTAGCAGCTCGAGCTCGACCAAAGCCACCGCCACCATTGCAAACTCGGATGTGCCTTGGACGTCGCCGCCGTCGTCTTCAGCCACGACCAAGGCCACATACGTATTCGCCATGCACCGCCGCGTCCGACCGAGCCTCTCACCATCGCCAGGACCAACCAGAGCACCGTCCCCAACGACCCCGAGCCCACCGCCGTTGAGCTCAACCCCGGCGAAAACCCCGGTGAGCCTCGCCTAACCCTAGCCTCACATCTAATTCTAGCCGTTAGATCCATATCGCACAACCCACGTCAACCCACTTAAAACACGAAGCGGTATCCTTTAAGCCTCGACCGGACGCCGTGTAATGCCCCAACGCACAACCCCTTAGCCAACCAAAGCACGCCACGTGTCCACATGTTTGTTCCGAAGAATTAGAGAAATTGAATTAAATGGAAATTTGCATAAAAGTCACTAAATTTAGAATGGTCACGAATAATTATCTACAAGTCCAAATTGTGTGTTTCTTTTTGCAAAATGAACCTTACGTAATCCACTTTCACCCTATCCAAAAACATTTCACATTTGAATATTTGATAATTCCAATTCAAACAGAAATGAATTCAAACTTGAATAGGACATAACCCGTAATTCATCAATCAAATTAATTGATTATTTCTGCAAATTGAATCAATTAAATATACTTTCATTTCAAAAAAACTTTAGTTCAAAAAAGAAATTAAAATATAATTCAAACAGATTACAGAATAGGGAGAATTCAAATAGGAAATTAAACCTAATTAGGTCTAATTTGAAATAAGAAATTGTTTAATGAAACAAATATGAAACACATGTTCAGAAAAGTAAATGAAACTTTGGTAAATAATATTTTGGAGCATTATTTGATTTTAGGTAATTCACTAACATGGTGTTATTAAAAGTTCTAACCTATGTTGAATATAACTTTGAAACCATATGTTCTATTTGAATAAAACTAAATTAATATGTTCAATAATTTGGATTTAACAAATTCAAATCCAAATTGATTATAACTTTAAACTCTAAGAACATTTTGATTGGAACCAATTCAAATATCTGTTTAATCAAATTAAACTTAGTTGATCCAGTTGGAGTTAATACTTGACCAGCAGGGAAAGATGAACTCAAATTAGATTGTTCAAGACAAATTTTTTGAAAATATTTTTTGACCTTAGCTTTACTCAATAATACACCTTAGTAATTGTTGGATTGATTATGACTTTAGGATTGGCAAATGATCTTGATCTACGAGAAACCAACCTAAATAAATCAAGAGATTCATAACTCAATTTGAATTCAGTGAAACCAATTTGAACTATAAACTCAAGTTGGTTGAATTCAAGTAGGTTGAAACCTAGTTCAAAACTAAATTAAAGAAAAAGCCAAACCAAGTTATCATTTTCAGACCTTACTGTATTCAAGCTCATGAAAGGTCAACAAGTTGAATTGCCATGCAACTTGAGCATGAACTTGGCTACCCAAGATTCATAGACCATGACTTTATTGCCATGATCCCTTGCTGGATCAGTCAACCAACATTGACATCACATAATCCTTATGTGATGAACCATAATTGAAATTTAAATGAGAACCCTTATGTCTCATATATTCCAAAGGACAGCCACTATGTTGTTATCCAAACTATTATGAGTTAAGCCTTGACACTTGATCACACAACACAACGACTGACACCATGCACATCACTGATCATTGTTTGTTTGTATTGTATGGTTGTTCATGAATGCTCTTTAATTATGATAGACTATTACGAAGAGCGAAGTGGGTTGATTGAGGATCGTGAGATTGAAGATCGTCAATACAGGCAAGTGGAACCCTTGATCATAACCTATGTTTTCCATGCATTGTAGTTGACTTTCAACTAGGAATCCCTATCGGATTGTGATTTATTCTTGACAAAGCACAGTAGGATGAATAGGACCATTATACCCTAACCTTGTAGCCCATGAGTAATTTCTTAGCTGCTATAATGTCGATTGGGAAAACACCATTACTATTCCACCATACAACCGCATGGTTGACTACTTAACTATTACTACCTAATTAATGAATTGATATGGGTGGACTGGCATTGATTGGGTCATGGGAGTTTAGTCCTTGATGGGGAATGTCACCCAGTCACCGAAGATTGTACGAGTTCAAAAGTTGAGTAGCCTCCCTATGTGACCGTGAGACAATATGGGCTCTGTCAGGATCGAGTAAGTTGTGGGAACCCTCCTATGGCAGACCAGCAGATCTAGTGTTGCATGTAGATCGGACTGGGTATGCCATTTCTAAGTGGGCAACTACTTCCCAAAAGTCTTGTCTTAATCTACCTAGCTACTTCACATATGAAATTTAGTGGTAGAAGGTTGTATCGGGAATCAGGGGGAAAGTACACAAACCTCTTCGGAGTGTATAAAACTGATCATGATTAGCCGTGTCCCGGGTTATGGACAACTTTGAGCAACTCATCTGAGAATTGTCAGCTTGATCTCCTTCACCTCTTCCATCTAAAAGCATGGGGTTGAACCAATGGGGAGTATGGTAGCTGATCGCAAAGATCTAGGGTTTACCAGGGTCTGTAGAGATGCTTGGGATGACCGGGTGTACCGGGAGTCCACGTAGTCAAACTTCTTGAGGTTACGGCCGGGGTTTACAGGAGTTCCTCTAGGTTTCGTCCAAGGTTTACCCAAGTAACTTTTAACTATGACCGGGCGTATTGGAAGTTTCACACTGCTGCTAGATTAGATCCCACCTTACAAAGATAGGTAAAACTATTTTCCACAAAGGAAAACCAGCCACACCACATTCCATACTTATGTTCCACAAGCCAAATCCTGCTGAAGCTTACCTATACATCCAATGTATTGCCTCTTGTGGCTGCAATGTATTATGTTGCAGGTTACCATGTCGAAGGGAAGGGTATGAAGTAGGGTTACGATGCTATACTCAACTGTTGCCTGTGACTCGATGGACGCCAGATGATTACTCTGCTTCATGATTATATTTTAAGCTAGCAACCAGCTAAGCAAGTGTGTATTGTGTTGCAGTGGATTTTCGATGTAAATACTATGACATGTGATGTATTCTAGGTATTACATCATCAACTGTGTGTTTCAGCTATTGATCCAAGGACTCACATGATAAGCGCAGAGATTCGGGCCCTATCACGGGACCAGCTCGCAACAGTAGCGGATGGCTATGTATTGGGTTTTGGGCGACTCCATCCAGGATTAGGAGTGAGGCAACTTAGTGTGCTGGGTTGGTCGAGTTTGTGCTTGGGTGCGATGATTATATAAGTGGGCGGTGGGTGACTCCTTGTGTGCGGTAGCCGCTAGCAACTTTATTGGAACCGAATTAGTCAATTTTGTGGGAGGTAGCACATGGCTATATATTGGGTTTTGGACGACTCCATCCTGAATTATGAGTGATGCAACTTAATTAGTGTGTTGGCTTGGTCGAGTTTATGCTTGGGTGCAACAACTATATACTGGGCGATGGGCGACTCCTTGCACGCTGTAGACATGGGCGACTTAGTTCGCCCCCCGTTAGTCGATTTTTTGGGAGGTGGAAGGCAACTATCATATTGGGGTTTGGGTGATTCCGTCATGGATTAGGCATGGGGCGACTTAATGTGTTGGGTTGGTCGAGTTTTGTGCTTGGGTGTGGCGAGTACATACTAGGAGGTGGCGCGACTGAATGCGCACAATAGCCGTCAACGACTTAATTCGCCCCTAGTTGGTCGATTTTGTGAGAGGTGGCATGCGACTATGCGTGGGGTTTGGGCTACTCCATCATGTATTGGGAGTGATCATATTAAATATGATGGACCTCTATGTTGCCTAATATCTTCAGTCTGGTTGCTTGAAATAATGTCGGTTTAGTCGGCTTTGGTGGTAGGGTGAGGCGATTTAGTATTATGTGTGTTTATTGAGATGAGTCGAATTGCCTACACTGTTTAGATATGTGCAAAAGGGTAAGGATAGTTCAAAGATGATGAAAAACATGTTAATATTAGACCTTTTTGTTTGCCTATTTTGCCTATAAGAAGTCCATAAAATGCAAAACAGTGTATTGTCAAACACACACAAAATATTGATTTTGAGAAACACTACTGGAATCTAAGGATTTGCCATCTGCCAGCTCTTTGCCATCTGCTAGCGGATGGTAAAGAGAGTCTTTGTCGTTAGCTCAACCAAAATGGACGGCAAAGAACTGGCTGATGGCAAAGATACTATTTGCCATCTGCCAGGGCTTTGCCGTCTGCTAGCTGACGGCAAAGAGCAGGAAGGCAGACGACAAAGAGCCCACCTGGGCCCCACTGGCCCGTGGGGGTGGTGGGCCGTATGCTGGCTCTTTGCCGTCTGCCTGGTGACTCTTTGTCGTCCGCCAACAGACGACAAAGAGCCTCTATACCTAACGACGTCAACGGCCACCCCACCCCCTCTCTCTTTCATTCTCTCTCTCTCCCTCTCACCCCCGAGCCCCCGAGCTGCGCCGCCCCGCCCCACCGCTGCCTCGTCGCCCGGCCGCCCCCGCCGCCGCTACCCCTCGCCGCCCGGCCGCCACCGCCGCCCCGACGCCCCTGCGTTCCTGCCCACCACCGCCACCGCCGCCCCTCCACCCCCGACGCCCCTGCCCCCCGCCGCCTTGACGCCCCCCGACGCCCCTGCCCCTCGCCGCCCGGCCGCCACCGCAACCGCGGCGCCCCTGGCGCCCCTGCGCTGTCCCCGTCCCCCGCCGCCCCCGCCGGTGAGTACCCCTGCCGGCCACCCCTTTTTTTTGTTTTTTCTGTTTTTTTATTTATGTTAAATTAGTTAGTTTATTAGGTTAGTTTTATTAGTTTATTAGGTTAATTAGCTTAGTTAGTTAGGTTAGAAGAAAAAAAGAAGAAAAGAAGAAGGAAAAAAATGAAAAAGTAAAAAGGAAAAGAAGAAAAGAATAAGAAGAAGAAGAAGGAAAAGAAGAAGGAAAAGAAGAAGAAGAAGAAGAAGAAGAGGAGGAGGAGAAGAAAGAAGAAGAAGAAGAAGAAGAAGAAGAAGAAGAAGAAGAAGAAGAAGAAGAAGAAGAAGAAGAACTAGAAGAAGAAAAAGAGGAGATGAGGAGAAGAAGAAGAGGAAAAAGGAAAAGAAGAAGAAGAAGAAGAAGAAGAAGAAGAAGAAGAAGAAGAAGAAGAAGAAGAGAAGAGAAGAAGAAGAAGAAGAAGAAGAAGAAGAAGAGGAGGACCCCTGACGCCACTGACCCCCGATGCCACTGACTCCCGACGCCACTGACCCCCAACCCCCAACACCTCTTCGGCCTCCTGTTGACCGAAAAGGTGCTATTCGGCCTTCCAGAGGCCGACGGGGTCATAGTTTTGTAAATTATGAGTTAGGTCATATATTTTCCGATTTTGTTATAAAAAACAACATAATTGTGTTGATCGGGTGGACTTCAATGTGTAGTTCTTTCGTCGCTGCGAGGGTCTGCTGTTCGACGACCTCCCCGTGTGTTTGACGAGCTCCCCTGCGTTCGTGGGTGAGCGCAAATGACATCTCCTCCCCCCCTTAATTTGCTCTGTTCCGATCTTCGTGCCAATGAAACTTGCTAGCTATAGGTAGATTGAATCATCAGTATGCGTGACTAGTATGCGTCTCACATTCGAAAGGGTTATAGTTATAAATATGCATGCATTTGCATATTTATAACCGTGATTCTTTCGAATTGTCCAATGTTATCCATGGACAGCCAAGTATGTGTAGATTGGGTTCGTTTTCCCATATGCTCTACTCCGGATCCGATGCAGAATTTCGTGAGTGCCTCCCTGTTGTTCTCCGGGTACACATCCTCTCTGCTTATTGCCGAGACGTGTATCAGGAGAACAGCGGGGAGGTGCTGCCGAAATTCTGCGTTGGATCCGGAGTAGAGCATGGGAAAACGAACGCAATCTACACATACTCGGGTGGGATTAGGACCTATCTTTACCTATTAGTGTGTAGGTTGCATGGACGTAATAAAACTGACAAACTTGATTAACTGATGAATATATATGCTGAATTATATATATTTTTTGTGTGTCCAATAGCTAGGCAAGATGAGTGATCGTGCGTGGATGTACACTGGTCACACTAGTCAGAAAGACATGACCATTGAATGGTTAACAAAAACCAAGGGGTTTGTGAGAGCCGCATTTGCAAATGGCCAGGAAAGAACCTGGTGCCCCTGTGTCCGGTGCGACAACTTCAAAAATAGGACAGAGGGTGAAATGGGTAAACACCTGCAGAAGTGGGGTTTTTACGCCTGATTATACGTTGTGGACTTTTCATGGTGAGTCTGCCCAACGTGCCAGAGTTGAGGTGGTTCGTCATCGCACCGACGAGCATGGTACCGGGATTGAAGACATGGTGCAAGACTTTGATGATGCTCGGGATTCAGACGATGAGATGGAGGAATCTGCAAAGACCTTCTATGAAATGTTGGAGTCTTCAAAACGCCCTCTCCACGAGCACACTGAGCTTTGTCAGCTGGATGCCATCGCGCAAGTAATGGCTCTAAAGGCTCAATTCAACCTGGGAAGAGAATGCTACGACGCGACGATGACAATATTTGGACGCTTTCTACCCAGAGGCCATGTAATGCCTGCAAACCTGTACCAGTCGGACAAAATCCTCCATGTACTTAAGATGCCCTATGAGAAGATAGATGCCTGTGAGAATGGATGTGCCTTATTTAGGCTTGAGTATGCGGACTTGAACTATTGTCCCATTTGCAAGTCTTCCAGGTATATTGTGGTAGACAACGGTATGGGTGACAAGATTCAGACCAAAATCCCCGTTAATGTTCTTCGGTATATGCCAATCATACCAAGACTTCAACGTCTTTTCATCGTCAAAGAGACGGCCAGACAGATGAGATGGCACAAATTGGCCAAAAAAACCGAACTAGATGCAGATGGGAATCAGATGTTGGTACACACTTCAGACACTTTTGCGTGGAAGCACTTCGATGCATTACATAAGGATAAAGTGGCAGATTCAAGGCATCCTCGAGTCACCATCAGCATGGATGGGTTCAATGTGTTTGGTATGACGGCAACCCAATACAGCTGTTGGCCTGTATTTGTCATTCCACTCAATCTCCCCCCCCCCCCCCCCGGACAGATTAAGCAAAGAAAGAACATTGTCCCGACGTTGATAATTCCAGGGCCCAACTATCCGGGGAAGAATATGAATGTGTACATGCAGCCACTTAAGGATGAATTGCAAGAAGCTTGGGATAATGGGATCAAGACATACGACGCCGCTACAAAACAAAACTTCATGATGCATGTGTGGTACATGTACTCGATCCATGACTTGCCAGCGTATGCGCTATTCGTTGGCTGGTGTGTGCATGGAAGGTTCCCGTGCCCCACATGCAAGGCAGCACTTCAGCTCCGTTGGCTGCAGACGGGTCGCAAGTTTTCTTGCTTCGACTTGCATAGACAGTTCCTGGATCCTCGCCATAAGTTCGGAAAAGACAAGAAGAATTTCATCGAAGGCAGAGTTGTCAAAAACTATGCACCACCTGCATCCAGAGCGTCCAGGGTATTTCAAAGGGTATAATTCACAACACGCCTGGACCCTGGATCAGTTAAACGCTCCCGAGCCTGATCCAGAGTGTCCAGGGTATTTCAAAGTGTATAATTCACAACACGCCTGGACTCACAAGACATGCTTACGGGATCAGCCTTACTTCAAAGACCTCCTTTTCCCACACAACATCGACGTCATGCACACTGAAAAGAATATCGCCAAGGACCTTTTTGGTACATTGTTCGGCATAGAGGGGAAGTCAAAGGATAATCCTAAGGCTAGGGTCGATCAGGAGGCTCTATGTGATAGACCGTTACAAAACATGCGACAACCGAAAGGAAAGCAGAACTGGACGAAGCCAAAGGCATGGTTCAATCTTGGAAGGCCAGCTATGAGGGAAATGATCTTGTGGGTGAAAATGCAGTTGATGTTCCCCGATGGGTCTGCAGCGAATCTAAAGAGGGGAGCGAGTCTTGACAGATTGCAAATATTTGGTCTCAAGAGTCATGATTGGCACATATGGCTTGAGCGAGTAATGCTGGTGATGTTGCATGGCTTTATCCCTGAGGATGAATGGCTAGTACTGGCAGAGCTGAGCTATTTCTTCCGTTCTCTTTGTGTGAAAGAACTATCACCTGGCGTGCTAGATGAAATGGAAGAGTTGGCGCTGGAGTTGATCTGCAAGTTAGAGAAGATCTTTCCACTAGGCTTCTTTAATCCAACGCAGCATTTGATTTTCCATCTCCTGACCGAGGCAAGATTGTGGGGGCCCGTGCAAAATCATTGGTGCTACGCAACTGAGAGGATGCAGAAGACGCTTCGAGCAAAATGTAAAAAAAACGTAGAATTGAAGCATTGATGGCCGAGGCATTCATTACTAAGGAGGCGGCAAACTTTGTGACAGCACAGTACGATTCCAAAAATCATCATTTGCATAATCCGAAGCCTCGATACAATGCTGGCGACCCTAAAAAAGGTCGATCCAACCTCAGCCTATTCAAAGGGAAGCTCGCACCAGCCGGTGCTTCGAAAGCAATAGCGTTGGATGTCGAAGAATGACGGACCATTTGGTTGTATATCTTCAACAACCTAACAGAAGTGTAGCCGTACATCGAGTAAGTTCCGTATATATGATATAGTCGATACGTCGCCAAATTCTCGGATGGAGCGGTGATCCAAAAGGATTCCATCGAAGAGTATGGGCTTCTGGCAAAGCATGGAGGCGGCTATCCCGGTTTCATCTCTTAGTTCAAACAAATGGTAATTTCCATTAGACCATTTCATTTCTTCGTCTAATTTGCAACTGATGCAACAATCCCTTCGTATTAAACTTGTAGGCTAATTCAGAGTCTATGGACGCCGAATAGAGACAAGTCGCTAATGGTTTTGACTATAAGGTCCGTTCATTTGACAAATATGACATCAACGGGTATCGCTTTTGTACCTTTGGCAAAGAGCTATCTATGGCCGACCGAAAGTCTACAAATTGTTGTGTCTCTGCTATCGGCGAAGGAGGTACCGAGTATTATGGAAGAGTTGAAGCAATTTATGAACTTCTATTCTATGGTGAAAACCCACCGAACGTCGTAGTCTTCAAATGTTATTGGTTCCAGCCGAAGGAGACTAGAAGGACTCATGAACATATAGGGCTAGTCGAAATCAAACAAAGCACCCATTTAGATGTTCCCGATGTCTATATTACGGCTCAACAAGCGACCCAGGTTTTCTATCTACCGTGGGCCTGCCAAACTGATCCAAATCTGAATGGTTGGGATGTCGTTTATGAAGTGCTGCCACGTTTAGACCACGTCCCCTCAATGAAGAGGATTATGAAGCTCACATCAACCCAGACACATATGAAGGAGAATTCTTCCAAGAAACACGTCTTTCCAAAAAACGTTTCAAGAACCGCTCCACTTCACCCCAGAACATTGAAGTAGACAGCGACTGTGAATCCAATTTCACCCCTGAGACGGAACAAGGAGAGCCGGAGCAAGAAGAGGTTACTGCTGCGGATGACCTGTCAATGCTTGACCGATTACATAAAGGAGGCCTTCCACATGTTGTTCCCGATAGTGATGATGATGATGCATTTATTGATGATAGTGATGACGATGATGCATTTATTGATCCCGGAGAAAATATAGACAATCAAGATTATTATTAGTTCATGTCAGTTATACAATTTTTATTATATACATGATGATGATACACTTAAATTATATACATGTCGGTATTCAATTTTTTTATGTTGTACTTATTTCGTTTACTCTTTGTCATGGCAGGTGTTGAAAGATGGTAGGCGCGGGTCCAGAGCATTCCGCGGCTCCTTCTTCGTCGGCGCGCGGTGGGAGGGGTACTTCCATTCCACCCCAGTCTCTCCGGAGAGCGTTTCCCTACTGTATGCAGACACAGGCGGGCGCTTCTTCGTCGGCGTCGTTGCCCACCGGGAGAGGAGGTCGGGGGAAGAAGAGAGGTAGTAGAGGTACACGTGGCCGTGGTGGGAGAGGTAGACAGGCTGCTATGCCTTCCTCGCCGCCACCCCCAGCTGATTCACCCAAGCACAGGACTGCTAGGGTGGACCCGTCTGAGGAGGAGGCTACGCGGACTCCGGTCCATGAGCCTTCGTCTCACGAGACTCCTGTCCCACAGGCTTCATCCCACGAGACTCCGGAGCAGAGCAAGGATCAGGGTACGTCCCAGCAGACCCAATGGGATAGCTGGCCGGAGCCGAGTGGCCATGCTGATGGTGGCGGGGATGGGTTTTCTGATATCGAGGACGAGGTGGTTGAGGGGGCCACCGTCTACCAGCGAGCAGAGGCCGGTGATTAGGCCTAATGGGGAGAAGTAAGTGCATTTACTCTTTTTTAACCTTTTTCCTGCACGTTTCTTCAAATATCTAATGCGTTGGCTTTGTCATAATGCAGGGCTTGGATTCACACCAAGGATATTCGCAGGCCCAACACCATCCTTGGTGTGATTTGCCCGCAAAACTTCCCGGGGTTTGTCACGTTGCCCGGTGAGGGTCAGCTTCCAGAGCTAGGATTGACCTGGGAGCACTACTTGGCTGCCCTGGCCCCGCCCGAGGAGATGATCGACGGTGTCTTGTGCCACACTCGGGTCGACATGGTGATCAGACAGTTTTGGGTAATTTCTCCTTTACACAATTAAAAATCAATAATAGGTAGTTATTGTACTAATCAGTGTTGTCTCGTTTGATTGCAGACCTTCTACAGGTGTGAGGAGGGATACGAGGAGGCCGCGGCAAAGGTTATCAATGCCGATTGCAGGCGCCTACAACAGAACTTACGGCACGAGGCTCGGCCGCAGGCTGTTCGAGACTACTACGCCTCGCGTGGTGTTAAGATGGACAAGTCGTCGTGCCGCGGAAAGTTTCTGCAGAAGGAGCAGTACATGAAGGTAATTACCTATTCTTAAGGCCTTGTACTTAGTTTCCTTGATTTGATTCGTAGGTGTAGCGCTCAAATTTCTCTTTACTAACTTAGGTGCCCCCGAGATGGTGTGCCGATAAGATGGATTGTTGGGAGGCGTTGGTGGATGAGTGGTGCTCAAACGAATGGCTAGCCATCCACAACAATGCCAAGGAGCGGCGTGCCAAAATGGTTGGTGTGCCACACCATCAAGGCAGCCACAACTTATATCAGTTCGGGCGAAACTGGGTATGTGGTTTGCTTCATGATTCATGCAATTCATTCTTGATGCTAGCTTGAGCCCTTTACTAATACTTTGTTCCTCTCTTTTAGGTGCACTACAATAAGACGGAGGTGCCAGAAGTGTACGACCTCTATTCCATGGCCCATACTGCCTCGTACAAGAAGGCCAAGGCATTCTCTGAGTCTGACGTCGATCATCCCGAGAACTTCACCAACATCTCCTCCCACTACAAGCTCGTGAGGTACAGAGATGAGGGGAAGGCGAGGAAAGGGGAGGACTTTAACCCAAGCCAGCATCCTATTGATCCAGATCTGGTGATGATAGCTGGCAACGGGAGGCCCCATGGCTCGATAGCCATTGGAGATGGACTTATACGGTCTTCTCGCACTCTCCGGGAGATCAAGGCGCGCCAAACGAGCTCCTGTCCTGAAATAAGGCCTCGTCCATGGCCAGTCAAGCTCGCCATCGAGGTTAGTTATACGGACTCAGATATATTTCCTCCATTAAATTGTGTGTGCGAACAAAGATGATTACAATGCTAAAGAGGAGTTGTGTTGCAGGCTGCTATTCAGAAAGAGAGAGAGGCAACCCAGGCACTTCTGGAGGATAGGGACCGGCAGGCGGCGGAGAAGGAAAGGGAGTTAGAGGAGAGGATGGCTAGGTTGTTGGAGGAGGAGAGGGCACGGAACGAGGCATCTCACCGAGCCATGTACGAGCTCTTCGTGGTAAGTTTCTTTTTCATATTAGCCAAATCATGCATGTAATGTTCGTTTCATTAATAACTAATATCATTGACTTGTCAAAACCAAATGTGCAGTCTATGTGCGAGAAGACCGGGCAGACCCCTCCACCGATGCCAGTCATTATCGTGGCGGCGACGGTGAGTTTCATTTGAATGGTCATTGCTCAGTAGTCTTAACATTTCAGTGTCATCAGGCTAACAAGACATTGCAAATGATCTTTGGTGCAGCATAACTCCCGAGCCGCATCGCACGACCCTTCTCCAGGGCAGCCTTCTCCAAGTGAAACTGGCCCAAGCAACCCCGGTGCTTCACCTCCGTGATGATGAGGACAGTAAGTTTTCTCTAGTGTTTTGCTTAACAAATGCATAATGACCTATACTTAGCTTATTTAGTTCATTTATGACATAATTAGCTTACTTAGGTAAAAAAATGGCATAATAACCTTGGTTAGCTCATAAATGACCTATTTTACCTAAGTTAGCTCTAAAATGACCTATACTTAGCTTTGTTTCCTAGAAAATGACATAATAAGCTTACTTAGCTCCAAAATGACCTATTTTACCTAAGTTAGCTCTAAAATGACCTATACTTAGCTTTGTTTCCTCCAAAATGACATAATAAGCTTACGTAGCTCCAAAATGACCCATTTTACCTAAGTTAGCTCTAAAATGACCTATACTTAGCTTTGTTTCCTCCAAAATGGCGTAATAACCTTGGTTAGCTCATAAATGACCTATTTCACCTAAGTTAGCTCTAAAATAACCTATACTTAGCTTTGTTTCCTCCAAAATGACATAATGAGCTTACTTAGCTCCAAAGTGACCTATTTTACCTAAGTTAGTTCTAAAATGATCTATACTTAGCTTTGATTCCTCCAAAATGACATAATAAGCCTACTTAACTCCAAAATGACCTATTTTACCTAAGTTAGCTCATAAATGTCATATACTTAGCTTATTTTCCTCCAAAGGGACATAATAAGCTTACTTAGCTCCAAAATGACCTAGTTTACCTTAGTTAGCTCTAAAATGACCTGTACTTAGCTTTGGCTCCTCCAAAATGACATAATAAGCTTACTTAGCTCCAAAATGTCCTATTTTACCTATGTTAGCTCTAAAATGACCTATACTTAGCTTTGTTTCCTACACAATGACATAATAAGCTTAGCTAACTCAAAAATGGCATAATTACCTAGGTTAGCTCAATAATGAGCTCTAGTTAGCTTTCTTATGTCAAAAATGTCATAATTAGCTTACTTAGGTCAAAAATGGCATAATAACCTTGGTAACCTCATAAATGCCATATACCTAGCTTATTTTCTTGCAAAATGACACAATAAGCTTAGTTAGGTCAAAATGGCATAATTACCTAGGTTAGCTCTAAAATGACACAAATAAGCAATAAGAAGAAGAAAAACTAGAGGAGAAAGAGAAAGAGAAGAAAAATGCTTCTTCTTCTTCTTCTTCTAGATCTTCTTCTTCTCCTCCTTCTTCTTCTTCTTCTTCTTCTAGATCTTCTTCTTCTACTACTTCTTCTAGTATTCTTCTTCTAACTTTCTTATTTCCAATTTTGCAGATTTGATTCACTTCACGGCAGCTTGCATTGATGGAGTGCTTGTGTTTATTTTCTGTTTTGATTTTGTATCAATGAACTTATGTGAAACTTGCTACCTATGGATGAAACTATTGTAATATGGATGAAACTATGTATGTATGGATGAAACTATTGTAATATGGTGAAACTTGCACTTTTAATTTGATATGTTTGTTGGATGATCATATCCATATGGCATGGATATAGTTTCTGTGAAATATATATATATATATATATATATATATATATATCATACATTTTCTTGTGAAAATGCTTGGATATATCAAAAAACAGAATAAAAATAGGCAATATAGTCACTTTGCCGTCTGCCACCGATGGCAAAGGGGGCTTTGCCGTCTGCCACAGACGGCAAAGGGTCCACGTGGCAGCAACCTGTGCAACCTGGGAGCACCAGGTCTGGGCCATTTGGTCTCTTTGTCGTCTGCTGGCAGACAGCAATGGAGATGCTCCCTTTGCCGTCTACGGGCTTACGACAAAGGCTGCCGTTAGCCACTTAACGGGGCTAACCTGGTTCCTGTGCCTTCCACCCGCTTTGCCGTCTGCCGGTCCTACATGGCGGACGGCAAACATCTGTGTCGTCCGCTGTACAAAAGCAGATGGCAAAGAGCACCTTCACCGTGGTTTTCTTTGCCGGACATGGGGCCGTCTGCTGGCAGACGGCAAAGGGGTTTGCCGTCTGGGGAACTATCCTTTGCCGTCTGCCATGGCAGACGGCAAAGTGCCTGATTCTTGTAGTGAAAAGGTTACAACAACAACAACAACAACAACAACAACAACAACAACAACAACAACAACAACAACAACAACAACAACAACAACAACAACAACAACAAAGCCTTTAGTCCCAAACAAATTTGAGAAAAAGTTGCCTACCAAAAATATAAGATATCGAGGATGATGGACCACTCTATTACCTTGTTTTTCTAGTCTTATTACTTGCGAAAGTTGTCTAGGAGTCCAAGAATAGTTTGACTAAGATGCAAATTTTCAGTGCTTATTTAGTGGCCCAAGTTATTTTCAAGATAGGAACACTCCAAGAGAAATGCACTTATAGTTTAGGCAAAGGTACTACAACAGAACCAATTACATCATTTTAGACAAGTTAAAATTGTTGTGTATGGTCATTTCTGAATAGAAAAAATAGCAAAATCACTTCTTGTTTAAGAGAAGCAAGCTGCATGCACAGAAAAAAGAACTAGTTGCTCAGAACCTTGAAAACAGTAAACATCAATTGTTCCTCGCGGGGTAAAAGAAACCTTGTAGGCGAGTGTGATCACAAAATTTAATCCTATTGAAGGCAAAAGATGGATAGAGTTGCTACTTGATTTCATACAAGGAGACTCAAGTATGTGTTTGAATGTAGGCACACTTTGTCTACTAGAAACCCCTGAAAAAATAGTGGTGGTTGCTGAAAATGAACATTTTCCATTAAAATTGTGGATTCAGAAAAATTATTGATTAAAAAGAAAATAGTAGGTAAGTTACACATAAAATAATGAAGTACTAGGTTGAAAACATAGTTGCTTCTTGGTTTCTAGAAAATTGTTGTTCCAAAATCCAAATAAAAAAAGGACTGCAAAAGCCACAATAACCCTACTAAATAATTTAATAAAATATCTGAAAAGAGTGACTATTGGTTTCTTTAACATAAGTTGTGTCTTATATAGCATGTTTCCGATTTTGAACGGATACTTCATTTTTTTAGATATTAAACATGTAAATTATAAAGTAGAAGCATCCTAAAAAGTTCCCATTCCCTCCTTTATTATTGATCGACTCCCGCTTTTTGTTTCCTCGCAGATGGGTTGCATTGACTAAAATGGAATATTGACATAAAACAGAAAATAAACAAGATCAAATCAAGCAATTATTCCTACAAGTCCACTGCACAGGGGTGAATAGTGCTTGTTGCATGCCACATACATAGTCCACGTTGAGCATACAAAATTGGAAGAACATGCAGCCTGTTGGCATAAGCTCAGTTGTATGCATAGATGTAGGATAGTCCATTTTCTTTTTTTGTTCATTGTAATAATGTGTGTGCATGGGTGATCTAACCTGCACATGCACATAGAAGGTGCAGTGCGGCACGTACGCGTACTCCACCGGTCTTTCCTGTTTTATCTCCTGGTGGATGTTGATGCTGTGACTCGGGGTCGTGGGATGGCGCGGCCATCATGGATCATAGCGTGTCCACCGGGAGTTAGTTAGCTCGATCGCTTGGTCGTTGTATCCTGTATATAGCAAGGAAAGATGTAGCAGAAAGGCTGCAAAATTTGAGCGGCACAAAACCTCACTCTCTCTCGTGTTAATCTCACTCGAGCCCTTGCCTCCCTTCCTCACGTCCGATCAGCAATGACAATTTGCATCAGAACCACCGTGTTTGATCCCTGGTGGCGGGCGGTGTGTGATCCGCGGAGCCCATGTCAGATGACGAGTCGAAGAAGAACATCGGCAGTCCACGGCGCCCGTGGCGTGCCTGACACGCGGAGGGAGCGGCGAGATTCGTATCGTTGAGCGGGTGGTGCGGGAGAGCGAAACCTAATCATCGATCATGGTCCTCACTCGCACCAACTACATGAAGTGGGCACTACTAATGCAGGTGAAGCTTCAAGTCGCCTGCATTTGGTCCGCGGTGACCGATGACGGCGGTGATGAACGCGACGATCGCCTGATACGTCTCCAACGTATCTATAATTTTTTATTGTTCCATGCTATTATATTATCTGTTTTGGATGTTTTATATGCATTAATATGCTATTGTATATTATTTTTGGGACTAACCTGTTAATCTAGAGCCCAGTGCTAGTTTCTGTTTTTTTCCTGTTTTTGAGTTTTACAGAAAAGGAATATCAAACGGAGTCCAAACGGAATTTTTTTTACGATGATCATTTATGGACCAGAAGAAGCCCACAGAGCATTAGAGGTGGGCCAGAAGAGTCACGAGGCAGCCACAAGCCTAGGGGGTGCCCCCCTAGGGCGCGCCCCCCTGGCTTGCTATCGCCTCGTGGCCCCCCTTGACTTGATTCCAACGCCAAGTACCCCTATATATCCAGAAACCTCCAGAAAGAAACCGAGATGGGGAGTTCCACCGCTGCAAGCCTCTGCAGCCACGAAAAACCAATCGGGAGCCCGTTCCGGCACCCTGTCGGAGGGGGAAACCATCACCGAAGGCCATCTTCATCATCCCGGCGGTCTCCATGACGAGGAGGGAGTAGTTCACCCTCCGGGCTGAGGGTATGTATCAGTAGCTATGTGTTTGATCTCTCTCTCTCGTGTTCTTGAGATAACACGATCTTGATGTACCGCGAGCTTTATTAATATATATGCATCATATGGAGTTTTCCCCTCTCTATCTTCTTGTGATGAATTGAGTTTTCCCTTTGAAGTTTTCTTATCGGATTGAGTCTTTAAAGGATTTGAGAACACTTGATGTATGTCTTGCGATGGGATATCCGTGGTGACAATGGGATGTTCTATTGATCCACTTGATGTATGTTTTGGTGATCAACTTGCAGGTTCCGTGACCTTGGGAATCTATGCATAGGGGTTGGCACACGTTTTAGTCTTGACTCTTCGGTAGAAACTTTGGGGCACTCGTTGAAGTTCTTTGTGTTTGATTGAACATGATGAATCTGAAATTGTGTGATGCATATCGTATAATCAAGCCCATGGGTACTCGTGGTGACATTGGAGTACCTAGGTGACATTACGGTTTTGGTTGCTGTGTATCTTAAGGTGTTATTTTAGTACGAACTCTAGGGCTGTTCATGACACTTATAGGGATAGCTCATACGATTGATCGGAAAAGATAACTTTGAGGTGGTTTCATACCATACAATAATTTCTTCATTTGTTCTCCGCTATTTGTGACTTTGGAGTGAACTCTTTGTCGCACGTGAGGGATTTACATATGATTCAACTATGTAAGTATTGTTGAGAGAACTTGCACTAGTGAAAGTATGAACCCTAGGCTTGTTTTCAAGCATTGCAATACTGTTTTTGCTCACTTTTGTTACTTGCTACCTTGCTGTTTTTATATTTTCAGATTACAAAAATCTATATCTACTATCCATATTACACTTGTATCACCATCTCTTCGCCGAACTAGTGCACCTATACAATTTACCATTGTATTGGGTGTGTTGGGGACACAAGAGACTCTTTGTTATTTGGTTGCAGGGTTGTTTGAGAGAGACCATCTTCATCCTACACCTCGCACGGATTGATAAACCTTAGGTCATCCACTTGAGGGAAATTTGCTACTGTCCTACAAAACTCTGCGCTTGGAGGCCCAACACGAGTCTACAAGAAGAAGGTTGCATAGTAGACATCAAGCTCTTTTCTGGCACCGTTGCTGGGGAGGTGAGTGCTTGAAGGTATATCTTTAGATCTTGTAATTGAATCTTTTAGTTTCTTGTTTTATCACTAGTTTAGTCTTTAAAAGAAAACTACAAAAAAATGGAATTGAGGTTGCCTCATATACTTCATCTTTATAATGTCTTTCGTGAAAATGATGGAAAGGAAAATTGTGCCAAAGTGTTAGAAGAAGAAGTCAATAAAATGTTTGGCACTAAATCTTTGAATGATGAGCATGATTGCAATGTTGTTAGTATAAATTCTTTGAATATCCATAATACTAATGATGATTGCACTAGTCATGATAATGATGTCTCCTATAAGGATGTCAATTTTTGTGGAGTGAATTGGGAGTGCGAATACTCACCGAAGAAAAGGGAAAATAGATTTTGTAAGAGGCATAAATATTTAGAAACCAAGCGGTTACTTAAGATGTTACATATTTGTGCTAAAAAGTTATATCCTCTTCTTCTTCGCATTACTTGTGAACTTTGCAATGAAAGTTGTCATTTTAATTTCCAATGTGAATTATTTCATGATCGAATTGTGTCCAAAAATTGTGGTAACCTCATTACCCTTGATCATTATAATGAACTTAGTCTATTTTTGGGATATGAAGAAATGAAACATAAAACTAACGAGGTTCTGGATTGGGTTCTCATAAAAATGATTGATTTTGATCTAAATGAAATCTATATGTATTGCGCGGTAAATTGCATTGAGAATCCTTATATTGCCAATTATTTAAAGATAAGAAAACAAGTAGAAGAGGAAGAGAATACTAATGAAGGGGAAGAGACTTCCCAATATCCTCCTATTTTTCTGATGATGAATCAGGTGACGAGGGGGAGCTTCCTATTCTACCAATCTCATCAATAAGAAGCTCAGAAAAATTGATTAAACCCAAACATGATGTGGTGAAGAAGAAGAAAAGAAGAAAATGTAGAGGTAAAAAGGTATCTCTCGCAAATAATGATACCTCTTATAATCTTGAAAAAAAAATTGGCACCAACTTAGAAAATTGTGATGATAATAATTGTTATACTATTGGTGCTATTCATACTATTAATGATGAGAGTGATTATGTTTATGTTATGCAAAGCCACAAGCTTGGGGATGCTATGTTTAATGAAGGTGATATTTTTAGTTCCCCAAGTTTTGATGTGCAAATCTATTATGATGATAGCATGCCTCCTATTTATGATGATTGCAATAATGATAAAAGTGGATTTGGAGAGGTCATGACTTTATTTAGTAATGATTCCACTATTTCGGAAGAGGTTTCAATTGACTATGATGAGAACAAAGTTGCTAACTATGATGATTATTGTGATGATACTTATGTTATAAAAAGTAGTGATAATTATTGTCATAATTTTGAATATCCTTTTACTGAACATTACTCTTTTAATGTGGAAAAAATTTATAATATTCGAGTTTCATATGATACTCCCATTATTCTGAATGAGAAGAAATTTGCTTATATGGGGAGTAGTAAAACTTCTATGCTTGTGGATCATGAAAATAATGCTTTATGTGATAGTTATATTGTTGAATTAATTCATGATGCTACTGAAGATTATTGTGAGGAATAAATATATGCTTGTAGGAATTGCAATAATATCAAGTTTCCTCTCTATGTGTTGAAAGTTTTGAAGTTATGCTTCTTTTGCCTTCATATGCTAGTTGATTCTTGATCCCATTAATTGTTTGTTCACAAAATCCCTATGCATAGGAAGTGGGTTAGGCTTAAATGTGCTAGTCATATGCTTCATGATGCTCTCTTTGTGTTTCAATTCTTATCTTTATTGTGAGCATCATTGAAATCATCTTGCCTAGCTAAAAGGCATTAAAGAAAAGCGCTTGTTGGGAGACAACCCAATATTTATAACTACTGTTTTTGTGTGTTCACATGATTAAGCTACTGTAGTAATCATGTTTTATAGATTTTGTTTTAATAAAATGCCAAGTAAAGCCTTTGGGATAGTGTGGATGATGGTTGACTTGATTCTGTGCAAAACAGAAACTTTTGCGCCCAGTTCTGGAATTACCATAAATCACTGGAGCGTCAAAAGCTTCAGAAATTTTTACACATGATTGATATACAAATTTCCTACGTTGTCCTAATTGTTCAGAATTTTTGGAGTTGCAGAAGTATGGTGATTGGTCAGATCATTACAGACTATTCTGTTTTTGACAGAATCTGCCTTGTTTGCATAGTTTGCTTGTTTTAGAGTTTCCATAGATTATATTAAGTGATATAAATCGTGGAAATGATAACTTAAAGTAGGCATTGTGTGAGAAAAATTATGAATCTTATCTTTGACAGTACCCAAGTGAATGATTTGCTCTTTATCATACTAACCCATCTCACGGAGTTCTGTTAAGTTTTGTGTTGTGAAGTTTTCAAGTTTTGGGTAAAGATTTGATGGGCTATGGAATAAGGAGTGAAAAGAGCCTAAGCTTGGGGATGCCCAAGGCACCCCAAGGTAATATTCAAGGACAGCCAAGAGCCTAAGCTTGGGGATGCCCAGGAAGGCATCCCCTCTTTTGTCTTCAATCCATCGGTAAATTTACTTGAGGCTATATTTTTATTCACCACATGATATGTGCTATCCCTGGAATGTCATTTTATTTTGTTTTGTTGTTTGAATAAAATACTTAAGATTTGAAATTCTTAGATGAGAGAGTCTTCACATAGTTATTTAATTGTTGGCTACTCATTTATCTTCACTTATATCTTTTTGGAGTAGTTTGTCTTTTGCTCTAGTGCTTCACTTATATCTTTGTAGAGCACGGCGGTGGTTTCATTTTATAGAAATTGATGAAATATCATGCTTAACTTATATTATTTTGAGAGTCTCTAAACATCATGGTAATTTTCTTAGGTTATGAATTTAGTCCTAATATAATGGGCATCCAAGAGGGATATAACAAAAACTTTCATATAAAGTGCATTGAATACTATGAGAAGTTTGATTCCTTATGATTTTTTTGAGATATAAAGATGGTAATATTAGAGACATGCTAGTGAGTAATTGTGGATTGGTAGAAATACTTGTGTTAAAGGTTGTGATTCCCGTAGCATGCACGTATGGTGAACCGTTATGTGACGAAGTCGGAGCATGATTTATTTATTGATTGCCCTCCTTTGTGTGGAGGTCGGGATCACGCGATGGTTAACTCCTACCAACCCTTCCCCTAGGAGCATGCGTGTAGTACTTTGTTTTGATAAATAATAGACTTTTGCAATAAGTATGTGAGTTCTTTATGACTAATGTTGAGTCCATGGATTATACGCACTCTCACCCTTCCACCCTTGCTAGCCTCTCTAGTACCGCGCAACTTTCTCCGGTGCATTAAACCCACCATATACCTTCCTCAAAACAGCCACCATACCTACCTATTATGGCATTCCATAGCCATTCCGAGATATATTGCCATGCAACTTCCACCGTTCCGTTTATGACACGCATCATCATTGTCATATTGCTTTGCATGATCATGTAGTTGACATCGTATTTGTGGCAAAGCCACCGTTCATATTTTTTATACATGTCAGTCTTGAGTCATTGCACATCCCGGTACACCGCCGGAGGCATTCATATAGAGTCATATTTTGTTCTAAGTATCGAGTTGTAATTCTTGAGTTGTAAGTAAATAAAAGTGTGATGATCACCATTATTACAGCATTGTCCCATGTGAGGAAAGGATGATGGAAGCTGTGATTCCCTCACAAGTTGGGATGAGTCTCCGGAATTTTAAAAAAAGAGGCCAAAGAAGCCAACAAAAAAAATGAGAGAAAAGAGAGAAGGGGCAATGCTACTATTCCTTTTTCCACACTTGTGCTTCAAAGTAGCACCAGGATCTTCATGATAGACAGTCTCCTATTTTGTCACTTTCATATACTAGTGGGAATTTTTCATTATAGAACTTGGCTTGTATATTCCAATGATGGGCTTCCTCAAATTGCACTAGGTCTTCGTGAGCAAGCGAGTTGGATGCACACCCACATAGTTTCTTTTTGAGCTTTCATACACTTATAGCTCTAGTGCATCCGTTGCATGGCAATCCCTACTCACTCACATTGATATCTATTCATGGGCATCTCCATAGCCCGTTGATACGCCTAGTTGATGTGAGACTATCTCCTTCTTTTTGTCTTCTCCACAACCACCATATTCTATTCCACCTATAGTGTTATATCCATGGCTCACGCTCATGTATTGCGTGAGAGTTGAAAAAGTTTGAGAATACTAAAGTATGAAACAATTGCTTGGCTAAAACCGGGGTTGTGCATGATTTAATACTTTGTGTGATGAAGATGGAGCATAGCGAGACTATATGATTTTGTAGGGATAACTTTCTTTGGCCATGTTATTTTGAGAAGACATGATTGCTTTATTAGTATGCTGAAGTATTATTGTTTTTATGTCAATATTAAACTCTTGTTTTGAATCTTATGGATCTGAATATTCTTGCCACAATAAAAAAAGATTACATTGATAAAAATGTTAGGTAGCATTCCACATCAAAAATTCTGTTTTTATCATTTACCTACTCGAGGACGAGCAGGAATTAAGCTTGGGGATGCTTGATACGTCTCCAACGTATCTATAATTTTTGATTGTTCCATGCTATTATATTACCTGTTTTGGATGTTTTATATGCATTAATATGCTATTTTATATTATTTTTGGGACTAACCTATTAATCTAGAGCCCAGTGCCAGTTTCTGTTTTTTCCCTGTTTTTGAGTTTTACAGAAAAGGAATATCAAACGGAGTCCAAACGGAATAAAAATTTACGGTGATCATTTATGGACCAGAAGAAGCCAACAGAGCATTGGAGGTGGGCCAGAAGAGTCACGAGGCAGCCACAAGCCTAGGGGGCGCCCCCCTAGTGCGCGCCCCCTGGCTTGTCGTCGCCTCGTGGCCCCCTTGACTTGATTCCAACGCCAAGTACCCCTATATATCTAGAAACCTCCAGAAAGAAACCGAGATGGGGAGTTCCACCGCCGCAAGCCTCTGTAGCCACGAAAAACCAATCGGGAGCCCGTTCCGGCACCCTGCCGGAGGGGGAAACCATCACCGGAGGCCATCTTCATCATCCCGGCGGTCTCCATGACGAGGAGGGAGTAGTTCACCCTCGGGGCTGAGGGTATGTACCAGTAGGTATGTGTTTGATCTCTCTCTCTCGTGTTCTTGAGATGACACGATCTTGATGTACCGCGAGCTTTGTTAATATAGATGAATCATATGGAGTTTTCCCCTCTCTATCTTCTTGTGATGAATTGAGTTTTCCCTTTGAAGTTTTTTTATCGGATTGAGTCTTTAAAGGATTTGAGAACACTTGATGTATGTCTTCCGATGGGATATCCGTGGTGACAATGGGATGTTCTATTCATCCACTTGATGTATGTTTTGGTGATCAACTTGCGGGTTCCGTGACCTTGGGAATCTATGCATAGGGGTTGGCACACGTTTTAGTCTTGACTCTCCGGTAGAAACCTTGGGGCACTCTTTGAAGTTCTTTGTGTTGGATTGAACATGATGAATCTAAAATTGTGTGATGCATATCGTATAATCAAGCCCATGGGTACTCGTGGTGACATTGGAGTATCTAGGTGACATTAGGGTTTTGGTTGCTGTGTATCTTAAGGTGTTATTTTAGTACGAACTCTAGGGCTGTTCGTGACACTTATAGGGATAGCTCATACGATTGATCGGAAAAGATAACTTTGAGGTGGTTTCGTACCCTACAATAATTTCTTCGTTTGTTCTCTGCTATTTGTGACTTTGGAGTGAACTCTTTGTCGCACGTGAGGGATTTACATATGATTCAACTATGTCAGTATTGTTGAGAGAACTTGCACTAGTGAAAGTATGAACCCTAGGCCTTGTTTTCAAGCATTGCAATACCGTTTTTGCTCACTTTTGTTACTTGCTACCTTGCTGTTTTTATATTACACTTGTATCACCATCTCTTCGCCGAACTAGTGCACCTATACAATTTACCATTGTATTGGGTGTGTTGGGGACACAAGAGACTCTTTGTTATTTGGTTGCAGGGTTGTTTGAGAGAGACCATCTTCATCCTACGCCTCCCACATATTGATAAACCTTTGGTCATCCACTTGAGGGAAATTTGCTACTATCCTACAAAACTCTGCGCTTGGAGGCCCAACACGAGTCTACAAGAAGAAGATTGCGTAGTAGACATCATCGCCGCACATTGTAGATCATCCTGACGGCACTAGTGCAGAAAAGCATAGCTATGGCGTGGCAAAAATGGCCTTACTGGCATAGACACCCGATGCCACCAATATGGCGCCATAGTTAAAAAATATTGGTGGCGTTTGAGCCTACGAATTCAGTATTTCATATACCTATGGCGTTGGGTTTATCTCCACGACAGCAATATTATACATATCTATGGCGTGCCAACTTTTCCAACGCCAGACACTGGAGAGATCATTACGGGCGTCTCTACTCTTTCGCATGCCAGTACTAAATGACCAAACGCAACAAAAAAACGCTACCACCGCAGCGAGAAAAGCTACCGCGGCAGTGCAATTTTGTATCAGTATATACATAATGATGTTTGCATCCCACATTGATTCCGATAAGAAATGAAAAATCGTACAACATAATTTATATTATGGTACACATCATTTATATATATGCATACATTAAACATCGTCGTAACTACTTCTACGGTAATCCTCTCCTTTAGGATCAATTTTGAAGAAGAGGGAATCCCCCTGCATCTCCATGGTGGAACATAGAGATCTGCCGATCTCCAATCTTCAAGTTCCGATCACTCGGTAGTTGCCTCCATTCTTTTATTTCGAGTTGTCCATCTGGTGGTCATCCACCACCGGAGGCACAACACATCTTGGGAGCTTCTGTCCTTGAATAAAATAGTAACATAGTAAGCAATGTAGTAATCATATTCTTTCGTCTTGAGGCATATAATTGTCATATAAACCACACTGTTAGCGTGATGGAGAAGCATTTATTGTTGTCTACATCATTATAGATTGTACATTTGGAATTGAAACCATCTTTCCTCTTGAGGGATTGTAGCATGACGGAGAAGCATTTATTGTTGTCAAGGTGAGGATCGTCGCACATACCCCTTTGTCGGAATAATATGGACATTCTTCCATTGTGTGCTGCATTCATAAAATAAAAAATAAATGGAAAAAATAGACATGAACGTAGGTAAAAAATGGACATATTGAGTGCCAGAAATTTTGACGAAACGGAAATGAATCCTTGTTTCGCCAAAATAATTGGCAACTCTCTCGACATTTCCCGGCAAAAATAAACATAGCGCGAGACAATTCGCAAGAACACACGATTCAACGTATAACATATTTCATTAATTCGCATTTCATCAAATGGTTAGTGAAAGTTTTTTACCGTCCGGATCGAGTGGGGGTCGGTTATGAGGAGGGCGTGGGGGTGGCGCCCGTGAAGACTGCATGATGGGTTGGTTGTGCGTGGCGGACAGGGCGGACGGACGACAAAGGGAGAGAGTGGCCGGACAGGACAACCGCGGAGGGAGAAAATGGCCGGACAGGAAAACAAAGGAAGAGGCTCTTGGATGAGCTGGTGGGTCAGCACGGCGGCACGTCTGGCGCAGGGTGCGGGTGCGGCTGAGCGGGGGAACGGCAGAGAACAGTGTCCGGCGGCGGGGGGAAGAAGGGGGAATCTGAGTTGTTCTCACAACAGTAGTGTAGCTAAAAGTGCTGGCGCCAATGACGTGGCCAACGCCAGCAGTAATTGGTGTTCTGTTAGCTAAGGATGTTCGAATACTTTACAAATGGCGTGTGAAAATGCATACATGAATGTTGATGAAAGTATATAATAATGCCAATTAGGAGGTACACACAAATGAAGTACACAAATATCGTGCGAAGTATTACACAATGAAAATTACACAAAAGTGTAACACACGAATAATGAAGCACACAAATTAATCAAGTAGTACGGCGTATTTGTGTCTTTTTAACCTTGCTTGAATACTTCCGTCCCGCGTTATGAGTCTTTCGTAAGAAGGGACGTCCTGTCTCAGGCAAGGTAGTTCTGCTCCTTCTGGTGGTGTAATTTTCATCGTCCTCATAGTTCTCCTCTTCTTTTGGGTCAACGCCAAACTGATCATAGTCATCCTCGTTGGCCACTCCGTCCATCCCGATGATGGATCTCTTGGATCTCCTGATGACACCACGACTTGGCTTTGTCGGTTCAGTTATGTAGAAGCATTGTGACACGTCCTTAGTGAATACCCAAGGCTCATATTTGGCGGTAATTCCTTTGACACCCTTTGCACCAGCAGCTTGTGCTTCAGGTAGGGACATGGTAACGACGCCACATTCTTCCTTCTCGACATTCTTTGCCCATCTGATCCGGAACAGTGGCACCATGTGATCTTTGGTGTACTCAAGTTCCCATATATCTTCGATCCTTTCGCAGTATCTATTAGTTTCATTCTCAGTGGAGGCAATTATCATGACGCCTGAGTTCTGTTAATCAGATTTGTTGTCTTTTGCCTTAGTATAGAATGTGTATCCATTGATATCATATGATTGGTAGGTGGCGATGGTGCATGCGGGGCCAACTGCTAATGCATAGATGAGATTTGCATTGGCAATACCCGTTGGCAGGGGTTTCTCCCGAATTCGTTCTGTTAACCAAGCTGCAAATTTGGAGTTGTGCCCTCTAATGATCTGGGCTTCGGTCCTCTGCCTCCCTGCCATTGCATGCTCTCTCTTTAAGGTGTCCTTGTGAGTCTGCTGCCAAGGAGTGATTATATCTGCTTGTTGTAACACCACTGTGTGCACTCTATCGAAGTCTTCTCGGTGGTTCTGTATATCCACATTTAAATCACGCTTCAACTATGAATGACCTACTTCATCAAGCCTATCAGCATGCTTCCTCGTGGGGAAACCAAGAGATTGATAATCATCTATATAATTATTGCAGAATGATATGCACTCTTCGGTCAGATAGGCCTGGACGATGCTTCCATCCGGACGGGCCCTGTTACGAACGTAACCCTTGACAGTTCCATCATCCTCTCAAATGAGAACACTGTATGCAAGAATGTCGGTCCAAGGTCTCTAACCTTAAAAACAACATGAACTAGGAGATGCACCATCACATCAAAGAATGATGGGGGGGGGGAATATATCTCAAGCTCACATAGTATTGTGATGATCTCTTGTAGTCGAGTGAGATGTCGCACACTGATCGACTTTCAAGAGAGACATCGAAAATGTTGCAGAAGTCAAGAAGTGTGTTGCGAACGTGATCATCCATTATCCCTCCGAGGTCTACCGGAAGTCATTGCGTCATCATCACATGACAATCATGGGACTTCATGTTGCTAAACTTTTGCTTTTTTGTGTCAAGATATTTGCGTATGAGCCCCGAGTAACCAGAAGGAACTTTGATGCCATCAAGGCAATTGAAAAGTTGATGAAGCTCATCCTCGTCGAGTATGAAGCAAGCTGGGGGCCAATAATCTTCTTTGGCTTCTGACACGGTTTTGCCGTTCGTTGTCTCGTCGCCTATGGCGATGTTTTTGCCCTTGGCCGTCTCCTTGGTTCTTTTAAGGGATGCGGGTTGGAGCTCTTCCCTAATACCTATATCTTTCAAGTCTTGTCTTGCCCTCGTACCATCTTTACTTTTTTCTAGCATGTCAAACAGTGTGCCAAGCAAACTCTCACAGATATTTTTTGTGATATGCATCATATCAAGAGAATGCGGCGAACTGAGTAGTTCCCAATACTTCAAGCCCTAGAAAACAGACTTTCTTTTCCATACTTTTAGCAGCGTTTTCTCAGCCTTCTTTTTCTTCCTTCGTGGCTTCAAGCAATCTGTCCAATTCTTTAACATCTCATGGATTTCTTCTCCACTCCTCTAACGTGGTGGCCCTCGGGCTTTATCCGTGTTGTCGAATAGGTCGCCACGACTTCTCCACTCATCATCTTCGTGAAGCCACCTTTGATGGCCCATGAACACTATTTTGCAACTACCCTTTTTTGATAGCTGGAGAAAAGATGTGTCATACATACATTTAACACATTCGCAATATCCATGACACGCTTGTCCGGAAATATATCTGTAACCTAGATAGTCATGAACGTTCGTGAGCAATGCTGCTCTCATTGGAAAATAGTTTCTAGTGCTGACATCCCACGTTTTGACCCCTTCATCCTTCCATAATATGTCTAACTCCTCCTTCAATAGCTCAAGATATGTGTTGATATTGTTGCCTCATTGGAGCGGTCCTTGAATGAGCATTACCATGTGTATGTACTTTTGTTTCATGCAGAGCCAAGGCGGGAGGTTGTACGTCCAAACAAACACGGGCCATGTACTATGTCTGCTACTCTGCTTGCCAAATGGATTTAGTCCATCGCTACTGACACCCAACCTAGGGTTTCTTGGTTCTGCTACGAATTCTGGTTCAATGCAGACGAGTGCTTTCCATTGACAATCATCTGCAATATGTCTCAAAATGCCATCATTTTTGGATTTCTGGGTCTTGTGCCAAGTCATGTTCTTTGCTTCCTTCCCGTCAGCGAAATAACGCTGCAGGCGTGGAATTAACGAAAGGTACCATACAACCTTTCGAGGATCCTTCTTTCCAGGCTTGTATCGGGGTTCACTGCAAGTTGGACACTGTTTTGTGCTCATGATCGTTATGATATAAGATGCAATCATTTATGCATGCATGATATCTTACATGCGGCAAATCAAGAGGGCACACGATCTTTTTCGCCTCATCAACACTCTTAGGCAACAAATTCCCCTTGGCCAAAACTGTATGTAAATATTCCAATGTAGCGTCCAGACTTGTGTCTGTGCTCTTGAATCTTGCCTTGATGTCTAGAAGTTTGAGCGTGACATGCAAACGGGTGTGCTCAGGATCGCAACCTTCGTACAGTGGAGCATTCGTGTCTAACTCCAATTGCGCCAACTTGAGAGCCTCCCTAATAGCAGCTCACTCATTTGTCATCTTCTTCTGTAGCAGTTCTTTAACATGGGGATCCTGCAGCATTTCAGCCAATGACATATCCTAGCCGACATGGCCCTCTTCATGTTCGGGTGGCATTTCATCATTTCCTCCTCCAGGCGCATGTTCATTATTGTTTCCTCCTTCTATTGGCCCTACTAATTCATCATCGAAAGGGTTTTCCACTTCCATAGCCGCCGCTCCGTCCTCGTCACGTACATCATCATTCTCCTCACCATGCTTTGTCCATCGTGTATAACCTTCAACGAAAACACGATGAAGCAAGTGCGCGAGGACGCTACCATCGAACGGGTTTTGGAAAATTCCATTTTTGTAGGCCTTACATGGACATAATATCTGCGTTTCACACTTTTGCATCATATTCATCACCGCGAAATTGAGAAAGGCCTTCACACTTCGATCCATATTGAATCTTTCGATAGATCAAAGTTACATGTAAAGGGAAATACAAAAGGAATTACATATATATTGAAAATGAGCGAGGGCATACAAAATTTTGGCATGACCTTTGCTAAAAATGGTACGTATTGAGTACCAGAAATTTGACGAAACGGAAATGAATCAACGTTTTGCCAAAACATTCGCAACTCTCTCTACAAATTCGCCATCCATGCACGTTTTGCCATATATAGCAATCACACACGTACGTAACATGCATAATTAAATGGTACGAGGAAGTGTTTTCTGTTAATTACCTCAAGAAGAAGAGACACGAGTCGAGCTAGTCCTAGATCAATCGCTCGAGAAGCCGGTCGACCGTACGTAGGTTGGAGGGCGCCATTAATGGAGGGTGAAGGAAAATTTAATGCAAGTGGGTGGAGGAGAGAGCTAGATATAGATAGCTTAGAGAGTGGGTGTGTGGAGGCTAGCAAACGTAACTAATGCATCACCTAGCTAGATCTAACTACCTAATTAAGAATCATGATAAAATAATTGGGTTTCGCAAGATGAGGAGGGAAGAGAGAGGAGGAAGAAGTGCAAGAGTAAGAAGAAGGGGAATAAAGTGTATACACAAGGGTTTCACGGGGTAATAGTGCTGCGACTTTAGTACTGGCGTGTCAAGAAAACAATACGCCAGCACTATGATGTATATTCCTGGCATGCCATTGTATGACACGCCGGTGTTACGTGGGCCCCAATATTGACCTAAAAAATGGACCCACAAAGGAAACTGTTGGCGTCCGAAAGAAAGCAACGCCATAGATATAGGAAATACTGTCAGCGTAGTACCAACCTGGTACGCCAACAGTAAGTTACGCCTGCACACAACCTTGGAGGCCACATACAAGTCGCATTCCATGTACGTCTAGCGCCAGCACTAAGTAACTAGCTATGTCATACCAAATTGGTCGACGCCAGTGTTATTTCAAAAATGTAGTGCTGGCGTCGGCTCAAAACGGTGCGCCACCAACAAGAGTTGTGGCTAGCCAGTTCTCTACTAGTGCGGGAGTGCCGCCGGAGATGCTCTGGGTACTAGCGGCCAAAGACACGGCAAAGATCGCGTGGGAGAGCATCAAGATGCTCCACATGGCAAGCGAGCGCGCTCGCGAGGACAAGGCGCAAGTGCACCGCCGCGAGTTTGAGGAGCTCCGCTTGAAGGACGGCGAGGCCGTCGAAGACTTCGCAGTGCGTTTCACCGGCCTCGTCGCCAATCTGGAGTTGTACGGAGACCCCATGACATAGCACAAGGCCGTCCAGAAATTCCTCCATGTTGTGTCGCGGAAGTACCGCCAGATGGCCGTGGCGATTGAGTCCCTAATCGATCAACCATGTTCATTGAGGAGCTCGCCGGATGCTTCTCTGCATGCGAGGACCACTATGATCTCGACGACGCCACGCAATCCACCGGGTGCCTACTGCTCACACACGAGGAGTGGCCGGCCCGAGGGGGGTAGGGCGGCGGCGGCGGTGGATCGTCGTTAGGCGGTGGCAGCGGCAAGGGCAGGTCGCCCGCTAAGCAGAAATCACAGGGCGGTGGCAAGTGCACGTCAAGGAACGCTGGGGTGAGCGGATCTGGCGGCCCTGGCTACAAGAAGAAGGGAAAATGCCATCACTATGGCATCCAATGGCATTGGAAGAAGGAGTGCGACATGTGTCTCTGCAAGCAGGAGCAGTAGGCGAGACAAGAACAGGCAAACCTGGCCCAGGCTGGCGACGAGCACGACCAAGGCTTGTACATGGCCGTGGTCAGCAGTGTTGACGCGACCTAGCTCGTGGCTTCACAAGAGGTGCACCTCCATGAAGAAAAGCTCATGCTCGTACCCTCGCCGTACCGAGTGTGGTTCTTTGACACCGGCTCCGACAGTCATATGATGGGCGACATGTGCCTGTTCTCATCGCTGGACGAGTGAGTGCGCGTCACGGTGAGGTTCGGCAACGGATACGTGGTGGCAATCTGCGGGCGCGGCTCTATGGAATTCCTTTGCCAGAGTGGAGACCAACGCGCGCTCACCGACGTGTTCTACATCCCCAGCATGCGCACCAACATCGTCTCCGTCGGGCAACTCGATGAAGCGGGCTGCATCATCGCCATCCAGGACGGGGTCATGGCCATCCACAACCCGTCACAGTGCGTTCTAGAGCGCATCAAGCGGTTGCACAATAGGTTGTACACCGGGGTACTCACCATCTACACTCCGGCATGCCTTATGGCGGTCGACAATGACGAGGCGTGGCGTTGGCACGCACGCATGGAATACCTCCACTTCCATGGGCTTCGGGTCATGTCGACCAAGCAGATGGTGCACGGGATGCCTAGCATCGACCGCATCGAAGAATACTGCAACAGATGTGCACTGGGGAAGAAACATCACAGAGGAAGGGATGATGGCTTGAGACTGCGTCGGTATTTCCCCAAAGAGGAAGGGATGATGCAACACAGCGACGGTAAGTATTTCCCTCAGATATGAAACCAAGGTTATAGAACCAGTAGGAGGATCACCACCACCCAATAAGCAGCACCTGCACACAAACAACAAATACTTGCAACCCGACAGGAAAGAGAGGTTGTCAATCTCTCTATGGTAATAAAATAGATTAGGTAGTGATAGATAGGAGAGATAGATCTCTCAAGAACACAAATAAAAAGAGTAATATGCAACAATATATTTTTGGGTTTTTCATTTTGTAGATCTGAAAACAAAGATTGCAAAAACGTAGATCGGAAAGCAATATGATGGAAAAGTAGACCCGGGGGCCGTAGGGTTCACTAGTGGCTTCTCTCATGAGTATAGCGCACGATGGGTGAGCAAATTACTATTGGGCAATTGATAGAAAATCTAATAGTCATGACGATATCCAAGGCGATGATCATTATATATGCATCACGTCCAAGATAGATAGACCGACTCCTGCCCGCATCTACCTCTGTTACTCCACACATCGACCGCTATCTAGCATGCATCTAGTGTATTAAGTTCATGGAAAAACGGAGTAATGCAATAAGAACGATGACATGATGTAGACAAGATCTATTCATGTAGGAATATACCCCATCTTGTTATCCTTAATAGCAACAATACATGCGTGTCTTGCTGCCCCTTCTGTCACTGGGAAAGAACACCGCAAGATCGAACCCATCACAAAGCACATCTTCCCATGGCAAGAAAAATCGATCTATTCGGCCTAACTAAACCAAAGATTTGAAGATGAAATACGAGGCTATAAGCAATCATGCATATAAGAGATCAAAGAAGACTCAAATAATATTATGGATAGAAACTGAACATGAACTCAAAATTCATCGGATCCCAACAAACACACCGCAAAAGTTTACATCAAATAGATCTCCAAGAGACCATTGTATTGAGAATCATAAGAGAGAGAGAAGAAGCCATCTAGCTACTGCCTACGGACCCGTAGGTCTATGGTGGACTACTCACGCATCATCGGAGAGGCACCTATGAAGAAGATGAACCCCTCTGTGATGGTGTTTAGATTGGATCTCGCGGTTCTGGAACTTGCGGCGGCTGGAATTGTGTTTCGTCGACTCCCCTGGGGTTTTTGGAATATTTGAGAATTTATAGGCATCACAGGCGGTGCGGAAGGGGGCCGAGGAGGGCACAACCCATCAGGGCGCGCCGGGGCCCCCCTGGCGCGCCCTGGTGGGTTGTGCTCTCCACAGCCCACCTCTCCCGTAGTTGTTCGGCCCACTGGGTGTCTTCTGGTCCAGAAAAAATCTCCAAAACGTTTCATCGCGTTTGGACTCCATTTGGTATTGATTTTCTGCGAAGTAAAAAAACAAGCAAAAACAGCAACTGGCACTTTTGCACTATGTCAATAGGTTAGTCCCAAAAAATGATATAAAGTTGTTATAAAATGGTTGTAAAACATCCAAGAATGATAATATAACAGCATGGAACAAGCAAAAAATATAGATACGTTGGAGACGTATCAGCATCCCCAAGCTTAATTCCTACTCATCCTCGAGTAGGTAAATGATAAAAACAGAATTTTTGATGTGGAATGCTGCCTAACATGTTCATCACATTCTTTTCTTTTGTATGGCATGGACATTTGGACTTATGATGATTCAAAGCAATAGTCTAGTTTTAACATAATGACTTCAATGCTCAAGCATGTCAACAAGCAACCAAGTCTTTCAAAATATCAACACTAAAGAGAGTTATCCCTAGCCCATCATGCTCAATCATTGATCCATTCATGAAACACACTCAAATATTAGCTATGCCAATGCTCAAGTACGATCATAGTGCCCCCTAGTTGGTTCTTATAATAGAAGATGGAGACTCAAAGCAAAAATAAAAATTGCATAAAGTAAATAGATAGGCCCTTCGCAGAGGGAAGTAGGGATTTGTAGATGTGCCAGAGCTCAAGTTTTTAAATTGAGAGAGAGAAATATTTTGGGTGGCATGCTTTTCCTGTCAACGAAAACGACAAAGTAGCTCACAATACTTTCCATGCTAGATATATCATAGGCAGTTCCCAAACAGAAAATAAAGTTTATTCCTTTTTCCACCAAACTTTCACTTTCCATGGGGGCCGTATCCACGGTTGCCTTCCATACCAACTCTTTCCAAGGAATTTATTATTTGACAACATAAAGTAAATATTTTTTCTTTTTCATTTTGGGAATGGGCATTCCTATTACCGTCGCACTCTTGTGCAATGACAAGTGAATACACACTCATCTTGAGAATAACACATCTAGCATGGAAAAATATTGGACAATCCCCACCGTTTAATGAGCGGTACGGGCACACAAAAGAGAAAATTTATTTTGAAAATTTAGAGATGGAACATACAAATTTGCTCAGAATGGCACGGAAATACCGCATATAGGTAGGTATGGTGGACTCATAAGGCAAAACTTGGTTTAAGGATTTTGGATGCACAAGTAGTATTTCTACTTAGTACAAATGGAGGCTAGCAAATAGATTGGGAAGCGACCAAACCAAGAAACGATAATTCACATAAGTGAGCATTGAACATAACTAACACTGAATAATGCACCACAAGTAGGATGTAACTTCATTGCATAACTATTGACTTTCGTGCATGCAAAGGGAATCACAAACCTTAACATCAATATTCCTACTAAGCATAATTACTCACTAACATGTCTCACTTATTACTATCATCATGTTTCAAAACTATTACAAGGAATCAAGTTTAATTTGTCCAATGAGCTTCATGAAAGTTTTTATTATATCCACCTTGGATATCTATCACTTTGGTACTAGTTTCATATATTGTCATTGCTTTTTGGCAAGCTCAAACAAATTTAAGTGAAGCACATGAGCATAAGATTTCATCTATCAAAAAGGTATAAGTGAAGCATGAGAGGATTTCTTCAAAATTTACTAACTCTCAAATTAATCTAAGTGAAGCATGAGAGTATTTATACAAAAATTCCCAAGCACATCGTGCTCAAAAAGATATAAGTGAAGCACTAGAGCAATTCTATAGCTCAAAAAGTTTAAGTGAAGCACATAGAGCAATTCTAACAAATCATAGCATGATTTTCGCTTTCTCAAATAGGTGTGTCTAGCAAGGATACAAGGGAAAAACTAACAAACAAAGAAAGCAAAGTTACAAGACGCTCCAAGCAAAACCCATGATATGTGACGAATAAAAATATAGCTCCAAGTAAAATACCGATGGTCGTTAAAGAAAGAGGGGATGCCACTCAGGGGCATCCCCAAGCTTAGTTGCTTGTTTATCTTTGGATATATCTTGGGGGTGCGGTAGCATCCCCAAGCTTAGGCTTTTATCACTCCTTATTCCTTCATCCATCGTGATCTCACCCAAAACTTGAAAACTTCAATCACACAAAACTCAACAAAATCTTTGTGAGATCCGTTAGTATAATAAATCAAATCACTACTTTAGTTACTGTTGAAAACCCATTCATATTTTATTATTGCATTATACCTACTGTATATTAACTTTACCATGGCTCATACCCTTCAATATAACCCATAGATTCATCAAAACAAGCACACAATGCAACGAAAACAGAATCTGTCTTAAACAGAACAGTCTGTAGTAATCTGTACTCTACCCATACTCCTGTAACTGTAATTTTTTTGAACAATTAGGAAAACGTAAGGAATTTGTATAGAAACACTGTGTTAAAATTTCAGATCAAGATCACGTTCGATCAAAAAATGAAAATTCATATACTGGACGCAAAGTTTCTGTTTCAGATTCAGCATCACTTCTACTCATCCTATGAATCATCCTAAAGGCTTTACTTGGCACAAACACTAAATAAACCATAAAAACACAACCATAACAGAGGCATAATTGTGTCAACACTCAAAAACAGAAAAGAAAAAGCAAAAATTTATTTATTCATTGGGTTGCCTCCCAACAAGCGCTATCGTTTTACACCCCTAGCTAGGCATAATGCATAGATTCAAGTATTGTCATCCTTGGTTTTGGATCCATAGGATGCCCTCATGATTGATTAATATGGTGGCTTAATTCTTGTAATAGGGAAGTGTTCCATACCCTTTCTCAAGGGAAATTGAAAACGAATATTGCCTTCTTTCATATCAATCACGGCACCTATAGTGCGTAAAAACGGTCTACCAAGTATTATGGGACAAGATGGATTGCAATCAATATCAAGCACAATAAAATCAATAGGCACATAGTTCCTATTGGCAAGAATAATAACATCATTAATTCTTCCCAAAGGGTTTTTAATAGTAGAATCCGCCAAGTGCAAATTAAGAGAACATTCTTCAATCTTGGTAAGACCAAGCACATCACGTAGAGATTTCGGAATCGTGGAAACACTAGCACCCAAATCACACAAAGCAAAGCATTCATAATTTTTAATCTTTACCTTAATGGTAGGTTCCCACTCATCATGTAATTTTCTAGGAATAGAAATCTCCAATTCCAACTTTTCTTCAAAAGATTTCTTCATGGCATTAACGATATGTTTAGTAAAAGCTTTATTTTGCTCATAAGCATGGGGTGAATTCAACATGGATTACAACAAAGAAATACATTCAATCAAAGAGCAACTATCATAATTAAAGTCTTTGCAATCCAAGATAGTGGGCACATCACTAGTTAAAGTTTTGACCTCTTCAAACCAACTTTTATCAAAAATTTCATCAAGATTTTCACCCTCCAAATTATTGGGACACCTTCTAGCTAAAGTTGACTCTACTTCATTCCCTTCATTATCAATTTTAATATTACTAAACAAGGAATCAATAGAAGAAACACCAATCACTTTAAGATCTTCATCTTTCTTATGAAGGTAATCACTAGAAAACGATTTTTCTAAGATTTCTCTTTTAGCTCTAAGCATAGCGGTTCTTTTCTTAGTTTCATCCATAGAGACATATAAAGCTTTAATAGATTCATCAATATTAGGCACAAAATCTTTCAACTTGAGATTTTCAACATCATGAGAAATTCTAGCAATGCTTCTAGACATATCATCAATCTTATTCAACTTTTCCTCTATCGTAGTATTGAAAGCCTTTTGCGCATTGATAAATTCTTTAATATTACTCTCAAGATCAGAGGTGTTCCTATTATTATTGTAACAAGAATTACCATAGGAATTACCATAATTATTAGAGGAATTTCCAGGAAAAGGCCTAGGATTAAAATTACCTCTATAAGCATTGTTATTGAAATTGTTTCGAGAGACAAAATTCACATCTACGGAATCACTATTTTGCTCAATCAAAATAGACGAAGGCACATCATTAAGATCAATAGGAGCATTTTTACTAGCAACCAATTTCATCAAAGCATCAACTTTATCACTCAAAGTACTAATTTCCTCTACCAAATTAACCTTTTTACTAGTAGGTGCTCTTTCGGTATGCCATTGAGAATAATTAGCCATGATATTATCTAGCAATTTAGTAGCTTCACCCAAAGTAATCTCCATAAAAGTACCACCCACGGCGGAATCTAAAAGATTTATAGAGACAAAATTCAATCCCGCATAAATTTTTTGTATGATCATCCAAAGATTTAAACCATGAGTAGGACAATTTCTTATCGTCAACTTCATTCTTTAACAAGATTGTGCAACATCTTCATGCTCAAGTTGCTTAAAATTCATGATTTGCGTCCTAAGGGAAATAATTTTTGCGGGCGGAAAATACTTAGTGATAAAAGCATCCTTGCACTTTTTCCAAGAATCGATACTATTGCGAGGCAAAGAGGAAAACCAAAATTTTGCATGGTCCTGCAAGGAAAAAGGAAATAGTTTCAACTTAACAATATCATTGTACACATCTTTTTTCTTTTGCATATCACACAATTCTACGAACGTGTTTAGATGGGACGCGTCATCCTCATTAGGAGTATTGGCAAATTGATCTTTCATGACAAGATTCAACAAAGCGGCATTAATATCACAAGACTCTGTACTAGTGGCGGGAGGAGCAATAGGTGTACTAATAAAATCATTGTTATTAGTATTGGAAAAATCACACAACTTGGTGTTCTCTTGAGTCATCGTGACTACGCAAACAAGATTGCAAACAAGGAAGAGATCCGGCAAGAAAAAGGCAAACGAAGAAGAGGGCGAATAAAACGGCAAATTGGTGAAGTGGGGGAGAGGAAAACGAGAGGCAAATGGCAAATAATGTAATTGCAAGGAGATGAGATTTGTGATTAGGAACCTGGTAGATGATGGTGGAGGCCCTCGGCGCCCACGATAGGCACGCAGAAGAGACTGCTTCCTCCCCGGCAAAGGCACCAGAAATTCCTTTGACGTGGCTTGAGACTGCGTCGGTATTTCCCCAAAGAGGAAGGGATGATGCAGCACAGCGACGGTAAGTATTTCCCTCAGTTATGAAACCAAGGTTATCAAACCAGTAGGAGGATCACCACCACCCAATAAGCAGCACCTGCAGACAAACAACAAATACTTGCAACCCGACGCGAAAGAGAGGTTGTCAATCTCTCTACGGTAATAAGATAGATTAGGTAGTGATAGATAGGAGAGATAGATCTCTCAAGAACACAAATAAAAAGAGTAAATATGCAGCAATATATTTTTTGGTTTTTGGTTTTGTGGATCTGAAAACAAAGATTGCAAAAACATAGATCGGAAAGCAATATGATGGAAAAGTAGACCCGGGGGCCGTAGGGTTCACTAGTGGCTTCTCTCATGAGTATAGCGCACGGTGGGTGAACAAATTACTGTTGGGCAATTGATAGAAAATTGAATAGTCATGACGATATCCAAGGCGATGATCATTATATAGGCATCACGTCCAAGATAGATAGACCGACTCCTGCCTGCATCGACCTCTATTACTCCACACATCGACCGCTATCCAGTATGCATCTAGTGTATTAAGTTCATGGAAAAACTGAGTAATGCAATAAGAACGATGACATGATGTAGACAAGATCTATTCATGTAGGAATAGACCCCATCTTGTTATCCTTAATAGCAACGATACATGTGCGTCTTGCTCCCCCTTCTATCACTGGGAAAGAACACCGCAAGATCGAACCCATCACAAAGCACCTCTTCCCATGGCAAGAAAAATTGATCTAGTCGGCCTAACTAAACCAAAGATTCAAGAAGAAATACGAGGCTATAAGCAATCATGCATATAAGAGATCAAAGAAGACTCAAATAATATTCATGGATAGAAACTGATCATGAACTCAAAATTCATCGGATCCCAACAAACACACCGCAAAAGTTTACATCAAATAGATCTCCAAGAGACCATTGTATTGAGAATCATAAGATATAGAGAAGAAGCCATCTAGCTACTGCCTACGGACCCGTAGGTCTATGGTGGACTACTCACGCATCATCGGAGAGGCACCTATGAAGAAGATGAACCCCTCCGTGATGGTGTTTAGATTGGATCTCGTGGTTCTGGAACTTGCGGCGGCTGGAATTGTGTTTCATTGACTCCCTTGGGGTTTTTGGAATATTTGGGAATTTATAGGCATCAGAGGCGGTGCGGAAAGGGGCCGAGGAGGGCACAACCCATCAGGGCGCGCCGGGGCCCCCTGGCGCGCCTTGGTGGGTTGTGCTCTCCATAGCCCACCTCTTCGGCAGTTGTTTGGCCCACCGGGTGTCTTCTGGTCAAGAAAAAATCTCCAAAAAGTTTCGTCGTGATTGGACTCCGTTTGGTATTGATTTTCTGCGAAGTAAAAAACAAGCAAAACCAGCAACTGGCACTTTGGCACTATGTCAATAGGTTAGTCCCAAAAAATGATATAAAGTTGTTATAAAATGATTGTAAAACATCCAAGAATGATAATATAATAGCATGGAACAAGAAAAAATTATAGATACGTTGGAGACGTATCACAGAGCGCGGGCTGGAGCTTGTGCACATAGACCTCTGCGGGCCGATCGAGCCAACCACACCTAGAGGTAACAAGTACTTTCTGCTGATTGTCGATGATTACAGTCGGTATATCTGGCTGGAGCTCCTGAGGTCCAAGGATGAGGCATTCCAGCGGTTCAAGAAGGTGCAGATGCAGGCTGAAGCAGATGGTAGCTGCAAGCTGCGCGTGTTCTGGTCGGACCGTGGCGGCAAGTTCAACTTCAGGGTGTTCAAGGCCTATTGTGAGGAGCTCGGCCTCAAGCACTATACAACCACCCCGTCCTCGCCACAGCAAAACGGGGTGGTCGAGCGCCGCAAGCATACAGTGGTGGAGATGGCGAGCTGCATGATGAAGAGCATGGAGATGTTAGCGTTCTTCTGGGCCGAGGAGGTGAGGACCACGATGTACGTGCTCAATCGCGCTCCCACCCGGAGTCTGGAGGGTGTCATGCCCTACAAGGTGTGGCACGGCCGTAAGCCTAGCGTGCAACACTTGCGCACGTTCGGCGGCATCACCAAGCTCAGCGACCTCTTGACGCCGATGGTTTTCGTTGGCTATGAAGAGGTCTAAAGCCTACCTTGTGTACGACCCTGCAATGAAGAAAGTACAAGTGACGCGGGACGTGGTGATCAAGGAGAGCAGGCCGTGGTCATGGCGAGCCCCAAGCGAGGGAGAAGCCCACACTGCGCCGGCCACGTTCACTGTGGTTTATACCAGAGAACAAGGTGTCTACGAGATTGACCGCGGCACACCCTCCCTCTCCACCACGCCTTGCACTCAAGTGACACCTTCCGCACCTGCATCGGTAAGCTTGGCCCCAGGCATGGCCACGCCTGGGGGGAGCACGCACGGCCACAGTCTGAGCTAGCTACACCAGACAACGTACGTCAGGTGCGCTGGGCCACGCCTCTGATGCACGACGACGGGCGCGACGTCAACAGCTGACCCACCACTGGCGCCTCCTCTCATGTGTCCTCGAAGAGACCGAGGGGGAGGCTGTGCCCGAGGCGATGGAGCGCTACCTGCTGAGCATCAAGGAGTCAGCCAACATTGCTGATGCGCTCAAGGACACTGCATGGAAAGGTGCCATGGATGCTGAGACGGACTCAATCACAAAGAACCACACTTGGGAATTGACCTATCTTCCTCAAGGACACAAGGCAATCGGTCTTAAAGTGGGTTTACAAGGTTAAGCTCGACCCTGACGGCAGGATTCTCAAGCACAAGGCTCATTTGGTCGCAAAGGGATATGCGTAGAGAGAGAGTGTGGACTTTGAAGAAGTCTTCGTGCCCGTGGCGCGCATGGAGACAGTGCGCCTATTCGTCGCTCTAGTCGTGCACTCCGGCTGGGAAGTACACCATATGGACATCAAATCGGCTTTTCTCAACGGAGAGCTCGCCGAGGAGGTGTACGTGGCACAACCACCCAGATATAAAGTGAGCGGCAAGGAAGATCATGAGCTGAAACTGAAGAAGGCCGTTTACGGTCCCCGTCAGGCTCTACGGGCCTGGTATGCCAAGTTGGATGAAACCCTCACTTCCCTCGAATTCAACAGAAGCCCGCTGGAGCACGGAGTGTACCGGCCGGGCGATGTGGATTCCTATCTGCTCGTAGGTGTCTACGTATGTGATCTTATCATCACATGTAGTGATCCAGCCCACATTCTGGAGTTCAAGGACCAGATGCATAAACTGTTCAAGATGACATATCTTGGTCCGTTAAGCTACTATCTGGGAATTGAGGTGACCCAATTCGAGGGGGTGATAACCCTGTGTCAGCGTGGCTATACAGAGAAGATCCTAGAGGTAGTTGGAATGAGCGACTGCAATTCCTATCACACGCCCATGAAATGCAGGCTCAAGCTAAAGAAGGAAGACGATGGCAAGGCTGTTGATTCCTCTCTTTACCGCAGCATAATTGGAAGTTTGAGGTATCTTGTTCACACAAGGCCAGATATCACACATGCTATGGGCATCCTCGGTAGATTCATGGAGAAACCCAGCACAACACATTGGACAGCAGTCAAACAGATCCTCGGGTATGTCAAGGGTACACTGAGCTATCGATGTCGATATGTGCATGGCGGAAGTGGCGCCCTGCTGGGCTACAATGACAGTGATCGTGTGGGTGATGTGGGAGATCGCAAGGGCACATCCGGGAATGTATTCTTCCTCAGTGAAAACCCCATCTCCTAGTCATCTTAGAAACAGAAGGCCGTGGTGATCAGCTCATGCGAGGCAGAGTATGCGGCGGCCAGTGCAGCAACCTGCCAGGGACTTTGGTTGAGCAGACTATTATGTGAGATGAAGGGAATAGAGCCAACCAGGTTCAAGCTTCTGATCGACAACAAATCAATGATTGATTTTGGCAAAGAATCCAGTCCACCATGACCGCAGCAAGCATATAGATGTAAAGTTCCATTTCATTAGAGAATGCACTAAGGAAGGTCAGGTGGAGGTCGACCATGTTCAGACAGATTATCAGCTTGCAGATGTGCTGGCGAAGGCCCTTGGTCGTGTGCGCTTCGTGGAGATGGGACAACAGCTTGGGGTGAGAAAAATCAGCGAACCTGAGCTTAAGGGGGAGATATGTTGGGATAAGCTCAGTCGTATGCATAGTTGTAGGATAGTCCATTTGTCTTTTCTGTTTATTGTAATAATGTGCGTGCATGGGTGATCTGACCTGCACATTGATACATCTCCAACGTATTTATAATTTTTGATTGTTCCATGCTATGATATTATCATCCTAGGATACTTTTTGAGTACTTATTTACCAATTTATATTATTTTTGAGCACTAACCTATTGACCCAGTGCCCAGTGCCAGTTCCTGTTTTTTGTGTGTTTTTTGTTTCCTAGAAAATCCATATCAAATGAAGACCAAATGCGATAAAAATTTACGGAGATTTTTTTGGAATATATGTGACTTTTGGGAGTAGGAATCAACGCAAGACGGTGCCCGAGGGCCCCACAAGCCAATAGGGCATGCCCTTGAGGGGTCGCGCCCTGATGGATTGTGGCCAGCCCTTAACTCGGTTGGTGCCCTTCTTTTGCCGCAAGTCAGATATTTTCGCAATAAAAATACCCTCAAAGTTTCAGCCCGATCGTAGTTCCAGATCTCCGGATATTTACGAAACGGTGAAGGGGCCAGAAAACAGTCGCGAAAACAGAAGAGAGACAGAGAGATAGATCCAATCTCGGATGGGATCCTGCCCTCCGGGAGCCATAGCAGCCATGGACTAGAGGGGAAACTATCCTCCCACCTAGGTAGGAGACCAAGGAAGAAGAATAAGGAGGGGGCTCTCTACCACTCTTTTCCGGTGGCGCCGGAGCGCCACCGGGGCTTCCATTGTGACGGCGATCTACACCAACAACTTCGCTGCCGTCACCACCAACTGTCTCCCCCTATATGCAGCGGTGTAAAACCTCTCTTCCCCTCTGTAATCTCTACTTGAACATGGTGCTTAATGCTATATACTATTATCCAATGATGTGTGGCTATCATGATGTTTGAGTTGATCTCTTTTGTCCTACGGGTTAACTGTGGTATGATGTTATTGAAATGAGTTGTATGTTGATATGGTGCCGTCCTAAGGTGCCTTCCATGAGGCGCACATGTGAAGGAATCCCACTTCATGGTTTGCAATATGTTCATAATTCGCTTACAGTGGGTGTCGAGAGTGATAGAAACTTACACCCGAGTAAGGGAGTTGATTGCGTATGGGAGTAAAGAGGACTTGATGTTTAATGCTATGATTGGGTTTACCTTAATGATTTATAGTAGTTGTGGATGCTTGCTAGAGGTCCAATCATAAGTTCATATGATCCAAGTACGGAAACTGTGTTAGCGTATGCCTCTCCCTCATTGCATATGACAAGTATCTATCATGTTATATTGAATTGCCTATGGACAATCTTTCTCTTGCGTCACACAAAAATATTTCTACCAAACAATTTACTTTAGTGTTCTTTATCTAAACAACCCCTAACTTTTATTTACTTGCTCTTTATTACCTTGCAAAGCTATCTATTACACCTACTAAGTACTTCTAGTTACATTCCCGCAAAATAGTTTCAAACTTGTTCTAGGTAAAGTAAGCGTTAGCGTGCGTAGAGTTGTATCGGTGGTCGATAGAACTTAAGAGAATATTAATTCTACCTTTAGCTCCTCGTTGGGTTCGACACTCTTAATAATCGAAAAAGACTACAAATGATCCCCTACACTTGTGGGTTATCAAGACCTTTTTCTGGCGCAGTTGCCGGGGAGCAATAGCGTAGTGGTTGATATTCTCGTGTGTGCATGTTTGCTTTATCACTAAGTAATTTTTATTATCTGTTTTAAGTTGTTTTCTATCTTTAGATATGGGTAGGAAACGCAAAATACCAAAAAATTAGATGTACTTGCTGCTCCAAAAGTTGAGGAATCACTAGTGTTCCGTACTACCGAAGAATATTACTTGGATCATCTTCTATCCCTTTGTGCTCGTACTGAAAACCCAACTAGCTTAGTTGAGGGAAAATCATTAAATGAGCATACTTATTATGTGCAACACCGCATATCTCAAAAAGGGAAACTCATGTGGCATCAAATTAATACTTTGTGTTGCTATGCTTGGAATTTATGTGAAATACAAGATTTTACTTGTTGTTCTGAAGAAACTAAAAAACACCTTCCCTATCAATGTGTCTTTAATGATAATGAAATATTATCTTCTTATGTGTAACACCCCAAAAAAAATTAATCATGTTTTATTAATTAAAATTTTGCCAGGAAATTAAATTTTTATTTTCTGGATCATCTATTGGTTTCAGAACCACTCCTTTCTTCTGAAATGTAGAGTTTTCCCTCCTAGTAGAAACTTTTCAAAAATATTTTTTTTCACTTGAGTGCCTACTCAAGAACATTTAATTTTTATTATATATGATCAGTGAAAACCTTTTTATATTATTTTGCCAAGTTTTAATTCTTTTAAAATGGCCTTTCATATTTTTAAGAGCCTCATTTGCACTACAACCATTTGATGACTTCATATAAAAATTCCACAAAAATTTGTAGAGCTCATGTGATGTCCCTGAATCACTTTTATGCAAAAACCCAGCCTTGTGTTTAGGAAATTTTGAGCAAATCATCCTCTTTTGCTCTCCGGTCCAGTTTGGTATTTTCTACTGCAACCCTATTTTGTTTTGCTCTAATGCCCCTGAGTTTTTTCCTGCTTGTAGTCCACCCTACCAAACCCTTAAGTCCAGGAGATCAGAACCATTAGAAGATTTTAAACACATGCAATAATGGCCTATATCTTCTATCCGGAACTGTAGTTTTGCAAAACTTGCACTAGGAAGTTTTTATTTTGCCCAAACCAACCATGCCATAATTACCAGTACCTAAATAGACACCATCCTGTAAATTTTGGTCTCCATCAAACCTCATTTGAGGCCCATGGCATTCTGTCAAGCACCTTGTGTGCCTGAACAGAATTGACATGGTTTTTAGTTTGCTTTGTGGAGTTGCTTTCTCTGCCAAACCAGCATGTGCACTAGAGCTATAACCACCAACCCAGCCACCCTGTTAATTTGTAGCTTAACCCAAGCCTCCTAGCAAGCATTGGCATATCGTCGAGCACCTTGCGTGCGTGTCCAGAGCGCGAACAGGGCGCGCGTTTTGCATGTGCGTGCGTCCGAGCTGCCTCGTCCCAGGTTGACCCCTTCCCCGAGCACAATCTGATCCGCTGGTGCCGCCGTGTCACGCCAGCACTCGACCGCTCCCTGGCTCCCTACAGCGCCGCCGCAGCGTGCTCCTTGGCGGCACGCCTGCGGCCGCGTCCGCTCCTGCCATGGCCGGCGCCGCCCCAGCCACCCCAGCACGCCAGCTGCCCTAGCAACAGGTCGAGCTCATCCGTGAGCTCGTCCGCTAGCGCCCATTGCCGCCACGTCGCCCGCAAGCAACTGTCGCCGGAGTTATTCGTTGCCGCCGTGGAACCTCCATTGCCGCGCTATAAATAGCCCCCCAAGCACGTTTGCGCTAGTTAGAAGCCTCACCCCAGCCGTAGCTAGCTTCCCCAGCGACGGATTGCCCAGTGGAGGTCATCTTGCTCGCCTCCGGTAGCTTCGGCCGCCGCAGCTCTCCGGGTAAATCCAAGCAAGCCAGAGCGTCCCCCTCCTCGCTCTTGCCACCACTAGTTTTCCCTCGACCCCGCGAAGCCGTCCCACCTCTCAAACTCGATCGGGAGCCACCGTAGTCCGAACACCCATTTGCTCCCGAAGTCGCGGTCCGCCCCAAGGCTCGCCGCCTGCGACCCCGCCCTCCTCTCCGGCCGTGCCCACCACCGGAAGGACCGGCCAGACCGTCTCCATCCATTCCCGCAGCCAGGCCCCCGAAAGAAACCGCCAATCGCCGGCGACGATCGTCGGTGCTCCGCCTCTGCCGTCGTCAAGGGAGAGGGAGCGCGCGGCGACAAGTCAAACCTGGCCAGTGGGCCAGGCGGGCCCACTGTCAATGACCTGACACGGTGGATAAGCTGGATAAGTGTAGGCGTAATTCTCAGAGTACGTCTCCTGCTGTCGAAAGCGTATTTCAATCGGAACGTTTTCTTTTTCTGTTTAGTATTCGAAATCAGATTTTTGACTGAGGTTTGACTGGCTCTAGTTTCTAAACCACAACTCCAATGGACCTGATTCTTTTTCTGTTGTTTCCCAAATTTCATCTAGTTTATTTTCAGATTTATTTGAAAAAATTTCCAACAACTTTTCTGTACTGTTTTCAAATTGTGTGTTGATTTGAATATTTCCAAAAATAGGATATTGGAGGGAAGATGAAAACTTTCAAAAGTTTGGAGTGCACATCACCTACATACACATGGAAGGCAAGCATTCTGAACCTTGGTTTAATATATGTTGGGTGTTGTTTGATGTGACAAATAAAACTTCATTCCATTTTGACATGATGTAAGTATTATTTCATGTGAAGACATAGTCATGTTCATGAGTGCATGATTAAGATTCCTTGCTGTTGGAATTAATATACTTGTGACAGTATTCACCCTCATATGCCTTTCATGCCTACCGAAAGGAATCCGGAGAAGTCTTAGTCTTGGGTAGACATGAGCTACTGATATTTCGTTGGGACGAGTATGATCAGTAAGGCATGGTGAGGTATGATGAGTGGTGATTCTGTCTGTTGGTGTGGAATATATTTGTTATGCTAATCATGCAGGAAACACTTTAACCTCCTAAGTCGACCGTAGATCGAGTCTTGCACCAGTAACCCCCATACTTGTTTCGTACTACCACTCGTCCCTGCTGTAGGTAGGGTACGGTTCAGTAAGTTGTCAACCCCTTTCTTAGCACACACCGTACAGACAGGCCATAGTGAAAGATACCAGTGGCCCCTGGTAGGCATGTCACTTGGTCCGGGGGCATGGGTGTTCCGGTGAGTCCGAGGGGGTAGCTCCCCTGTTTTGCGCGCGATATAAATTTTGTGATCCCATGCTAATCGAGGTTGGAGCCTCCCCACTTAGAGTTTTACTTAACGAGTGTCGTGGGTGATTCCAGGCACCAGTAAGTTAAGCTGGTGTGTGCGGGTCAGGTGTGTTTTCAATTCAAAGACCGTAAACGGAATTAGTCCCGGTGGACTAACGGAATCCGTTACTCGTTGGTAAAGAGTACACCCTCTGCAGAGTTTATATCTATTAGAATAGCCGTGTCCGCGGTTAGGGACTACAGTCTGGGATGGGTCAAGTGTCGGTCTTAGTGTCGGTCTTCGGAGGAAAACTTCTAAACCGGAACATTTATCATGACGTGTGACAAATGATGATTATGATTATTATTATTGTGGACTAACCATTTATATTATTTGAATTATTGAGTATCCCTGGGATGGTTCTACCTCCTGGATACTCATTGTGATTATTCTTATATAAGCCCTTTATGTGGCGTCGCACAGACGCCCGACTGTGGCATGCATGCTGTTTGCTTTATCATATAAGCACTTTCTGTGGCATCGCTGAGACGCCCGACTGTGGCATGTTTGTTATTTATTTTCTTTATAAGCCCTTTATGTGGCGTCGCTGAGATGCCCGACTGTGGCATGCTGATTATTTATTTTTTCTTATAAGCCATTTATGTGGCATCGCTCAGACGCCCGACTGTGGCATGCTTGTTATTTATTTTCTTTATAAGCCCTTTCTGTGGCGTCGCTCAGACGCCCGACTGTGGCACGCATATTATTTATTTTTCATATAAGCCCTTTATGTGGCGTTCCTCAGACGCCCGACTGAGGCATGTTTTATATTATTATCCTTTCGAGGCGTCGCTTCAGACACCCGATCGGTTTATTTTATTTTTATTCTCTGATTGCTTATTCATATTTAATTATGAATGACCTGCTTGCATGCGTCATGAATTTTATTTTGTGACTGACTAAGTGATCGTGGATTATTTCAGTGCATGATTATCATCTGTTATATTATACCTATTTTCATGATGTTTGCGAGTACATTCAAAGTACTCACTGGCTTGTCCCTGGCTATTGTCTTGGCCAGATTTCTTGCTTGGAGAGGAGCGCAACGACGACAGGCCGGAACCTAGGCTTCAAAGATAGCAGATACGCGAAGATAGGAATTATCCAGGTCAGCTGTTCCTGTGCGAAATGGAGTCCCATAGACGCTGATGACCCGCAAACCGCTTCCACCATCAACCACTAGAAATTTTTGTTGTACTCAGTGACCACTTTGGTCGTGTACTTCAAAAATTGTATTTTGCTTGGAATTTTTGTATCAAGATTGTGTCTCATCAGCTAACAGTAATCCTGGGGCTGGTGATCACAAGGGCCATTTACTGGGAAATTAATATACTGGAAAACCGGTCCTGACAACCTTGGTATCAGAGCCAGGCTGACCATTGGCTAATCCTATCTTAGCCGGGTCAATAAAACCTAGGTTACCACCCACCAGACCTTAACCTAACCACAGCCAAGCTTATCCTATACGACAGCCATACAGTGACCCTGACACCTTTCGGCAGTCGGTGCCCAACCAACCAGCCTAGCCCATCGATCACGCGCCAGTGACCGACACCTAATTTGTCTCATTCGCAAGCGTGCGAAGGAAGACTCCGTTTTCTTTCTCTATAAAAGGGAACGTTAGCCCCAACCCTGCACAGCACAGCCTCTACCCCAAAACCAAGCCAAGATGCCTGGCCCCATTGTTCACAATGAGACCACAGCAACCAACCTTGGGGGTTTTGTAACCGTGCTAGCAAACCTCACCCGTCGTGCCTTTGCATTAGAAGAGCCCCCAGAATATGTTGTGTACAAGGGCTCACGAGCGGTGAGAATCGTCAATTCTAGGCCACGGTGCACGTCTATGGTAGGGGTATAGCGCCAGAACGCCCCTACAGGTTCACCGGAAGGACAACTTCCTTTGAGCCACAAGCCATCCAGTTAGCCGCTCGAGAGGCTATAGTTCAACTCCGGCACCTGTCGCCAAGAGTTAACTGCCGCTCGTTCTACTACTACCCCAGCCGTGACGGGTATAGTAGGCCAACCCAGGTTGCCAATGGAGACCACGAGACGGACCCTGCATTGCTGCATCTGGTGCGCTATGTAAGTGCACTAGAGGCATTGTTCGATCAGGTCACTCTTGATCTGATCGCCGCTCGTGGAGAACTTGCCCGTCGAGCCCCGGCAAGAGGAGAAGATGTGCCCGACGCAGACAATCCAGTCGTGCTGTTCGGACAACCGATCGAGTCCTTGAGGTCTACCCCTGCAACCGACCGGAATGCATTTGTATCCCCGGAAGAGGTTCGTCGCCATTTAGGGACACGCTCCAATGGGATTGTGACCACCAATCCCCGCGATGGTCATCATCGCTACCCCGACCCTACACAACCCCATCCAGCAAACCCCGACAGTGAAGCCCAAGGAGAAGCCTCGACGTCCACAAGGCACGCTCAACTAGATATTAACGAGGTAGACTAAGTCACTCGAGTAGTACCGAGTCTTAGTATTCTACGCCATGTAATAGTGTGACCTTGTAATCGCCTTGAATAAGATGCAGTTTGCTTGTATGCCATTATTTTAATAGTACCACTAGTATCCATGCCTAAATAAATTTTTGGCGTTCGGTTACATATTAAATTCCGGGCGTAGCTACCAAAAACCACCCCAGACGACACCCATAGTAATACGTCACTTTTGTGAGATATGTATATCTGTGGCATTGACCCCGACCCCCATAGAGCAGAACCGTCAACCTAGATTGCCCCCACACCGCAATAGGTAACCCAGCCCTGATGCTATATAAGAGGCCACTCCGTGACCTTACCAAGCATCCCTCACTTTGTGCACAGCTCTCACAACCATTTTTGCAATGTCGAGCCCTAGTATTCATCTAAGAACTCCAGGTGCGACCCCAGGTAGTTTTGTTAAAATATTGTGGGACTTTACCCGCAGTACCATGAGTTCTACTCATCCACCCCAGTACGAGCTGCTCAAAACGAGAATCACCCCATTCACCTCGAAATATTTGGCAGTAGTGCACATCCCTCCCGCAAACCCAAACCAAGACCCAACGGAAGTCTCCTTCGTGGGGAAATCTATGCCGACTCCACAAATGTCCATAGAAGTTGTTGCGTACGAAGCGATTACTCGTCTTCGCTTCGCAGTACCCTATGCCAGCGAAAGGGGGTATTATTACTTCCCGAGCCATGCAGCACCCGGAGAAGAAGCATCTTTTCCCGGGGGACGAATAGAGAGGGACCCAGTACTGGCCAACCTTGCCCAGTACGCCATCGCTCAAGAGCGGTTGACCCAGCGAGTAATGGATTATCTCCAGAACCTCGCTGTTTTGAATCCTCAGATTGCCATTGGCAGACCACTGAGGCCAGACTAGGAAAGGCGCATTCTTCGACTAGTTAATCTGCTTCCCCCGGAAGAAGAAGAATGTTCCCCAGTGCCGGAGACATTTTCTCAGGACCCAGCATATTCCACGTTTGCGCGTAGACACCACTACTATGTTTGTTAGCCTAGCATTTATTTATGTGTTGCAGCTTATGCGTTGTATCCTAAGTATGTGCTATGAATAATTGTTTGGTTTCAATTGAATGTGAGCAATTTTTTACTGCTGTGATTTTTGATCAACTATTTTCGCTCTCAGTAAATCCCGAGGAGGGATTTTCCTTGAGCTATTGCAACAAACATTTTTTTTCTGTGATATAAAATTTAAATTCACGCAGCACCATGACAGCAGGCTCACAGCCACGACCACTCGACCACATGCACTAATTGCAAAACCACGTACGCATTTTGCACCTAACAGATCACCTCACTAACACACCATAGTTTCTGAAAGAGAAAATTGTGGGTAATTATTCTGGTGCAAGTTGCACCCAGCACACTGACAGCAGCAGCAGTTGACACCCAACACCTAATCCTTGTGATCACCGCCGCCGCGGAGAGCTAACACTCGAGCAGCAGCATCACGGCGATCATCGTGGATCATCACGCACAAGAGCATGGAGAGCCCCAGCAATGCCGCCAACCCTCCGCACATCAGGATCGTGTACCAATCCGGCATCACCTCCGCCATTAGAGCCTCATCACGAGCTCCTGCAAACAGAAATGGAGGAGAAGTAAGAAGAAGGAGAAATGAGGCCAGGTGTGAGGAAGAAGAGAGAAGCATCGCGGTCATTTTATAGCTCGAGATCGGTGTATGGTGAGCAAAGTCCACCAGCGCCGCTCGTCGCTCGATCGCCGGTGTTCGGAGGCGAATCCGCGAGCAGTGCTGACAGTGCACTGGCCCGCGAGGTGAGTGCATGTTGTGCCGGCAGCTAGCACGCCACGCACTACCGCAGTACGGCCTAGATGCCCTACGCGCTAGACGCCGCCGGTGGAGAAAGCGCGGGAAAGCGCGCGAGAGAGAGGAAGAGATGAGAGCCAGAGGTAGAAGAAGAGACTGACAGTGGGCCCCGGGTCCACCTGTCAGCCAGAGAGAGCACTGTGCACTCGGGTACGACCAGCGTTATATGGAAATTTAGAATTTTATTAATTCTAAATTTACCGTAGCCATAAGTAGAAATCTCTCGGTTTCCCCAACCGTAGATTTTTCCACGCAGCACTAGTACCCCACTGTAGTTACCCCAATTATTTGCCCTCTCATTGTAACCACGTTGTATTGTGTGAGTAGAATATTTGTTTTTCATATTATTACTGCGTGGTAGTAGGAGTAATATTTTTTGAAACCGTCCTTAGCAAATCTCGAGGACGAGATTTTTTCTTAAGGGGGGTAGTGTTGTAACACCCCAAAAAAATTTAATCATGTTTTATTAATTAAAATTTTGCGAGGAAATTAAATTTTTATTTTCTGGATCATCTATTCGTTTCAGAACCACTCCTTTCTTCTGAAATGTGGAGTTTTCCCTCCTAGTAGAAACTTTTCAAAAATATTTTTTTTTGACTTGAGTGCCTACTCAAGAACATTTAATTTTTATTATATATGATCAGTGAAAACCTTTTTATATTATTTTGCCAAGTTTTAATTCTTTTAAAATGGCCTTTCATATTTTTAAGAGCCTCATTTGCACTACAACCATTTGATGACTTCATATAAAAATTCCACAAAAATTTGTAGAGCTCATGTGATGTCCCTGAATCACTTTTATGCAAAAACCCAGCCTTGTGTTTTGGAAATTTTGAGCAAATCATCCTCTTTTGCTCTCTGGTCCAGTTTGGTATTTTCTACTGCAACCCTATTTTGTTTTGCTCTAATGCCCCTGAGTTTTTTCCTGCTTGTAGTGCACCCTACCAAACCCTTAAGTCCAGGAGATCAGAACCATTAGAAGATTTTAAACACATGCAATAATGGCCTATATCTTCTGTCCAGAACTGTAGTTTTGCAAAACTTGCACTAGGAAGTTTTTATTTTGCCCAAACCAACCATGCCATAATTACTAGTACCTCAATAGACTCCATCCTGTAAATTTTGGTCTCCATCAAACCTCATTTGAGGCCCATGGCATTCTGTCGAGCACCTTGTGTGCCTGAACAGAATTGACATGGTTTTTAGTTTGATTTGTGGAGTTGCTTTCTGTGCCAAACCAGCATGTCCACTAGAGCTATAACCACCAACCCAGCCACCCTGTTAATTTGTAGCTTAACCCAAGCCTCCTAGCAAGCATTGGCATATCATCAAGCACCTTGTGTGCGTGTCCAGAGCGCGAACAGGGCGCGTGTTTTGCACGTGCGTGCGCCCGAGCTGCCGCGTCCCAGGTTGACCCCTTCCCCGAGCTCAATCTGATCCGCTGGTGCCGCCGTGTCACGCCAGCACTCGACCGCTCCCTGGCTCCCTACAGCGCCGCTGCAGCGAGCTCCTTGGCGGCACGCCTGCGGCCGCGTCCGCTCCTGCCATGGCCGGCGCCGCCCCAGCCACCCCAGCACGCTAGCTGCCCCAGCAACAGGTCCAGCTCATCCGCGAGCTCGTCCACTAGCGCCCGTCGCCGCCACATCGCCCGCAAGCTACTGTCGCTGGAGTTATCCGTTGCCGCCGTGGAACCGCCATTGCCGCGCTATAAATAGCCCCCCCAAGCGCGTTTGCGCTAATCAGAAGCCTCACCCCAGCCGTAGCTAGCTTCCCCAGCGACGGATTGCCCAGTGGAGGTCATCTTGCTCGCCTCCGGTATCTTCGGCCACTACAGCTCTCCAGTTAAATCCAAGCAAGCCAGAGCGTCCCCCTCCTCGCTCTTGCCACCACTAGTTTTCCCTCGACCCCACGAAGCCATCCCACCTCTCAAACTCGATCGGGAGCCACCATAGTCCGAACTCCCATTTGCTCCCGAAGCCGCCGTCCGCCCCAAGGCTCGCCGCCGGTGACCCTGCCCTCCTCTCCGGCTGTGGCCACCACCGGAAGGACCGGCCAGACTATCTCCATCCATTCCCGCAGCCAGGCCCCCGAAAGGAACCGCCAATCGCCAGCGACGATCGCCGGAGCTCTGCCTCTACCGTCGGCAAGGGAGAGGGAGCGCGCGGCGACAAGTCAAACCTGGCCAGTGGGCCAGGCGGGCCCACTCTCATTGACCTGACGCGGTGGATAAGCTGGATAAGTGTAGGCGTAATTCTCAGAGTACGTCTCCTGCTGTCGAAAGCGTATTTCAATCGGAACGTTTTCTTTTTCTGTTTAGTATTCAAAATCAGATTTTGACTGAGGTTTGACTGGCTCTAGTTTCTAAACCACAACTCCAATGGACCTGATTCTTTTTCTGTTGTTTCCCAAATTTCATCTAGTTTATTTTCAGATTTATTTGAAAAAAATTCCAAAAACTTTTCTGTACTGTTTTCAAATTGTGTGTTGATTCGAATATTTCCAAAAATAGGATACTGGAGGGAAGATGAAAACTTTCAAAAGTTTGGAGTGCACATCACCTACATACACATGGAAGGCAAGCATTCTGAACCTTGGTTTAATATATGTTGGGTGTTGTTTGATGTGACAAATAAAACTTCATTCCATGTTGACATGAAGTAAGTATTATTTCATGTGAAGACATGGTCATGTTCATGAGTGCATGATGAAGATTCCTTGCTGTTGGAATTAATATACTTGTGACCGTATTCACCCTCGTATGCCTTTCATGCCTACCGGAAGGAATCCATAGAAGTCTCTGTCTTGGGTAGACATGAGCTTGATACTGATATTTCGTTGGGACGAGTATGATCAGTAAGGCATGGTGAGGTATGATGAGTGGTGATTCTGTCTGTTGGTGTGGAATATATTTGTTATGCTAATCATGCAGGTAACACTTTAACCTCCTGAGTCGACCGTAGATCGAGTCTTGTGCCAGTAACCCCCATACTTGTTTCGTACTACCACTCGTCCCTGCCGTAGGTAGGGTACGGTTCAGTAAGTTGTCAACCCCTTTCTTAGCACACACCGTACAGACAGGCCATAGTGAAAGATACCAGTGGCCCCTGGTAGGCATGTCACTTGGTCCGGGGGCATGGGTGTTCCGGTGAGTCCGAGGGGGTAGCTCCCCTGTTTTGCGCGCGATATAAATTTTGTGATCCCATGATAATCGAGGTTGGAGCCTCCCCACTTAGAGTTTTACTTAACGAGTGTCGTGGGTGATTCCAGGCACCGGTAAGTTGAGCTGGTTTGTGCGGGTCAGGTGTGTTTTCAATTCAAAGACCGTAAACGAAATTAGTCCCGGTGGACTAACGGAATACGTTACTCGTGGGTAAAGAGTACACCCTCTGCAGAGTTTATATCTATTCGAATAGCCGTGTCCGCGGTTAAGGACTACAGTCTGGGACGGGTCAAGTGTTGGTCTTCGGAGGAAAACTTCTAAACCGGAACATTGATCATCACGTGTGACAAATGATGATTATGATTATTATTATTGTGGACTAACCATTTATATTATTTGAATTATTGAGTATCCCTGCGATGGTTCTACCTCCTGGATACTCATTGTGATTATTCTTATATAAGCCCTTTATGTGGCGTCGCACAGACGCCCGACTGTGGCATGCATGCTGTTTGCTTTATCATATAAGCCCTTTCTGTGGCATCACTGAGACGCCCGACTGTGGCATGTTTGTTATTTATTTTCGTTATAAGCCCTTTATGTGGCATCGCTGAGACGCCCGACTGTGGCATGCTGATTATTTATTTTTCCTTATAAGCCCTTTATGTGGCGTCGCTCAGATGCCCGACTGTGGCATGCTTGTAATTTATTTTCTTTATAAGCCCTTTCTGTGGCGTCGCTCAGACGCCTGACTGTGGCACGCATATTATTTATTTTTCATATAAGCCCTTTATGTGGCGTCGCTCAGACGCCCGACTGAGGCATGCTTTATATTATTATCCTTTCGAGGCGTCGCTTCAGACACCCGATCGGTTTATTTTATTTTTATTCTCTGATTGCTTATTCATATTTAATTATGAATGACCTACTTGCGTGCGTCATGAATTTTATTTTGTGACTGACTAAGTGATCGTGGATTATTTCAGTGCATGATTATCATCTGTTATATTATACCTGTTTTCATGATGTTGGCGAGTACATTCAAAGTACTCACTGGCTTGTCCCTGGCTATTGTCTTGGCCAGATTTCTTGCTTGGGGAGGAGCGCAATGACGACAGCCCGGAACCTAGGCAACGAAGATAGGAGATACGCGAAGATAGGAATTATCCAGGTCAGCTGTTCCTGTGGGAAATGGAGTCCCATAGACGCTGATGATCTGCAAACCGCTTCCGCCATCAACCACCAGAAATTTTTGTTGTACTCAGTGACCACTTTGGTCGTGTACTTCAAATATTGTATTTTGCTTGGAATTCCTGTATCAAGATTGTGTCTCATCAGCTAACAGTACTCCTGGGGCTGGTGAACACAAGGGCCATTTACTGGGAAATTAATATCCTGGAAAACCGGTCCTGACATTATGCCAAGGATGCCTATTGTTATTATGATGTTGAACAAATTGAAGAATTTGTTGCTTTTAAGGGTGCTTATGAAATTGCTACTTTGATTGAAAAGTATGATGCTACTTTTTACAAATCTGAAAATTTTGTCGTACTCATATATTGCTAGGAAAACTATGCTTCTAATGCTTATGTTAAGGAATTTGTTGAGAGAATGACCTCTGCCTTGGAAGAGACTAATATTTTGCAGGAATCTATGGAAGAAGAAATTGCTGAAACTGTGAGCTCATTAGATGAAAAAGATGAGGAGAAGAGTGAAGAACAAAAGGAGGAAGATCAGATTAGCTACCCGTGCCCACCTTCTAATGAGAGTAACTCTTCAACTCATACATTGTTTAATTTCCCTTCGCACATACTGAAGGATGAATGCTATGATGATTGCTATGATCCCTTGGATTCATTTGAGATATCCCTTTTTGATGAACTTGATGCTTGCTATGCTTATGGCCATGATTCAAATATGAATTATGCTTATGGAGATGAACTTGCTATAGTTCCTTATGTTAAGCATGAAATTGTTGCTATTGCACCCACACATGATATTCCTATTATCTTTTTGAATTCTCCCAACTACACTCTATCGGAGAAGTTTGCACTTATTAAGGATTATATTGATGGGTTACGTCTTACTATCACACATGATGATTTTGATGAATATAATATGCATGTGCTTGCTGCTCCTACTTGCAATACGATAAAATTGTAAGAAACCACTTATGCTATGTATTGGCCTTTACTTTGTGTGAATGAATTGTTCTTTTATGACATGCCAATGCATAGGAAGAGAGTTAGACTACGTTGTCACATGATATATCTCACTTTGTGCTCACTATTTAATTACAAATCATTGTTAATTAAAATTGACTTTGATATACCTTGGGATTCGGGTGGATCAATTACTTGAGCACTATATGCCTAGCTTAATCGATTTAAAGAAAGCACTGCCAGGGAGACAACTCAGAAGTTTTAGAGAGTCATTTATTTCTGTTTTGTTCTTTTAAAATAATTAAAAACAAAAAAATAAAGTGGGGAACTTAAAACCTTTTCAAAGAGATGTGAAAGTGAGAAAGACGAGCATCGTTGAAGTGGGGGCTAGCCTTGAACTTTTTCATGCCCGTGGAAACTTTGTGAATCTTCATTACAACAACTTTTAAACAAAAATAATTATCCCCTTGTATAAATCCATTTTATTATAAAAATAATGTGCCAAGAATTACCTTTAGGATGTTTGAATTGCTTGTTCGATGTGTGCTATGCAAAAACAGAAACTTTTGACTCAAGTAAAGGAATTGTCATTTTTTACTGGAGCATGATAATGATCTGAAATTTGTATAAAGTAATTATATATAAATTATTCAGGTTTTCCTAATTTTTCAGAATTTTTATAGTTACATAAGTATACGTGTCTACAAATCTTTATAGACTGTTCTGTTTTAGACAAATTATGTTTTTTGCTTGCATAGTTTGCTTGTTTTGATGATGCTATGGATTGTATCGGTGTGTATAAGCCATGGAGAAGTTAGAATACATTACTTATTATTCAATAATGAAATATTAATAAATTTATAACAGTACCTAAAGTATTTGATATGTTGCTTATACTAATGGATCTCACGAAGCTTTGGTAAGTTTTGTGTGACTGAAGTTTTCAAGTTTTGGGTGTTATCACGATGAGAAGGAATAAGGAGCAGCAAGAGCCTAAGCTTGGAGATTCCCAAGGAACCCCAAGGTAATAATATAGGAATACTCAAGCGTCTAACCTTGGGGATGCCCCGGGAAGGCATCCCCTCCTTTGTTCCAAATCATCGGTATGTCACTTGGAGCTATATTTTTATTCATCACATGACATGCGTAAATTCTTGGAGCATCCAATGCCTTTTATTTTCCTTTTAAGCAATGCACCATGATGGTATGGTAAAGTCCATGGTTGATTTATAGAATGCTCTTTGCACTTCACTTATATCTTTTGAGTATGGCTTTATAGAATGCTTCATGTGCTTCACTTATATCATTTGAAGTTGCATGCCTGTTTCTCTTCATATAAAAAAACCGTTACTTATAGAATGCTCTTTTGCTTCACTTATATTTATTAGAGCATGTCCAGGTCTTTTGTAGAAAGATATTAAGCTCTCGTTCTTCACTTATATCTGTTTGAGAGTTAATAAACAGTGGCGGTCCTTGCATGGGTTATAAGACTAGTCCAAAAATTAATAGGTAATCAATGAGTGATAATCAAAACCTTCATGTATCACATAAAAGAGAAATTGTGGGTTAATGATATTTATGTGGTAATATGAAAGGGTATGAGTGCATGGTTGTCGGTTCGTAGGAGTATCGGTATTAAGAGGTGTTAATTTCCCGTTTGTCTAAATATTGGTAAAAGGCATGGTGAGGATGTGTGAGCATTATTATTCCTCGTTGAAATCCTAGTGTTGTTCCGGGTCAGAGGCGCGATGGTTTACTCCTCCCAACCTCCTCCCTAGGGGCATGCGAGTAGTACTTTTATTTGCGATAAAACTAATAAAACTTTGCAATAAGTATATGAGTTCTTTATGACTAATGTGAATCCGTGGACATACGTAATCTCACCTCCTCAAATTTGCTAGCCTCTTCGGTACCGTGCACCGCCCATTCTCACCTTGAGGATCGGTGCGAACTTCACCGGTGCATCCAAACCCCGTGACATGATATGCTCTGTTGTACATAAGCCTCAATATATCTTCCTCAAAACATCCACCATACCTACCTATTATGGCATTTCCATAGCCATTCCGAGATATATTGCCTTGCAACTTCCACCGTCATGGCATATGACTTGTATTTCCATTGCCATATTGCTTTGCATGATCGTAAGATAGCTAGCATGATATTTCCATTGCTTGTCCGATTTTTGATATCTTTTGCTACACTAGGTCATTGCACATCCTGGTACACCGCCAGAGGCATTCATATTGAGTCATATTGTTTCATATTTTTCATATTGAGTTGTAAGTAAATAAAAGTGTGATGATCATCATTATTATAGAATTTTCCCAGTGAGGAAATAAAAAATGGGGAGGACAAATGAGCCAACCACCAAAAAAACAATGGGGGAGGCGAAAAAGCCGACCATGAAAAAAATGAAAAAAATGAGAGAAGGGACTTTGCTACTATCCTCTACCACACTTGTGCCTCAAAGTCACACCATGTTCTTCATATACAGAGTCTCATGTTTTGTCACTTTCATATGCTAGTGGGAATTTTTCATTATTAGAACTTGGCTTGTATATTCCGATGACGGGCGTCCTCAAATTCCCGAGGTCTTCATGAGCAAGCAAGTTCGATGCACACCCACTTAGCTTCAATTGAGCTTTCATACACTTATAGCTCTAGTGCATCATGTTGCATGGCAATCCCTACTCCTCGCATTGATATCTATCGATAGACATCTCCATAGCCCGTTGATACGCCGAGTTGATGCGAGATTTTCTTCTCCACTTTTTACCCCTTTGATATCTACCACCATATTCTATTCCACCCTTATGCTATGTCCATGGCTCACGCTCATGTATTGCGTGAAGAATGAAAAGTTGATGCGGTTTGAAAAAGTACGATCCAATTGCCTGACTTGGGCATCGTGGTGCTTGACATTTGTACTAATGTGGTGAAGATGGATCCATGCCTTACTAATATGATAAAATGAATGGGGGTAAACATTTTTGAGGATCGTATGCTTCGAAAGATTGATGATTGTGTTGCTTGTGCTTATAAATATTATTATGTTGATGTTTGTTAATTCATCGTTTCTCAATGAGCATACATACAAAAGATTACGTGTTGGGTAGCATGCCACATCAATAATTATGTTTTTATCATTTACCTACTCGTGGACGAGCGGGAATTAAGCTTCGGGATACTGATACGTCTCCAATGTATCTATAATTTTTGATTGTTCCATGCTATGATATTATCATTCTAGGATACTTTTTGAGTATTTATTTAACAATTTATATTATTTTTGAGCACTAACCTATTGACCCAGTGTCCAGTGCCAGTTCCTGCTTTTTGTGTGTTTTTTTGTTTCGCAGAAAATCCATATCAAACGAAGTCCAAACGCGATAAAAATTTACGAAGATTTTTTTGGGAATATATGTGATTTTTGAGAGTCGTAATCAACGCAAGACGGTGCCCGAGGGACCCACAAGCCAATGATAACCCACAAGTATAGGGGATCACAATAGTTTTCGAGGGTAGAGTATTCAACCCAAATTTATTGATTCGACACAAGGGGAGCCAAAGAATATTCTCGAGTATTAGCAGCTGAGTTGTCAATTCAACCACACCTGAAATACTTAATATCTGTAGCAAAGTATTCAGTAGCAAAGTAATATGGAAGTAACGGTAACGATGGCAAAAGTGACAGTAGCAGTTTTGTAGTGATAGTAACAGTAGCAACGGAAAAGTAACTTAGCAAAGATCAATATGTGAAAAGCTCATAGGCAATGGATCAGTGATGGATAATTATGTTGGATGGCATTCATCATGGAACGGTTATAACATAGGCTGACACAGAACTAGCTCCAATTCATCAATGTAATATAGGCATGTATTCCATATATAGTCATACGTGCTTATGGAAAAGAACTTGCATGACATCTTTTGTCCTACCCTCCCATGGCAGCGGGGTCCTAATGGAAACTAAGGGATATTAAGGCCTCCTTTTAATAGAGAACCGGACCAAAGCATTAGCACTTAGTGAATACATGAACTCCTCAAACTACGGTAATCACCGGAAAGAATCCCAGTTATTGTCACCCTGGGGGATGCGGATCATAACTCATAATAGGTGTCTACAACTTGCAAGATAGGATCAAGAACACGTATATATTCATGAAAACATAATAGGTTCAGATCTGAAATCATGGCACTCGGGCCCTAGTGACAAGCATTAAGCATAGCAAAGTCATAGCAACGTCAATCTCAGAACATAGTGGATACTAGGAATCAAACCCTAACAAAACTAACTCGATTACATGGTAGATCTCATCCAACCCATCACCGTCCAGCAAGCCTACGATGGAATTACTCATGAACGGCGGAGAGCATCATGAAATTGGTGATGAAGGATGGTTGGTGATGACGACGGCGTCGATTTCCCCTCTCCGGAGCCCAAATCAGGCTCCAGATCTGCCCTCCCGAGGAAGAACAGGAGGTGGCGGCGGCTCCGTATCGTAAAACGTGATGAACTCTTCTCCTCTATTTTTTTATCCGTAAATAGGAATATATAGGAGTGGAAATGAGGTCGGAGGAGCCACCAGGGCCCCACAAGACAGAGGGCGCGCCCTAGGGGGGGCGCCCCCCTGGCTTGTGGCCAGGTGGTGGCCCCTCTCCGGTTGATTCTTTCGCCAATATTTTTTATTAATTCCAAAAATATTCTCCGTAAATTTTCAGGTCAATCCGAGAAATTTTATTTCTGCACAAAAATAACACCAAGGCAATTCTGCTGAAAACAGCGTCAGTCTGTGTTAGTTTCATTCAAATCATGCAAATTAGAGTCCAAAACAAGGGCAAAAGAGTTTGGAAAAGTAGATACGTTGGAGACGTATCAGCTCCCCCAAGCTTAAACCTTTGCTTGTCCTCAAGCAATTCAGTTGATAAACTGAAAGTGATAAAGAAAAACTTTTACAAACTCTGTTTGATCTTGCTGTTGTAAATATGTCTAACTGATGTTCAGGTTTTCAGCAAGGATTATAGACTAATCACATTCACAATGACACTTAGGTCTCACGTTTACTCATATCAATGGCATAATCAACTAGCGAGCAATAATAATAAGTCTCGGATGACAATTTTTTTATCAAAACAATCATGATATACTATGACATAATGGTATCTCGCTAGCCCTTTATGAGACCGCAAAACATAAATACAGAGCACCTCTGAAGAACAAGGACTGACTAAACATTGTGATTCATGGTAAAAGAGATCCAGTCATACTCATACTCAATATCAACTAATAACAAAGCATACAAATGACGGTGGTGCTCTATAACTGGTGCTTTTTATAAGAGGAGAATGACTCAACAGTAAAGTAAAATAGATAGGCCCTTCGCAGAGGGAAGCATTGATTTGCAGAGGTGCTAGAGCTCGAGCTTTTAAAACAGGGATGAATAATAATTTTGAGAGCTATGCTTTCATTGCCAACATAACAACCAAGAGATCTCGATATCTTCCATGCTAGATACATTATAGGCGGTTCCCAAACAGAATAGTAAATTTTTTACTCTCCCTCCACCAATCGATCACACTCCACGGCGGGCCGAATCCACGGGTACCGTCCATACAAACACAATCCTGGGGGAGTTTTGTTTATTATATTTGGACTTAAATTTTGAGCATGGAACTGGGCATCCCGAATACCAGCCACCTTCTCGTGAATGATCGTGAATCAACACGTATCATGAGAATAACCCACCTAGCATGGAAGATACTGACAGCCCCCGGTCGCCACATGAGCGATTTGGGCATACAAAACGGAATATTTAATTGAAGGTTTGGAGTATGGCACATGCAAATTTACTTGGAACGGCAGGTAAATACCGCATATAGGTAGGTGTGGTGGACTCATATGGAACAACTTTGGGTTTATGGAGATAGATGCACAAGCAGTATTCCCGCTTAGTACAAGTGAAGGCTAGCAAAAGACTGGGGAGCGACCAACTAGAGAGTGACAACAGTCATAAACATGCGTTGAGATTAACCAACATTGAATGCAAGCATGAGTAGGATATAAATCACCATGAACATAAACATCGTGGAGGCTATGTTGGTTTTGTTTCAACTACATGCGTGAACATGTGCCAAATCAAGCCACTCGAATCATTCAGAGGAGGATACCATTCTATCATACTACATCACAACCATTTTAATATGCATGTTGGCACTTAAGACAAACCATTATTCACTCTTAGCTAATTAAGCATGGCATGAGTAAATATAATCTCTAATTGTCATTGCAAACATGTTCAACCCATAATGAGCTGAATCCTGAACGATGAGCTAATCATATTTACAAAAACAAAATAGGTCGAGTTCATACCAGCTTTTCTCTATCTCAGTCATTTCATCATATATCGTCATTATTGCCTTTCACTTGCACGACCGAACGATGTGAATAATAAGAGTGCACGTGCATTGGACTAAGCTGGAATCTGCAAGCAGTAACTCAAAGGAGAAAACAAGGCAATATGGGCTCTATGTAAGATAAACAATAATGCATATGAGAGCCACTCAACATGTCATCGTGGTCTTCTCCTCACAACCCAAAGAAAAGAAAAGAAAGGAAAACTATTTACACGGGAAAACTCCCAACGAGCAAAAGAAGAACGAGAAATCTTTTTGGGTTTTCTTTTAATGCTACAACTAAACAAACTAGAAGGTAAAGCTAGAACTAATTTTTTTATATTTTCTCAAGGTTAATTAAACTCACAAGAAGAAAACAAAAAGAAGAAATGAACTACCATGGATGGTAGAATGAAAGAGTATGAACACCGACAACTGGAATGAGTGTGTGAACATAAATGTAATGTCGGTGAGAAACACGTACTCCCCCAAGCTTAGGCTTTTGGCCTAAGTTGGTCTAGGGCCACGGCTGGCCCGGATAATATCCAAAGTCATAGTTGGGGTTGTACTGGGCTGCAGCAGCTACTGCCTGAGCGGCTGCAGCACGGAGGCGAGCGGCTTCCGCCTCTCTCTCGTACTCGTTTGCCTCCTCTCTTGTTATAAAGTGTCTCCGTTTTTCCTGAAAGTTAAAGAAGGCAGGAGCAGGAAGGGTAATATGGACAGCACGCTGTCTGTCAAAGATTAGTCGGTACAGAAGGGGTTGTTCGTTTCTTTCAAGAAGCTGGTAATGCACCATAGCCTCATAATCAAGAAAAGCAGGTGGTAACTCAATATCGTTCCCCCTTATGGGTACCCCAAGATAGTTAGCTACACGGGTGGCATAAATTCCACCAAAGAAATCTCCTTCCTTAGCGTTTTTATGTAGCCTCCTAGCAATAATAGCTCCTAAATTATATCGTCTATCTCCCATGACCGCGCTTTTAAGAATACTGAGATCAGGTACGCAAAGGTGGCTATGGTCATGTTTACCGTTAATGCATCTACCTATGAAGAGAGCAAAATAATGTATGGCAGGAAAGTGAATGCTCCCCAAGGTAGCCTGTGTGATGTTCCTAGTTTCTCCTACAGTGATGCTAGCAAGAAAATCATTATATTCAGTTTTGTGAGGATCACTATAGCTGCCCCATTGTGGAATTTTGCATGCACGGTTAAAGTCCTCCAGGTCCATAGTATAAGATTCATCATAAAGATTAAATAGAACGGAATGTGTATTACGCCTGGATGAAAATTCAAACCTCCGCACGAAGGAATCAGTGAGTTGATAATATTGCTCGCATTGGTCTGAGACAAATTCTTCAAGGCCAGCATTTCATACGTACGCGTAAAATTCTTCCTTGAATCCGGCATGAACCATGAATGGATCAGACGGCCATTCGCAAGGCCGCACTTGAGCTTCCCTCGGTGGTTCAAAGTCGGGCTTCCGTAACGCGAGTCTCGGGGTCTTCTTGTTTGAGGAACCACCTTGGTATATTCTCCTTAACATTTTTCTTTCTCTGAAAAAAAAATAATATTTCTGAAATTTTTAGTGACTCCAAATAAGAGTGAACAAAACTCAACAAAACTCATAGCAACTACTCCCACAAGTGCCTAGAAGCCATATCATGCATCAAAACTACTTGGGACAATAAAAATTTGGCATGCAAGCTCAAGAACAAGGTCACCACAGCAGCCAAAATTTGCAACATATAGAGCACTAGAGCAAAAACTAATTGGATCATTGGAGGAGTCACATACCGATGAACAATCACCTAAAATAGTTTTGCAAATGGAGCTTTGAGCAAGGAGATCGAAAATGGCAGCAAGATGAGCTAGAACACGGGTTTGAGCAATGGTGGGATTTTTTCTGGATGAAGACGAAGTGGATGGGTGCTGGAATAAGTGAAGGGGCCCCACGTGGGACCCACAAGCCAGGGGCGCGCGCCCAGGGGGGTGGGCGCGCCCTGCAGGCTTGTGGCCCACTGGTGCAGACCCCTGATGCATACTCAGTGCCAAAAATTCTTAAATATTCTAGAAAAAATCATACTAAATTTTCAGGGAATTCTGGGAACTTTTATTTTCAGGTCATTTTTCTATGCACGGATAAATCAGAAAACACAGAAATAATAGCATTTTTACTAAATTGAAACTAAGGAACAGAGAATAAAAGTTGGGTACAGAAGGTAGTCTTTCAGAATTCATTCGTCTCATGTTCATCAAAAAGAATCCATCAATAAGGTTGATCAAGTCTTATTGACAAACTTCTTTTAAATGACACGGAACCGGAAAGTTTTCGAATAACACTAGGTTACCTCAATGGGGATATGCATGTCCCCAACAATAAGTATGTGAGATTTCTTCTTGACAGTAGGAAGAGGGAATTCAAAGCCTCCAATAATAATCGTTGAAATTTTTTCAATGGAGTTGATACGATGAACTTGAGGTTGTTTCTTCGGAAAGTGTACCGTATGCTCATTACCATTAACATGAAAAGTGACATTGCCCTTGTTGCAATCAATAACAGCCCATGCAGTATTCAAAAAGGGTCTACCAAGGATGATCGACATACTGTCGTCCTCGGGAATATCAAGAATAACAAAGTCCGTTAAGATAGTAACGTTTGCAACCACAACAGGCACATCCTCGCAAATACCGATGGGTAAAACAGTTGATTTATCAGCCATTTGCAAGGAGATTTCAGTAGGTGTCAACTTATTCAAATCAAGTCCACGATATAAAGAGAAGGGCATAACACTAACACCAGCTCCAAGATCACATAAAGCAGTTTTAACATAATTTCCTTTAATAGAGCATGGTATAGTAGGTACTCCGGGATCTCCTAATTTCTTTGGTATTCCATCCTTAAAAGTATAATTAGAAAGCATGGTGGAAATCTTAGCTTCCGGTATCTTTCTTTTATTTGTCACAGTATCTTTCATATACTTAGCATAAGGAGACATTTTCAGAATATCAGTCAAGCGCATACGCAAAAAGACAGGTCTAAGGATTTCAACAAAGCGCTCAAAATCTTCATCATCCTTTTTCTTGGATGGTTTAGGAGGAAAGGGCATGGTTCTAAACCCATGGTTCTCTTTCTCTACCATGCTTCCTAACAACAAAGTCTCTTTTATCATATCTCTTATTCTTAGGTTGTGGGTTATCAAGATCAACAGCAGGTTCAATCTCCACATCATTATCGTTACTAGGTTGAGCATCAACATGAACATCATCATTAATATTATCACTAGGCTCATGTTCATCACCAGATTGTGTCTCAGCATCAGAAATAGAAATATCTTTTGGGTTTTCATGTGAATCTATAACAGGTTCACTATCAGCATGCAAAGTCCTATCATAATTCTTTTTCCTTTTATTACTAGAATGACCAGGCGCATCAGTATTAACTCTCTGAGAATCTTGCTCAATTCTCTTGGGATGGCCCTCAGGATACAAAGGTTCCTGAGTCATTCTACCACCTCTAGTCACAACTTTAATAGAATGATCATTGTTCTTACTATTCATCTCACTAAGTAAATCATTTTGTGCCTTAAGTACTTGTTCTACTTGAGTAGTTACCATGGAAGCATGTTTACTAATAAGCTTAAGATCATTGACGGTTCTACTCAAATAATCACCCAAGCGATCAAGCATGTAAGCATTATGTTTCAATTGTCTACTAACATAAGCATTGAAATTTTCTTGCTTGACTACAAAGTTATCAAATTCATCCAAGCATTGGCTAGCAGACTTATTATAGGGAATATCTCCTTCATCAAATCTACGGAGAGAATTTACCTCTACTACCTGTGTCGGGTTATCAAGACCATGTATTTCTTTAATAGGTGGTAGATTCTTAACATCTTCAGCTTTAATACCTTTTTCTTTCATAGATTTCTTTGCCTCTTGCATATCTTCAGGACTGAGAAATAGAATACCTCTTTTCTTCGGAGTTGGCTTTGGAGGTGGTTCGGGAATAGTCCAATCATTATCATTGCTCAATATATTATTAAATAGTAGTTCAGCCTGTTCAACAGTTCGTTCCCTGAAAACACAACCAGCACAACTATCTAGGTGGTCCCTAGATGCATCGGTTAGTCCATTATTAAAGATATCAAGTATTTCGTTTTTATTGAGAGGGTGATCAGGCAAAGCATTAAGTAATTGGAGAAGCCTTCCCCAAGCTTGTGGGAGATTCTCTTCTTCAATTTGCACAAAGTTAAATATTTCCTGCAAGGCAGCTTGTTTCTTGTGGGCAGGAAAATATTTTTCAGAGAAGTAATATATCATATCCTGGGGACTACGCACACAACCAGGAGCAAGAGAATTAAACCATATCTTAGCATCACCCTTTAATGAGAAAGGAAACAACTTAAGAATATAGAAATAGCGAATTTTTTCCTCATGAGGAAATAGGGTGGCTATATCATTCAATTTAGTAAGATGTGCCACAACAGTTTCAGATTCATAACCATGGAAAGGATCAGATTCAACCAAAGTAATTAACTCAGGATCGACAGAGAATTCATAATCCTTATCAGTGACAAAGATATGTGAAGTAGCAAACTTAGGATCATATTGCATTCTAGCATTCAAAGATTTTTCTTTCCACTTGCATAGCAACTTTTTAAGATCATCTATATCCTTACAAGCAAGAAAGTCCCTAGCTACTTCTCCGTCCATAACATAACCTTCAGGTATATCAGGCAATTCATATCTAGGAGAGCTAGGTCTAGCAGGTGTATCATAGTGTTCAGTTTCAATAATTTCATCAGATTCAGAAATATCATCAGTTTCAGCATTCACTCTAGCAATTTGTTCATCAAGAAATACACCCAGTGGCATAGTAGTATCAAGCAGAGTATCATCATAAGCATCATGCATAGTGGAAGTAGCATCATCAATTACTTACGACATATCAGATTCAATAGCAGGTGGTGGTGTCGCAAATTTACTCATAACAGAAGGTGAATCAAGTGCAGAGCTAGATGGCAGTTCCTTACCCGTCCTCGTAGTTGAGGGGTAGATCTTAGTCTTAGCATCTTTCAGATTCTTCATAGTGATCAACAGATATAAATTCCAAGTGACTCAGAGAATAGAGCTATGCTCCCCGGCAACGGCGCCAGAAAAAGGTCTTGATAACCCACAAGTATAGGGGGTCGCAACAGTTTTCGAGAGTAGAGTATTCAACCCAAATTTATTGATTCGACACAAGGGGAGCCAAAGAATATTCTCGAGTATTAGCAGCTGAGTTGTCAATTCAACCACACCTGAAAGACTTAATATCTGCAGCAAAGTATTCAGTAGCAAAGTAATATGGAAGTAACGGTAACGATGGCAAAAGTGACAGTAGCAGTTTTGTAGTGATAGTAACAGTAGCAACGGAAAAGTAACTTAGCAAAGATCAATATGTGAAAAGCTCGTAGGCAATGGATCAGTGATGGATAATTATGTCGGATGGCATTCATCATGCAACGGTTATAACCTAGGGTGACACAGAACTAGCTCCAATTCATCAATGTAATGTAGGCATGTATTCCATATATAGTCATACGTGCTTATGGAAAAGAACTTGCATGACATCTATTGTCCTACCCTCCCGTGGCAGCGGGGTCCTATTGGAAACTAAGGGATATTAAGGCCTCCTTTTAATAGAGAACCAGACCAAAGCATTAGCACTTAGTGAATACATGAACTCCTCAAACTACGGTAATCACCGGAAAGAATCCCAGTTATTGTCACCCTGGGGGATGCGGATCATAACTCGTAATAGGTGTCTACAACTTGCAAGATAGGATCAAAAACACGTATATATTCATGAAAACATAATAGGTTCAGATCTGAAATCATGGCACTCGGGCCCTAGTGACAAGCATTAAGCATAGCAAAGTCATAGCAACATCAATCTCAGAACATAGTGGATACTAGGGATCAAACCCTAACAAAACTAACTCGATTACATGGTAGATCTCATCCAACCCATCACCGTCCAGCAAGCCTACGATGGAATTACTCATGAACGGCGGAGAGCATCATGAAATTGGTGATGAAGGATGGTTGGTGATGACGACGGCGTCGATTTCCCCTCTCCGGAGCCCAAATCAGGCTCCAGATCTGCCCTCCCGAGAAAGAACAGGAGGTGGCGGCGGCTCCGTATCGTAAAACGTGATGAACTCTTCTCCTCTATTTTTTCTCTGTAAATAGGAATATATAGGAGTGGAAACGAGGTCGGAGGAGCCACCAGGGCCCCACAAGACTGGGGGCGCGCCCTAGGGGGGGCGCCCCCTGGCTTGTGGCCAGGTGGTGGCCCCTCTCAGGTTGATTCTTTCGCCAATATTTTTTATTAATTCCAAAAATATTCTCCGTAAATTTTCAGGTCATTCCGAGAACTTTTATTTCTGCACAAAAATAACACCAAGGCAATTCTGCTGAAAATAGAGTCAGTCCGGGTTAGTTCCATTCAAATCATGCAAATTAGAGTCCAAAACAAGGGCAAAAGAGTTTGGAAAAGTAGATACGTTGGATACGTATCAGCCAACAGGGTGTGCCCCTGGGGGGTAGCACCCTGATGGCTTGTGGCCAGCCCTTAAGTCGTTTGGTGCCCTTCTTTCGACGCAAGGAAGAAATTTTCGCGATAAAAATCCCCTCAAAATTTCAGCCTGATCGCAGTTATGGTTCTCCGGATATTTCAGAAATGGTGAAGGGGTCAGAAAACAGTCGCGAAAACAGAAGAGAGACAAAGAGATAGATCCTATCACGGAGGGGCTCCTGCCCTCCGGGAGCCATGGCGGCCATGGACCAGAGGGCAAAATCTCCTCCCACCTTGGGAGGAGGCCAAGGAAGAAGAAGAAGGAGGGGGGCTCTCTCCCCCTCTCTCCCTGTGACGCCGGAGCGCCGCCGGGGCATCCATCGTGACGGCGATCTACACCAACAACTTCGTCGCCATCACCACCAACTCTCTCCCCCTCTATGCAGTGGTGTAAAACATCTCTTCCCCGCTGTAATATCTACTTGAACATGGTTCTTAATGCTATATATTATTATCCAATGATGTGTGGCTATCCTATGATGTTTGAGTAGGTCTCTTTTGTCCTACGGGTTAATTGTGGTATGATGTTATTGATATGAGTTGTATGTTGATATGGTGCTGTCCTAAGGTGCCTTCCGTGAGGCGCACACGTGAAGGAATCCCGCTGGAGGGTTTGGAATATGTTCATAATTCACTTATAGTGGGTGGCGAGAGTGACAGAAACTTACACCCGAGTAAGTGATTGTTTGCGTATGGGAGTAAAGAGGAGTTAATGTTTAATGCTATGGTTGGGTTTACCTTAATGATTTGTAGTAGTTGCGGATGCTAGCTATAGGTCCAATCATAAGTGCATATGATCCAAGTATGAAAAGTGTGTTAGCGTATGCCTCTCCCTCATTGCATATAACAAATCTATCATGTTATATTGAATTGCCTATGGACAATCTTTCTCTTGCGTTACACAAAAAGCTTTCTACTAAACAATTTAATTTATTTTTCTTTATCTAAACAGACCTAACTTTTATTTACTTGATCTTTATTAACTTGCAAAGCTATCTATTACACCTACTAAGTACTTCTAGTTTCATTTCCGCAAAATAGTTTCATACTTGTTCTAGGTAAAATAAGCATTAGCGTGCGTAGAGTTGTATCGGTTGTCGATAGAACTTGAGAGAATATTAATTCTACCTTTAGCTCCTCGTTGGGTTCGAAACTCTTACTTATTGAAAAAGACTACAAACGATCCCCTACACTTTTGGGTTATCACACATGCACGTAGAAGTTGGAGTGCGGGACATAGAAGGTGGAGTGCGGCACGTACGCCTCGTGTTTTCTCTCCTGGTGGACGTTGATGGTGTGACTCGAGGTCATGGGATGGCGCGGCCATCACGAATCATAGCATGTCCACCGGGAGTTAGTTAGCTCGGTCGCTTGGTCGTTGTATCCTGTATATAGCGAGGAAAGATGGAACAGAAAAGCTGCAAAGTTTGAGCGGCATGAAACCTCACTCTCTCTTGTGTTCATCACGCTCGAGCCCTTGCCTCCCTTCTTCACGTCCGATCAGCAACGACACGGCCTACAACCCCGTTTCTGCATCTCCACCCACCGAAAATCAGTATCTCTCTCATGTATCCCTTGAAGTGCAGTATTGCCGACTTTATATCATGCAGTATATAGTAGTTCATCTACTGTATTGTTTGAATCCTCTTGAATTATTACCTACTTATTCCTCTGTGATTTCCTCCGATCATGTTGCCTATTTATAGCCTACTTATGCACAACCGTGATGCATGTCGGATGTTGTTTTTGCCTACAAGTATACACTATGCCCACTTGTACACTCCATTTATTTTGCCAGAATAAAAGGGACAAAAACCTATTATATTGCCTGAAAACAAAGTTAAATCCAACATACAGTATTGCCTAGCTATTGGATTGTTTTGCCTGGAAAATCCACTCCTATACCCCCTCACTACTGGAATCCGGGAATTTGCCGTCTGCCAGTTCTTTGCCGTCTGCTGGCGGACGGCAAAGAACGTCTTTGCTGTCCGCTGACAAAAAACTGACGGCAAAACACTGGCTGACGGCAAAGATATTGTTTGTCGTCCGCCAGCTCTTTGCCGTCGGCCAGCGGACGGCAAAGGGACCAAAGGCAGACGGCAAAGAGCCCAGCTGGGCCCCACTGGGCCGTGAAGCTGGTTAGGTCAAATGGACGGCCTGGATGCCGTCCGCCGGATCTTTGCCGTCTGCCATTCGTCCCATTGCCGTCTGCTAGCAGACGGCAAAGAAGACGCCTGGCTAACGGTCGTTAGCCCCCGGCCCCACCCCCTCTTTGCCGTCTGCTAGCGGACGGCAAAGGGGCGAACGGCAGACGCCAAAGACCCTCACCCGGCCTAACAAACGTCCCCGGCAGGCCCGACCCCCTCTCTCTCTCTGTGTGCATCTCTCTCTCACCCCGCACGACCACCGGCCGCCCCTCACCCACCGCCACCCCTCACCGGCCGCCCCTGCCCCGCCGCCCCTCACCGGCCGCCCCTCACCCGCCGCCCCTCACCTGGCGCCACCCTCACCGGCCGCCCCTCACCCCGACGCCACCGTCACCGGCCGCCCCGGCCCTCTCCCCGGCCCCTACGCCCGCCCCTCCCCCGACGAGCTCCCCCGCTGCCCCTCCCCGACGACCTGCCCCGCCGCCCCGCTCTCCGGCCCCTGCGTCCGCCCCTCTCCCGACGACCTCGGAGCGGCCGCGGCTCTGCCCCACCGCCCCATGATACGTCTCCAACGTATCTATAATTTTTGATTGTTCCATGCTATTATATTATCTGTTTTGGATATTTTATATGCATTAATATGCTATTTTATATTATTTTTGGGACTAACCTATTAATCTAGTGCCTAGTGCCAGTTTCTGTTTTTTCCTTGTTTTTGAGTATTGCAGATAAGGAATATTAAACGGAGTCCAAACGGAATAAAATCTTCGGAATGATTTTTCTTGGACCAGAAGAAACCTACCAAGCTTGGAGACCAAGGCAGGAGAGCCGCCGTGTGGCCACAAGACACAGGGGCGCGCCCAGGGGGGTAGGGCGCGCCCCCCTGGCTTGTGGGCCCACGGCAGCCCTCCTAACCCGACTCTTCGGCCTATAAATTCACAAATATTCCCTGGATACTAAAAAGAGGCACGAAAACACTTTTTCGCCGCCGGGAGCCTCTGTTCCCGTGAGATCCAATCTTGGAGCCTTTTCCGGTAATCTGCCGGAGGGGGATTCGATCACGGAGGGCATCTACATCAACTCCATTGCCCCTCCGATGATGCGTGAGTAGTCCACCACAGACCTTCGGGTCCATAGCTAGTAGCTAGATGGCTTCTTCTCTCTCTTTGCTCTTCAATACCATGTTCTTCATGATCTTCATGGAAATCCATCCGATGTAATACTCTTTTGCGGTGTGTTTGTCGAGATCCGATGAATTGTGGGTTTATGATCAGATTATCTATGAATATTATTTGAGTCTTTTCTGAATTCTTATATGCATGATTTCATATCTTTGCAAGTCTCTTTGAGTTATTGGTTTGGTTTGGCCAACTAGATTGGTAATTCTTGCAATGGGAGAAGTGCTTAGTTTTGGGTTCAATCTTGCGGTGTCCTCACCCAGTGACATAGTAGGGGTAGCGAGGCACGTATTGTATAGTTGCCATCGAGGATAAAAAGATGGGGTTTTCATCATATTTCTTGAGTTTATCCCTCTACATTATGTCATCTTACCTAATGCGTTACTCTGTTCTTCATGAACTTAATACTCTAGATGCAGGCAGGAGTCAGTCGATGTGTGGAGTAATAGTAGTAGATGCAGAATCGTTTCGGTCTACTTGACACGGACGTGATGCCTATATGCATAATCATTGCCTTGGATATCGTCATAACTATGCGCTTTTCTATCAATTGCTCGACAGTAATTTGTTCACCCACCGTAATATTTGCCTTCATGAGAGAAGCCTCTAGTGAAACCTATGGCCCCCGGGTCTATTTTCCATCTTATATTTTCAGATCTATTTACTTGTGTTTTTACTTTCAGCAATCTTTTCCATCTATCTCTATCAGATCTCATCCTTGCAAGTAACCGTGAAGGGATTGACAACCCCTTTATAGCGTTGGGTGCAAGTGTTTGATTCTTTGTGTAGGTACATCTATTGGGGACTTGCTTGTATCTCCTACTGGATTGATACCTTGGTTCTCAAAAACTGAGGGAAATACTTATCTACTTTGCTGCATCACCCTTTCCTCTTCAAGGGAAAACCAACGCATGCTCAAGAAGTAGCAAGAAGGATTTCTGGCGCCGTTGCCGGGGAGATCTACATCAAGCCTACCAAGTACCCATCACAAACTCATCTCTTGCATTTACATTATTTGCCATTTGCCTCTCGTTTTCCTCTCCCCCACTTCTAAAACGATTTTCAGAAAAATACCAAAAAGATTTGCTTTTTTTTTCGCCCTTCTTCCGTCCGTCTTTTCGTTTGCTTTTCGTTTGCTTGTGTTGCCATGTGCCTTCTACTTGCTTTCATCTTCGCTTGCTAAAAATCTATTGATATGGATCCTCATCCACTTGCTAATCTTTTCAAAAGGCCAAATTATGATGAACCAATTGCTAGTGAGTTGAGTGCACTTGATTATCTCTATGAAGTTTTGTTTGAAAATCATGAATCTGAAAATTTTGATGAAGTGTTGAAAGAAGAAATTTATAAGGTGATTAATGATAGCTCCTTGATTGAAAAGCATGATTGCAATGATGTTACTATAAATTCTATTAATGTCAACTATGCTAATGATATGCAAAGCCACAAGCTTGGGGATGCTATGTTTGATGAAGATGATATTTTTTGTCCCCCAAGTTTTGATGAGAAAATTCATTATGATGATTGCATGCTCGTGTATCATGAAAAGAATGATTTATGTGATAGTTATATTGTTGAATTCCTTCTAGATGGTACTGAAATTTATTATGAGGGAGGAACATATGCTTTTAGGAATTGCAATAATATCAAGTTTCCTCTCTATGTGTTCAATGTTTTGAAGTTATGCTTGTTTTGCCTTCCTATGCTAATTGATTCTTGTTCCCATAAATTGTTTGCTCAAAAAATCCCTATGCATAGGAAGTGGGTTAGACTTAAACGTGTTTTTCATGAGATTCATGATGCTCTTTTGCATATTTCAATTACTACTTTTTATGTCAGCATCATTGAAATCGTTATGCCTAGCTAGGGGCGTTAAACAATAGCGCTTGTTGGGAGGCAACCCAATTTTATTTTTGCTTTCTGTTTTTTGTTTCTGTTTTGGTGTGTTTTTCACATTATTACTTCTGTAGTAATTGTGTTTTTATTTTTCTATTAGTGTTTGAGCCAAGTAAGACCTTTGGGATGGTCTACGGTGTTTGTTGATTTGATTTTGCTGAAAAACAGAAACTTTTGCGCTCAGTCCAGGAATTTTATAAATTCACTGGAACGTGATTTTGATCTGAAAGTTTTACACAAGATTTATATACAAATTTCCCTGGTTTTCCTAATTTTTCAGAAATTTTGGAATTACAGAAGTATTCGAAGTTTACAGATTGCTACAGACTGTTCTGTTTTTGACAGATTCTGTTTTCTTTGTGTTGTTTGCTTATTTTGATGAATCTATGGGTTGTATTGGGGGGTATGAACCATGGAGAAGTTAGAATACAGTAGGTATTACACAAATATAAATAAAGAATGAGTTTACAACAGTACCTAAAGTGGTGATTTATTTTTCATATACTAACGGATCTCACGAGTTTTCTGTTGAGTTTTGTGCTGTGAAGTTTTCAAGTTTTGGGTAAAGATTTGATGGACTATGGAATAAGGAGTGGCAAGAGCCTAAGCTTGGGGATGCCCAAGGCACCCCAAGCCATATTCAAGGATACCAAAAAGCCTAAGCTTGGGGATGCCCCGGAAGGCATCCCCTCTTTCGTCTTCAATCCATCGGTAAATTTACTTGAGGCTATATTTTTATTCACCACATGATATGTGTTTTGCTTGGAGCGTCTTGTATGATATGAGTCTTTGCTTTTTAGTTTGCCACAATCATCCTTGCTGCACACATCTTTTTGAGATGGACACGCTGAATCGTGAATTTATTAGAATACTCTATGTGCTTCACTTATATCTTTTGAGCTAGGCAATTTTGCTCTAGTGCTTCACTTATATTTTTTAGAGCATGGTGGTGTTATGTTTTATAGAAATAATTGAACTCTCGTACCTCACTTATATTATTTTGAGAGTCTCTAAACAGCATGGTAATTGGATTAGGTTATGAATTTGGTCCTAATATAATAGGCATCCAAGAGGGATATAATAAAAACTTACATATTAAGTGCATTGAATATGATGAGAAGTTTGATTTCGTGCATATAGTTTTGAGATGTAGAGATGATAATATTAAGAGTTATTTTAGTAAGTAATTGTGGATTAGTAGAGATACTTGTGTTAAGGTTTGTGATTCCCGTAGCATGCACGTATGTTGAACCGTTATGTAATGAAGTCGGAGCATGATTTGTTTAATGATTGTCATCCTTTGTGTGATAGGTCGGGAGCGCGCGATGATTTACTCCAACCAACCTCTCCCCTAGGGGCATGCGTCTAACACTTTGCTTCGATGACTAATAGACTTTTGCAATAAGTATGTGAGTTCTTTATGACTAATGTGAGTCCATGGATTATACGCACTCTCACCCTTCCACCTTTGCTAGCCTCTCTAGTACCGCGCAACTTTCGCCGGTGCAATAAACCCACCTTCCTCAAAACAGCCACCATATATTTTCCTCAAAACATCCACCATACATACCTATTATGGCATTTCCATAGCCATTCCGAGATATATTGCCATGCAACTTCCACCGTTCCGTTTATTATGACACCCACCATCATTGTCATATTGCTTTGCATGATCGTAAGACAGCTAGCATGATGTTTTTATGGCTTGTCCATTTTTTTGATGTCATTTGCTATGCTAGATCATTGCACATCCCGATACACCGCCAGAGGCATTCATATAGAGTCATATGTTGTTCTAAGTTTCGAGTTGTAAGTAAATAAAAGTGTGATGATCTTCATTATTAGAGCATTGTCCCATGAGAGGAAAGGATGATGGAAGCTATGATTCCCTCAATAGATGGGATGAGTCTCCGGACTTTACAAAAAAATAAAAGAGGCCAGCGAAGCCCAAATAAAAAAAAAGAGGCCAAAGATTTCCACCAAAAAGAAAAAGAAAAAGAGAAAAAAGGAAAAAAAAGGAAAAACAATGAATGAGAGAAAAGAGAGAAGGGACAATGCTACTATCCTTTTCCACACTTGTGCTTCGAGTAGCACCATGTTCTTCATGATAGAGAGTCTCCTATTTTGTCACTTTCATATACTAGTGGGAATTTTTCATTATATAACTTGGCTTGTATATTCCAATGATGGGCTTCCTCAAAGTGCCCTAGGTCTTCGTGAGCAAGCGAGTTGGATGCACACCCACTTAGTTTCCTTTTGAGCTTTCATACACTTATAGCTCTAGTGCATCCATTGCATGGCAATCCCTACTCACTCACATTGATATCTATTGATGGGCATCTCCATAGCCCGTTGATATGCCTAGTTGATGTGAGACCATCTTCTCCTTTCCCTTGCACCTATACCACATTCTATTCCACCCATAGTGCTATATCCATGGCTCACGCTCATGTATTGCGTGAGAGTTGAAAAAGTTTGAGAAAATAAAAGGGGTGAAACAATTGCTTGACTTGTCATCGGGGGTGTGCATGATTTAGATACTTTGTGTGGGGAAGATGGAGCATAGCCAGACTATATGATATTGTAGGGATAACTTTCTTTAGCCATGGTATTTTGAAAGCTATGATTGCTTGTTAGTATGCTTTAAGTATTATTGTCTTTATGTCAATATTAAGCTATAGTATTGAATTGTACGGATCTGAATATTCATGCCACAATAAAGAATATTACATGGATAAATATGTTAGGTAGCATTCCACTTCAAAAATTCTGTTTTTATCATTTACCTACTCGAGGACGAGCAGGAATTAAGCTTGGGGATGCTTGATACGTCTCCAACGTATCTATAATTTTTGATTGTTCCATGCTATTATATTATCTGTTTTGGATGTTTTATATGCATTAATATGCTATTTTATATTATTTTTGGGACTAACCTATTAATCTAGTGCCTAGTGCCAGTTTCTGTTTTTTCCTTGTTTTTGAGTATTGCAGATAAGGAATATTAAACGGAGTCAAAACGGAATAAAATCTTCGGAATGATTTTTCTTGGACCAGAAGAAACCTACCAAGCTTGGAGACCAAGGCAGGAGAGCCGCCGTGTGGCCACAAGCCACAGGGGCGCGCCCAGGGGGTAGGGCGCACCCCCCTGGCTTGTGGGCCCATGGCAGCCCTCCTAACCCGACTCTTCGGCCTATAAATTCACAGATATTCCCTGGATACCAAAAAGAGCCAAGAAAACACTTTTCCGCCGCCAGGAGCCTCTGTTCCCATGAGATCCAATCTTGGAACCTTTTCCGATAATCTGCCGGAGGGGGATTCGATCACGGAGGGCATCTACATCAACTCCATTGCCCCTCTGATGATGCGTGAGTAGTCCACCACAGACCTTCGGGTCCATAGCTAGTAGCTAGATGGCTTCTTCTCTCTCTTTGCTCTTCAATACCATGTTCTTCATGATCTTCATGGAAATCCATCCGATGTAATACTCTTTTGCGGTGTGTTTGTCGAGATCCGATGAATTGTGGGTTTATGATCAGATTATCTATGAATATTATTTGAGTCTTTTCTGAATTCTTATATGCATGATTTCATATCTTTGCAAGTCTCTTTGAGTTATTGGTTTGGTTTGGCCAACTAGACTGGTAATTCTTGCAATGGGAGAAGTGCTTAGTTTTGGGTTCAATCTTGCGGTGTCCTCACCCAGTGACATAGTAGGGGTAGCGAGGCACGTATTGTATTGTTGCCATCGAGGATAAAAAGATGGGGTTTTCATCATATTGCTTGAGTTTATCCCTCTACATTATGTCATCTTACCTAATGCGTTACTCTGTTCTTCATGAACTTAATACTCTAGATGCAGGCAGGAGTCGGTCGATGTGTGGAGTAATAGTAGTAGATGCAGAATCGTTTCGGTCTACTTGACACGGACGTGATGCCTATATGCATAATCATTGCCTTGGATATCGTCATAACTATGCGCTTTTCTATCAATTGCTAGACAGTAATTTGTTCACCCACCGTAATATTTGCCTTCATGAGAGAAGCCTCTAGTGAAACCTATGGCCCCCGGGTCTATTTTCCATCTTATATTTTCAGATCTATTTACTTGTGTTTTTACTTTCAGCAATCTTTTCCATCTATCTCTATCAGATCTGATCCTTGCAAGTAACCGTGAAGGGATTGACAACCCCTTTATAGCGTTGGGTGCAAGTGTTTGATTCTTTGTGTAGGTACATCTATTGGGGACTTGGTTGTATCTCCTACTGGATTGATACATTGGTTCTCAACAACTGAGGGAAATACTTATCTACTTTGCTGCATTACCCTTTCCTCTTCAAGGGAAAACCAACGCATGCTCAAGAAGTAGCACCCCACCGCCGCCCCACAGCCGGAGCAGGCCGCGGCTCTGCCCCCCTCTCCACGGCCTTCCTCCCCCTGCGCCGGCCCTCCTCCACCACCGCGTCGACCCTCCTCCACCACCGCGTCGGCCCTCCTCCATCGGCCCTCAAGGTGATTTTTTTTCCTTTTTTTCTGTTTTTTACTATTTAGGTTTAGATTAGTTAGTGTTTGGTTTAGGTTTGGGCTAGGTTTAGTTTAGGTTTAGATAATTAGAAGAAGAAGAAAGATGAAAAAAAACTAAGAAGAAAATAAAAATAAGGAGAAGAAGAGGAAAAAGGAAAAGGGAAGAAGAGGAAAAAGGAAAAGAAGGAATAAGAAGAAGAGGATGAGGAGGAGGAGGATAGGAAAGAGAGGGCCAGGGTGGCCTGTTGGCGGAGGGCGTACCTCGGCGTCGATGGAACCCTAAATTTCAACTTGGCGGTGGCATCATATTTTAAATATTTAGTTAGGTTGACGGAAAAAACAATAATGCTATGTTACTCATCTTTGGATTTCAATGTGCAGTTGTTTCGTCGCTGCGTGGGTCTGCTGTTCGACGACCTCCCCGTGCATTTGACGAGCTTCCCGACGCGTTCGTGGGTGAGCACAAATGACATCTCCTCCCCCCCCTTAATTTTCTCTGTTCCGATCTTCGTGCCGATGAAACTTGCTAGCTATAGGTGTCTTCAATCATCAGTATGCGTGACCAGTATGCGTCTCCCGTTCGAAAGGGCGGCATCTATAAATATGCATGTCTTTGCATATTTATAACCGCCATCCTTTCGAATTGTCATACGTTATCCATGGACAGCCCGAGTATGTGTAGATTAGGTTCGTTTTCCCTTATGCTCTGCTCCGGATCCGATGCGGGATTTCGTCAGTGCCGCCCTGTTGTTCTGCGAGTACACATCCTCTCAGCTTATTGCTAAGACGTGTATCAGGAGAACAGCAGGGAGGTGCTGCCGAAATTCTGCGTCGGATCCGGAGCAGAGCATGGGAAAACGAACCCAATCTACACATACTCGGGTGGGATTAGGACCTATCTTTACCTATTAGCGTGTAGGTTGCATGGACGTAATAAAACCGACAAACTTGATTAACTGATGAATATAGATGATGAATTATATATATATTTCTTGTGTGTTTAGTAGGTAGGCAAGATGACTGATCGTGCGTGGATGTACACCAGTCACCCTAGTCAGAAAGACATGACCATTGAATGGTTTACAAAAACCAAGGGGTTTCTGAGCGCCGCATTTGCAAATGGCCAGGAAATAACCTGGTGCCCCTGTGTCCGGTGCGACAACCATAAAAAGTGGACACGGGATGAAATGGGTAAACACTTGCAGAAGTGGGGTTTTACGCCTGATTATATGGTGTGGAGATTTCATGGTGAGTCTGCCCAACGTGTCAGAGCTGAGGTGGTTCGTCGTCGCACCGACGAGCATGGTACCGGGATCATAGACATGGTGCAAGACTTTGATGATGCTCGGGATTCGGACGATGAGATGGAGGAATCTGGAAAGGCCTTCTATGAAATGTTGGAGTCTTCAAAACGTCCTCTCCACGAGCACACTGAGCTTTGTCAGCTGGATGCCATCGCGCAAGTAATGGCTCTGAAGGCTCAGTTCAACCTGGGCAGAGAATGCTACGACGCGATGATGACGATATTTGGACGCTTTCTACCCAAAGGCCATGTATTGCCTGCAAACCTGTACCAGTCGGACAAAATCCTACGTGCGCTTAAGATGCCCTATGAGAAGATAGATGCCTGTGAGAATGGATGTGCCTTATTTAGGCTTGAGTATGCGGGCTTGAACTATTGTCCCATTTGCAAGTCTTCCAGGTATGTTGTGGTAGACAACGGTATGGGTGAGAAGAGTCAGACCAAAATCCCAGTTAATGTTCTTCGGTATATGCCAATCATACCAAGACTTCAACGTCTTTTCATGGTCGAAGAGACGGCCAGACAGATGGCGTGGCACAAATTGGGCAAAAGAACCGAACTAGATGCATATGGGAATCCGATGTTGGGACACACTTCAAACGCTTTTGCGTGGAAGCACTTCGATACATTACATAAGGACAAAGCGGCAGATCCAAGGCATCCTCCAGTCGCCATCAGCACGGATGGGTTCAATGTGTTTGGTATGACGGCAACCCAATACAGTTGTTGGCCTGTATTTGTCATTCCACTCAATCTCCCCCCCCCCATAGAGATTATGAAAAGAAAGAACATTTTCTTGACGTTGATAATTCCAGGGCCCAACTATCCGGGGAAGAATATGAATGTGTACATGCAGCCGCTTAAGGATGAATTGCAAGAAGCTTGGGATAATGGGATCAAGACATATGACGCCGCTACAAAACAAAACTTCAAAATGCATGTGTGGTACATGTACTCGACGCATGACTTGCTGGCGTATGCGCTATTCGTTGGCTGGTGTGTGCATGGAAGGTTCCCGTGCCCCACATGCAAGGCAGCTCTTCAGTTCTGTTGGCTGTAGGCGGGTCGCAAGTATTCTTGCTTCGACTTGCATAGACAGTTCCTAGATCCTGGCCATAAGTTCAGAAAAGACAAGAAGAATTTCATCAAAGGTAGAGTTGTCAAAAACTCTGCACCACCTGCATTGACAGGCCAACAGACCCTGGATCAGTTAAATGCTCTCGAGCCCGATCCACAGCGTCTAGGATATTTCAAAGGGTATAATTCGGAACACGCCTGGACTCACAAGATATGCTTGTGGGATCTGCCTTACTTTAAAGACCTCATTTTCCCACACAACATCGACGTGATGCACACTGAAAATAATATCGATGAGGCCCTTTTTGGTACATTGTTCGGCATAGAGGGGAAGTCAAAGGATAACCCTAAGGCTAGAGTCGATCAGGAGGCTCTATGTGATAGACCGTTACAAAACATGCAACAACCGAAAGGAAAGAAGAACTGGAGGAAGCCAAAGGCATGGTTCAATCTTGGAAGGCCAGCTATGAGGGAAATGATCTTGTGGGTGAAAATGCAGTTGATGTTCCCCGATGGCTATGCAGCGAATCTAAAGAGGGGAGCGAGTCTTGACAAATTGAAAATATTTGGTCTCAAGAGTCATGATTGGCACATATGGCTTGAGCGGGTAATGCCGGTGATGTTGCGTGGCTTTATCCCTGGGGATGAATGGCTAGTACTAGCAGAGCTGAGCTATTTCTTTCGTGCTCTTTGTGCGAAAGAACTATCGCCTGACGTGCTAGATGAACTGGAAGAGTTGGCGCCGGAGTTGATCTGCAAGTTAGAAAAGATCTTTCCACCGGGCTTCTTTAATCCAATGCAACATTTGATTTTGCATCTCCCGACCGAGGCAAGATTGGGGGGGCCCGTGCAAAATCGTTGGTGCTTCGCAACTGAGAGGATGCAGAAGACGCTTCGAGCAAAATGTAAAAATAAACTTAGAATTGAAGCATCGATGGCCGAGGCATTCATTACTGAGGAGGCGGCAAACTTCGTGACAGCACACTACGAAGCCAAGAATCGTCATTTGCATAATCCGAAGCCTCGGTACAATGATGGCGACCGTGAAAAAGGTCGATCCAACCTTAGCCTATTCAAAGGGAAGCTCGCACCAGCCGGTGCTTCGAAAGCAATAGCGTTGGATGTCGAAGAATGGCGGACCATTTCGTTGTATATCTTCAACAACCTAACAGAAGTGCGGCCGTACATCGAGTAAGTTCTCGGTACATTGTTTCGCAACTTCGAATTCCTTTTGAAATGCTCTTATTCCCGGATATGTGATACAGTCGATACGTCACCAAATTCTCGGATGGAGCGGTGATCCAAAAGGATTCCATCGATGAGTATGAGCTTCTGGCAAAGCATGGAGGCGGCTATCCCGGTTTCATCTCTTGGTTCAAACAAACGGTAATTTCCATTACACCATTTCATTTCTTCGTCTAGTTTGCGGCTAATGCAACAATCCTTTCGTATTAAACTTGTAGGCTAATTCAGAGTCTATGGACTCCGAATTGAGACAAGTCGCTAATGGTTTTGACTATAAGGTCCGTTCATTTAACAAATACGACATCAATGGGTATCACTTTCGTACTTTTGGCAAAGAGCTATCTATGGCTGACCGAAAGTCTACAAATTGTTGTGTCTCTGCTATCGGTGAAGGAGGTGTCGAGTATTATGGAAAAGTTGAAGCAATTTATGAACTTATATTCTTTGGTGAAAACCCACCAAACGTCGTAGTCTTCAAATGTTATTGGTTCCAGTCGAAGGAGACTAGAAGGACTCATGAACATATAGGGCTAGTCAAAATCAAACAAAGCACCCATTTAGATGTTCCCGATGTCTATTTTACGGCTCAACAGGCGACCCAAGTTTTTTATCTACCGTGGGCCTGCCAAACTGATCCAAATCTGAATGGTTGGGATGTCGTTTATGATGTGCCGCCACGTTTTAGACCACCTCCCCTCAATGAAGATGATTATGAACCTCACATTAACCCAAACACATATGAAGGAGAATTCTTCCAAGAAACACGTCTTTCCAAAAAACGTTTCGAGAACCGCTCTACTTCACCCCAGAACATTGAAGTAGACAGCGACAGTGAATCCGACTTCACCCCTGAGCCGGAACAAGAAGAGACGGAAGAAGAAGAGGTTACTGCTGCGGATGACCTCTCAATGCTTGACCGATTACATAAAGGAGGCCTTCCACATGTTGTTCCCGATAGTGATGATGATGATGCATTTATTGATGATAGTGATGATGACGATGCATTTATTGATCCCGGAGCATATATAGACGATGAAGATTATTATTAGTTCATGTCAGGTACTATTCATTTTTATTATATACATGATGATGATACACTCAAATTATATATATACATATTATTATTCATGTCGGTATTCAATTTTTTTTATGTTGTACTAATTTTGTTTACTCTTTGTCATGACAGGTGTTGAAAGATGGTGGGCGCGGGTCGAGAGCGATCCGAGGCTCCTTCATCGGTGCGTGATGGGACGGGTACTTCCATTCCACCCCGAACTCTCCGGAGAGCGTTGTACGGCAGTATTGGGACACCTGAGGGCGCTTCTTCATCGGCGAAGTTGCCGACCGGGAGAGGAGGTCGGGGGAGAGGTAGGAAGGCTCCTAAAGTTACACGTGGTGGCCGTGGGAGAGGTAGGAAGGCTGCTACGCCTTCCTCGCCGCCACCCCCAGCTGATTCACCCGAGCACAGGACTGCTACGGTGGACCCGTCTGAGGTGGAGGCTACAAGGACTCCTGTCCACGAGCCTCGGGTCGACGATCCTTCTGTCTCAGACGCGGCCACCCGCGAGACTCCTGTGCGAGACGCTTCGTCCCGCGAGACTCCTGTGCCAGACGCTTCGTCCTACGAGACTCCACACGCTTCGACCGGATGGGATACCTGGCCGGATCTGCATCAGCCGGAGCCGAGTGGCCTTGCTGATGGTGGCGGGGATCAGCTTTCTGATAGCGGGGAGGAGGTGGCTGAGGGGGCCACCGTCTACCAGCGTGGGTGTACACGGCTCCCGTCCGTGCCGGCGACCCGCGAGCAGAGGTGGCCGATTAGGCCAGAGTCGCTGAAGTAAGTGCATTTACTCGTTTTAAACCTTTTGCCTTCATGTTTCTTCACATATCTAATGTGTTGGCTTTGTCATACTGCAGGGGTTGGATTCACGCCAAGGATGTTCGCAGGCCCAACTCCATCCTTGGTGTGCTTTTACGGCATAACTTCCCGGGGTTTGTCACGTTGCCCGGCGAGGGACAACTTCGAGAGTTAGGATTGAAATGGGAGCAATACTTGGCTGCCCCGGCCCCGCCGGAGGAGATGATCGACGATGTGTTGTGCCACACGAGGGCCGACATGGTGATCAGAAAGTTCTGGGTAATTTCTCCTTTACACAATTAAAAATCAATAATAGCTATTTATTGTACTAATCAGTGTTGTCTCGTTTGATTGCAGACTTTCTACAGGTGTGAGGAGGGATACGAGGAGGCCGCGGCAAATCTTATCGATTACGAGTGCAGGCGCCAACTACAGAACTTACGGCACGAGGCTCGGGTACAGGCTGTTCGAGACTACTACGCCTCGCGGCGTATTAAGAAGTACAAGTCGTCGTCCCGCCGAAAGTTTCTGGACAAGGAGCAGTACATGAAGGTAATTATCTATTCTTAAGGCCTTCTACTTAGTTTCCTTGCTTTGATTCATAGGCGTAGCTCTCAAATTTCTCTTTACTAACTTAGGTGCCCCGGAGATGGTGTGCGGATAAGATGGATTGTTGGGAGGCGTTGGTGAATGAGTGGTGCTCTGACGAATGGCGAGCCGTCCACGACGATGCCAAGGAATGGCGTGCCCAAATGGAAGGTGTGCCACACCATCAAGGCAGCGCCAACTTATTTCAGTTCGGGCGGAACTGGGTACGTGGTTTGCTTCATGATTCCTGCATTTCATTTTTTGATGCTACCTTGACCCCTTTATTAATACTTTGTTCCTCTCTTGTAGGCGCATTACAATAAGATGGAGGTGCCACAGGTGTACGACCTCTATGCCATGGCCCATACTGCCTCGTACAAGAAGGCCAAGGCATTCTCTGAGTCTGACCTCGATAATCCCCAGAACTTCACCAACATCTCCTCCCACAACAAGGTCGTGAGGTACAGAGATGTGGGGAAGGCGGTGAATGGGGAGGACTTCAACCCAAGCCAGCATCCTATTGATCCAGACCTGGTGATGATAGCTGGCGACGGGAGGCCCCATGGCCATATAGCCATTGGAGATGGACTTATACCATCTTCGCGCACTCTCAGGCAGATCAAGGCGCGCCAAACGAGCTCCTGCCCTGAGATGACGCCTCGTCCACGGCCAGTCCAGCTCGCCATCGAGGTTAGTCATACGGACTCAGATAGCTTCCCTCTATTACATTGTGTTTGCGAACAAAGATGATTACAATGCTAACGAGGAGTTGTGTTGCAGGCTGCTCTGTAGAAAGAGAGAGAGACAACCCAGGCGCTTATGGCGGAACAGGCCCGGCAGGCGGCGGAGGAGAAGAGGGATTTGGAGGAGAGGACGGCTAGGTTGTTGGAGGAGGAGAGGGCACGGAACGATGCGTCTAACTGGGCCATGTACGAGCTCACCGTGGTAAGTTTCTTCTTCATATTAGCCAAATCATGCACTACATGTTCTTTGCATTAATAACCAATATGATTGACTTGTCAAAACCAAATGTGCAGACTTTGTGCGAGAAGACCGGCCAGACCCCTCCGCCGATGCCAGTCATTACCATGGCTGGAACGGTGAGTTTCATTTCAATGTTCATTAGTTACTAGTCTTAACGTTTTAGCGTCATCATTCTAATGCAAATGATCTTTGGTGCAGCATAACTCCCGAGCCGCATCGCACGATCCTTCTCTAGGGCCAAGTAGTGCTCCAGGTGAAACCGGCCCGAGGAACCCCGATGCTTCACCTCCGTGATGACGAGGACGGTAAGCCGTAATATGCCACTTACTTGGCTCATTTTCTCAAACAAAGACAAACTTAGCACGTAGACAAACTTAGCACAAAGACAAACTTAGCACTTAGACAAATGTCATATTTTACCTAAGTTAGCTTTGTTTCCTCTAAAAAGACATAGTAAGCTTACTTACCTCCAAAATGACATATTGTACCTAAGTTAGCTCTAAAATGACCTATACTTAGCATTGTTTCCTCCACAATGACATAATAAGCTTAGTTAACTCAAAAATGGCATAATAGACTTGGTAACCTCATAGAAGCCATAGACTTAGCTTATTTTCTTGCAAAATGACACAATAAGCTTATTTAGGTCAAAAATGTGATAATTACCTAGGTAGCTCTAAAATGACACAAATAAGCAATAAGAAGAAGAAAAACAAGAGGAGAAAGAGAGAAGAAAATGCGTCTTCATCATCTTCTTCTTCTAGATCTTCTACTTGTTCTAGTATTCTTAGTCTAACTTTCTTATTTCCCATTTTGCAGATTTGATTGATTTCACGGCAACTTGCTTTGATGTAGTGCTAGTGTTTACTTTCTGTTTTCATTTTGTATCGATGAACTTACATGAAACTTTCTTCCTATGTATGAGACTGTGTATGTATGGATGAAACTAATGTAATATGGTGAACAATGTGACATTTGATACTTTTAATTTGGTATAATTGTTGGTTGATCATATCCATATGACAGGGATATTGTTGCTATGAAATATATATATATTGTTGCTGTAAAATTGTTGAATATAACAAAAACAAACAAAAAAGAGGCAATACAGCCTCTTTGCCATCTGCCCCGGACGGCAAAGCCGCTATGCCGACAGCCGCCATCGGCAAAGAGGACACGTGGCAGCCAACTGTTAACCCTGGGAGCGCGAGGCCGCGGGCCATTTGGTTTCTTTGCCGACGGCCACCGTCGGCATAGCGGGGGCGGATGGCAAAGGGTGGCTTCTATGCCGACGGTGGCCGTCGGCATAGAGGGGGCGGACGGCAAAGGGTATGTGTGGGGCCGTCCACGGCAGACGGCAAAGGTTTTGTGTGGGGCCGTCCGGGGCAGACGGCAAAGGCTTGTGTGGGGCCGTGCACGGCAGACGGCAAAGAGTTTGTGTGTTTGCCGTCCTGGGGCTGACGGCAAAGAATTTGGTGAGGGCCCGTTAGCCACCTAACGGTGCTAACGTCAAACTTCGCCGTCCGCGCTCGTTGCCGTCTGCAGGCCGACGGCAAAAAATCTTTGCCGTCCGCTGTGCCAAGGCAGACGGCAAAGGACCTCTTTGCCGGATATTATTCGGCCCAAAATTGTGCCGTCCGCTGGCAGACGGCAAAGGTCTTTGCCGTCCGTGGTTGTGCCTTTGCCGTCTGCCATGGTGGACGGCAAAGAACCTGATTCCTGTAGTGCCTACATTATTGCCTACAACCACGTGATGTCATGGTGGGTAAATGGAATTTCGAGGAAAGTTAGTGCCTACAACCCGATCTGCACTCCTCAACACCATGACTATTAGCTGCTGCATCTCTGATCGAGCGGCGGAGTAGGGATTTTGCAGCTCAAGGACAGTGAAGAACCACCTTGCTGCCTCGAAAAAATACACGTTCGAGATGGGTTTGTGCATGGGGAGACATAGCTAAGCCCTCTAGCCGTGGATTGTGTACCGGACTTTAAGTTTCCCTCAGAACTTCTCTTGATTTCGGCAAACCCCCACCCCATCTACTTCCCCTCCCTATCCCTTTTGCCGTCGTCGATGTCGATGATGCAAATCTACCAATTATGGCGACGACGCTTCGTTGTTGAAATAATAGGAGGGGTCTCTGTATGGCGGGAACTCACCTTCTCACCAGAAGATGTAGCAGTCCGCCTTACCGGGTCAACCTGGACGTCAAGGCCCAATGTCCAGTGTGCACCCCGTGGAAGGCGGCTCATGGAGAGACCTGGAGGGCCGGATCACACAGAAAGCCCAAGAAGAGGAAGAATTCCCTCACAAGAGAAACCAGACCCGGATTAGGATTCAAGAGAGACTAGTCCTAGTCCTACTTCCAGTAGGACTCTACATGTAAACCTACCCCTTCAACTTATATAAGGAGGGATAAGGCACCCCAAGAGGGACATGTTCAGGTCATTAGAGATAGAAATATTAGAGGCTCTCGAGACTAGAGGTACCAATTCAGCACCTTGTAATCGAGATCATCCTCATCATCAATACACACAAAGTAGGACGTAGGCTTTTACCTCCATCGGAGGGGCCGAACCTGGGTAAAATCGCGTCTCTCGATTCCGACCAGCCCCTCTCAAGCCGCCACCTAGTTGCGATGCCCTCACACCTAAGTTCTCTCACGAGGACATCTTACCATGAAAAAACCACGTCAGTTGGCGCCCACCATGGGGTAGAACGCACGGTGATGTTGTGTCCTTGCAGGGATCTCTTCAGGGATCAAGAAGCTTGCGATGTGCTGGATGAAAAAGAGTCGGTGTAGAAGATCACATCATCGACGAGCAGTCAAAACGACGTATACAAGATTTGAGATCAAGAGAAAATTAGGTTTGCATGTTCTGCGTCTGCCAGACGCGCCGTGGTGACCCGCCGAGTCCGAGACGAGAGTTTTTTCATGGTGGAAAGTGTTAGGGATCCGTCAGTCGCAGGTTGCACCGAGACGGACCAGAAATTTCCGTTGCGGCTGTTTTTCCACGCCTCCACGTCTGCTTCAAGTCCCAATGCAATCCGCTAAACGCTGTTGCATCTTGATGTGAAAACGGAATCACTCGAGATATACTATCAGCACAAAAAGGAACACCGTGACCTAATGTGTGCGGATCCTCGTATGAGATCTGTCAAGCTCGAGATCGACCCAGAAATTGCCAAAGCAGGACACGACCTAGAGGAGGATACAGACGTGGATGCTTTGAGCCGGTCCCGTCCCGAAAGCAGACGTGGACACACTTCGCCGGCGCTTGCCACGTCCACTAGGGCTTGCGTCCGAGCCGGCCTCGCCCCACCGTGCCCGCCTCCGCCTTGCCCCGACTCGCTCCGAGTTGGCCTTGCACTGCCGCCCCGCGACCGAGCCGGCATCTCCTCGCGTTGCCTCCGCTGCCGCGCGTCCGAGCCAGTCTCGCCCTGCTATACCTGCTCTGCACCGGCCGCCACGCCGACCGGCCGAGCTCCTTCTCCGGCACACCACGACCTGTCATGGCCCGATCGTTCGCCTTCGGCTGCGCCTCTGGCCGGTTGCCCTCTGCCCCATCCGCGCGCTATTCCGCCCAGCTGCGCCCGCACGCCGGCTCGCTTCGCCTCGCCCGCTCACAACACGCGAGCCTGGACTCCGACACCAAAAGTCCTTTACCCCCTAACCCTGACTCCGAAAGGACGCAGGCTGCTCTGAAAATGGTGGCGCTCGAGCACGTCACACTGCGCCCGACAGGCTTGTGCGGTTCGCAACATCCCAGTACCCCGGGACCATTCTGCTCAAATTGGCCCGTGTTCTGGCAGACAGTGGTCGGAGCTCTACTTGGCCGATGTCGATGGCATTTTTCATATGGTGAACTCTCTGGACACGCCTTGCTGCGATGCCAAAGTAGCCCTGCTGCCAAACGGAAGAACTATCTTCTATGTTGAGAAGATCACCTTTCTTGGAGAAGCCCTTGCAGCCGAAGCAGTCACCAGCAAGATTTCTGACCTTGAAGATGGCTACAGCAGCCGTAGCAGCACCACCACCCTCGGTCCAGGGGGAGACCACATCACATCTGTGCGCCATATTGGATCGGAGAGGCTATCTACTTGTTTGTCAGGCGCCGATGCAGAAAAGTACGGCGGGCTGCGAGCACTTGATCTGCAGCATCCTTGTCGTGCCACTGCTATGGCTCCATGGATCCCATCAGCAACATAATTGCCAGCTCCATCTGGTATGACACGTTGTGTCCACTCCTGGAGGCTGACCGCAAGGGGATCCAAGCATGTGACATATTGAACACCCGCTACATGCTTCTCCCACAAGCTCGTTCCCTGAAAGCCTTCTATGCTACAGCCAGATCAAGTCTGAGCACAAATTCATCCATCCACGCGGTCATGCAGGGTTCTAGCAGCGACGCTCCCACGTCTTCACCAAAAAAGCATTAGTACTAATTGTGGAGCATGATGGCACGGTTCCCAAAAGCTCCTCACGTGGTGCTCCTTTAATAAAAAGAAAAAAAGGAAGACTACGTGCATACAAAAGAAGACTACGTGCATACATCAGATCAACCGAATATCTGTTATCTTTTTGTCCGAGTACATCCAACATTATCCAGCACCTTCATCCGTGTTCATCCGACAAAAATATCAGGTGCTATTTACCTTATCTATTTTCCGGTACATATTAATTCATCCGAGAACAATTGCTTTGCCCCGGAATATATTTTATGCAGAACAATTATTCATTACAAAAGTGGCGTTATATTGCGCGTACGGAGCTCGTGCCAGCGTCCGTCCATCCCGCACCACTCGACGGAAACACGCGCAAGCCGCCGTTGCTGTGGTCCGGTCTACATCAACACGCCGGCGCCGCGCCCGGCGTACGAGCTGCCCAATGGACGCGTGCAAGCCGTCGTTGCCGCGCTCAGGTCTACATCAACAATCCGGCACGGTGCCCAGCGTACGAGCCGCCCAATGGACGCGCGCAAGATGCCACCCCCGCGGTCCGGTCAACATCAAACACGCAGGTGCCATGCTTGCTCACTCGAGCCGCCCAACGGATGCTCGTAAGTCGCCGCCCTGCGGTCCGATCTACAATAACACGCCGGTGCCGCGCTTGCTCGCCAGTATGAGCCGCCCAACGGACGAGCGCAAGCCGCCGTCCCCGCGGTCCAATCTACATCAACAACGTCGTGGCCGCCTCGCGCTTCCACACCAACTTACAATGCCGTGACCGACTTCCGCGTCCACGCCAACCTACAATGTCGTGGCTGACTCGCGTCCGCACCGGTTTTCAATGTCGCGGTCGACTCTCACATCTATATCAACATGCCAGGGCCGCGCCCGCCTATATGAGCCGCCAAACGGACGCGCGAAAGCCGCCGCCCCCGCGGCCAGGTCTCCTCCAACAACTTTCGAGCAAAGAAAAAAAAATGACATTCGGAAGCATGTTTTACGCAACATCGCCAAAACACACGCAAGCCTCCACTCGCACCAGGTTGCTCAATGGATAGACGCATTGGCATGTTATCCTAGCGATACAATCTACCTCAACATATCAAAAGAAATAGAAGAGCTTGCCATGAAGGAAACATCCCTAGAGAAGCTACAATTTGATCCGACCATTATTGAGCCGGCAATTCAAAAGTCAGCGGCAAAGGAAAAGATAATGGCCTTGTAGGAGCTAGGAGAGCCGGACTACATGAGAATAACAAAGCATGGGTCAAGAGGCATATGCACTCAATTTGGCCATGATATTTGCCAAAAGACATATGATGAGCATCACGGAGATCATCAGCTCACTACATCGTCTCCAGTTTGGATAAATTCCATCGTTCGGTCGTCAACCTTATGCCAGCTTATGCAAAATAAAGTGTGAAGACTCTCAAGCCGCCTTCTCGAGTCGACTTAAGACTCGGGGGCTACATAGACATGACTCGGCAGATTCAACCGGGCTAAAAAATTCTAGAACCCCGGGTCATTGCACGGAAGATAACCTGGTCCTGGGGGCTGCTGCCTTATTGGTGAAAAATTAGAAGTCGCCCAAGAGGACTAGCTGCCACGATGCGCAGTTCAATCATGGGTGCCCTGCATTATGGGCGAAAAATTAAAATTCGCCCAAGAGGACTAGCTGCCACGATGCGCAGTTCAAACATGGGTGCCCTGCATTATGGGTGAAAAATTAAAAGTCGCCCAAGAGGACTAGCTACCACGATGCGCAGTTCAAACATGGGTGCCCTGCATTATGGGCGAAAAATTAATGGTTGCCAAAGAGGACCAGTTGCCATGATGCGCTGTTCAAACATAGGTATCCTGCTTTATTGGATCATTATATTATGATCAATGGAATAAAGCCGGCTTATTGGACCCCAGATGTTTTGCAGTGGTAGCATTGTCTCCTGTACATCCTATGCTGAGATTTTCCATGATCATAGGTCACTTGGGGGCTTCCAACTCACCGAGTTTAGCTTTCTCACCCTCTTGATCCGGCAAAGACGCCACAAAATGATTAAACCTGCATGTATGCTTGATGCGACTCCGATCAGGTGACCCCATGTACTCTTGACAAGTCAGTCCATCTGGACCCTGACTTATCAAGGTTAAAACATCGGCTTGAGTCATGTGAGAGCCGGCTTACAGAGATCCAGGATAAACCATGGGTTATCACACCCGATTCATTGAAGCAAGATCGAGACTCGAAAGCCGGTTTTTATGTCATGCCTTGAAAACTGGCACTTTATATCCTGTTATCATATGCATACATCATCCTGCATTGCATTATGCATCATACATACATGTCAAGCCGGTCATCAAACCGGGTTACATTGTAACCTCTGCAGGAACAAATAGATCTTTGATAATCAAAATGGTTGGATCTTCATCATGGTTTATCATAACCAGTATTAAATGATTGAGTTTTTCAAGCCAGCTCGGAAGAAATGACTATTCTCGAAGAGCTGCCCTATCACATATAATGTCGGGTCATCTAATTGACCAGCTGTTGGATTTTTTCAACTTGTGCTCTGTAGTAAACTACAACACATATAGATTTCTCAAACATATATTTGCTGGGTTGCACCGCAACCATGAGCGGGGATTTCATTTCAAGAACAAAGGCATTATTCTAGGATGTTCGTACCGGGTTACATTACAACCACGGTCAAGGATTCATTCAAATCAGATCAATATTAGTTCAAAAGAACTTCTGAAGTGCATTATGTCGGTGTTCTGGGAACGGGAGTACCCAGACCTGCCAGCCTGCGGCCCAAGGCGTGGCCTACTTCGATAGCCAAGCACGGCCCAGCGCGGAGTCACTCGAGACAAGGTCCTCGCGAGAGCCCCGCACTCACGAGGGAGACGACGCCAAGACCCTCAGAGGGAAGAGATCTCCCCAGGCCCTCTCCTGCGCGGCGGAGATCTGTATGCAATGCCCGGCCTCAGGAGGTCAAGGGTGACGCAAGCCGGGTCAGGCGTGCACCAGCGCGCAGAGGAGACAGTTTCCTCTTTGGTGCAAAGGAGGCAAGGGCGCACACCGGTTCCCAAATTGCCCCCAAAGGTTTCCATTCCGATGCAACGAGACCAAGACCACGAGCCCAGCGGGACGGACATCATCACCGAGCCCACCTCTGCATCACCATCAGCTACTTTGCAGGCGAAGACCACCTTTCATCAGGATAAGATGTACCTCCTGTGCCCTTTCGAATTCGGCCGTTGTGGGATCCCTTCCCGCCATTGAGATAAGGGAAGAGGACCCGGGTCGCTATAAATAGGACTAGGCCACCCCAGGGAGAGGGGGGGAGATCCAACACCATCTGAGCGCCCTCGCGAGGCAACTCATCACTGTACCAGTCCATTCACAAACCTCCTCGCGAGGCAATCCACCAAAAGCAGGAGTAGGGTTTTACGCTTCGCAGCGGCCCGAACCTGGGTAAATCCTCGTGTGCTATCTTGTCCCTTGCCATCGAGCGAGTTCGTTGGGCTAGGCCATCGAGCTGTGAGCTTGGGATCGAAGCTGGTGGGGATCTTCGTACACGCCCCTGAGTTCGAACCTCTTTGGGTTTTGCAGAGCCCGAAATCCGACATTTGGCGCGAAAGGTAGGGGGCGTGTCGGAGTCTTCAGCAAGCTTCGCTTCTTCTTCGCTCCATCGTGTCGATGGCCGACGCCCGACAAGCCTCCTTCGGCCCCAGCGGATCCGCCTTCACCAACCTCGCCGCTGCCACCCAGGATGCACGCCCCGGCAGCTCGGTGTTGGGCGGTCGTTACCAGGCCACCAGCGTCTTCTCCACCACCGTCGCCGCTCGTGCCGGCCAGGCGCACGGCGGGCGAGCGGCGCCCACGGGACCGACATCGCCCTGTACCCACGTGGGAGACCTCAACGCGCATGACGCGCTGCTGATGGCGAGTGAGATGCTTCATCATCGCCCGACGCACGGGGGCTTCGATGCCCGGGCCGACCGCATCGCCGAGTTGGTCACCGTCGCGAGGAGGGCCTGGGTTCCGCACCCCCCTTCTCGACAACCGACGCTGGGCGCCGGGGGCTCACTCGCCATGCCACTCACCTCATCTGTAGACGGCATGCCCGCCCCGTGCCCGGACGAGACCAGGCAGGGCCCGCCGCACGCCTTGCTCCTTCTCCTTCGGATCCCGGTGACCGGCTTTGGGGCATCGTCCGGCCCCGCCAATGGTGCCTCCGAAGGGGGTGACAGGGCGCTTCGCTCGCACCTCAACGCGTGCACTCATGCCCCGGTGGATCGTTAACAGCCTGGATCGTCTCGGCGGGAGCGCGTCAACCGGCACAGGGATCAGGCGGCTCAGGCTTCCGGGAAGGCAGGAAACCGTAACAGAGGCGCGGTGGATAACCAGGGAGGCAACCCACGTCAAGACACGCATGGCCAACCCCACGGCGATGGCAGAGGTAAGCAACTTCGGGCGGAGGCCCGCCGCCAGAGGGTTTGTGGGCTGCACGCCCAGGGCGGCGTCGCCTTACCACCCGGGGAGGCAGCCCAGGGGACGCGCGGAGACAGTTCAGCAGGAGGAGGCCAAGGCCTTTACACAGAGGCCTATGTTCCAAGCTATGTCATACCTGCGGATGGCGCGATGGATCACTCGCCCCCCCCCGGGGGCGCCAGCACTTCCCCGGAGTAGGGAGATGTCCCGGACGTCCTCTCCAAGCTGGGCATGGGGGATTCCACTGAGGGGGCACCAGTCCAGGTTGGTACAAGCGGGAGGGGCGTCCCGGGATGCGCGGGGGCGCGGCGCAACCGCCGCCCTCGTGGGCAAGCAACACGCAGCCGAGCCCTTCGGGCCTCAGGAGCAACCGCCAGGGGGGATCGGTAGGATATGAGCAGCGTGGGCCACCTGTGGCAACGGGGGCGCTGGCACGGCCCTCAGGAGGCAGGGCCTCACGGTGTCCTCAAGTCGCGGTCTGGCCGACGCCCTGACGCCTCACGAGGCGGCTTCACCAACACAACACCCCATTGGCTGCGTTGAGTGCATTGTGCTCATGTTTGGGCCGCGGGAGCATAATCCCGCGGCTACGCGGGGAACAATGCACTCAGGTTTGGGCTGTAGGGGCGCGCAACCGTGCAGAAATGCGCGGGTTGGCTCTTGACTGAGTTGGGAGCACCTGGGCCATACGCCTGGGGGCTTGCCCAGCTATCTCCGGCCGTGACACTCTCACGTAATAATGAGTGGGCTGTATACGCCTGGAGCCCACCGAGGACGCGGAGGGGTTCCATACCACGCACAAGTGGAAGCCCCATGCTCCGCGCTGGTGGACAACACTATCCTCCAATGACTATGCCCACGCAACGTGGAAGCCCTATGCTCCGCGCTGGGGGAAGACGAAGACCAAGACTAGCCTAGGTGCCGGACACGGCTGTTGCTTGCTCCTTTTTGTATTCGATTTGCCACTTTTTGAAACGAAGCTCGAAAGTTTCGTAACTCTATTTGAAAAAGGGGTGGGAATTTTCTCTCTTTGCAATTCTTTTTCTGGTCTTGAATCCTCGTTTTCTGAATCCACACTTGTCGACCTCCCCCTCACGCGCCCCGCGAGTAGGAGCGTCGCCGGCATAGTGTGCACACCTCGCCAAGGCCTTGGCGTCCTTTTCCCCGCGTGACCTTGGCGTCCTGGTCCTCGCGTGGCGCTCTCCAGCGAGCTAGCAGGCGTGTGCCGCTTCACCCTCGTTCGGGGGCTCCGCCGCGTCCCGGCGCACTGTCTTAGAGCCTCTGGAGGCTCACACCTCCTGGGGCAAGAACCGGCAGAAAGGAATGGTCACCGCTTGAACGTCAAAGGGGGGGCTCCTGGGCATCACGCCTCAGGAGCCTCACTGATCGCATGGCTCCTCGCCCCTTGGTCTCATCCTGGTGATCCGGACGCTCCAATGGTGGTCGAGGCCTCGCCCCTTGGTCTCGTCCTGGTGATCCGAACGCCCCAACGGTGGTCGGGGCATGCGTGGGATCGGGCCCCACCGACGTAGAGCGCCGCTTGAGCGTCAAGGGGGACTCCTGGGCATCGTGCCTCAGGAGCCTCAATGATCGCGTGGCTCCTCGCCCCTTGGTCTCGTCCTGGTGATCCGGGCGCCCCAACGGTGGTCGAGACCTCGCCCCTTGGTCTCGTCCTGGTGATCCGAACGCCCCAACGGTAGTCGGGGCATGCACGGGATTGGGCCCCGCAGACGTAGAGTGCTGAAAGGGGCACCCAAACCGCCTCACTCGTAGGAAGAAGGAACCCCCCAAGCTCCCCAGGTGCCACTTGCTCCCCAGGTGCCACTGCCAGACCTCACGACGCAGAAACCCGCCGCGGATGCATCGAGCTAAGTACCCTAACCACGACCAACAGGAAGTCTCGATTAACAGTACTGCAAGGACCGCAATAATGATGAGAATGCTAATAAAAGGGCACAAGCGCCAAAGTTCATTACACGCCCAGAAGGGCCCCCCATGATTTTTGGTTACAGGAAGAGGAAAAGAAAAAGAAGGCGAAGGAGCCACCTCCCGGGGGCTACCGCTCCTGAGGCCCCGGCCCTAATGCGCCGGCGCTTAGTCAGAGTCCTCCTCCTCCTTGACGGGGCCGTGGTGGCACGCCGGCGTAGCCACTTCCCGGGCGGGGGAGCGGCGCCGTCGCGGCTGGCTACCCCCCGAAGCCCGGGCGCGCCGGCGCGGCGGGGCGTCATAGCTGTCGTCGCTCGGGCTCTCCTCGGAGGAGGTGTCGCTCCTGCTGGAAGCATGGCGGCCGTCGCCAAGGGCAAGCTCACCTCCAAGATCGCCGCTGCTGCCGTCCTCCGGGTAGCACCCCAGGCGCCTACCGTCCTCCCCGAAGATCTTGACGAAAAGCGCTGCAACCAGGTGCTCGCCGGCCTCTCCACCGGCACCAGGAACTCTAGGCCTACGTCGGCCGTGCAGGCTTGTGGTCGAGGTGGCTGAGCACCAACGGCGGGTCTCCCTCCCTGGCCACGGCCGCTGCGCCCGCTGCCTCCGGCCGCGCTAGCAGAAGCACCGGTCCTCGCGGAGGGACGCCCACGCCCACGGGGCACCGCCGACGATGCCTCGGTATACTTGCGAGGATGACCCCTGCTCCACTTGGGAGGCTGTTGGTCCGGCACCTCCTGGCAGGCCTTCCCCTTCTCGGCGGCGGAAAACCTCCTCACCGACGTCATGATAGAGGAGGTGAAGGACGAAGGCGGGGGAGCAAGGAGTAGGAATGGGCTGGGAGGTCCGTTTCCCCCGCCCACTTATAGCTGGGAGGAGGCCAACCGGCACCTTCCCCCATCCCGGGCAATGATGGCCCTACAACGTGCGTCGGTTGATGGTTAGACGGAGCGGTTGTCGAGGCGCCATGGAGAAGCGGAGGCGTCCATGCTTCGTCGTTTACCACGCGGTAGGCTGGGCTCGCAGGCCTTTGGGGCCCACGGCGCTTCGGGCCATCTTCTCCGGCTCTGCTACTGTCGGCGTTCTGGGAACGGGGGTACCCAGACCTGCCAGCCTGTGGCCCAGGGCGTGGCCCACTTCGACAGCCAAGCACGGCCCAGCGCGGAGTCACTCAAGACAAGGCCCTCGAGAGAGCCCCGCACTCGCGAGGGAGATGATGCCAAGACCCTCAGAGGGATGAGATCTCCCCAGGCCCTCTCCTGAGCGGCGGAGATCTCTATGCAATGCCCTGCCTCAGGAGGTCAAGGGTGACGCAAGCCGGGCCAGGCGGGCACCAGCGCGCAGAGGAGACAGATTCCTCTTTGGTGAAAAGGAGGCAAGGGCGCACGTCGGTTCCCAAAGGTTTCCATTCCGATGCAATGAGACCAAGACCACGAGCCCAGCGGGATGGACGTCATCACCGAGCCCACCTCTGCATCACCATCAGCTACTTTGCAGGCGAAGACCACCTTTCATCAGGATAAGATGTACCTCCTGTCCCCTTTCGAATTCGGCCGTTGTGGGATCCCTTCCCGCCATTAAGATAAGGGAAGAGGACCCGGGTCGCTATAAATAGGACTAGGCCACCCCAGGGAGAGGGGGGAGAGATCCAACACCATCTGAGCGCCCTCGCGAGGCAACTCACCACTGTACCAGTCCATCCACAAACCTCCTCGCGAGGCAATCCACCAAAAGCAGGAGTAGGGTTTTATGCTTCATAGCGGCCCGAACCTGGGTAAATCCTCGTGTGATATCTTGTTCCTCGCCATCGAGTGAGTTCGTTAGGCTAGGCCATCGAGCCATGAGCTTGGGATCGAAGCGGGTGGAGATCTTCGTACATGCCCCTGAGTTCGAACCTCTTTGGGTTTTGCGGAGCCCGAAATCCGACACATTATGATGGGTTATATTATTTTCACACAGTCCCAAGTCGCTGCAGGTATATGACCCATCATTTCGGGGCTACATCATATGATGTTTTTCTTTTCAAAGGAGATGTGCATATAAGTCCCGAGTCGCTGCAGGCAAATGACCCGACACTTGGGTGCTACACTACTCAGACCAAAATTTCTAATGTCCCAAGTCGCTCCAGGCATGCGACCTGACACTTGGGGGTTACGATATTCAGCTGTTTAAATAGATTATAATGTCCAAATTGAAGACCCGGCCCATCACATACTGATGAGCCGGCCATTGGGGGCTACACATGTGAAATGCAAGACATTCAGTTTATAACTGGTGACTCATATGACAACCCGGATTTCTCCAAAGTTATCTACCTACAACATTCAAAACCAAGTTCAAAGTCCCAGGTTGTTGCAGGCAAAACAATCCGGCCCTTGGGGGCTACACTGGCTGAAGTTTTATAAGTATAAGACAATTACAAGTTCTAGGCTGCTGCAAGCAAGATAACCCGACACTTGGGGGCTACACTGTCAACGATATTATTGCAAATCGCCAAGTCAACATAAACTGATAAACTTGGAGCTTGGGGGCTACAGGTAATATGGATATATCAAAAAAATGGAAGAACACTTTCAAGCTGTCAATTGTGACCGAGACTGGTCTCGTTTCTTGATGGAGGTTTGCAAAGATCATTTTGTCCAAGTTATTCATAGAAACGCGCCAAGAAGACCGGCTCAACATCACAACGGATTTCTTTATTCCCAATAATTTTATCAAGTCAATTGGAGTCCAGTTGTTTGAACTGGTGTCACCAACAATCATGACCCGACATTATCAAAGATCATAACCCGGCAGAGTCTATATAAGCAACCCAGCTTTACAAGTTGAAAGTGGTTTAAACAATGGACGAATTTTTATTCCCAATATTTTCATCAAAACCGAAGCAATGGAAAGCCGGCTCAACATCATGTGAATTTCTTATTCCCAAAATTTTCATCAAGCCAAAGCATTGGAGGCCGACTCAATGTCATATGGGTGTTTTATTCCCAATATTTTATTGCAAAGGACACGTACCTGCAAGATGATTGTGAAGACAACCCGTTAATATGAAGAAGAAACCCGGATTTTCAAGGAGCCACTTCATTAAATTAAGCCGGCCAGTGGAGCAAGATGGTTGCTTAACATATTTATTATTCTTATTTCAGGAGCTTACCATGAATAAATTCAAGCTAACCTCGGGAATAATGTCGGGGATATTCCCCACGATTTGACCCGGCCAGGAGTATGGCCCGGCTCATCATTTGGCGGCTTATAAAGTCACCATGTTTACCAGATCAACCTGGACATCAAGGCCCAATGTCCAGTGTGCACCCCGTGGAAGGCGGCTCATGGAGAGGCCTGGAGGGCCGGATCACAGAGAATGCCCAAGAAGAGGAAGAATGTCCTCACAAGAGAAACAAGACCCAGATTAGGATTCAAGAGAGACTAGTCCTAGTCCTACTCCCAGTAGGACTCTACATGTAAACCTACCCCTTCAACTTATATAAGGAGGGGTAAGGCACCCCAAGAGGGACACGTTTAGGTCATTTGAGATAGACAGATTAGAGGCTCTCGAGACTAGAGGTAGCAATCCACCTTGTAATCGAGATCATCCTCATCATCAATACACACAAAGCAGGACGTAGGCTTTTACCTCCATCGGAGGGGCCGAACCTGGGTAAACTCGCGTCTCTCGATTCCGACCAACCCCTCTCAAGCCGCCACCTAGTTGCGATGGCCTCACACCTAAGTTCTCTCACAAGGATATCTTGCCGTGACAAAACCACAACACCGGCCGGGCTCCCTAATGAACTTCGGGATTTTGCTTCACCTGTGTTCGCGCGGAGTGGTGAAAAAAGGGGAATGACAAGGGCAAATGGGTATGGGCTCGTTTTCACTGCTCTCTCTCTCTCTCTCTCTCTCTCTCTCTCGCCCCTTTGGTCGGTTTTATCTGTTCACGTGGCGTGATCATGGGAACGATAGAGTATTGACCGCTCCCGAAGACGGGATCTAGCACGCGCGTTGCCCAGCATTTGGGTTTGTAATAGGAAGTCTAACGTTGTCGCGCATGTGCTAGCTAATTGGGCCCGTGAAAGCCAGCCTTCAATTTGGTTTGAAACACCTCTGAAGTTTATCCTTAAGTTTATTACATACGATGCCATCCGTCTTAAAATAAGTATATCAAGAGAAAGTTTTTGTGATTTGAGTTTAATAAAGCTTGCCTATGATGGCCTTTCCTTAAAATAAAAAGAAGTCATTCAGAATGCTCCTCTCAATCGATTTTATGTCAAATGTTTATTGCAGTCCTTTCCCTAATATACCCTCCTATATTTTGAAAAGAACTCCGTTTTGATATATCTGTCCAGTCCATTGAGAGAATAGTGTTGTCTAATCCATTGAGGGAACAAAGTGTGCAATTACTGCAGTGTTTCGCCTCCTAACCAAGTTTAGCTGATTGGTTTGGGACCTCTTCCTTTTTTCCACAAGTACACCCTATGCATGATCCATTAGAACGCAACATGCAACATCACCTTGAATAAAGTCATGCTCATCGTCCGCGCCTTATATTGTTTAGAACAAGAGTTCCATGTCAAAACATCAAACCACCTCCATTTTTTGTACTAACTAGTAAGCTTGCACGTGCAACGCACATCTCAAACGTTCATCTGACTAAATGAGATTCGCACAATGTTTCGTAAAAATGTCAATGGAGACACTATGGTAGGTCTAGATCAAGTTTCGTATTCTCAAAGGTGACACATCACTGTGGCCATGTTGTTGCAGCCAGGTAATAATATGTGTTATTTCATCCATTAGGTGTTCGGATTGGTTGTTAAAGAAAATTAAAACATACGACATGTTTGGTTTGGTCATTTTCTACCGTCTTCTGATTACACCGCTTAGCAAAAACGTTACAAGCGTTTGGTTAGGCTGGGCTGGTTTTGATCACCCTGTAATCGGATACATCGCTTCGCAAAACCCAAAACGGAAGATAACCAGTGGAAACCAAAAACACTCGATCCTCTTTCTCCGCTCGTCCCAAGCTTGCCTCCACCATCAGGAACCACTCCTTTTGCCGGCGGGACTTCTCTCTTCTTCGCTGCGAGTAGCAATGCCCATCGTACCTCCCCCTTCCCCGCCATGAGCAGTGACACCGGCCAGACCTTCCTCTTTCCGGCCATGAGCAATGACGCCGACCGAACCTCCTCCATCCCTACCACGAGCAACGACATCGACTGGCTCTCCCTTCTCCGCATCGAGTAGCAAAGCCTGTCATACCCCCACCCTCCATCATGAGCAACCATGCAGGCCGACTGACTAAATTAGATTCGCACAATGTTTCGTAAAAATCTAAATGGAGACAACATGGTTGGTATAGTTCAAGTTTTGTATTCTCAAAGGTAACACATAACTGTGGCCATATTGTTGCAGCCAGGCAATAATATGTGTTATTTCATCGATTAAGTGTTCTAATTGGTTGTTAAAGAAAATTAAAAATTACGACGCGCTTGGTTCGACAATTTTCTACCATCTTCCGATTACACCGCTTAGCAAAAACGTTACAAGCATTTGGTTCGGCTGGGCTGGTGTTGATCACCCTGTAATCGCATACATCGCTTGCTGTCGGATTTCGGGCTCCGCAAAACCCTTAAGATTCGAACACAGGGGCGTGTGCGAAGATCCCCTGCAACCTCTCCCCCAACCTAGCTCGCTACTCGATGGACGCAACGAAGAACTCGCACGATGGCGAGGAAGAAGATGAACACGGCAGTTTACCCAGGTTCGGGCCGCTGCGAAGCGTAATACCCTACTCCTGCTTTGGTGGATTGCCTCTCGTGGAGGTTTGGTGGATGAACTAGTACAACGATGAGGAGCCTCGTGAGGGCGCTCCTGAGGTGTTCTTGGCCCTCTGTCGACTTGGTGATGGATGAGTGAATCGGCCGGTTTCGGATCCCTCTCTATGGTGCAGCCTAGCCTCTATATATAGCGGTGGCCTGGGTCCTCTTCCCTTATCGCAATGGCGGGAAGGGATCCCACAACGGCCAATTTTGAAGGGGGACCGGAGTACATGCCCACCCTGCCCAAAGGCGGTCTTCGCCTGCAAAGTAGCTGTCGATGATGCAGAGGTGGGCTCGGCGATGACATCCGTCCTGCGGGGCTCGTGGTCGTGGTCTTGTTGCACCGGAGTGGAAACCTTTGGGGGATGCTTTGGGAACCCGCGTACGTCCATGCTCCCTTTGCACCAAAGAGGAAACTGCCCCGCCTAGCGCTAGCGCCCGCCTGTCCTTCCTTGCGTCTTCTTTGACTCCTGAGACTGGGCTCTACATAGAGGTCTCCGCCGCTCCGGAGGGGGCCTGGGAAGGCCTACCCCTTGCCGGTCTTGTCGCTGCTCCTCCTCGCGAGCTTAGGGCCCTCGCGAGGGCCTTGTCTTGAGCGGGGCCACGCCTGGCTGTGTTTGGTTGACGAAGTGGGCCATGCCCTGGGCCGCAGGCAGGCAGGTCTGGGTACCCTCGTTTCCAGAATGCCGACAGTAGCCCCCGGGCCCAAGGCGTGCTCGGGCTGGCTTCTGGGCGAAGCCTCGAGGGCGGCCCGAAGCGCCGCGGGCCCCAAACGGCTGTGGGCCACGCTTTACATGCGTCGAACGCCTGGGCGGCGACGCCCCCGCTCCCCGAGGGCGTCAGGAGACGCTCCAAGTCAAATTGACATGATGCCCGCGCGCAGTGCCGGCCATCATTGCTCTTCCTTGAATGCTGCTGCTGCTTCGGGCCTCCACTCCTCGGGCCACGCAGATGTGACCCTGCAGTTGGCAGGAGAGGCGACGCGGACTGTACTGCACCGGTCGAACCGCCCCGCGGCGCCCGAGGGGCGCCCGACGCCTGCTCTCCCATGATGCCCTATGGCTGCAGTTACGCCTATAAATCCGTCCCGTCCTTGGCTGGGGGGGCATTGCAGTCTTGACGCATCTTCCTGCTTCCTTCCTCCGCCGAGAAAGCCATCTCCTCTTCCCATCTTCTCATCTTCCATGGCATCTGGAGGAAGCGCTGCGGGCGCGGGGAAATGCGCAGCACCGCCGTCTCCCTCGCCCTCCTCCGGAGGCAGCGGTGGGGGGCCCTCAGAGCCGGCGCAAGTTCACCAGTGCTGGGCCATGGTCGACGAGTGAGTATTGCGCCGCCTCTCTCTGCATTAGTTGTCCTATTTCACGCTCCGGAATTGATTCCCTCCTCCTTCCAGGGCGCCCGCTGCCAAGAAGCGCAAGCTTGGCGAACTCCATGAGGAGGTGGACGCACTGCGGGCCCAGTTGGCGACCGCCGATGCCGCCTTCCAGGCCGCCCTCAGGGGCGAAGAGGAGGCCCGGGCGAAGCTGGCGTCCCTCCAGACCCAGGTCCAGGAGGCGGCCGACGCCGTGCAGGCCGCCAAAGACGAGGCGGCGCATGCCAGGCTGCTAGAATCCCAACGCGCCAAGAAGTTCCCGGACATCGCCAGCCGCGCGGCCGGCGTGGTGAACAGGTTCATTGGGGATGCCCCCGCGCTACCGAACGTGCGCGGCAATGGGGGCTACCATGATTTCTTCCGGAAGGTGGTGGAGGCGCTGGAGACCGGCGTCTCCCACATGAACGCGGACAACGAGTCCGACGCGCGCGACCTCCTGGACCTCGCCCTGACGCATGTCTTCTCCAACCTGGGCCGCATCACCCCGCAGGTCGACCTCCGGCGTGTCGGGGAGCCGGTGCCTGACGGGCTCTAGCGCCCCCTTTGGGACGAGGTGCGCCCGCACGTGGAGGCCCTGGTGGAGCGGTTCATCCAGGTGCCCGCCTCCAGCGGGGAGGACGACTCCGACGCCGAGGCGGCTGGCGGCGCGGGTGGCGACGGCGTGTTCTCCCCCTAAGCATCTCCTGTCTTCTTTTCTTGGTGCCTGTAATATTTGAAGAAGAACTCAGCCCCCGTGGGCGTTAGTCTTTTGTGTACTACCTTGGTTCACGTCCTTCCTCGTCTTAAATTGTTGGTTGCCAGCTCGACGTTGTCGTGTCTTAGTTTCCTCGCGCGGGGCTTGACGCTAGTGCCGCCGCGGCCTGGCGACAGCGATCGTCAGGGCCCCCGCGAGGTGTCTCCTCACGAGGTGCTGCTTGTGGCCACCGTTCATCTGGTCGGTGGCCCTGCTGCCCGCCGCGGTTGGGTCCCTTCCCCCGTGCCATTTTTCCTGGCGCCTCCGGTCTCAGGGCTCTTGGTAGCCGTGCGTGATGGCCCGCAGTACCTGCATTTCCACATTAATGCACACAACTCTTATCCCGTCATCGGTTCATCATTAGATCAGGGGGTTCCTGCTGGATCGGGTATTATACTTAGCTTGCGGGGTGGCGACGATCTTGCTTGCGCCGCAGGGCGTGACCGGGCTGTCCTAATAGCCCGCGGCTCCGTCTGGGATGCTTCCTCCTCGTTGTTGGATGGTCTGGGGGCCCTTTCGGCACTGTGCGTCTGCAGGGACCAGTCCCGCACATTTCCCGACCACCGTTGCGTACGACCGGATAACCAAGGACACAGCTACGGGGTCAGGCCCCGACACCCTTGATGCCGACCGGATCACCAAGGACGACATCAAGGGGGGCGAGTGGCTATATGACCGGTAAGGCTCCTGAGGCGTGCTGCTCACAAGCCCCCTTTGACGCTCAAACCGCTCTACGTCGGCAGGTCCCAGTCCCGCACATTTCCCGACCACCGTTGCGTACGACCGGATAACCAAGGACGCAGCCACGGGGTCAGGCCCCGACACCCTTGGTGCCGACCGGATCACCAAGGACGACATCAAGGGGGGCGAGTGGCTATATGACCGGTAAGGCTCCTGAGGCATGATGCTCAGAAACCCCCTTTGACGCTCGAGCGATCCCCCATTCCATCCTTCCGGGTGCTGCCTCGGGAGGCCCTGGGGCCTCCCGAGACTCCATGCTGTGGTGTCGTGCTGCGGCCGGAGCCCCCGAGCGGGGGTCCACGGCTAAGAGACTCATGCCCCTGAGGCGACAAGGCCTCATTATCCAGCCCCGAGGCACCTCGGGGAGGGCCAGAGCGCTCGGCTCCTTGCAAAACGCCAATCCGGAAAGAAAGAACTCAAGATCGGTAAAACGAGAGAACAAAGAGAGAAAAAGTCCCCGCCCCTTTTTCTATTAAACATAGAGTTACGAAATCCTCGAACTTCCAATAGGTTCGAGCGCAAAAAGGATTCTCAAAGGTTGCAACTTGGAATACAAAAAGAGGGAGAAAACAGCCGCGTCCGGCTTTTTAGGGCAGTCCCCGTCTTCGTCTTCCCCCAGCGTTGAGCATAGGGCATCCACGTTGCATGGGCATAGCCATTGATGGGCAGTGTTGACTTCTCTGCCAGCGCGGAGCTGTGGCTGCCACGTTGCGTGGGATGACCCCCTCCGTGTCCTCAGGGGGTTTCGGGCGTATACAGCCCACTCATTATTACGTGAGAGTGTCATGGCCGTAGATAGCTGGACAAGCCCCCAGGCGCGCGGCCTGGTGGCTCCCAACCCTGTCAAGAACCATCCCGTGCATTTCTGCTCAGTTGCGCGCCCTTATGACCCTAACCCGAATGCATCGTTCCCCGCGCGACCACAGGATTGCGCTCCCCAGGCCCAAACATGAGCACGATGCATCCGACGCAGCCACAAGGGTGTTTTGTCGATGAAGCCGCCTCGTGAGGCGTTCGTGTGCCAGCCGGACAACGTCCTGAGGACCTCGTGAGGCCCAGCCTCCCGAGGCCATGTCGGCGCTGCAGTTGCCGCGGGTGGCCCGCGCTGTTTGTGTCTTGCTGCTCTCCCAGGCCATTGCTCCTGAGGCCCCAGGGCTTGGTCCGGCGTCGCTCGCCCGCGGGGGCGCCGCCTTGCGCCGTGCCCCGCGGGCCCGGGGGTGCCCTCCCGCTCGCGCCGTCCAGGCCCGGTGCTCCGTCGACGGAAGCCCCTAGGCCCAGCTCGGGGAGGACGCCCAGGGTGCTCCTTACTCTTGGGGGGTGCTGGCGCCTGCGGCGGGTGCCTGATCCGTCCCACCGTCAGGCGGTACGATGTAGCATGGTACATATGGCTCCACATAAGGGCTCGGCCCTCCTCCTGAGCCGTCTGGCGGGGCCCCGGGGATAGCCCCTCCTGGCGGCGGCGGGAAGCCGCCCCACGCGCGTCGCTCGGAGACCCTCCTACGACGGGCCTCAGAGCGGAGTTGCTTACCTCTGCCACCGCCCTTGGGTGGGTCGTGTGTCTCCTGGTGTCGATTGCTCCCTTGGCGACCTGATGCGCCTCCGCCGTTGTTGCTTGCTTGTCCGGACACCAGCACCGCTTGCTCACTGCGCCAGATGGCGCGCTCCCGCCTGGTCAACCCAGGCTGTTGAGGGTCCACCGGGTCATGGAGGCGCGTGTTGGTGTGCGCGCGGGGCGCCCTGTCGTTTCCTCCGTGCGCTTGGTCGTCGTGGCCGGGCTGCGCCCCGAAACCGGTCACTGGGATTCGGAGTAGAAGGAGCACAGCATGTGGCGGGCCCCGCTCGGGCCCGTCCGGTGCCGGAGGGGTCACACCGCCGGCGGGCTGGGGAACGGGCGCGGCAGACGAGCCTCCGGTGCCTGATGCATGCGGCCTTGAAGAAGAGAGAGGGGCCATGACCCTTTGCACGACGGTGACCAGCTCCGCGATGTGGTCGGCCCATGCGTCGAAGCCCCCATGCATTGGGCGGTGGCGGAGCATCTCGCTTGCCAGCAGTAGCGCATCATGCGTGTCGAGGTCCCCCACGTAGGTGCGGCGCGTCGTTGGTGCCGAGGGCGCCGCCCGCCCGCCGTGTGCTTGGGTGGTGCGAGAGGCGGTGACGGTGGAGGCGATGCTGGTGACATGATACTGACCGCCCAGTACCATGCCGCTGGGGCGTGGGCCTCCGGTGGCAGCGCCGGGGTCGGCGGAAGCTGACCCGCTGCGGCGGGGGGAAGCTTCTTGAGCGCCGGCCATCGGAGCAGTGAAGCGTGGGTAGAATGAAGCTTGTAGAAGACCCCGACACACCCCCTACCTGGTGCGCCAAATGTCGAATTTCGGGCTCCGCAAAACCCTTAAGATTCGAACACAGGGGCATGTGCGAAGATCCCCTGCAACCTCTCCCCCAACCTAGCTCGCTACTCGAGGGACGCAACGAAGAGCTCGAACGATGGCGAGGAAGAAGATGAACACGGCAGTTTACCCAGGTTCGGGCCACTGCGAAGCGTAATACCCTACTCCTGCTTTGGTGGATTGCCTTTCGTGGAGGTTTGGTGGATGAACTAGTACAACGATGAGGAGCCTCGTGAGGGCGCTCCTGAGGTGTTCTTGGCCCTCTGTCGACTTGGTGATGGATGAGTGAATCGGTCGGTTTCGGATCCCTCTCTACGGTGCAGCCTAGCCTCTATATATAGCGGTGGGCTGGGTCCTCTTCCCTTATCGCAATGGCGGGAAGGGATCCCACAACGGCCAATTTTGAAGGGGGACAGGAGTACATGCCCACCCTGCCCAAAGGCGGTCTTTGCCTGCAAAGTAGCTGTCGGTGATGCAGAGGTGGGCTCGGCGATGACATCGGTCCTGCAGGGCTCGTGGTCGTGGTCTTGTTGCACCGGAGTGGAAACCTTTGGGGGATGCTTTGGGAACCCGCGTACGTCCTTGCTCCCTTTGCACCAAAGAGGAAACTGCCCCGCCTGGTGCGCTGGCGCCCGCCTGTCCTTCCTTGCGTCATCTTTGAATCCTGAGGCTGGGCTCTACATAGAGGTCTCCGCCACTCTGGAGGGGGCCTGGGGAGGCCTACCCCTTGCCGGTCTTGTCGCTGCTCCTCCTCGCGAGCTTAGGGCCCTCGCGAGGGCCTTGTCCTGAGCGTGGCCACGCCTGGCTGTGTTTGGTTGATGAAGTGGGCCACGCCCTGGGCTGCAAGCAGGCAGGTCTAGGTACCCCCGTTCCCAGAACGCCGACACTTGCAGAGCCCAAAACGGGAGATAACCTGTGGAAACCAAAAACACACAATACCCTTTCTCCGCTTGTCCCAACCTTGCCTCCACCATCATGAACCACTCCTTTCGCCGGCGGAACTTCTCTCTTCTCCGCTGAGAGCAACAAAGGCCATGGGACCTCCCCCTTCCCCACCATGAGCAGCGACACCGGCCGGACCTTCCTCTTTCCGGCCACGAGCAACGACATCGACCGAACCTCCTCCATCCCTACCATGAGCAATGACATCGACTGGCTCTCCCTTCTCCGCATCGAGTGCTACTTCTTAAGCATGCGTTGGTTTTCCCTTGAAGAGGAAAGGGTGATGCAGCAAAGTAGATAAGTATTTCCCTCAGTTGTTGAGAACCAAGGTATCAATCCAGTAGGAGATACAAGCAAGTCCCCAGTAGATGTACCTACACAAAGAATCAAACACTTGCAACCAACGCTATAAAGGGGTTGTCAATCCCTTCACGGTTAGTTGCAAGGATGAGATCTGATAGAGATAGATGGAAAAGATTGCTAAAAGTAAAAACACAAGTAAATAGATCTGAAAATATAAGATGGAAAATAGACCCGGGGGCCATAGGTTTCACTAGAGGCTTCTCTCATGAAGGCAAATATTACGGTGGGTGAACAAATTACTGTCGAGCAATTGATAGAAAAGCGCATAGTTATGATGATATCCAAGGCAATGATTATGCATATAGGCATAACATCCGTGTCAAGTAGACCGAAACGATTCTGCATCTACTACTATTACTCCACACATCGACCGACTCCTGCCTGCATCTAGAGTATTAAGTTCATGAAGAACAGAGTAACGCATTAGGTAAGATGACATGATGTAGAGGGATAAACTCAAGCAATATGATGAAAACCCCATCTTTTTATCCTCGATGGCAACAATACAATACGTACCTCGCTACCCCTACTATGTCACTGGGTGAGGACACCTCAAGATTGAACCCAAAACTAAGCACTTCTCCCATTGCAAGAATTACCAATCTAGTTGGCCAAACCAAACCAATAACTCGAAGAGACTTGCAAAGATATGAAATCATGCATATAAGAATTCAGAAAAGACTCAAATAATTTTCATAGATAATCTGATCATAAACCCACAATTCATCGGATCTCGACAAACACACCGCAAAAGAGTATTACATCGGATAGATATCCATGAAGATCATGAAGAACATGGTATTGAAGAGCAAAGAGAGAGAAGAAGCCATCTAGCTACTAGCTATGGACCCGAAGGTCTGTGGTGGACTACTCACGCATCATCAGAGGGGCAATGGAGTTGATGTAGATGCCCTCCGTGATCGAATCCCCCTCCAGCAGATTACCGGAAAAGGCTCCAAGATTGGATCTCACGGGAACAGAGGCTCCTGGCCGCGGAAAAGTGTTTTCGTGGCTCTTTTTGGTATCCAGGGAATATTTGTGAATTTATAGGCTGAAGAGTAGGGTTAGGAGGGCTGCCGTGGGCCCACAAGCCTGGGGGGCGCGCCCTACCCCCCTGGGCGCGCCCCTGTGTCTTGTGGCCACACGGCGGCTCTCCTGCCTTGGTCTCCAAGCTTGGTAGGTTTCTTCTGGTCCAAGAAAAATCATTCCGAAGATTTTATTCCGTTTGGACTTTGTTTAATATTCCTTATCTGCAATACTCAAAAACAAGGAAAAAACAGAAACTGGCACTAGGCACTAGATTAATAGGTTAGTCCCAAGAATAATATAAAATAGCATATTAATGCATATAAAACATCCAAAACAGATAATATAATAGCATGGAACAATCAAAAATTATAGATACGTTGGAGACGTATCAAGCATCCCTAAGCTTAATTCCTGCTCGTCCTCGAGTAGGTAAATGATAAAAACAGAATTTTTGATGTGGAATGCTACCTAACATATTTATCCATGTAATATTCTTTATTGTGGCATGAATATTCAGATCCATACAATTCAATACTATAGCTTAATATTAACATAAAGACAATAATACTTAAAGCATACTAACACGCAATCATAGCTTTCAAAATACCATGGCTAAAGAAAGTTATCCCTACAATATCATATAGTCTGGCTATGCTCCATCTTCCCCACGCAAAGTATCTAAATCATGCACACCCCCGATGACAAGTCAAGCAATTGTTTCACCCCTTTTATGTTCTCAAACTTTTTCAACTCTCACGCAAAACATGAGCGTGACGCATGGATATAGCACTATGGGTGGAATAGAATGTGGTGGAGGTGCAAGGGAAAGGAGAAGATGGTCTCACATCAACTAGGCGTATCAACGGGCTATGGAGATGCCCATCAATAGATATCAATGTGAGTGAGTAGGGATTGCCATGCAATGGATGCACTAGAGCTATAAGTGTATGAAAGCTCAAAAGGAAACTAAGTGGGTGTGCATCCAACTCGCTTGCTCACGAAGACCTAGGGCACTTTGAGGAAGCCCATCATTGGAATATACAAGCCAAGTTATATAATGAAAAATTCCCACTAGTATATGAAAGTGACAAAATAGGAGACTCTCTATCATGAAGAACATGGTGCTACTCGAAGCACAAGTGTGGAAAAGGATAGTAGCATTGTCCCTTCTCTCTTTTCTCTCATTCATTTTTTTTCCTTTTTTTTCTTTTTGGTGGGCATCTTTGGCCTCTCTTTTTTTATTTGGGTTCGCTGGCCTCTTTTATTTTTTGTAAAGTCCGCAGACTCATCCCATCTATTGAGGGAATCATAGCTTCCATCATCCTTTCCTCTCATGGGACAATGCTCTAATAATGAAGATCATCACACTTTTATTTACTTCCAACTCGAAACTTAGAACAACATATGACTCTATATGAATGCCTCCGGCGGTGTACCAGGATGTGCAATGATCTAGCATAGCAAATGACATCAAAAAACGGACAAGCCATAAAAACATCATGCTAGCTGTCTTACGATCATGCAAAGCAATATGACAATGATGGTGCGTGTCATAATAAACGGAACGGTGGAAGTTGCATGGCAATATATCTCGGAATGGCTATGGAAATGCCATAATAGGTATGTATGGTGGCTGTTTTGAGGAAAATATATGGTGGCTGTTTTGAGGAAGGTGGGTTTATTGCACCGGCGAAAGTTGCGCGGTACTAGAGAGGCTAGCAAAGGTGGAAGGGTGAGAGTGCGTATAATCCATGGACTCACATTAGTCATAAAGAACTCACATACTTATTGCAAAAGTCTATTATTCATCGAAGCAAAGTGTTAGACGCATGCCCCTAGGGGAGAGGTTGGTAGGAGTAAACCATCGCGCGCTCCCGACCCATCACACAAAGGATGACAATCATTAAACAAATCATGCTCCGACTTCATTACATAACGGTTCACGATACATGCATGCTACGGGAATCACAAACCTTAACATAAGTATCTCTACTAATCCACAATTACTTACTAACATAACTCTTAATATTATCATCTCTACATCTCAAAACTATATGCACAAAATCAAACTTCTCATCATATTCAATGCACTTAATATGAAAGTTTTTATTATATCCCTCTTGGATGCCTATTATATTAGGACCAAATTCATAACCTAATCCAATTACCATGCTGTTTAGAGACTCTCAAAATAATATAAGTGAGGTACGAGAGTTCAATTATTTCTATAAAATATAACACCACCATGCTCTAAAATGATATACGTAAAGCACTAGAGCAAAATTGCCTAGCTCAAAAGATATAAGTGAAGCACATAGAGTATTCTAATAAATTCATGATTCAGCGTGTCCTTCTCAAAAACATGTGTGCAGCAAGGATGATTGTGGCAAACTAAAAAGCAAAGACTCATATCATACAAGACGCTCCAAGCAAAACACATATCATGTGGTGAATAAAAATATAGCCTCAAGTAAATTTACCGATGGATTGAAGACGAAAGAGGGGATGCCTTCCGGGGCATCCCCAAGATTAGGCTTTTTGGTATCCTTGAATATGGCTTGGGGTGCCTTGGGCATCCCCAAGCTTAGGCTCTTGCCACTCCTTATTCCATAGTCCATCAAATCTTTACCCAAAACTTGAAAACTTCACAACACAAAACTCAACAGAAAATTCGTGAGATCCGTTAGTATAAGAAAAATAAATTACCACTTTAGGTACTGTTGTGAACTCATTCTTTATTTATATTTGTGTAATACCTACTGTATTCTAACTTCTCCATGGTTCATACCCCCCGATACAACCCATAGATTCATCAAAATAAGCAAACAACACAAAGGAAACAGAATCTGTTAAAAACAGAACAGTCTGTAGCAATCTGTAGACTTAGAATACTTATGTAACTCTAAAAATTCTAAACAATTAGGACAATCAGGGAAATTTGTGTATCAATCTTGTGTAAAAATTTCAGATCAAAAGCACGTTCTAGTAAATTTATAAAATTCCTGGACTGAGCGCAAAAGTTTCTGTTTTTCAGCAAAATCAAATCAACAAACACCGTAGACCATCCCAAAGGTCTTACTTGGCTCAAACACTAATAGAAACATAAAAACACAATTACTACAGAAGTAATAATGTGCAAAACACACAAAAACAGAAGCAAAAATCAGAAAGCAAAAATAAAATTGGGTTGCCTCCCAACAAGCGCTATTGTTTAACGCCCCTAGCTAGGCAAAACGCAATAGATCTAGGTATTGTCATCTTTGGTATGCAACTCCTCAATTGCACACTTATAAACCCTAGGAGATTCTTTGGTTTTATCAATTATCATACTCCTAGGAAAGAAATCGAGAAACTCACTTGTAGCAATTGGTTCCCGGACAATATTAATAAAGCTAGGGTGAACACTTATCATCTTAAGATCCTACCCTCTACTGGAGGATTCACCCTTATTCTTGGGAACATAAGTAAACTTGGCAGTCTTAGGGGGAGGAGATTTTGGGGTGGTTTGAACAGAAGCAAAAGCGAAACCCAAGTTGGTAATAATGTCCTCTAGCTTTCCAATTCTAGAGGAATCTTGATCCAATTTTTCATTAACTATGGGTTCTTTTTCCCTTAGGCTTTTTAGGGTAACTCCTACCTTAGATCCATATTGGGTGATATGATTATGGATCTTTTTATCCAAGTTTTCAATGAGCTCTATAGTAGCAACTTTATTTTCAATGATATCAAGCCTTCGCATAACATGTTCCAAAGTTAAGACTGTTTCATTAACCATGAGAGGGGGTGAACCTACCAAATTTATCATAGCATTATAAGAATCAAAGGTATTGTTCCCCAAGAAATTCCCTCCCGTAATGGTATCCAAAACATATCTATTCCAAGGAGAAACACCCACATAAAAATTGCGAAGGAGAACGGTAGTAGATTGCTTACGAGTAGATCTATTTTGAGCATTGCAAATCCTATACCAAGCATCTTTTAAATTCTCTCCCTCTCTTTGCTTAAAATTAAGAACTTCATTCTCGGGAGTAATAGTGATAGTGGCAAGGCTAGCCACGATTTTAAGCGATCTAACACTCAAGCAAATGAAAAGACGAACGGAAGAAGGGCGAATAAAAAGGAAAATCTTTTTGGAAAATCGTTTTAGAAATGGGGGAGAGGAAAACGAGAGGCAAATGGAAAATAATGTAAATGCAAGAGATGAGTTTGTGATGGGTACTTGGATGGCTTGATGTAGATCTCCCCGGCAACGGCACCAGAAATCCTTCTTGCTACTTCTTGAGCATGCGTTGGTTTTCCCTTGAAGAGGAAAGGGTGATGCAGCAAAGTAGATAAGTATTTCCCTCAGTTGTTGAGAACCAAGGTATCAATCCAGTAGGAGATACAATAGATGTTCCTACACAAAGAATCAAACACTTGCACCCAACGCTATAAAGGGGTTGTCAATCCCTTCACGGTTACTTGCAAGGATGAGATCTGATAGAGATAGATGGAAAAGATTGTTGAAAGAAAAACACAAGTAAATAGATCTGAAAATATAAGATGGAAAATAGACCCGGGGGCCATAGGTTTCCCTAGAGGCTTCTCTCATGAAGGCAAATATTACGGTAGGTGAACAAATTACTGTCGAGCAATTGATAGAAAAGCGCATAGTTATGACGATATCCAAGGCAATGATTATGCATATAGGCATAACGTTCGTGTCAAGTAGACCGAAACGATTCTGCATCTACTACTATTACTCCACACATCGACCGACTCCTGCCTGCATCTAGAGTATTAAGTTCATGAAGAACAGAGTAACGCATTAGGTAAGATGACATGATGTAGAGGGATAAACTCAAGCAATATGATGAAAACCCCATCTTTTTATCCTCGATGGCAACAATACAATACGTGCCTCGCTACCCCTACTATGTCACTGGGTGAGGACACTGCAAGATTGAACCCAAAACTAAGCACTTCTCCCATTGCAAGAATTACCAATCTAGTTAGCCAAACCAAACCAATAACTCGAAGAGACTTGCAAAGATATGAAATCATGCATATAAGAATTCAGAAAAGACTCAAATAATATTCATAGATAATCTGATCATAAACCCACAATTCATCGGATCTCGACAAACACACCGCAAAAGAGTATTACATCGGATAGATCTCCATGAAGATCATGAAGAACATGGTATTGAAGAGCAAAGAGAGAGAAGAAGCCATCTAGCTACTAGCTATGGACCCGAAGGTCTGTGGTGGACTACTCACGCATCATCGGAGGGGCAATGGAGTTGATGTAGATGCCCTTCGTGATCGAATCCCCCTCCGGCAGATTACTGGAAAAGGCTCCAAGATTGGATCTCACGAGAACAGAGGCTCCTGGCGGTGGAAAGTTTTTTCGTGGCTCTTTTTGGTATCCAGGGAATATTTGTGAATTTATAGGCCGAAGAGTAGGGTTAGGAGGGCTGCCGTGGGCCCACAAGCCAGGGGAGCGCGCCCTACCCCCCCTGGGCGCGCCCCTGTGGCTTGTGGCCACACGGCGGCTCTCCTGCCTTGGTCTCCAAGCTTGGTAGGTTTCTTCTGGTCCAAGAAAAATCATTCCGAAGATTTTATTCCGTTTGGACTCCGTTTAATATTCCTTATCTGCAATACTCAAAAACAAGGAAAAAACAGAAACTGGCACTAGGCACTAGGCACTAGATTAATAGGTTAGTCCCAATAATAATATAAAATAGCATATTAATGCATATAAAACATCCAAAACAGATAATATAATAGCATGGAACAATCAAAAATTATAGATACGTTGGAGACGTATCATCGAGTAGCAAAGCCGGTCATACCCTTTACACCCTCCGTCATGAGAAGCCACGCAGGCCGAACCTCTCGCCCCCCACCCCTGGTTGTGAGCAGCCACCTTTCCTTTCCAACCCTTGTTTTCCATAGGCTCTAAACTGGGAAACCAACACTTTTTAAAATAAACACTTCTTTTAATCACCTGATCCTTCGCCTAATACGCTGCATTCTGATTACAAATCTGAAAACGTTACCTGTCCTGGACCAAACGTGACGTTAGTATGATTGAAAGGCAGTCTTGTATCAATGTCCTTGAACCAAATGTAAAATCACAAGACCAAAAGATTCCAGTTAAGGCACATAATGTTTGTAGCAACTGCTACTTCCGATAAAAGAAAAGCATCACACAATATGTTCATCTTAACTTCGCCTAACACGCAAGTGTGGAACTTTGCATTGAATTCTTTATTATTTACGAAATAAATATCACAACTCATAAAATAATCAAATATACACACAAAAGAAAAAATGCTGAAAAAATGAACAAATGTCATGTACTTTGAAGTAGAATAAATTCCATCTTGATGTACCAATTTTCCTTTTGCCACTCTTTGAGAGGGGTTGAAGACATACAGGCCATCTTTTTCTTCAACATCCTAGATCACAGCTCCCTAGCCTCTCATACACCAGAGTTGGCAATCAAAGCTTATTTATCAAAGAAATGTTAACTACGTTAAAGCAAGCTCACGCTCTGCAAATGTGATTTACTCAGTGGTTTATTCATTTATATACTGGACAACAAATGAAGCAAGTTTGAAATTCCAAATAGCACATCCACCTTTCTTACAATTTAGTTCTTTTAAGCAATACGGGTACTGGTAAGCATAACGATCAATGTTCAATATACAAAATAAAATGAAAAGGGAAGTCTTTTTCTCTTCTTGAAAATATTCACCTTCCTTGAAAATGCCATCCCCTGCTTTAGAAAATCACGGTGAGGAAGTTGAATCAATGAATAATGTAGTTTGAATAAGATATTTATGTTCTTTTGGCGAACTTCTAAACAACTTGCAGCTAGCTTAACCATCTTTATTTCTTCTATTTCAGATACAGTGCAAGTTGATGGACCTAGACTGCTCGTAGCATCTCCAACAAGAAATAATTTGGCTTGTCTCTGCGAAGTTATAGATGCAAAATAAATATCATAGATGCAAAACAAATAGCATAGATGCAAAACAAAGAGGGTAGACAATAGTTCCCTTGTTTAATAATAGTATAGATGCAAATCAAAGCGGGTGGACAAACTGATAGAAATATGGACAAATTGCTCGTTTAATAGAAGTATACATGCTAATCAGGTTGGGTACATTTGCAAAGGTACAAAACAAAGCGAGTGGACAAACTGATTGCAATAGGGTCTGGAAATACCATTGTCTACGAAATGGTACTCCCTCCATATAACTTGTCTTAGATTATTCTAGATACGGATGTATTTAACACTAGAACGTGTCTAGGTACATATGAATCTTGGCAAATCTAAGACAAGTAATATGGATCGTAGGGAGTAGTGTACATGTAATGACATATAAGTAGTGAGATAATACAATCAGGAGTGGTTTACACTATAACATACAGGTGCTACCAGTGGCACGTAGAGATAATTCTAAACCAATAAATTCTTTAGTGTAAAATCATTGGAAGTCATCAATTATAAATGTTACACGAACCAGATGTATGTGCATATTAAGGTAGAAAATTGTTGAATACTCCGTCTAGCATTTGGCCAAGACATGTGTCCAAATGAAGAGAAAGACACCAAATATCGGCCGATTAACTGCACTGCTACTATCTCTTTCCTCCTCCACAAGAAAAGCTATTCTCCTCCCGTCGGCGCCGCCGCCGGTCCGCCCCATCTCCGATGGCCTCTAGGCCATGGAGGTGCGGAGGATCTCGGCCCCCCGTCGACAGGAGGGACCCCATTCTCGTTCTTGTTAGATTTAGCGTGTTGGTTGGGGCTGTGTGGCGGCGGCGATATCCCATAGTAGGAATAATGTCTCCCACGTTCTATCCCCGTCTCGATGGTGTGTCTAGCATCATCGGAGGGCGTGTGGAGGTTCGTCTCCGTCGGATCTCGCGAGATTCGGTCGGTGCTGGTCTTCGGTGGATCTGTTTGGATCCGGTCTTCGTTCGCCTTTGTTTGGGTGTTTACAGGTTTGATTCTTCTGATCTACGACTTTCTTCATCGGCGATGGTTGCTACTCTGGTGCGCTGGTCCTATGGGGCCTTAGCACGACGACTTCCCGACTGTCTACTACAACAAGGTTTGCCCGGCTCCGGTGAGGGAGGGGCGATGACGGCGGCGCGCCTTCGGCTCGCTCCAGTGCTTGTAGTCGTCGCTAGGTGGTCCACGGACATGGTTGTAATTTTTATTACTTCTGTTGTTCTTTGTACTGCCATGATTGAAGATGAATAGATTGAAAGTTTCTCGCAAAAAAAAAAAATGAAGAGAAAGACATGTGTCCTCTTTAAGCTTAACTAGTGGAGGCAAGAAATGGTTTAGATAACTCGAGTTTTTTACCACTTGGATTTTCCATCGATGTTGGAGCAATATTATGTTTATTGGAACATAGACCTATCCAGTCCATCCAATCGAAGAAAAAAATCATCGTTCTAAAAGTTTGATGGCCATCTCCCATCCAACTTCATCAGAGCAAACCAAATTGGGTCATCACCAAACTCCCGCTACACGAGACTAGGAGGGCGTGGCGGCCATCTAGGCCACCATGGCCGTGGATGCCGATGTGCCGGCCATCCCTCGGCTCCTCTGGAGCATAAAACCGACCCCCGCAACCCCCGGGAAAAACCATAGCTCACTTACCCCTCTCCCTCGCGCCGCTCTCATCTCCCCGACGCGAGCCGCCGCCATGGACGACCTTGATCACGCGGCCACCGTTGTCCCCACGCCCTAGGACCTGGTCAATCTGCTTCGTCGTCGTCCACTACATCGTCTATGAAAACCGGTTGGAGCTAGGCGCCCTATAGCATGTGGATCGAGATCTTCCACCTCCGGCCACCGCGAAGTCATCGTCGATCCCGTCGCCGCCCTGCGCACCCGTTCAATCAACGAGCCCCCGTGTGATCCTCAGTGAGAACCACTCCATCCCCTAGTTTTCCCCTCGCTCCAGTCGCCGTAGACCGCCACAGCCGGACGCTCGAAGCTCCGTGGGAGCTTGTGCTCACTGCGCTCCCAGTCGCACTTCCCCTCGCGCCCCGAGCCACGCTCGTCGCGTCTGTGTTGCGCCCCCGCGCGCGCACGCCCTCGTGCGGCCGCGCCCACACGTGCCCGCAGCCGCCGCTGTCGCGTTCCCCTGCTCCCCCCCGTCGCGCTAGCTGCTGCTTCGCTGCACTGCTCACTGCAGCTGTGCTCTGTTGCTGTTGTTCTGCTCGCAGCTGCTGCTCTGTACTGCTGCTGCTCGTAGCCGCTTCCGCTGCTGCTCCTTGCTGCTGCCACTGCTCCTTTGCTCCACTACACCCGACCGCGCGCGCTTCGCCATCCGCGCCCGCCTCGGCCGCCTGCTGCTCGCTCGACGGCGGCGACCCGCATCCGTTGGCACTGCCCGTCGCCGCCCTCCCCTAGCCGCTCTCGTGTGAGCTGCCGGCCTTGGCCGTCGGCGCCTTGTGCCCGTGCGTGCCCAGCCAGAGAGGCCGGCTAGGCCACTGCACGTACGGGTCGGCCCCGGTTTAATTAGGGCTAACCCCCATTAGTACCCCCCTCACTAACAGTAACAGACTGGTGGCCCCCGTAGTTAAAATAGCCTTTTAATTTAGTTCTAGTCAATGACGTGTGGGACCCGCCTACACTATTCACCCCTTTGACCAGTCAATGTTGACTGGGTCAACTAGGCCCCACTGGCCCACTGTCAACCCCACAGCACACTGCTAGGTGCACTGCACCGGGTGCACCCAGCCCTTTCTGATGATTTTTGAATTAAAAATAATTCCAGGATTTTTAGAAAATGGTTAAAACTTTAGAAATTCATATAAATTCAACTGTAGTTCAGATGTAAATACTTTGTATATGAAAATTTCTTAAAAAAATATAGGGAATCCGAATATGCAATTCGTTCATCGGGCACATGCCTCTAACATGATGAACATGGAACTTTCCCCTCCGGATAGTCCGTCCAAAAAATGCCTAAGACCCGGGAAATATCCACAGATACTTTCCCGCTTCGTCTATAACGTGTAGCACTGCGTTAGGTCACCCCTAGCACTGCATATTGCCATGCCATGCATCGTGATGCATCTGTTTGCATTGTATTTATTGTTTCTTCCCCTCTTCTCTCTAGTAGACACTGAGACTGATGTTGCTACCATGTACGACTATGCCTCTGACGTCCAACCACTTGCAACAGGGTTTCCAGGCAAGCAAAGCCCCCTTGATAATTCCTATATAGTCCATTCCTTCTCTCTCATGCTTTCATTAGATTTTGCTACTGTTGTCGATAGCTCCTATTCTGATGCATAGCCTGCTTTTGTAACATACTGTTGTACCTTACCTGTTATCCTATATGCTTAGTATAGGTTGGTTAGTGATCCATCAGTGAGCCGTCCCCCTTGTCCTTGTTGCCCCGCTTTATTATCGGAATATTCGATCCAGGGGATCGACGTGCCAAGACTGACACATCACCGCACACCCCCCTTAGTTGTACGACTATGCAGAGCTACCATCGAGTGTCGAGGGTGATACCTCTTACATCAGTCCTGATTATATCTCGGTAGCATAGCTACTCGGTTGTGGGTTACCAAGGGTGATTCCTCTTTCACCACCTCCGATGATGCCTGTGTCGTGCAGCCCCTCAAGTGTGAACCTATCGAGGGTGATTCCTCCAAGTTCACCTTGACGTTTACATCGAGTGGGAATCCATCGAGGGTGATTCCTCGGATTCCTCCATGATGACAAGGACACACTCTTACCTTTACACTACTGGAATCAGGCACTTTGCCGTCTGCCATAGCAGACGGCAAAGGATAGGCCCGCGGACGGCAAAGTCCTTTGCCGTCTGCCAGCAGACGACCACATGTTCGGCACTATAAACTCTAGTAAAGGGGTTCTTTGCCGTCTGCCTATGATCAGTGGACGGCAAAGGGTCTTTGCCGTCAGCCGACAGACGGCAAAGAGGGTGGATGGTGCAGTACTGACGTTAGCCCCATTAGGTGGTAACAACATTCTTTGCCGTCTGCCCCCGGACGGCCACGTCACAACGTCTTTGCCATCTGCCCTGGACGGCCAAGGCACAAGGTCTTTGCCGTCTGCCCTCGGACGGCCACGTCACAAGGTCTTTGCCGTCTGCCCCCGGACGACAAAGAGGCCAAATGGTCCCAGGCCTGGAGTTCCCAGGTTGCACAGGTGGCTGCCACGTGTCACCTTTGCCGTCGGTGGCAGACGGCAAAGAGGTCTTTGCCGACGGTGGCAGACGGCAAAGAGCCACTATTGCCTCTTTTTTTTCCTGTTTCTGTTATATTCAAGAATTTTCACAGGCAAACAAATGATATGTATATATATATTTCACAGAAATAATATCCCTGCCATATGGATATGATCAACCAACAATTATACCAAATTAAACGTATCAAATGTCACATTGTTCACCATATTACAATAGTTTCATCCATACATACATAGTCTCATCCATAGGTAGAAAGTTTCACATAAGTTCATCGATACAAAATGAAAACAGAAAGTAAACACTAGCACTACATCAAAGCAAGCTGCCGTGAAGTGAATCAAATCTGCAAAATTGGAAATAAGAAAGTTAGAATAAGAATACTAGAAGAAGTAGAAGAAGATCTAGAAGAAGAAGAAGATGAAGAAGCGTTTTTCTTCTCTCTCTCTTTCTCCTCTTGTTTTTCTTCTTCTTATTGCTTATTTGTGTCATTTTAGAGCTAACCTAGGTAATTATCCCATTTTTGACCTAACTAAGCTTATTGTGTCATTTTGCAAGAAAATAAGCTAAGTATATGGCATTTATGAGGTTACCAAGTCTATTATGCCATTTTTGAGTTAACTAAGCTTATTATGTCATTGTGGAGGAAACAATGCTAAGTAGAGGTCATTCTGGAGCTAAGTGAGCTTATTATCTCATTTTGTAGGAAGCAAAGCTAAGCATATGTCATTTTAGAGCTAACTTAGGTAAAATAGGTCATTTCGGAGCTAAGTAAGCTTATTATGTCACTTTGGAGAAAACAATGCTAAGTATAGGTCATTTTAGAGCTAACTTAGGTAAAATATGTCATTTTGGAGGTAAGTGAGCTTACTATGTCATTTTGGAGGAAACAAAGCTAACTTAGGTAAAATATGACATTTATGAGCTAACCAAGGTTATTATGCCATTTTTGACCTAAGTAAGCTAATTATGTCATAAATGAACTAAATAAGCTAAGTATATGAGCTAACCAAGGTTATTATGCCATTTGTTAAGCTTGACTTTCGGTCTTTCGAGGTTTTCCTTAGAAAAACTCTCATGCCTCATGGTGTGTATGGTGCGCACTCACTCACACTTATATGGTGGTGTATGTTGGTGGACACTACCTAACATTAATATTTCGACTGTCGGTGATGGTCGTTTCCCCTTCTCCTCTCCCGCAATATACCAAGGTATATATCGAGAGAAGGAGAAGAAGAAACGACCCCCGCGACAACAGTAGGGATTCCTCCAACAAGAAGAGACATGAAACTCTCACAAGGAGCTTCGACAGCCCGAAAGTACGTAATTTTGTCTAAGTGCTAAGTTTGTCTTTCTTTGAGAAAATGAGCCAAGTAAGTGGCATATTAGGGCTTACCGTCCTCGTCATCATGGAGGTGAAGCACCGGGGTTGCTCGGGCCGGTGTCACCTGGAGAAGGATGCCCTGGAGAAGGGTCGTGCGATGCGGCTCGGGAGTTATGCTGCACCAAAGATCATTTGCAAAGTCTCGTTACCATGATGACACTTAAATGTTAAGACTAGTAACTAATGACCATTCAAATGAAACTCGCCATTCCCGCCGTGGTAATGACTGGCATCGGCGGAGGGGTCTGGCCGTTCTTCTCGCACAAAGACTACACATTTGGTTTTGACAAGTCAATCATATTGGTTATTAATAAATGAACCTGTAGTGCATGATTTGGCTAATATGAAGAAGAAACTTACCACGATGAGCTCGTACATGGCTCGGTTAGACGCATCGTTCCATGCCCTCTCCTCCTCCAACAACCTAGCCGTCCTCTCCTCCAAATCCCTCTTCTCCTCCGCCGCCTGCCAGGCCTGTTCCTCCAGAAGCGCCTGGATTGCCTCTCTCTCTTTAGCATTGTAATCATCTTTGTTTGCACACACAATGTAATGGAGGAAAGCTATCTGAGTCCGTATGACTAACCTCGATGGCGAGCTCGACTGGCCGTGGACGAGGCCTTATCTCAGGACAGGAGCTCGTTTGGTGCGCCTTGATTTCTCGGAGAGTGCGAGAATACCGTATAAGTCCATCTCCAATGGCTATCGAGCCATGGGGCCTCCCGCCGCCAGCTATCATCACTAGCTCTGGATCAATAGGATGCTGGCTCGGGTTGAAGTCCTCCCCATTCACCGCCTTCCCCACATCTCTGTACCACACGAGCTTGTGGTGGGAGGAGATGTTGGTGAAGTTCTCGGGATGATCGAGGTCAGACTCAGAGAATGCCTTCGCCTTCTTGTACGAGGCAGTATGGGCCATGGCAAAGAGGTCGTACATCTCTGGCATCTCCGTGTTATTGTGATGCGCCTAAAAGAGAGAGAGAGGAACAAAGTATTAGTAAAGGGCTCAAGCAAGCATCAAGAATGAATTGCATGAATCATGAAGCAAACCACATACCCAGTTCTCCCCGAACTAATATAAATCGGTGCTGCCTTGATGGTGTGGCACACCAGCCATTTTGGCGCGCCGGTCCTTGGCATTGTTGTGGACGGCTAGCCATTGCTCTGAGCACCACTCATCCACCAACGCCTCCCAACAATCCATCTTATCCGCACACCATCTCGGGGGCACCTAAGTGAGTAGAGAATAATTTGATCGCTACGCCTATAAAATCAAATCAAGGAAACTAAGTACAAGGCCTTAAGAAAAGGTAATTACCTTCATGTACTGCTCCTTCTCCAGAAACTTTCCGCGGCACGTCGTCTTTTCCTTCTTAACTTTCCGCGAGGTGTAGTAGTCTCGAACAACCTGCGGTCGAGCCTCGTGCCGCAAGTTCTGTAGTAGGCGCTTGCACTCGACATCGATAACCTGTGCCGCGGCCTCCTCGTACCCCTCCTCACACCTGTAGAAGGTCTGTAATCAAACGAGACAACACTGATTAGTACAATAAATAGCTATTGTTGATTTTTAATTGTGTAAAGGATAAATTACCCAAAACTGTCTGATCACCATGTAGGCCCTCGTGTGGCACAAGACACCGTCGATCCTCATCTCCGACGGGGCCGGGGCAGCCAAGTAGTGCTCCCAGGTCAATCCTAGCTCTCGAACCCGGACCTCACCGGGCAACGTGACAAACCCCAGAAAGTTGTGCCGGCAAATCACACCAAGGACTGAGTTGGGCCTGCGGGCACCCTTGGCATGAGTCCAACCCCTGCAGTATGACAAAGCCAACGCATTAGATATTTGAAGAAACGTGAAGGAAAAAGGTTAAAAAAGAGTAAATGCACTTACTTCTCCCCATTAGGCCTAATCAACCACCTCTGCTCGCGAGTCGCCGGCACGGGCGGGAGCCGTGTACCACCACGCTGGTAGACCTTCCCCCCCTCAACCACCTCGCCCTCGCTATCAGAAAACCCATCCCCGCCACAATCAGCATGGCCACTTGGCTCCGGCTAGCTATCCCATTGGGTCTGCTGGGACGTACCCTGATCCCTGCTCTGCCCTGAAGTCTCGTGGGACGAAGGCTCGTCGACCCTAGGCTCGTGGACCGGAGTCCGCGTAGCCTCCTCCTCAGACGGGTCCACCCTAGGCTCGTGGACCGGAGTCCGCGTAGCCTCCTCCTCAGACGGGTCCACCCTAGCAGTCCTGTGCTCGAGTGAATCGGCTGGGGGTGGCGGCGAGGAAGGCGTAGCAGCCTGCCTACCTCTCCCACCATGGGCACGTGTACCTCTAGTACCTCTCTTCTTCCCCCGACCTCCTCTCCCGGTGGGCAACGACGCCGACGAAGAAGCTCCCGCCTGTGTCTGCATACAGTCGAGCAACGCTTTCTGGAGATGCTGGGGTGGAATGGAAGTACCCCTCCCACCACGCGCCGACGAAGACTGAGCCGCAGAATGCTCTCGACCTGCGCCCACCATCTTTCAACACCTGCCATGACAAAGAGTGAACGAAATTAGTACAACATAAAAAAAATTGAATACTGACATGAATAATAAAAATTGAATACCGACATGTATATAATTTAAGTGTATTATCATCATGTATATAATAAAAATTGAATACCTGACATGAACTAATAATAATCTTGATCATCTATATATGCTCCGGGATCATCATCATCACTATCATCAATAAATGCATCATCATCATCACTATCGGGAACAACATGTGGAAGCCCTCCTTTATGTAATCAGTCAAGCATTGACAGGTCATCCGCAGCAGTAACCTCATCTTGTTCTGGCTCTTCTTGTTTCGGCTCAGGGGTGAAGTCGGATTCACAGTCGCTGTCTACTTCAATGTTCTGGGGTGAAGTAGAGCGGTTGTTGAAACGTTTTTTTGGAAAGACGTGTTTCTTGGAAGAATTCTCCTTCATATGTGTCTGGGTTAATGTGAGGTTCATAATCCTCTTCATTGAGGGGAGGTGGTCTAAAATGTGGCGGCACTTCATAAATGACATCCCAACCATTCAGATTTGGATCAGTTTGGCAGGCCCACGGTAGATAGAAAACTTGGGTCGCCTGTTGAGCCATAATATAGACATCGGGAACATCTAAATGGGTGCTTTGTTTGATTTCGACTAGCCCTATATGTTCATGAGTCCTTCTAGTCTCCTTCAGCTGGAACCAATAGCATTAGAAGACTATGACGTTCGGTGGGGTTTCACCATAGAATAGAAGTTCATAAATTGCTTCAACTCTTCCATAATACTCGGTACCTTCTTCGCCGATAGCAGAGACACAACAATTTGTAGACTTTCGGTCGGCCATAGATAGCTCTATGCCAAAGGTACAAAAGCGATACCCGTTGATGTCGTATTTATCAAATGAACGGACCTTATAGTCAAAACCATTAGCGACTTGTCTCAATTCGGCGTCCATAGACTCTGAATTAGTCTAAAAGTTTAATACGAAGGGATTGTTGCATTAGCCACAAATTAGATGAAGTAATGAAATGGTGTAAGTGCATCTAGTGCCACCCTTGTTTGGTTTTGGAGTATTGAAGACAAACGTGGTTGAGGGACTAATGTGTTTGTGAGAGTTCACAGGTTAACACAGAGAGAAGTCCCCGGAGTTTCGGTTTAGCCGTCGAAGACGACCCCCAAAAATGTCCGAAGACATTGATGACGGCTGAAGCCATTGGTGGTAGACGAAGACTTTCGTCCGAAGACAATGAAACACGAAGATGAAGTCTTTTGGTAGTTTTGTTTCTTCTTTCCCGAGTCATAGGAACCACCGTACTGTTAAGTGGGGTTGATGTTATCGAAGTCAGATGCTGACGTGATGCTCAACCCATACCTATGTCTTCGAGTGAAGACAATGAGAGGAAATCTCTTCCAGAGTTGGTTGAGTCAGCTTTACTTGTAGCTCAAGTAAAGATGCCGCGTGTGTTTGAAATCCAACCGTTGTGACACGTGTTGGTTGGCCATTGACCCAAGGTCATTTCGGTCATATCAAGTCGGGTTGCCCGCTGGCTATAAATAGCCCACCCCCTCCACCATAAGAAGGTGGCTGCTCAGAGAGAGATACGGCTATTGTCGTTTAGGAGCAACCCACCTCGAAGACATTGAGAGAGACACACCCTGCCAGGATTCACCTAATCACCTAGAGCTAGAGTGTTTGAGCATCACCGAAGTCATTCTGTTCTGAGAGAACTGAAGACTTATTACACTTGAAGACTGTGATCTTCCAGACGGTTAGGCGTCTGGGTCTAGAGCAATCCAAGAGTCATTGTGGATCGCCGGGTGACCAAGTTTGTACGGGTTTCGGAAGTCTCCCCTGAAGACTTACCAGAGTGATTGGGCGTTGTCCAAGTGACTTTGGCTCAACGGGAATAAGGTGAAGACGAGGTCTTCTAAGTTCAATCTCAGCCTCCCTAACCAGATGTACAGTTGTCACAGCAACTGGAACTGGTCCAACAAATCATGTGTCTTTATCAAGCAACTGGTTCTATCCTTCACCTTCTTACATTCCTGTTCTGCATCGTGAAGTCTTTCCCTGTTCATCACTGAAGACTTGCCCTGAAGACATTCATGCCTGTTGTTCATCTTTGTACTGTCTAAGTTTATCTTCGACTCATCTTATTGTGCATGATGTTAAAGCTTAACCTGCTCGTATGTCTTCACTATGATGCATGACTAGACTAGATTCTTGATTGTATCCCTACCTGATCCTGTTTATGTTTCCGCACTTTTCTAATACATTCCTTGTTTCGAAGACTTTTATAAAAATCGCCTATTCACCCCCCTCTAGTCGATAACTAGCACTTTCAATTGGTATCAGAGCAAGGTACTCCCTTGTTCTGTGTTTTGGTTTAACCACCGTGGAGTTTTAGCTATGTCGACTACAGGGACAATCAAGGTCTTCGCTGTGTGCCCTGTCTTCGATGTCACTGACTACCCCTACTGGAAGAACACGATGCGCATGCATCTCGAAGCCATTGACAACTACCTATGGTATGTCGTCATGGTGGGCATTCCTGATGTTGGCGAAGGTGTTACTGCTGCTAATGTGAAGTGGTTCGCACAACTCGACTCCACCGCCAAGAACATCATCTGTGGTCATCTGACCAAAGGACAGTATGGCCGTGTGAGTGCACTTAACACTGCTAAGCAAATGTGGGAATGGCTGTCCAAAGTAAATGAGGGTGTCTCATCTCAAAGAAACTCTCGTGTTGATGTGCTTCGGAACCTATTCAACCGCTTCAAGAGAGTCGACAACGAAAACGTTCAGCTCACCTTTGATCGCCTCACTGACATCTCAAATGAGCTGAATGCACTCGATGCCACTGATATCACCAAACATGAAGTTGTGAAGAAGCTACTCAGATCACTTGACAGCTCCTTTGACACTCTCACACTCATGATTCAAGATTGCCCTGACTTCAAGAGTTTGGATCCAGCTGATATACTCAAGAGGTTGAACACCCACGAATTCCAACAAGCTGAGAAGAGAGATATCTACGGACCAAGCTACAGTCGCTCCCGTGCATTGAAGGCCAAAGCTGTGTCTTCATCTGAAGACAACTCTGAATGCAGTTATGATGGTACTGAAGACTTTGGAAAGGAACTCGCCTTGCTTGTCATAAAGTTTCGGAACTTTGCCAAGTCAAAGCGCTACGCAAAATCTTCAAAGCGCGATTCCAAGAGGTCTGGTGAAATGTCTTCAAGAGACAGCAAGAAGCAAACCTGTCATAAGTGCAAGAAAGTTGGCCATTTCATCGCTGATTGTCCTCAATGGGAGAAGGAATCCAAGAAGAAGAGCAAGGACTATGACTCCGATGACAAGAAGAAGAAGTATGCAAAGTCTTCATCACACAAGAAGAGTTCATCTGGCAAGGCACATGCTTTCATCAGAAAGGAGATGGATTCACAGTCTGAATCTAGTTCAGAAGTTGAGGAAGCATCTGAGGAGGAATCTGACGCTGAAGTAGCTGGATTAGCAATGGCTTCGGAATATCTCTCCACCTCTGTCTTCGAACCCGAAGAAAATGGTCCTTTCTTCAACGACGAAGCCGGTGATGATGATGCTGCTCTAGCCTACTGCTTCATGGCAAAAGCCTCCAAGGTATCCTCAAAATCCTCACGTCATGACTCTGAATCTGAAGCTGAATCTGATAATGACAAGAAACCTAGCTATGCTAAACTTGTAAAAATTGCCACCAAGCAACAACATGCCATGGAGAAAATGGAAACTACTCTAGGGAAAAGCGATGACCTATTACGCGAAGAGATGAGTCTGAACGAAACTATGGCTGAAGACATGCCTAGTCTTCGTTCAAGGTTTGAGGATCTCCAAAGTCGTCATGATGCCCTCTCAACTGATCATGAAAAGCTTTCTCTTGAATATCTTCAGAAGAAGATTGATCTAGAAAAGTTGAGGGAAGCACATGATGACCTACGGAAGGAAAACGACTCACTCCTAGCAGAGCAGATCAGTACCGCTCAGGATGAATTTGATGCGCCATGCTTAAAGTGTATTGCACGTGAAGCTAATGACTCAACTGCTAAATGTTCAAATGCTTCTGAAAATGCTTTATCTTCAACTGTAACTGTGGCACCTAACCTGTCGTGGTTTTGTCACGGCAGATGTCCGAAGACTTAGGTTCGAGGCCATCGCTAAGGCGGTGGACTCAAAGGGGTTGGTCAAGATGAGGGACACGAGTTTACCCAGGTTCGGCCCCTCAAGGAGAGGTAAAAGCCTACGTCCTGCTTGTGTTGTGTTGATTGGAGTATCGATTACAAGGGAGCGGATTCGCTTGACCTAGCTCTCGATGTTTCGGTTTTTTCTCTCTAAGCCGCCCCAGGGTCTCACCTTTATATAGGAGGTCAAGGCCCTGGGTTACACGAGCCTCACACCGACTCATACAACGTACTCAATCCTGTCTCTAAGCCGCCTTGCCTTCTTGGGCAAGCCGTCTCCGGGCGGCTTAACCGCCCGGGTCTTTACTCCATCTTCTGTCTCTAGGTCTTCGTCTTGGCCCGTCCGGTAAGTCGCCATGCGTGCCCGGCCTTCATCTTCCAGCCCACTTTAAATATCTGGGCCATGAACCGCCAGGTATGACCCGGCCCCTCCTGGGCGGGTCTTACCACGGGGTTATATCCCCAACATTAGGCCCCAGGTTGATTTGAGCCTGCTCATGTCAATCTTCAAACTTACTTGGCGGCGAGTCTCGCATTTCTGTCACCTGAAAAGAAAACTGATAACCCGCCGTGACGTCATATCGAATATTCTGAAAAGATTCTGTGACGTTTGCAACGGATCCTCTCATTGAAGGGTCGGCCCGAAAATCGAGGCGCCCTCTTCGGTCAATCATCCCTATGCCTCCTCGATTTTTGCGCGCACTGTTGCCCTCCCATCTCATAAATAGGGACACGTGGTGCCCTCTTCCTTTCTTCGCCTCCTCTGTCTTCTTCCTCCCTCAGTCAGCTTCGCCTCCAGAGCTCCGCCGCCCCCGACCGGTCCTCACTATCGTCCTCAACGCCGGCCGCTGCGTCAACCTGATTTGAACCAGAAAATCTGCGAGCTCAACCGCATCCACAAGGTACCACCCTTACTCCTTGTTAAATCTGCGACCATCTCGATTAGGGTTTCCCGAGTTCTTCGGGTTCTCATAATATTCTTCGCTGTTCGTCACTGTCCTTCGTAATGTAGATTGCAAGTGTCCCCTTGAATCTTTATATTACTGTCTATCCATCGCGGTTGTCTTTTTAATTGTCAATGTCTACTTGCTCTGGATCTGCATAACAATCTCCACCGCATGCCGACCACCTGTTCTTCCACTGTCATTTTTAGGTCATGAATATATTTTGCTTTACCTTCGCCCGTAGATCTTGCAGCCATAATAACAATATGTGGAACCTGTTTGTCCGCACTTAGCCTTATTTTCCAGCGTTGCCTTGCCCAGCTAACCCGCCATTACATTGGCGGCTCTCCGAGAACATATTTCGGTGGCTTAACACCTTACCATTATGCTGACCATAGTTTCCATGACTGCTGAACATTTTTCTAACCCGCCATACTCCGTGCCTTCGCAGCTTAACCCGCCATTATGTCAAGAGCACCTTCATCTTGTGACTGGGTCGGCTCTGGAGTCACCGAAAAGCTTCTACTTGACTTTGTAGAGTCGGGTATTTTGCCGGCTCAGGACGTTATACACTGGCGGGTTCCAGGGCCAGAAATCAGACCTACTCCCAAGGAAGGGGAAGTTGTCGTGTTCACTGATCACCTCCTTCGTGGATTTAGCCCGCCCGGGTCAAAGTTTTTCTGGGATGTTCTTCATTTCTACAAGCTTCACCCCCAAGACATAGACCCAAATTCTGTCACCAACATGTGTTAGTTTCAAGTCTTATGTGAAGTTTACCTGCAAGAAGAGCCGTCTGTCGACCTCTTTCGTGACTACCACTACGTCAACCGCCAAACCGAAGTGGCGGTTGGACCAAGTTTAGAGCTTGGTGGTGTTTCTATCCAGAGACGGAGAGATTTGCCCTATCCAACAGCTATCCTACCAAGTCACCCCAAGGATTGGAACAAGACTTGGTTTTACTGCAAGGACACTTCTCCTGAAGGAGAGAATCCGCTGCCGGGTTACCGTCCTACCCGGCTCTGCAACACTGGAGAACTCCCAGATCGGATGTTCGCCGCCGAGCGAGCGAAATATGCTCCGGCTTTCGCGAAGATCAGGGCCTTAATGGCCAACGGTTTGACCGGCGTCGACCTAACCCGCTGCTGGGTTAGCTGGAAAATCCTGCCACTGAGCCGGCGTGACCGACTCATGCATCAATTCTCGGGTGAACCCAATGACACCCTCTGCTTCAGTCCCACCCCTCTGACAGAACAAGCTATCAATTCTTCCGTCAAAGGACTTCTTGGCGAAAAGCAAGCGGTTTGCAACAAAGTTGGGCTGAAACCATTCTGTGTCAAGAACCCGGCTCCAGCTGTAAGACACTTTTCCACAAATTTGGTCAAACTTTAACTTTGTCTTGCTCCTTCTAACCTTCGTTGGCGGCTTATGTACATGCCGGCTCCTCCTTCTGGAATAAGAAATATAACCCTCCTGTGAGGAAACCTAAAGTAGGTAAAAGCCGCGTCCAGAAGAAGAAAGCTGCCGCTCAGGAGCCGCCAGAGCTTGACGACTCAGAGGTAGAACTTGACTCCCTTGGCCGTCTCTTTATGCAACTTATTGACAACAATTATCCACAGGAGGAAACGGAAACAAGCCATGCGGACGTCCCTGAGGTAACCTACATTTCCTCTGACTCAGAAAACCTTCCACCAGAGAAAATACGGCGGGTCATCCGAAAAGTCCCCTTTTCTCATCCTCTTTCTCATTTAGACCCCAATTTTCTTTTGAAAAAGCAACAACACAACTCCCGACGTCAGACCCGGAGCGCCGGCTCTGAAGATCTTGTGACCGGGTTATCGAATTCTCCGGCTCCGCGGAAACGGCCGGCTGAGGTACTCTTTTAACTAAAGTCAGTTTTAACAATCTTGCATTGTAACCATACTATGCTTTGTATTGTCTTAACTGCTTTCAGGAAACGCCCCCTTCGTCCGGTGATTCCACTGTGACTAAGCTGCCTCCTTTGAAGATCAACCCGGAGTGCGTACCTTTGTATCTGCATCATCCCTTTCGATCGTCCTTGTTATTTATGCAATAATTCTTCTGTTTTTCAGAGCTCAAGCAAAGCGAAGGAAAACCGGCGGGTCTACCGCTGCTCCTACCGCCCAAGAGCGGGAAATTGCTAAGCCGGACTCCCCTGCAACTCATGTGGAACCTACTGAAATTATGAAAGATGTACCTGAAGATACTCATCAGCCCTCTGAGCCGGTTGATCATGATACGGCAACTGAAAGTCCTCCAAGGGATGATCCTAAGCCGCCCAGCCCTTCAACAGCCGTCGAAGACACAGTTCTTCCAGACGTTATCATCACTGGGACGGGTCATCAATCTCTCGAGCCTCATGTATTAACAAGACATACCAGCAAGGCCGAAGATTCTTTGCCTAAGAAGTTTGATTTTGAATTCCCTATGTTGGAGAAGTTAACTGCAAATGAGTTACATGCTGGTTATCTGAACCGCCTCTCCACAAGCCGGAACATGGAGCTCAAACTTGTCGGTCTGATGAAGAAAAAATACGAGGTACTCTTCTCTTGCTGTTTCCTTATACCCTTAAGTAGCCCCCAAGAGCTGGTTTAGTATTGCAAATGGTAGACCGGGTCTTCCAATCCTTGTCATAGGTAGAATAGCTTAGCCTGTAGCCCCCAAGTATCGGGTTAATATACATATTAGGCTGGTACTCAGCTAGAAAAGTAGAGCAATGGTAGCCCCCAAGTCCGGGTCAGTATAAAAATGATGAGCCGGAACTTCACTGTAAACTTGGAAAACGCCGATTGTAGTCCCCAAGTGCCGGCTTATCTTTATGAAGATGAGCCGGAACTTCATTGTATACTTGAGCGCCGTGTGTAGCCCCCAAGTGCCGGCTTATCTTTGCGAAGACGAGCCGGAACTTTATTGTATACTTGAGCGCCGTGTGTAGCCCCCAAGTGCCGGCTTATCTTTGCGAAGATGAGCCGAAACTTCATTGTAGACTTGGAGCGCAAACACAGACATTAGCCCCCAAGTGTCAAGTATATTGCTTGCAATCTGCTTGAGACATGTCATAGCAGCTCCATCAATCATATACTAATATCTCATCCTGGCGACCCAAACCTGCTGACATGTTTGATTTTTGTAAAATAAAGGAAGCTTTAGACACGGCCGAGTCTGATCTGACCGGCGTAAAGGAAACCCTTGCTGCACAACAAACTGCCCGGTCTGAGGCGGAAGAAAAATGGCGGGTTGCTGTTAAGGAGCTTGAGAAGGTTCAAGCTGATTTTGATGCTTTCAAGAAGTGTGCCGAGTCTACACAAGCCGCCCTGACCAAACGAGTAGACGATGCTGACCAGCAACTTAAGCTTGTGTCCGATGAGCTGCAAACCCTCAAGCACCATATCTCGAGGATGACTTCTGCTATCTTTGGTAAGCACTGAGTACTTAGCAAGTTTCCTTGCCGTGCTTAAAAACTGTGTGGGCGGCTTATAACACCGAATGTTTCCTTGTAGGTCAAAGAAGCCGCCAACTATCTTCAGATAGCCTGCTGAAGTTAAAAGCAGTATATTCCTTGTCAGAACAGCTATACTGCGGGACTCTTTGCACCATCAAAGCAATGCTGAATAAAGACAGCATCCCCAAATTCATGAAGGGTGTGATAGAACTCTTATCAACTCTGCCCAAACAAATCGAAGAGCTCAAACGATCAGCCGCCAGGAAGGGAGCAATGGCCGCACTAAGCCGGGCTTTGCCCTTTGCCCTTGAATTGACTGCAGAGGAAATGATGGATGGCTTTCCGTCCAAGAAAGACGACGGCTCAGATTTCACAGAAGCTGACTATGCCAAGTGTATGAAAGCCTCCAGAATACTCGCATCGACACTGGCGGATGAAGTTGATCTGTCAACCTACCAGGCGGCTTACGGCGCGGACAGCAAACGAGTGCGCTGCCCAACTTTTGAAGCCAGAGACTTGACGCCTGCACGTCGTAAGCACCTCTTTGCTCCTGAGATTGACCCGTCTCCCCTTTTTGAAGAGGCTCAGTTTGAAGCTTTAACAAACTGCAACTGGGATGTGGACAATCTTCAGATCGAAGAGGTCGAAGACCCGGCGCAGGATGACCCGCCATCAAGCTAATCATTTGCTTCTGAAACGTATAACCCGGTTTCTTGACCCGCCAAGGCCAGTAGTGTACAAAAAACTTAAGTCCGTGGTATTTTGGGCTCCCTGGGGAGTTTGTAATAGGCATAAAAAACTTATTTGCCCGAGCCGTGCCATCGCGCACGTATGAATCTTTGCACAACTTGGTGCATGCTTATCTGTCTTGTGTTCTGCGTCATAATACCTGATTTCATGGCGGCTCGTCTTAGGAGACAAACCCTGCCAAAACAAACAAGACATAATATGCTCTGTATTGCTGTGAGGGCGGCTTGAAAAAGCACAACCCAGAGATGTTAAGTCTTTCATGACCTTGCCTTTCTTTTCAAAAACTCATACGCCGGTTCTTCTGGGTGGACTCGCTACTTGAACTCTTATCAGTACAGGGTCTCTAGCGAGAGTGACCGTCAATTCCTTTGAACGGCTCAGGGTCTCTGGGCGAGATTAACTTATAAGAGCGCAACGAACCAGATAGAGATGCAGCAAGGCATGAGAACCCTTAGGGCCCATAAGCTACCTCTCACATGACATAAATCCGTCGTTTGAACCTTAAACAGTGCAGGGTCTTTAAAAGAGTAACTGTTTAAGAGTATGAACGGGCCACATAGCGGAGAGTCGGCAGCAGATGGGTGAGTTTATCCTCGCTTTCCGTAAGCCAGCCCTCACGTGATAAGAGCCGCCGGTTTAACCTTGACCAGTACAGGGTCTCTAGCGAGAGTGACTGTCAAATATGTTTGAACAGCTCAGGGTCTCTAGTCGAGATTAACTGGTAGGAGTTCGGCGGGTCACCTAACGGAGCAGCAGCAACATACAGGCAGGTTTAACTCAAACTTGCGGTGGCTGAAGAGCCGATCAAGAGGGTATGTAAGCTAAACCCGGCAGGTTGGAAGCCCCCAAATGACCTTGCTGATGGAGTCAACTTTTTGGGTATAAAAACCCGGCCTTACAATGGCTGAAGAGCCGATCAAGAGGGTGTGTAAGCTAAACCCGGCGGGTTGGAAGCCCCCAAATGACCTTTTGGTTGTATCCATCTTTGCACAATCTGAGATACGCAAAACGGCAGAGGCCCCGGCTTGCAGGGATGCCAACTTTATTATTATATATGTGATATATACAATGATGATGTACAACGGGGGGAGTCGATGACCCAAGTATAGTAAGGCCGTAGATGAGCGATATTCCACGGCCGGTGGGTCTCCTGCCCAGAAGTGCGTGACTCGTCTCGTACGTCAACGAGGTAGTATGACCCATTGTTGAGACTCCTGCTAACCACAAAAGGTCCTTCCCATGGAGGAGATAACTTGTGAGCATCCGTCTGATCTTGAATTAGACGTAACACCAAGTCGCATTCTTGAAACGTCCGGGTCTTAACCCTGCGGCTATGATAGCGACGCAGGTCTTGTTGATAAATCGCCGATCGAGCCGCCGCCAGATCACGCTCTTCATCCAAAGCATCTAACGCGTCCTGACGCGCTGTCTCGTTATCTGCCTCAACGTAAGCCGCCACTCTCGGCGAGTCATGACGTATATCACTTGGTAACACGACTTCTGCACCATAAACCATGAAAAAAGGCGTATAGCCTATTGACCTGTTGGGAGTAGTTCTGATGCTCCATAAAACTGATGGCAACTCTTCTACCCAACAACCCGGCATTCGCTGTAGAGGAACCATAAGCCGGGGCTTGATACCTCGCAAGATCTCCTGGTTAACATGATCCGCCTGACCATTGGATTGTGGATGAGCAACAGCAGAGACGTCAAGCCGGATATGCTCACTTTCACAGAATGCTTGCATAGCTCCCTTGGATAGGTTTGTGCCATTGTCCGTGATGATGCTGTGAGGGTAACCAAAATGGAAGATCAATTTTTTGACAAACTGAACCGCCGTAGCCGCGTCACACTTGCCAACCGGCTCAGCCTCCACCCACTTGGTGAACTTATCCACCGCCACCAAAAGGTGGGTCTTCTTGTCTTTGGATCTCTTGAAAGGCCCGACCATATCAAGCCCCCAGACCGCAAACGGCCAGGTAATTGGAATCATTCACAATTCCTGAGCTGGTACGTGAGCACGTCGCCCGAACTTCTGACATGCATCGCACTTCAGAACCAAGTCTTCTGCGTCCTTATGAGCTGTCAGCCAGAACAAACCATGCCGAAAAGCCTTGGCCACCAGAGATTTTGAGCCGGCGTGATGACCACAATCACCAGCGTGAATCTCATTTAAGATTTCCTTACCCTCTTCAGGTGAAACACAACGTTGAAAAACGCCGGTGATGCTGCGCTTATGTAACTCGCCATTGACGATCGTCATGGACTTAGATCGCCTTATGACTTGCCTTGCCAAGATCTCGTCCTCGGGTAACTCGCCACGAGTCAAGTACGCTAGGTAAGGCAACGTCCAGTCAGGGATAGCATGTAGAGCCGCCACCAGCTGCCCCTCCGGGTCAGGTATAGCCAGATCCTCTTCCGAAGGTAGCTTAATTGACGGGTGATATAACACGTCCAAGAAAACATTAGGCGGCACTGGCTTACATTGAGAGCCTAGCCTTGACAACGTGTCAGCCGCCTCGTTCTTGCGACGGTCAATATGATCCACTTGATAACCCTTGAAGTGACCAGCAATGACGTCTACCGCCTGACGATAAGCCGCCATCCGTGGGTCTTTGGAATCCCATGTGCCTGATACTTGCTGAGCCACGAGGTCTGAGTCGCCGAGGCACCTGACCCGGCTCAGATTCATCTCCTTAGCGATGCGGAGGCCGTGAAGCAAGGCCTCATACTCAGCTGCATTGTTAGTACAGGGAAACATCAACCTTAACACATAACAAAACTTGTCACCTTTAGGGGAAGTTAAGACAACTCCAGCCCTTGACCCTTCCAACTGCCTGGACCCATCAAAGTGAATTGTCCAGTATGTGCTATCTGGCTTCTCTTCAGGCGACTGACACTCTGTCCAGTCGTTTATAAAATCTACTAAAGCTTGAGACTTAACAGCCGTGCGAGGCACATATTTCAGATTAAGAGGCCCAAGCTCCAACGCCCACTTTGCAATCCTGCCGGTGGCTTCTCTATTTTGAATTATGTCACCCAACGGTGCAGAACTAACCACAGTGATCTGGTGTCCCAAGAAGTAGTGTTTCAACTTACGATTCGCCATGAACACCCCATATATCAGCTTCTGCCAATGTGGGTACCTTTGCTTGGATTCGATCAAGACTTCACTGACGTAGTAAACCGGCCTCTGAACCGGGTATTCCTTCCCTGCCTCCTTACGCTCTACCACAACCGCGGCGCTGACTGCCCTGTTATTGGCCGCCACGTAGAGGAGTAAAGGTTCCTTCTCAGCCGGAGAGGCCAAGATCGGCGGCTCAGCCAGCTGTTTCTTGAGCGCCTCGAACGCTTCACCCGCCGCCTTATTCCAGACAAAATTGTCTGATACAGAGGAATAGCTTTCTCACCCAGGCGGCTTATGAACCGGCTTAAAGCAGCGACTCGACCCGCTAGATGCTGAACGTCGTTGATGCACGCCGGCTCAGACAGGGAGGTGATAGCCTTTATCTTGTCCGGGTTAGCTTCAATGCCACGCTCAGAGACTAGAAATCCCAAGAGCTTGCCTGCAGGAACTCCAAAGACACACTTAGCCGGGTTAAGCATCATCTTGTAGACCCATAAATTATTGGACGTTTCCTTCAGGTCGTCAAGTAGAGTCTCCTTCTTTCTTGATTTGACCACAATATCATCCACATAAGCATGAACGTTGCGTCCAATTTGTCTATGAAGACAGTTCTGCACACAACGCTGGTAAGTTGCCTGGGCACTTTTGAGCCCAAAAGGCATAGACACATAGCAGAAAGCACCAAAATGCGTAATGAAAGCCGTCTTCTCTTGGTCTTTGACTGCCATCTTGATCTGGTGATAACCTGAATAAGCATCCAGGAATCATAAACTCTCACAACCCACCGTTGCGTCAATAATCTGGTCGATCCGAGGGAGAGCAAACGGGTCAACTGGACAGGCCATGTTAAGATCCGTGTAATCCACACACATACGCCACGTGCCGTTCTTCTTAAGCACCAAAACCGGGTTAGCTAACCACTCCGGGTGAAAAACCTCCACGATGAACCCTGCTGCTAAGAACCGGGCCACCTCTTCCCCAATTGCTTTACGCCGCTCTTCATTGAAATGGCGAAGGAACTGCTTGATCGGCTTGAACTTAGGATCCACATTAAGGTGGTGCTCAGCGAATTCTCTCGGTACACCTGGCATGTCAGACGGCTTCCATGCAAAGATGTCCCGATTCTCACGGATGAATTCAATGAGCGCGCTTTCCTATGCGGGGTCCATGTTAGCCCCGATAGTGAACTGTTATGATGAGTCGCCCGGAGTGAAATCTACCTGCTTGGTATCATCTGCCGCAAACTTGAGGGGCGGCTCAGATTCCGTGTTAGGCTTCTTGAGTGGAGTCATGTCTTTCGGGTCAACATTTTCTTTATAGAATTTGAGCTCTGCCTCATCACAACTTGACTCTGCGTAAGCTGCGTCTCCTTCCTCACACTCAAGAGCCGTTTTCCGATCACCATGCACAGTAATCGTCCCATTCAACCCGGGCATCTTGAGCTGTAAGTAAACATAGCAAGGCCTAGCCATGAACTTGGCGTAAGCCGGCCGTCCGAACAGAGCATGATATGGGCTTTTGATTTTAACAACTTCAAACCACAAAGACTCCACCCTGTAGTTGAATTCATCTCCAAAAGCTACTTCCAAAGAAATCTTCCCCACTAGATAAGCCGACTTGCCAGGCACCACACCATGAAAAACTATTGAAGAGGGCATAAGATCCTTATCAAGCAGACCCATCCGGCTGAAAGTGTCATAATACAGGATGTTGATGCTGCTGCCACCATCCATAAGCACTTTAGTGAACACATATCCTCCTACTTGGGGGGCAACTACGAAAGCCAGTTGCCCCGGGTTATCAACACGCGGCGGGTGATCCGCCCTACTCCAAGTTATGTCATACTCGGACCACTTCAAATACCGCGGGAGAGCCGGCATGACTGCATTAACCGCCCGCTTGCGCACCTTCCGGTCTCGCTTGTCGAGGCTGGTTGTAAAAACATGATACTGACCCCCACTGAGCTGTTTCGGGTTAGTCTGGTACCCCGATTGGTTATTCTGCTGTTGGCCTCCACCGCCGGATTGCTGATGACGACCTCCTTGACTGCCTTGACCCTGGTACCCGGATCCTGAGCCGCTAGCACGAAAGCCGGCTTCTGATCCACCCGGCCCTGAGCCGCCTGACGGACCATTACCGTTATTACGATGCTGTTGAAGACTGTAATCCCGAAACTGCCGCATAATGCTGCAATCCCTCCACGTATGGCCTGCCGGCTTACCAGGCCGGCTGTGCTCCGGACAAGGTTTATTGAGCATCTCTTCCAAGTTGAAGGGAGCTTTACCCTTGTTAAAGGGTGCCCTGAAGTTCCCATTGCCCTTAGCACGATTGTTCCCAGCGCTGGTGTTCGCCACCAATTCTGACCCGCCCTCCGGGTTCTTTCGTTTGCCCGGGTTGCTATTTCCGGCCGCGCTTTGCTGTTGACCCTTGCCATTGTTGTTTTTCTTACCCTGACCTGATTTCTCGTTATCAGAGCCTGGGTCTTTCGTGTTATCGGAGTCTGCATACTTGGTGAGAGCCGCCATGAGCTCCCCCATATCCTGGCATGTGCGCTTGAGCCGGCCAAGCTTCTGCTTCAAAGGTGTGAAATGGCAATTCTTCTCTAGAATCAAAACTGCTTGAGCCGCCGTAATCTGTTCTGAAGAGTGGATGATGGTTGAGACCCGCCGGACCCAGTGATGAGCCGATTTGTCATCCCGCTGCACGCAATGGTCCAGATCCACAATCGTCATGGGCTGCTTGCACGTTCCTTGGAAATTTTTGATGAATTTCGCCTTTAACTCAGACCAGGTATTAATGGTGTTGGGTGGTAAGCCCTTCAGCCACGTGCGAGCCGGCCCTTCCATCATCATGATGAAATATTTGGCACATACTGCATCACTGACGTCTAACATCTCCATGGACAGCTCATAGCTTTCGATCCAAGCCTCTGGAGGTAGGTCAGCAGTATAATTGGGCACCTTGCGAGGGCCCTTGAAATCCTTCGGCAGACGCTCGTTCCGTAGAGCCGGTGCTAAACACGGCACTCCCACAGCCCTGGAGGTTAAACCGTCCCCAACTGAGACAGAAGGTGCAACTGTGGGTTCTTGATGAGCCGCCGCTTCCGCCAGAGCCGCCACTTCTCACTGTGCTCTTGCCCGATCCACCAGCGCCTGAGCATCTAGAGCCGCCCGGTCGACTCGTGGTGGGTTCCGATGTCGTTCACTGCTAGAAACCGCCAGCGACTCATAACGCCGGCCGTAGCTGCGGCTGGGGATGGGAGTTGAATGCACGCGGCTCCGGCTGTAAGTATACTTCTCCTGCTGGGCCACTGCCGTCCGCAGATATCCAATAGCGTTCCGCACCTCCTCTGCAAAAGGCGCCTCGTCGGGGATGGGAATTGTATCAAGCCTGGTGGCCGCCGCCACCATGTTCTCCGCCGGGTTAGAATAATGACCCGGCGGCGTCGGAAAAAATTGTGGTGGGGTCGGGTTCCGGTGGGACGGGTCTAGCCGCTGATGCTGAACCGCCGCCCGGCTTCCAGGTACTTCCGCCGTCCGGGTCACGGTCAAAGGTACGTTCCGTCCCGTCCCTGGCGTGTTGAAAAGATTTCTGGCTTCATACTGATCCGGCAAGCGGGATTGATGCCTCATCCGCTGAACCGCCGCCGCAGACTGCTGCTTTAACTCAAAACGGAAAGCGTCCGCCCTAAGGCGCTCCGACTCAGCATCCATCTGAGCCTTCAGCGCATTGATTTCCTGTTGGACTCCGGTCATCTGGTTCTTCAACCTCGCGATCTCCGCATTACGGGCCGCTTGGTTTTCAGCAGTGACCTCAGTCGCCATCAGGGTTGTAAGCTCATTCATCAGATCCAGAAGAACCTGAGCCGGCGGCCTGCCAGCCCCAGACCCAGTCGCACCGGCGGCTGAGCTGCCAGGAGCCGCCGCTGAACCCGCCATGAAGACAGCAGCGCGGTTCGGCGGCTCATAATCCTCCGGCTCATGATACTCCGACTCAGGGTAAGGCTCGACGTAGCCCCCGAGCCCACCGTTGTGAAGCTGATAAATCGATTCCGTCTCCCCGCTGGATGATCCATCATCTGAGCAGATGAGAGTTTCCTCCCGAGACACAGAGCCCTCAAGCTCCATGCCCTAGGTGAAGCCGACGAAGACATGCTTCCTGCCCGGGTTAGCTTGGGCGGGTTGCACGCGTCGGGCGGGTTGTTCGCGCCGGGCCTGTTCGACGATGTCGGTGCAGATGTCCGGCCCGGGTTCAGATCCGCCGATCTTGCCGATGAAGACGTGGATTCCGCTAAAGGGGACCCGGAAACCGTACTCAATTGAGTCGGCCTCGGGGCCCTAGCTGGCATCGTCGATGTAGAGCCGGCCGCAGCGACTCTTGGTCATCCTGCCAACAGCGTACCCCTCGATCCCTGGGAGAGAACCCTTTGAGAACTCAACACCACCGAGCGCGAGCCCCACGGTGGGCGCCAACTTTCGTGGTTTTGTCACGGCAGATGTCCGAAGACTTAGGTTCGAGGCCATCGCTAAGGCGGTGGACTCAAAGGGGTTGGTCGATATGAGGGACACGAGTTTACCCAGGTTTGGCCCCTCAAGGAGAGGTAAAAGCCTATGTCCTGCTTGTGTTGTGTTGATTGGAGTATCGATTACAAGGGAGCAGATTCGCTTGACCTAGCTCTCGATGTTTCAGTTTTTTCTCTCTAAGCCGCCCCAGGGTCTCACCTTTATATAGGAGGTCAAGGCCCTGGGTTACACGAGTCTCACACCGACTCATACAACGTACTCAATCCTGTCTCTAAGCCGCCTTGCCTTCTTGGGCAAGCCGTCTCCGGGCGGCTTAACCGCCCGGGTCTTTACTCCATCTTCTGTCTCTGGGTCTTCGTCTTGGCCCGTCCGGTAAGTCGCCACGCGTGCCCGGCCTTCATCTTCCGGCCCACTTTAAATATTTGGGCCATGAACCGCCAGGTATGACCCGGCCCCTCCTGGGCGGGTCTTACCACGGGGTTATATCCCCAACATAACCCCTCATCTGAGGAAGCCACTGCTATCACTGATGACAATGACAGGTTGAAGACATTGCTTGAAACTGGCATGTACAAGAGTCTGAAAGGGCATCAGATTCTTTGTGATGTCTTGAAGAAGACTATACTGAACAAAAACCCTAGGAAAGAGGGTGTAGGTTTCGAAAGAAACCTCAATGTTGATGGATCCTACTTGACAACTGAGCAGTACCCCAAAACCACATGGGTTGCTGCAAAAGGTCCTTTAGTTGATCCTTCCACATTATCAGGCTTCAACAGTGCTAATCCTCTCATAATTGATGAATCCTTTGATTCAAACTATAAACTGTTCAAATGTCAAAATGGTGAAGTGTTTGCCAGATTTATTGGAACTAACTGCAGGAATGGCTCACCTATGAAGAAGAATTGGGTCCCCAAATGTCTTCTAGAGAAACTTCGCGTGAATGTCTTGACGACATCTCCCAAGAAGAAGACAAACCCTAGATCAATGTCTTTGAGAAGACATAAGTCTTCATACAATGGCACTAACCATTCTGTTTCGCAGGAAAAGACTCAGATGACTCATCAATATGTACACAATGGCATGAACCGCTACGTTCATCCAACAAAGAATTTCTCTGCTTATTCATTTGAGTACACTAACCCTCCTGTGAAACATGCTATTAGGGCATCTCTGCCTAAATTCTCTGATGCTGCCTTACGTCTCATTGCTTCTAAGCCACCCCTTCGCATGTGGGTGGTTAAGAAGAACTAATATCTTCTATGCAGCATCGGGTCTCTAGATAGGACGAAGCCTATCCCGAAGATCATCTCTGGGGACCCGGAAACATTCTTGTCTGAACGCAAGAGAATTAAAGAATACCCCGTTCAGAATATTTACCACTGTCTTCTGCTATATCTAAATCTTAGCATGATACTCTTACATGCTTTGGTGAACTCGACTAATTCTCAATGCAGGAAGACAAATCCAATGCCACCGAATGGATTATGGACAGTGGATGCACAAGTCATATGACTGGTGATCGAAGCCTATTAATGGAGCAAACTCTTCAACCTCCAACAAAAGATCACATCGTCTTTGCTGACAAGAGCAGCAGCAAAGTGCTGGGGCTAGGTAGAGTTGCTATCTCAAGGGCCCGGCACATGGAAAACGTCATGCTTGTCGAATCTCTTGGTTACAACTTGATGTCTGTCTCAATGCTCCGTGACTTAGATATGCTTGTCATCTTTGGCAAATTTCGATGTGTGGTACTAATGGCTTCTGACAAAACCAATGTCTTCTAAGGTTTTTGAAGAGGTGATTTGTACATGGTAGACTTCTCTGCAGGACCACAGGTTGCCTCATGTCTTCTAGCAAAAGCTTCGGAGTGCTGGCTATGGCACAGAAGGCTAGGGCATGCTGGGATGAGGAACTTGCACACACTCTCCAAGAAGAAGCTTATCATTAGCGTCGAGGGTGTCAAGTTCAAGAAGGACCACCTATGTGGTGCCTGTGAAGCCGGGAAGATGACCAGGGCCAAACACCCCTCGAAGACAATCATGACGACCTCGCGTCCCTTTGAGCTGCTACACATGGACTTATTTGGCCCTACTCACTATTCCACCTTCTCTACCACTGCAAATCTATATGGCTTCATGATCGTTGACGACTATTCTCGATTCACTTGGGTGCATATCATTCTTTACAAAACTGAAGTGCAGGATGTCTTCAGGAGCTTCACAAATAGGTGTATGAACAACTACAACATCAAGATCAGGCACATCAGGAGTGACAATGCCACTGAATTCAAGAACACAGGCCTGTACACCTTTCTTGATACCCTTGGCATCACTCATGAGTTCTCTGCTCCATATACTCCCCAGCAGAGTGGTGTTGTGGAGCGCAAGAATAGGACTCTTATTAAGATGGCTCGCAACATGCTTGATGAATACAAGACAACACGGAAGCTATGGCCTGAAGCCATTGACACTGCATGTCACATCATCAACAAAGTTTATCTTCACAAGTTCTTCAAGAAAACATCATATGAGCTTCTCATTGGTAAGAAACCCAATGTAAGTTACTTCAAAGTCTTCGGTGCACGATGTTGGATAAGGGATCCACACCACACTTCTAAATTTGCACCGAAAGCACATGAGGGTTTCATGCTTGGTTATGGAAAGGATTCACACACCTACAGAGTCTTCAACATCCTTCACAACAAGGTTGTTGAAACTGTAGATGTGCGATTCGATGAAACTAATGGCTCTCAAAGAGAGCACATGTCTCCTGTGCTAGATGAACTACCTCCTGATGAAGCTATTCGACTGATGGGCACTGGAGAAATTGTGCCTGAAGAACCTGTGGTTGAAGAAGAAGTCATCATTCCTCCATCTACTCAGCGCGAAGATAATGCTGAACCCGAAGACAATGCTGCTGATGAAGACAATACTCAGCAGCCCGAACAAAGTCTTCGCCCTGCTCATCCACGTGTGGCAAATGAAGTCCAAATTGAGAGAATGCTTGACAGCAAAAATGCACCAGGTCCACTTACTCGCTCAAGAGCTACTCAACTGGCTAACTTTTGTGGGCACTTTGCTTTTGTATCTATCACAGAACCCACAAAAGTAGATGAAGCTTTCAAGGAACCAGAATGGATTCAAGCCATGCAGGAAGAGCTTCACCAGTTCGAGCTGAACAATGTGTGGGAGCTCGTAAAGCGTCCTGATCCAAGGAAGCACAACATCATCGGTACCAAGTGGATCTTCCGCAACAAGAAAGATGAGTCTGGTCAAGTCGTCAGAAACAAGGCCAGATTTGTGGCCCAAGGTTACACACAGGTTGAGGGTATTGACTTCGATGAAACCTTTGCACGTGTCGCTAGACTCGAAGCCTTTGGATGAGAAGAGGTTTTGCAAATTGCGGTGTGAGCTAAATATCTTAGAATCCTCAAATGTCCTTTGAATAGGAATAGATCCTAATGCTTATGCATGTTGATGACTTTGATGCACAACACACGAAGTAACGTATGTCTTCAATTCATGAAAAATTACAATCTGAGTGTGAATACATTAATGAAGAATATGACTTCAGAGCGCCACGATAATTGTGTGCCGTGTCTGAGTCAAACATTCCTATACGGTGGGTAACGCCACCAACCAAACTCGAAGACATTGCTTCTTTTCATCTAATTGTCTTTTATCTCATCTTCTTCACATGTCTTTGAGAGTTGAATGTCTTCGGAACAAAGTTTATATGTGTTTCAGTTGAAAAATATTTGCATATCTACATTTGGATTGGAGCTTTGTCCTATACAGCATTTGTCCTATAGCATTCTCTTCAACTTTTTCCTAGGGAAATGTGATCGGACCCGACATTCTCTTCTATTCTTCCTCGTCCAAGTCTGTTCCAATCCAGTCATATGCATTCTATATTGACACGTGTTGACTGCCTTCTCTATGTCCTTGACAGCAGAAGACAAATCAACCACATATTTAATTCTCAAATCTCAACTGTCTCCACATAATTAGCAAACAACTCATGCGCCACCGCTTTGATTATGGTAGTGGGTTGTCAGGTGGTTTGCTTGTATGCCACGTGTCCACATAAACCGAGGAGTCAGGGGCATATCCGTCCAACTTGTTCGGAGGTTTCCACACCCTATAAGTACAAGTAAACCCCCTTCCATTATTACTTTCCCCTTCCTCCGCCACCCACATGCTCAAAACCCTAGCGCCGTCGCTGGATTCCATCGCCGCTGGAGACGAAGTGCTTAGCTGCCACGCCTTCTCCGACGACGTACTCACGCCGGCCGCGTTCATCCTTCGCTCGCCGCCGCTGTCGTGGTTTTGTCACGGCAGATGTCCGAAGACTTAGGTTCGAGGCCATCGCTAAGACGGTGGACTCAAAGGGGTTGGTCGAGACAAGGGACACGAGTTTACCCAGGTTCGGCCCCTCAAGAAGAGGTAAAAGCCTACGTCCTGCTTGTGCTGTATTGATTGGAGTATCGATTACAAGGGAGCGGATTCGCTTGACCTAGTTCTCGATTGATTGGTTTCTTGTCTAAGCCGCCCCGGGGTCCCGCCTTTATATAGGAGGTCGAGGCCCTAGGTTACACGAGTCCTAAACCGACTCATACAACGTAGTCAATCCTGTTTCTAAGTCGCCTTGCCTCCTTGAGCAAGCCGTCTCCGGGCGGCTTAACCGTCCGGGTCTCACACCATCTTCTGTCTCCGGGCCTTTGTCTTGGCCCGCCTAGTAAGCCGCCATGCGGCCTGGCCTTCATCTTCCGGCCCACCTTAAGGGTCTTGCTTATGAGCCGCCAGGTATGACCCGGCCCCTCCATGGCGGGTCTTACCACGGGGTTATATCCCAAACATTAGGCCCCAGGTTGATTTGAGCCTGCTCATGTCAATCTTCAAACTCATTCGGCGGCGAGTCTCACATTTTATCACCTGAAAAAGAAAACTCATAACCTGCCGTGACGTCACGTCGAATATGCTAAAAAGATTCTGTGACGTTTGCAACGGATCCTCTCACTGAATGGTCGGCCCGAAAATCGAGGCGCCCTCTTTGGTCTATCATCACTGTGCTTCCTCGATTTTCGCGCGCACGGTTGCCATCTCATCTCTCAAATAGGGATACGAAGGGGCCCCCTTTCCTCTCTCTGCCGCCATGTCTTCTTCCTTCTTCAAACAGCCACACCTCCGAAGCTCCGCCGCACCTGACCGGACCTCGTCGTCATCCCCAACGCTGGCCGCTGCATCAACCTGAGCTGGTCCAGAGCTTCGCCGGCCCGTCCGCATACGCAAGGTACCGTTCTTGGCCCTTGTCCAATACGCAGTTATTTCCATTAGGATCTCCCGAGTTCATCAGGTTCCTCTAGTGTTCTTCGTTGTTCTTTGTAATGCAGACCATTAAGTATCCCCTTGAATCCCATAGCGCTGTCTATCCGTTGCGGTCATCCTTTTAATGTTAATGACCGCTTGTTTTAGATCTGTATAGCACTTTTCTTTGCATGCTGACCACCTGTTCTTCCACTGCCGTTTTTAGGTCATGAATATATTTCATTTTACCTTCGCCCATAGATCTTGCAGCTATAGTTGTAATATGCGAAACCTGTTTATCCGCACTTAGCTGTATTTTCCAGTATCGCCTTGTCCACCTAACCCGCCATTGCATTGGTGGCTCTCTGATAAAATATTTCAGCGGCTTAACACCTCACCATTATGCTGACCATAGCTGCCTTAGTTATTTGACGTTTTTCTAAGCCGCCGTACTCTGCGCCTTTTCGCAGTTTGACCCGCCATTATGTCGAGAGCACCAGCATCTTGTGATTGGGTTGGCTCCGGAGTTACTGAGCAGCTTCTGCTTGATTTTGTAGAGTCGGGCATCTTGCCAGCTCAGGACATTATACATTGGCGGGACCTACTCCTAAAGAAGGAGAGGTGGTTGTGTTCACTGATCACCTCCTCTGCGGATTTAGCCCGCCCGGGTCAAAAAATTACCGGGACGTCCTTCATTTCTACAAGCTTCACCCTCAAGACATAGGTCCAAACTCTGTCACCAACATGTGTCAGTTCCAGGTCTTTTGTGAAGTTTACCTGCAAGAAGAGCCGTCTGTTGACCTCTTCCGTGATTACCATTACGTCAACCGCCAAACTGAAGTGGCGGCTGGACCAAGTTTAGAGCTTGGCGGCGTCTCTATCCAAAGACGGAGAGATTTGCCTTACCCAGCAGCTATCTTGACAAGTCACCCCAAGGATTGGAACAAGACTTGGTTTTACTGCAAGGACACTTCTCCCAAAGAAGAGAATCCGCTGCCGGGTTACCGTCCTACCCGGCTTTGCAACACCGGAGAACTCCCAGACCGGATGTCCGCCGCAGAGCGAGCGAAATATGCTCTGGCTTTCGCGAAGATCAGGGCCTTAATGGACAATGGCTTGACGGGCGTCGACTTAACCCGCTACTGGGTTAGCTGGAAGATCTTGCCACTGAGCCGGCGTGACCGGCTCGTGCACCAGTTCACGGGTGAGCCCAATGACACTCTCTGCTTCAACACCACCCCTCTGACAGAACAAGATATCAACTCCTCCGTCAAAACACTTCTTGGCGAAAAGCAAGCGGTTTACAACAAAGTCGGGCTGAAACCGTTCTGTGTCAAGAACCCGGCTCCAGCTGTAAGAAATCTTTTTCCATAAAATTAGTCATTCTTGTCTTGACCTTTTACCTTGCTCCTTTTAACCTTTTTGGCGGCTTATGCGCAGGCTGGCTCTTCTTTCTGGAAGAAGAAGTATAATCCTCCTGTGAGGAAGCCTAAGGTGGGTAAAACCCGCGTCTAGAAGAAGAAACCTGCCGCTCAGGAACCGCCTGAGCTTGACGACTCAGAGGTAGAACTTGACTCCCTTGGCCGTCTCTTTATGTAACTTATTGACAACAATTATTCACAGGAGGAAACGGAAACAAGCCATGCAGACGCCCCTGAGGTAACCTACATTTCCTCTGACTCAGAACACTTTCTACCAGAGAAAATACGGCGGGTCATCCGGAAAGTCCTATTTTCTCATCCTCTTGCTTATTTATACCCCAATTTTCTTTTGAAAAAGCAACAGCACAACTCCCGACGTCAGACCCGGAGCACCGGCTCTGAAGAGCTTTTGACCGGCTTATCAAATTCTCCGGCTCCGCGGAAATGGCCGGCTGAGGTACTCTTTTAACTAAGTCCAGTTTTTAGTTCTTTCATTGTAACCTTACTCAGCTTTCATCGTCTTAACCTTCTTTTAGGAGACGCCTCCTTCATCTGGCGACTCTACTGCAACCAAGCTACCTCCTCTGAAGATCAACCCAGAGTGCGTACCTTTGTATTTGCACCATACCTTTTTACCATCCTTGTCCTCTATGTGACACTCTTTTTGTTTTCCAGGGCTCAAGCAAAACGAAGGAAAACCGGCGGGTCTACCGCTGCCCCTACTGCCCAAGAGCCGGAAACTGCTAAACCGGAGTCCCCTGCACCTCATGTTGAGCCTACTGAGGCTAGAAAAAATGCATCTGCCGACATTCCTCAGCCTTCTGAGCCGGCTGATGATGACATGGCCACTCCAGAGAGTCCTCCAACGGCTGATCCTAAGCCGCCCAGCCCTTCAACAGCCGTCGAAGACACAGTTCTTCCAGACGTTATCATCACTGGGACGGGTTATCAACCTCCCGAACCACATGTACTGACAAAACATACCAGCAAGGCTGAAGCTTCCTCGCCTGAGAAACTTGACTTTGAATTCCCCGTGTTGGAGAAGCTGACTGCAGATGAGTTACATGCGGGTTATCTGAACCGCCTCTCCACAAGCCGTAACATGGAGCTGAAACTTGTTGGTCTAATGAAGAAAAAATATGAGGTACTACTCCTGCTTTTGCTTTTCCTTGTACCCTTATGTAGCCCCCAAGAGCTAGTTTAGTATTGCAAATTGTAGACCGGGTCTTCCAATCCTTGTCATAATTCAAATTGCCTAGCTTGTAGCCCCCAAGTATCGGGTTAATATATATATTAAGCCGGTACTTAGTTGAAGAGTAGATCAAGGGTAGCCCCCAAGTCCGGGTCAGTATAAAAATGATGAGCCGGAACTTCACTGCAAACTTGGAAAGCGCTGTGTGTAGCCCCCAAGAGTCGGCTTATCGTTACGAAGATGAGCCGGAACTTCATTGTAGACTTGGAGAGCGCCGTGTAGCCCCCAAGTGCTGGCTTAACTTTACGAAGATGAGCCAGAACTATATTGTAGACTTGGAGAGAAAACACAGACATTAGCCCCCAAGTGTCAAGTATATTGCTTGCAATCTACTTGAGACTTGTAGCCTAACAGCTTCATCAATCATCTATGAATATCTTATCCTGGCGACTTAAACCTCCTGAACTGTTTTGTTTTTGTACAATACAAGAAGCCTTGGACGCGGCCGAGTCTAATCTGACCGGCGTAAAAGAAAGCCTTGCTTTGCAACAAACCGCCCGGTCTGAGGCGGAAGAGAAATGGCGGGTTGCCGTTAAGGAGCTTGAGAAGGTTCAAGCTGACTTTGATGCCTTCAAGAAGAGTGCTGAGTCTACACAAGCCACCCTGACCAAACGCGCAGACGATGCTGACCAGCAACTCAAGCTTTTGTCAGATGAGCTACAAACCCTCAAGCGCCATATTTCTAGGATGACTTCTGCTATCTTTGGTAAGCACTGAATACTTAGTAAATTTCCTTGCCTTGTTTTAAAACTGTGTAGGCGGCTTATAACGCCTAATCTTTCCTTGCAGGTCAAAGAAGCCGCCAGCTATCTTCTGACAGCTTGTTGAAGCTTAAAGCAGTATACACCTTGACAGAACAGCTATACTGCGGGACCCTTTGCACCATCAAAGCGATGCTGAATGAAAAAAGCATCCCCAAATTCATGAAGGGAGTGATAGAGCTCTTGTCAACTCTGCCCAAGCAAATTGATGAGCTCAAACGATCAGCCGCCAGAAAGGGAGCAATGGCCGCGCTAAGCCGGTCTCTGGCCTTTGCCCCTGAACTGACAGCGGAAGAGATGATGGATGGCTTTCCATCCAAGAAAGATGACGGCTCAGACTTTACCAAAGCTGACTATGCCAAGTGCATGAAGGCCTCTCGAGTACTCGCATCAACACTCGCCAATGAAATTGATCTGACCTCATACTAGGCGGCTTATGGCAAGGATAACAAACGAGTGCGCTGCCCAACGTTTGAAGCTAGAGACTTGACTCCTGCACGCTGTAAGACACTCTTTGCTCCTGAAATTGACCCATCTCCTCTCTTTGATGAGGCTCAGTTTGAAGCGTTAACAAACTGCAACTGGGATGTGGACAATCTTCAGATCGAAGAGGTCGAAGACCCACCGCAGGATGACCTGCCATCGAGCTGAAAACTTGCGCTTGAAACTGATAACCCGACTTTCTGAGCCGCCGAAACTGGAAGTTGTACAAAAACTTAGGTCCGTTGTATTTTGTGCTCCCTGGGGAGTTTTGTAATAGGCGTAGAAAAACTTGATTGCCTGAGCCGTGCCATCGCGCACGTATGAATCTTTGCACAACTTGATGCACGTTTATCTGTCTTGTGTTGTGCTCACAACATCTTGTCATCATATTTCACGGCGGCTCATCTTAGGAGATAAACCCTGCAAAAAAAAAGATGGAGTATGCTCTGTATTGCTGTGAGGGCGGCTTGAAAAAGCACAACCCAGAGATGTTAAATCTTTCACGACCTTGCTTTTTTGAAAACTCATATGCCGGCTCTTATGGCATGAACTTGTTGTTTGAACTCTTAGCAGTACAGGGTCTCTAGTGAGAGTGACCGTCAACTCTTTTGAACGGCACAGGGTCTCTAGGCGAGATTAACTGGTAAGAGCAACAACAAACCATAAAGAGGCGCAGCAGGGTATGAGTACCCCAGGGCCCATAAGCTACTTCTGACGTGACATAAATCCGTCGTTTGAACCTTAAACAGTGCAGGGTCTTTAAAAGAGTAACTGTTTAAGAGTACGAACGGGCCACATAGCGGAGAGTATGCAGCAGATGGGTGAGTTTATCCTCGCTTTCGTAAGCCGACCCTCACGTGACAAGAGCCGCCGGTTTAATCTTGACCAGTACAGGGTCTCTAGCGAGAGTGACTGTCAAATACTTTGAACAGCTCAGGGTCTCTAATCGAGATTAACTGTTAAGAGTTCGGCGGGTCACCTAGCGGAGCAGCAGCAGCATACAGGCAGGTTTAACTCGAACTTGCGGTGGCTGAAGAGCCGATCAAGAGGGTGTGTAAGCTAAACCCTGGCGGGTTAGAAGCCCCCAACTGACCTTATGCTTGTATCCACTTTTGCACGATCTGAGATACATAAAACGGCAGAGGCCCCGGCTTGCAGGGATGCCAACTTTATTATATATATGTATAAGTGATATATACAATGATGATGTACAATGGTGGGAGTCGATGACTCAAGTATAGTAAGGCCGCAGATGAGCGATATTCCACGGCCGGTGGGTCTCCTGCCCAGAAGTCCGTGACTCGTCTCGTACGTCAATGAGATAATATGGCCCATTGTTGAGATTTCTGCTGACCACAAAGGGTCCTTCCCATGGAGGAGATAGCTTGTGCGCATCCGTCTGATCTTGAATCAGACGTAACACCAAGTCGCCTTCCTGAAACGTCCGGGTCTTAACCCTGCGGCTATGATAGCGACGCAGGTCTTGCTGATAAATCGCCGATCGAGCCGCCGCCAGATCACGCTCTTCATCCAAAGCATCTAACGCGTCCTGACGCGCTGTCTCATTATCTGTCTCAACGTAAGCCGCCACCCTCGGTGACTCATGACGTATATCACTTGGTAACACGGCTTCTGCACCATAAACCTTGAAGAAAGGCGTATAGCCTGTTGACCTGTTGGGAGTAGTTCTGATGCTCCATAAAATTGATGGTAACTCTTCTACCCAACAACCCGGCGTTCGCTGTAGAGGAACCATAAGCTGGGGCTTGATGCCTCTCAAGATCTCCTGGTTAGCACGCTCCGCCTGACCATTGGATTGTTGATGAGCAACAGCAGAGACATCAAGCCGGATGTGCTCACTTTCACAGAACGCCTGCATAGCCCCCTTGGATAGGTTTGTGCCATTGTCCGTGATGATACTGTGAGGGTAACCAAAACGGTAGATCAATTTTTTGACAAATTGAACCACCGTAGCCGCGTCACACTTGCCGACCGGTTCAGCCTCAACCCACTTGGTAAACTTATCCACCGCCACCAAAAGGTGGGTCTTCTTGTCTTTTGATCTCTTGAAGGGCCCGACCATATCAAGCTCCCAAACCGCAAACGGCCAGGTAATTGGAATCATCCGCAATTCCTGAGCCGGCACGTGAGCACGTCGCCTGAACTTCTGACATCCATCGCATTTGACTACCAAGTCTTCAGCGTCCTTATGAGCCGTCAGCTAGAAGAAACCATGCCGGAAAGCCTTAGCCACCAAAGATTTTGAGCCGGCATGATGACCACAATCGCCGGCGTGAATTTCATTTAAAATCTCCTTACCCTCTTCAGGAGAAACGCAACGCTGGAAAACACCAGTGACACTGCGCTTGTGTAACTCGCCATTGATGATAGTCATGGATTTAGACCGCCTGATGATTTGTCTTGCCAAGGTCTCGTCCTCGGGTAACTCGCCGCGAGTCAAGTACGCTAAGTAAGGCAGCGTCCAGTCAGGGATAGCATGCAGAGCCGCCACCAGCTGCCCCTCCGGGTCAGGTACGGCCAGATCCTCCTCTGAAGGTACCTTAACAGACGGATGATACAACACATCCAAGAAAACGTTAGGCGGCACCGGCTTACGCTAAGAGCCTAACCTTGACAAGGCATCAGTCGCCTCGTTCTTGCGACGGTCAATATGATCCACCTGATAACCCTTGAAGTGTCCAGCAATGATGTCCACCGCCTGACGATAAGCCGCCATCCGTGGGTCTTTGGAATCCCACGTGCCTGAAACTTGCTGAGCCACGAGGTCTGAGTCGCCAAGACATCTAACCTGGCTCAGGTTCATCTCGTTAGCCACACGGAGGCCACGAAGTAAAGCCTCATACTCAGCTGCATTGTTAGTACAGGGAAACATCAACCTTAACACATAACAAAACTTATCACCTCTAGGGCAAGTTAAGACAACTCCAGCCCCTGACCCTTCCAATTGTCTGGATCCTTCAAAGTGAATTGTCCAGTATGTGTTATCCGGCTTCTCCTCGGGCGACTGACACTCTGTCCAGTCATTTATAAAGTCCACCAAGGCTTGAGAGTTGACAGCCGTGCGAGGCACATATTTCAGATTAAGAGGCCCAAGCTCCAATGGCCACTTAGCCATCCTTCCAGTGGCTTCTCTATTTTGAATTATGTCTCCCAACGGGGCAGAGCTAACCACGGTGATCTGGTGTCCCAAGAAGTAATGCTTCAACTTGCGATTTGCCATGAACACCCCATATATTAGCTTTTGCCAATGTGGGTACCTTTGCTTGGATTCGATCAAGACTTCGCTGACGTAGTAAACCGGCCTCTGAACCGGGTATTCCTTCCCTGCCTCCTTACGCTCCACAACAATCGCGGCGCTGACTGCCCTGTTGTTAGCCGCCACATAGAGGAGGAAAGGTTCCTTCTCAGCCGGAGCGGCTCAACCAGCTGTTTCTTGAGCGCCTCAAACGCTTCACCCGCCGCCTTACTCCAGACAAAATTGTCTGTCTTCTTCATCATCTGATACAGAGGAATAGCTTTCTCACCCAGGCGGCTTATGAACCGGCTTAACGCAGTGATTCGACCCGCCAGGCGCTGAACGTCGTTGATGCACGCCGGGTCAGACAGGGACGTAATAGCCTTTATCTTGTCCGGGTTAGCTTCAATGCCACGCTCAGAGATTAGAAACCCCAAGAGCTTGCCTGCAGGCACTCCAAAGACACACTTAGCCGGGTTAAGCATCATCTTGTAGACCCGTAAATTATTGAACGTTTCCTTCAGGTCGTCAAGTAGAGTCTCCTTCTTTCTTGACTTGACCACAATATCATCCACATAAGCATGAACATTGCGCCCAATTTGACTATGAAGACAGTTCGGCACACAGCGCTGGTAAGTCGCCTGGGCACTCTTGAGCCCAAAAGGCATAGACACATAGCAGAAAGCACCAAAAGGCGTAATGAAAGCCGTCTTCTCTTGGTCTTTAACTGCCATCTTGATCTGATGATACCCTGAGTAAGCGTCCAGGAAGCATAAACTCTCGCAACCCGCCATGGCATCAATAATCTGGTCGATACGGGGGAGAGCAAACGGGTCAACTGGACAGGCCTTTTTAAGATCCGTGTAATCTATACACATACGCCACGTGACGTTCTTCTTAAGCACTAGCACCGTGTTAGCTAACCACTCCGGGTGAAAAACTTCAACGATGAACCCTGCTGCTAAGAGCCGGGCCACCTCTTCTCCAATAGCCTTGCGCCTCTCCTCATTGAACCGCCGGAGGAACTGTTTGACCGGCTTAAACTTAGGATCCACATTAAGGTGGTGCTCAGCGAATTCTCTCGGTACACCCGGCATGTCAGAAGGCTTCCATGCAAAGATGTCCCGATTCTCACGGATGAATTCGATGAGCGCGCTTTCCTATGCGGGATCCATGTTAGCCCCAATAGTGAACTGCTGTGATGAGTCGCCCGGTGTAAAGTCCACCAACTTGGTATCTTCTGCCACAAACTTGAGTGGCGGCTCAGATTCCGTGTTAGGCTTCTTCAGTGGAGTCATATCTTCTGGGTCAACATTTTCCTTATAAAACTTGAGCTCTGCCTCAGCACAACTTGACTCTGCGTAAGCTGCGTCACCTTCCTCACACTCAAGAGCCGTCTTCCGATCACCATGCACGGTAATCGTCCCGTTCAACCCGGGCATCTAGAGCTGTAAGTAAACATAGCAAGGCCTAGCCATGAACTTGGCGTAAGCCGGCCGTCTAAATAGAGCATGATATGGGCTTTTGATTTTGACAACTTCAAACCACAAAGACTCCACCCTGTAGTTGAATTCATCACCAAAAGCTACTTCTAAAGAAATCTTTCCCACTGGATAAGCCAATTTTCCCGGCACCACACCGTGAAAAACTGTTGAAGAGGGCTTAAGATCCTTGTCAAGCAAACCCATCCGGCTGAAAGTGTCATAATACAGGATGTTGATGCTGCTGCCACCATCCATAAGCACTTTAGTGAACACATATCCTCCTACTTGGGGGGCAACTACTAAAGCCAGTTGCCCCGGGTTATCAACACGCGGCGGGTGATCCTCCCTACTCCAAGTTATGTCATACTCGGACCACTTCAAATACTGCGGGAGAGCCGGCATGACTGCATTAACCGCCCGCTTGCGCACCTTCCGGTCTCGCTTGTCGAGGCTGGTTGTAAAAACATGATACTGACCCCCACTGAGCTGTTTCGGGTTAGTCTGGTACCCCGATTGGTTACTCTGCTGCTGGCCTCCACCGACAGACTGTTGCTGATGACCTCCTTGATTGCCTTGACCCTGGTATCCGGATCCTGAGCCGCCAGCACCAAAGCCGGCTCCTGATCCGCCCGGCCCTGAGCCGCCCGATGGCCCATTACCGTTATTACGATGCTGTTGAAGGCTGTAATCCCGAAACTGCCGCATAATACTGCAATCCCTCCATGTATGGCATGCCGGCTTATCAGGCCGGCTGTGCTCTGGACAAGGTTTATTAAGCATCTCTTCTAGGTTGAAAGGAGCTTTACCCTTGTTAAAGGGTGGCCTGAAATTCCCATTGCCCTTAGCACGATTGTTCCCAGCGCTGGTGTTCGCCACCAATTCTGACCCGCCGTCCGGGTTCTTCCGCTTGCCCGGGCTGCTATTTCCGACCACATTTTGCTGTTGACCCTTGCCATTGTTGTTTTTCTTACCCTGACCCAATTTCTCATCATCGGAGCCAGGATCCTTCGTGTTATCGGAGTCTGCATACTTGGTGAGAGCCGCCATGAGCTCCCCCATATCCTGGCACATGCGCTTGAGCCGCCCAAGCTTCTGCTTCAAAGGTGTGAAGTGACAATTCTTCTCTAGAATCAAAACTCCTTGAGCCGCCGTAATCTGTTCAGAAGAGTGGATGATGGTTGAGACCCGCCGGACCCAGTGATGAGCCGACTCGTCATCATGCTGCACGCAATGGTCCAGATCCACAATCGTCATGGGCTGCTTGCACGTTCCTTGGAAATTTTTGATGAATTTCGCCTTTAATTCAGACCAGGAATTAATGGTGTTGGGTGGCAAGCCCTTCAACCACGTGCGAGCCGGCCCTTCCAGCATCATGATAAAATATTTGGCACATACTGCGTCACTGACGTCTAACATCTCCATGGCCAGCTCATAGCTTTCGATCCAAGCCTCTGGAGGTAGGTCAGCAGTATAGTTGGGTACCTTGCGAGGACCCTTGAAATTCTTCAGCAGACGCTCGTTCCGCAGAGCCGGCGCTAAGCACGGCACCCCCACAGCCCTGGAGATTACTCCTGCTCCTACTGAAACGGAAGGTGCAACTGTGGGTTCCTGATGAGCCGCCGCCGCCGCTAGAGCCGCCGCTTCTCGCTGTGCCCTTGCCCGGTCCACCAGCGCCTGAGCATCCAGAGCCGCCTGATCGACTCGCGGCGGGTTCCGATGTCGTTCACTGCTAGAAACCGCCGGTGACTCATAGCGCCGGCTGTAGCTGCGGCTGGGGATGGGGGTTGAATGCACGCGACTCTGGCTATAAGTGTATTTCTCCTGCTGGGCCACCGCCGTCCACAGGTATCCAATGGCATTCCGCACCTCCTCTGCAAAAGGTGCCTCGTCGGGGATGGGAATTGTATCAAGCCTGGTGGCCGCCGCCACCATGTTCTCCGCCGGGTTAGAATAATGACCCGGTGGCGTCGGGAAAAGCTGTGGTGGGTTTTGGTTCCGTCGTTGCGGGTCTGGCTGCTGATGCTGAACCGCCGCCCGGCTTCCAGGTACTTCCGCCGTCCGGGTTACAGTCAAAGGCACATTCCGTCCCGTCCCTGGCGTGTTAGAAAGATTTCTGGCTTCATATTGATCCGACAGGCGGGATTGATGCCTCATCCGATGAACCGCCGCTGCAGACTGCTGCTCTAGATCAAGGCGGAAAGCATCCGCCCTAAGGCGCTCCGCCTCAGTATCCATCTGGGCCTTCAACGTGTTGATCTCTTGTTGGACTCCGGTCATCTGGTTCTTCAACCTCGTGATCTCTGCGTTACGGGTCGCTTGGTTTTTAGCAGTGACCTCAGTTTCCATCAGGGTTGTAAGCTCGTTCATCAGATCCAAAAGAACCTGAGCCGGCGGCCTGCCAGCTCCTGACCCGGTCGCACCGGCGGCTGTGCTGCTAGGGGCCGGCGCTGAACCTGCCATGAATACGGCAGCGCGGCTCGGCGGCTCATAATCCTCCGGCTCATGATACTCTGACTCAGGGTAAGGCTCGATGTAGCCCCCGAGCCCATCATTATGAAGCTGATAAATCGATTCCGTCTCTCCGCTGGAGGACCCATCATCTGAGCAGATGAGAGTTTCTTCCCGAGACATAGAGTCTTCAAGCTCCATGCTCTGGGTGAAGCCGACGAAGACATGCTTCCTGCTCGGGTTAGCACGGGCGGCTCGCATGCGTCGGGCGGGTTGCTCGCGCCGGGCCGGCTCGACGATGTCGGTGCAGATGTCCGGCCCGGGTTCATATCCGCCGATCTTGCCAATGAAGACGTGGATTCCGCCGAAGGGGACCCGGAACCCATACTCAATTGAGTCGGCCTCGGGGCCCCAGCCGGCGTCGTCGATGTAGAGCCGGCCGCGGCGACTCTTGGTCATCCTCACAACAGCGTACCCCTCGATCCCTGGGAGAGAGCCCTTTGAGAACTCAACACCACCGAGCGCTAGCCCCACGGTGGGCGCCAACTGTCGTGGTTTTGTCACGGCAGATGTCCGAAGACTTAGGTTCGAGGCCATCGCTAAGACGGTGGACTCAAAGGGGTTGGTCAAGACGAGGGACACGAGTTTACCCAGGTTTGGCCCCTCAAGAAGAGGTAAAAGCCTACGTCCTGCTTGTGCTGTATTGATTGGAGTATCGATTACAAGGGAGCGGATTCGCTTGACCTAGTTCTCGATTGATTGGTTTCTTGTCTATGCCGCCCCGGGGTCCCGCCTTTATATAGGAGGTCGAGGCCCTGGGTTACACGAGTCCTAAACCGACTCATACAACGTAGTCAATCCTATTTCTAAGTCGCCTTGCCTCCTTGAGCAAGCCGTCTCCGGGTGGCTTAACCGTCCGGGTCTCACACCATCTTCTGTCTCCGGGCCTTTGTCTTGGCCCACCTGGTAAGCCGCCATGCGGCCTGGCCTTCATCTTCCGGCCCACCTTAAGGGTCTTGCTTATGAGCCGCCAGGTATGACCCGGCCCCTCCATGGCGGGTCTTACCACGGGGTTATATCCCCAACAGCCGCCGTAGCTGTCTGCCTCCACCGAGTTAGGGTGAGGCAGATCGAACCGCTTGGCTTCTCTGCCTCGTCGAGCTGTTCGTCATGTTCTTCCTTGCGATAAATAAAAAGCTATTTTTTACCGCATGTTTGATCTGAAATTTCTACTGAAAATAGTCGGTTGTTGTTTCTTCACTTTCCACTCAACCGCATATAGATCTAGATCTCTATTTTGCCAAATACTTTCACTTTTGTTCTGAAGATTGGTTTGATTCCTCACTTGTACGATTCCTTGGACTTGTACAAATCTGAAATCACCATATAAGCTATAAAAGTGAATGTCTTTGGTAAAAGGTCAATGTCTTCTAAACACAGTGCTATATTCCAAATCTTCTGAGAATACATATGATCTCTCCTCTTCCCTCGCGTCTCTAACTCTTTCACAGGTACATGTCCGCAGCAGAATCGCTTGGATCTCATTGTGTGAATTCATTTGCAGACTACTTGCAGATTCATCTGGAATCTTCCGGTGCGTGCTCATACTTGTGCACTCCTGTGAAGCCTTTGCTGAAGCCTTTGTCGAAGCCAATGGCTGATAACAATCTAGTCAAGATGGGAGGGAAGCAGAGATGTAAGAATACAGCTAAAGATCTTCCTCCAGCGCTCTATGAGCAATACAAGTCAGATGAAGAGGAAACATATACACATCGCAAGAATCGAATCCAATGGATTCGAAGATATTGGAGTGTGGAGTGGTTCAACTACCACTTTGTCACCAAGGAATATGCTGAGAAGTGTGCTGAAAAGGCACCATGGACGGACATCATTTACAGAAATCTTCATCCGAAGACTAAGGCAGAAGCCATCAACATGGGATTTTATCTGTGCATGCTCAGGCCCCCAATGCCCAGCAATCCACATCCATCAAGCATTCTTGGCTGCCCAGATCCTACACAGTCTAACTCGGATGATGTTGATGAAGAGCGTCCACCAGCCCCAAGGCCCAAGCCTCTGAAGAAGTCAAAAGCTTCAAAGCCCAAGGTTTCAAAGCCTCCCAAGCCATCCGTCCACTCTCCTTAGGCTTCGCGCTCTCCCACTGATAATCCAAAAGAGCCTGAGGAAGTAGATCACCTTCATAGGCGTATGAAAAGGAAAGATGTTGCATCCAGAGGTCCGAAGCCTACTCTGTCACTAATGGACGCATCAAATATGACTGAACTGTCTGACGATGAGTTCGATGATGAAGCCTTAGCTAGGCTCATCCAGCAGAAAGAAGAGGAAGCCAAAAGGCTTGAAGACTTACCTCTGTTTGATCCTGTCATCTTTGAACACTTCATTGATGAATGGTTCGCCGATCCCTCTCTCAGGATTGATGCACTTCAGCTCCCAATTGGCCTGAGAGTCATGTTCCAAGGTCTTGTGAACGAGGAACTGACCGTGGCTCAGAAGGCCAAGAAAATGAAGGCCAAGATCAGCCATGAAAAGGAGCTCTTCAAGCAAAATGTGCACAGACTCACCGCCGAGCAGATCAAGGGATATCAGCTGATGATGACAGATCTCAAGGCTGCCTTTGAGAAGCGATGTGAAGCTGTCAAGGGAGCCCTTGCGCGCCTCAAGAGAAAGACTGCTTTCATGGTCCAGGCTCACAATGACATGCTGAAGAGAAAAGCACTTGGCCAGCCCGCACTTGCTCCCGAAGTCATTGCACGCTCCAAGCAAGCTTTGATGTCTTCGGATGTGCCTTCTCCTACACCATCTGTGCGTCGTGGCATTGAATTTCCTGCTGGCTTCTCCAGTCCTCGTACACCTCCATCTTCCTCTGCTGCTGATAGCAAGAAGACCAAGAAAGTTGAAGCTGAAGCCAAGAAGCGCAAGGCAGCTGCCTCTGAAGCCCAACCTCCGAAGAGGTTGAAGACAAGAAAATCAAAGTCTTCAGAGCCAGCACAAGACACAACACTAGTTCCCCCTACTGCTCCGTCATCAACCCCCGCTCCTCAACTAGAGCCCCTGGTCATCAAGCCAATCTCTGTGGCTCCTCCCGCCTCAGAGAACTTAGAAAGAAGAGTTGTTCTACATGAGTCTGCTTCCACAGAGACTCAGAATCCAGAAGATACCCCAGCTGTTGAAGACACTGCAGCAGCTGAAGACTTTGCTCATGACGACATTGGTCCTAAAGCCAATGTTGAGCCAGAACATGTTCCACAGGTGGACGCGCCAATGGATTCCTCCCCACAGCCAACAAGTGACTTTGTGGATTTTGGGACTCCCCTCCGGCCAAAAATTACTAAAGCTGAACCCGGTACACCATCACCACCCTTCTTCCCACCAGTGTCTGCCTCGCCAGAATCTCCATTTGCACCAGAGGAGATTGACGCCACCACTTGCACTTCCCCACTCAAACGTCTTCGTCGAGGCCCTCGCGCTCTCATGTCTCCTATTCCTGAAGACGAAGTACGAGTTTCACCGACTGCACCAGTCGACGTAGTACTGATGATTGAAGATGTACCTCCAAGTCAACATGCAACAAACAATACAGCAGCCGAAGACATTGCTGCCGATGCCACTATGGGTGATGCTAATGCCCCCTCCCCAGATGAACCTCATGTTCCTGCCACGCCATCAACTGAAGACAATGAGGACAACATTGTGATGGCTCCCAATAGGGAAGGAGAGATGGTTCCTATCAGATGGCCTCGTCTAGTTGCACCACCAAGGATGGGACCACGGTATGAGTTCCATCTTGATCGATGCCCCAACGTCATGAATCCCATGCCGCGTCTTCCATTTGTTCGCCAGTCTGGCCCAGCAAGACCCTTAGTCTTCGAGTTGGAAAGGTTCCGGCTGAACAACACCTTCTTCAACTCTGAATGCAATCCATACAAGCATGCCAGGATACAGTCTGACAGGTTCTGGAGTGCTCCACAACGTCAGTACTACATGTGTGTGCTTTACGGTTAGAACAAGATCTTTCCCCACAAACATCTCAGCTTTGAAGCTATGAAAGGTCTTCCCTATTATGATCAAGCACTGGATTGTGTAGGATCACTAGAAGAGTGTCTAGAGGGGGGGGGGGTGAATAGACTACTAGCAGGAATTTAAAACCTAACCTTTTCCTAAGTTAATTTGTTGGCAGATTTTAACAATTATAGCAAGTCTAACACACCCTACACATGCAAGTCAACAAGTATGGCAGCGGAAAGTAAAGACATTGCACATGAAGTAAAGAGTTAAGATAGGGAGATCAAACGCATGAGGGACACGAAGATTTTTCCCGTGGTTCCGATAGGTGGTGCTATCGTACGTCCACGTTTATGGAGTCTTCAACCCACGGAGGGTAATGGTCACAAGAGTCCACGGAGGGCTCCACCCATAAGGGTCCACGAAGTAGCAACCTTGACTATTCCATAACGGCTTCCGTCCACAAAGGACTAGCCTCACTATGGGTAGATCTTCACAAAGTAGGCGATCTCCTTGCCCGTACAAACTTCTTGGTTCAACTCCACAACACGAAGTAGGAGGCTCCCAAGTGACACCTAACCAATCTAGAAGGCACCACCCTCCAAAAGGTAATAGGATCGGTAACGTCGATTTAACTCCTTGCTCTTGTGCTTCAAGATGATAGACTCCTCAACACACAATCACTCTCTCACAGATTTTGCTATGGTGGAAGAGATTGATTTGGTGGAAAGCAACTTTGGGAGGCTAGAGACCTAGATTCATATGGATGGAGTGGAATGGCTTGATCTCAACACATGAGTAGGTGGCTCTCTCTCAGAAAATTGGATGGGGCAAGTATGGAATAGTTCTGAGTGCTTCTCCTGCGAGTGGGTGGTGGTGAAGGGGTATATATAGGCATCCCCAAAAATCCAACCGTTACACCTAAAGTGACCAACTCGGTGACACCGATGTGTGAATCTCGGTGGTACCGAAGTGACCAAAAGGTGACAACTTTTGAATCTCGGTGAGAGCGATATATAATTCTCGGTGGTAGCGATTAGGTGACCAATGGTCAGATTGCGCAACTCAGTGACGCCGATCCAACAAACTCGGTGGTACCGATTTTGTGAATCGAGGTAACAGAAAGTTGGCAACCCAGACTCGGTGGCACCGAAGTGGAATCGGTTGCACCAATGTGCTAGCGTTTGGCATGGGTCTATCTGAGTTTGGGAATCGGTGGCACCGAGTGGAAAGTGTTGGTTGCACCAATTTTGGATATTTGGCTTTGGACAGACTTTTGTGGAAGAGCTTGTGGGTGTTTTTGGTGACGATCACTTGTGCACGTGGAGCATCTTGTTCACCAACAGTACCTTACCCCCTTTTAATAGTATTGGCTTTCCTATGGACTCAAAGTGATTTCTCACAAAGTAAAATGTAGAGTCCTCTTGCTTGAAGCTTTGCCAATCCATTTCCTTGCATCTTGGGGTTACTCCTCACAGCCCTTTTTGCCAACCCATCTCTCCATGGACTTTTATCTGAAATACACTAGGTAGAAGTATTAGTCCAAGAGACAATGTATGTTGTCATGAATTATCAAAACCACCAAGGGAGCATGTTGTGCTTTCAATCTCCCCCTTTTTGGTAATTGATGACAACATACAATCAAAGCTTCAAATAAAGATATGCATGAATATGATGAAGACTTTGAGAGACACATGACTTAGACTTGCCCCCCCTAAACGTGTGCAATCCCTTTAAAGGATAGTTGCTTTGGAATGCATGGACACACATATAGTAGAAGGTATATAATGAGTCATGTGTATCTTGGCTATATACATCAAGTATATATATGAGTGAGGTGTATCCTTGTTCAAGATTTCACTCTTGCAAACAATATGTGCAAGAAGCAAGAGATCATCTTGATCAAAGATATGATGCATATACTTACCTTGAGTTCTTGATCATTCTTGTAGTAGAAACACACTTGAGAAAACAATGTTAGGAAACACAAGAGTATTCTACTGATCAAAAGCAATAGAGCTCAATAGTACCAAGATATGGAGAACATATAGAAGATAGTATTCCTTAAGATTGATATGTCTCCAAGATTATTTAGAGCTTTCTCCCCTTAGATATGAAAATAGTAGATCATCCTCTCCCCCTAAATCTCAGCATGTAGATATTGGGATTGGATAAGGTGAGAAAAGTCTAACATGAGTAGTCAAATGAAATAAACATATTTTTCTCCAAACATATTTTTCTCCCCCTACTTTGGTATTCTCCCCTTGACTATGTAAGAAATCTTTGATATCTCCTCTCCCCCTTGATTATATCCCCCTCCCTTTGCATAAGCATGTATCTTCCCCTTTAGCTTGAAGCTTTGGTATTTCTCCCCCTTTGGCATTAATTCCCCAAAAGGTCCTACACAGGGTCAGATACAGGGATCATTGATTAAGAAGGGATCCTTGAGAACAAGGGTCATAGAATGTAGGGTTCACAAAAAAGAATGACAATTATAGAGAGCATTAAAAACTAAGGGAATCATTGAAAATAATCTCTCTCCCTTTGGCTGATCTGAGAGCTTGTAAGAGTTCTTCTCCTTTGAGTTAGGGATCCTTGAAATGATTTCTCCCCCAAATTTTTTTTGGAAAGGGATCATCGAAGAAATGAAAATGTCACAATAGGATCACTAAGGAAACAAAGATTCTCTAACATGAACACAACTAAGAGAAGAAATCAATCGGTGGCTCCGAGACTAAAACAGAAACTTGGCAATGTTTGAGAAATTGCAAATAAATTTAGAAAACTTGTAACAAAGTGTGAAAAGAAATTTTTCAAAGGAAATGCAAAAGATTTTACAAAAAGATATCAACTAGAGAAGATTTGAGTGGTTCCAAGAAATCTTGCAAATAGAGAATGAACCAACCAAGATACTTAACTAGATGGTGGGCGGTGACTAGGTCACCTATATTAGAGTATATTGACTTAGGAGCCAAGCAAGAATACTTGATCATAGGTCATACTCATCGTTAAGCTCAAAATGGGGTTACCATTTTTCGATTAAACATTTTAATGTTTTCATATTACTTGAGTTGCTTTGGCTCATGACTTGGAGTAAAGCCTTTTAAGGGATATGAGTACATACCTTTGAGTGATGTTGATGACGTGGCTTGTAGGTGAACTTGTTGAGGATGCTCGAGGTTGATGAAGATCATCTTGAGTTGGGAGCAATCCTTCTCGTTTTAGTACACTGTCACCTACCTAGGTTAGTCAAGCAAGGAAGAACATGATATGACACGATACCAATTGTGAAGTATAGATATGTGTCAAGGATATGTTTTTGTTGTCTTCTTCCTTCCATCATCAAGAGGGGTTGTGGATACTTGGTCATGACAAGATTGCTTATGATTGAAGTTGATGGCAATCTTGTGGAATGAAGTTCTTCCAAGTACCTACAAAAGGTTAGTTGCAATGCAAGGGAGCATATATTTCCATGGAATAGAGTAATATGTCAAGAGAATCATGGAAGTATCAAGTAATCTCATGCCCTTGCATGCATCCGAGTGAGTCTAGCTCAAGTTTCAAGCATCAATGATGTTCAGCTCACTCCTTAAGTGACAAAACGTTTTCTCATCAAGTGGCTTAGTAAAGATATCGGCCAATTGCTTGTTAGTACGAACATGCTTAAGATCGATATCTCCTTTGGCAACATGATCACGAATGAAATGATGTCTAACTTTAATATGTTTAGTTTGAGAATGTTGCACATGATTATGACCAATTTCAATAGCACTTTCATTGTCACAAAGTAATGGAACCTTTTTAACATGAATTCCATAATCCTTAAGCGTTTGTGTCATCCATAGTAATTGTGCACAACACGATCCGGCAGCAATATACTCAGCTTCGGCAGTAGATAGAGATACCGAGTTTTGTTTCTTGGAGGACCAAGATACAAGAGATCTACCCAAAAATTGACATGTACCCGAGGTGGATTTTCTGTCAACCTTGTCGCCGGCATAGTCTGAGTCGGAATAGCCAACAAGGTTAAAAGAAGATCCCTTGGGATACCAAATGCCAAAGTTTGGTGTTTGTATCAAATATCTCATAATACATTTCACGGCCAAAAGATGACACTCTTTAGGTGCAGCTTGATATCTAGCACACATGCAAACACTAAGCATAATATCAGGACGGGAGGCACATTGATATAGCAATGAACCAATCATAGATCGATAAACTTTTTGATCAACCGGTTCGTCCTCCTTGGTAAGATCAACATGTCCACTAGTAGGCATAGGAGTTTTCATACCTTTACACTCTTGCATGTTGAACTTCTTGATAAAGTCCTTGGTATACTTGGTTTGAGAGATGAAAGTTTCTTCTCTTGTTTGCTTGATTTGCAAACCAAGAAATAATTTCAGCTCACACATCATGGACATCTCATACTTCTCGGACATCAATCTTCCAAATCTTTCACTAAATTGTGGGTTAGTAGATCAAAAGATAATATCATCCACATAGATTTGGCACACAAATAATTCACCATTAACTCTCTTAGTGAATAAGGTTGCGTCAATTTTACCAATTTCAAAACCCTTTTCAATGAGAAACTTCGTTAAGCATTTGTACCAAGCGCGTGGGGCTTGCTTAAGACCATAAAGAGCTTTATGAAGCTTGTAAACATGATTAGGTTTCTTAGGATTCACAAAACCAAGTGGTTGCTTAACATAGACCTCTTCTTCAATCTCACCATTTAAAAAGGCACTTTTAATGTCCATTTGATAAAGTGTGATATCATGGTGATTAGCATAAGCAAGAAGAATGCGAATAGCTACAAGTCTAGCGACGGGGGCATAGGTCTCACCGTAGTCCATACCTTCGACTTGCGTATATCCTTGGGCTACGGGACATGCCTTGTTGCATACAACTTGACCGTCTTCATCTTGCTTGTTCCGAAACACCCATTTGGTTTCGATGATGTTGTGCTCATCCTTGGGCTTCTCCGCGAGTGTCCACACTTCGTTCCTCTCGAAGTTGTGAAGCTCTTCATGCATTGCGTTCACCCAATCCGGGTCTTCAAGAGCTTGTTCTACCTTCAAGGGCTCAATGCTAGAGATGAAAGAATAATGCTCATAAAAATTTGCTAAGCGAGTTTTAGAGCGAGTGATTCTCCCGGTTTGTATGTCACCAAAGATTTGGTTTAGAGGATGGTTCTTGGTCACTCTTGCTCAAACTCGGGGTAGCTTAGGCTTGTTGGATGGTGGAGCTTCTTCTTCTTCATCATCTCCTTCGTCTTCATTGTTGTTGAAGGTGTCGTTTCCTTCAGGTGGTGGTGAAGGAGGTTGTGGTGGATCTTCATGATGTACTTCCTCATGTTCATCATCTTGTCGTGTACCACTTGTGGATGCCTCCATGTCGTGTTGAGGTTCACCTTGATGTGAAGTAGGGGCTTTCACTTGAGTTGAAGAAGTACTTTCCTTCACCTCCATGGGACGAATCTTGCCGATGGACAAGTCTTGGATAGCTTCCGAAGGGTCCTTATCACCTACATCATTTGGCAATTGTTCGACTTGCGAACCATTAGACTCATCAAACTTCACATCTATCGTCTCTTCTACTTTTCGAGTGAAGTTGTTGTAGACACGGTAAGTGTGAGAGTTTGATCCGTAACCGAGTAGGAATCCTTCATGAGATTTAGGAGCGAATTTAGTACGACGATGCTTATCAAGAATGTAGCACTTTGAGCCAAATACCCGAAAGTATCCAACTTGGGGTTTGTTACCGGTGAGTAGCTCGTATGCCGTTTTACCGAGAAGCTTGTGCAAATAGAGTCGGTTTTTGGCATGACATGCTGTTTCCACGGCTTCTGCCCAAAAATGTCTTGGCGTTTTGTATTCGTCAAGCATCGTTCTTGCCATCTCAATAAGAGTTCGGTTCTTCCTCTGACAACTCCATTTTGTTGAGGCGTGTACGTAGCCGAGAACTCATGTGAAACACTTTCTTCGTCAAGAAAGGTATCCACATGGGTGTTCATAAACTCCGATCCGTTATCGCTCCGAACCTTCTTTATCTTCACTTCAAACTGATTTTGCGCTTTGCGAACGAAGTTCTTGAAGATCTTTTGTACCTACGACTTATGATCAAGAAAGAATACCCACGTAAATCTGGAAAAATCATCAACTATAACTAGACCATAGGAATTTCCTCCGAGACTCTTGTAAGCATTGGGACCAAAAAGATCCATAACTCGAGTGGTCTCCTAGTAGTCATGATATTTTTAACGGGATGACTTCCAGCTACTCGGGATGACTTCCACTTACTTGCTTTCCAGCTTGACAAGCACTACAAAGTCTATCTTTGTCAAAGATAACATCTTTAACACCAAGTATATGATAACCTTTGATAAGTTTGTCTAGATTACGCATGCCAACCTGTCCTAGTCTTCTATGCCAAAGCCAACCTTTAGAAGATTTTGCAATAAGACAAGTACGAGGTTTGGATCTCTTAGTGAAATCGACAATGTATAGATCACCTCTACGGAAACCGGTAAAGACCATTTTATGATTATCTTGACGAAACACTTGGCAATCTACTTTCGTGAATAGCACATTAAAACCAAAGTCGGCAAGTCTAGATACGGAAAGAAGATTGTAGCCAAGGGATTCAACAAGCATGACGTTTTGAATAGAGCTATCATGGGATATGGCCACCTTACCAAGACCAAGTACCTTACCCTTGGAGTTGTCTCCAAACGTTACGTACCTTCGCGGTCCATGGTTTGGTGTGATCTCTTCAAACATTTCTCTATCTCCGGTCATATGATCAGTGCATCCGCTATCGAGAATCCACTCTTTTCCTCCGGACATGTAATCCTTGAAGTTTGCCATGAGACTTAGATTCTTCATGATCTATTCATGTTTGATGTCGAACAACTCATCTTCATCATAGTAGCCATGTTCCACATTGTCATCATCAAGTGGGAAATCCTCGTCACAAAGAACAAGAGATTCATTAAGGTTGTGATCATGACAATGTGCAAATTTATGAATTCGAATGGCTTCTACAATGATGTTGTTGATAGTTATGACATCTCCTTTAGCACGATGAGGTCTCTAAGCTCAAATAGATAGTCATCAAACCTGGGATCACTAGGCGTCATTTTGTGAAAGGCAATAGTTTTATGAAGAATTTCATCAAGATTACTCAATGCATAACTTGAATATCGTTTCTCCAAGTCATTCCACAAAGTATAAGCACATTCAAAATTCTTCATTTGATTAAGCACAATCCTAGGCAATCCTCTAACGATAAGATTAACAGTTCTAAGATTGCATAGCATATCAATTTCCTCTTCGTGTGTGGGATGTAAAGGATCAATGGGAGGTACATAAGGGCTCTTAACATACTTGCTCAATTGAAATTCATTAAATAGCTGAAGCATCATATGTTTCCATTGACTATAGTACTCCCCATCAAGAATAGGCACTCTACAACTGAAACTCCCTATACTAGACACATCCATCTTCCTCCACGGTGATGAAACCGAAGCAATGGAGACCAAAGCTCTGATACCACTTGTAGGATCACTAGAAGAGTGTCTAGAGGGGGGGGGGTGAATAGACTACTAGCAGGAATTTAAAACCTAACCTTTTCCTAAGTTAATTTGTTGGTAGATTTTAACAATTATAGCAAGTCTAACACACCCTACACATGCAAGTCAACAAGTATGGCAGCGGAAAGTAATTGCGCATGAATTAAAGAGTTGAGATAGGGAGATCAAACACATGAGAGACATGAAGATTTTTCCCGTGGTTCCGATAGGTGGTGCTATCGTACGTCCACGTTTATGGAGTCTTCAACCCACGAAGGGTAACGGTCGCGAGACTCCACGGAGGGCTCCACCCATAAGGGTCCACGAAGTAGCAACCTTGACTATTCCATAATGGCTTCCGTCCACGAAGGACTAGCCTCACTATGGGTAGATCTTCACGAAGTAGGCAACCTCCTTGCCCGTACAAACTCCTTGGTTCAACTCCACAACACGAAGTAGGAGGCTCCCAAGCGACACCTAACCAATCTAGGAGGCACCACCCTCCAAAAGGTAATAGGCTCGGTAATGTAGATGAACTCCTTGCTCTTGTGCTTCAAGATGATAGACTCCTGAACACACAATCACTCTCTCACAGAGTTGGCTATGGTGGGAGATATTTATTTGGTGGAAAGCAACTTGGGGAGGCTAGAGATCAAGATTCATATGGATGGAGTGGAATGGCTTGATCTCAACACATGAGTAGGTGGCTCTCCCTCAAAAAATTGGATGGGGCAAGTATGGAATAGTTCTGAGTGCTTCTCCTGCGAGTGGGTGGTGGTGAAGGGGTATATATAGGTGTTGGGGAACGTTGCATGGGAAACAAAAATTTTCCTACGCACACGCAAGATCTATCCATGGTGATGAGCATCTACAACAGGAGAGATCGGATCCACATACCCTTGTAGATCGCTAAGCGGGAAGCGTTAAGAAATGCGGTTGATGTAGTCGAACGTCTTCGCGATCCAAATCGCAAGCCGTCCCGCGATCCAATCACGATCTAGCGCCGAACGGACGGCACCTCCGCGTTCAGCACACGTGCAGCTCGATGACGATCTCCGCCTCCTTGATCCAACAAGCGAGGGCGGAGAGGTAGATGAGTTCTCCGGCAGCACAACGGCGTGGTGGCGGTGGTGGTGGAGCTGGTCCGGCAGAGCTTAGCTAAGCTATACCGAACAGATCTAGAGGAGAAGCAATCTAGGGGGAGATAGAGGCAGCCCGTGGCTTTTCTTGGGGTGCGGCTGCCCTCCCTCTCCTCATCTATATATAGGGGGAAGGGAGGAGGGGTGGCGCCCCTAGGGTTTCCCCTAAGGGGGTCGGCGGCCTAGATGGGCTACCCTATATGGGTTTTGGCCCTCCCACCCCCTAGGAGCCTTGGCCCCCAAGGCAAAGGGGGCAGCTGCCCTAGGGAGGGCGCCCACCTCCCCTGGTTACGTGAGATGGGGTGAGAGGGGCGCACAACCCCTTAGTGGGCTGGTGTGCCCCCTCCCCTTGGCCCATGAGGCCCCCCAACACTTGTCGGGGCCCCCGAAACCCCTTTAGTACTCCTGGTCATACCACGGTACCCCCGGAACGCTTCCGGACTCCGATTCCCTACGTCCTATATATCGATCTTCACCTCCGGACCATTCCGGAGTTCCTCGTCATGTCCGGGATCTCATTCGGGACTCCGAACAACCTTCGGAAACCAACATACATAACTCAACTATACCGAAACGTCATCGAACCTTAAGTGTCTAGACCCTGCGGGTTCGAGAACTATGTAGACATGACCGAGACACCTCTACAGTCAATAACCAATAGTGGGACCTGGATGCCCATATTGGTTTCTACATATTCTATGAAGATCTTTATCGGTTGAACCTTTATGTCAAGGATACAGTTAATCCCGTATGATGTTCCCTTTGTTCTTTGGTATGTTACTTGCCCGAGATTCGATCGTCGGTATCTCCATTCCTAGTTCAATCTCGTTAACGGCAAGTCTCTTTACTCGTTCCGTAATACAAGATCCCATGGCTAACACTTAGTCACATTGCTTGCAAGGCTTATTGTGATGTTGTATTACCGAGTGGGCCCTGAGATACCTCTCCATCATACGGAGTAACAAATCCCAGTCTCGATCCATGCCAGCTCAACAAACACCTTCGGAGATACCTGTAGAGCATCTTTATAGTCACCCAGTTACGTTGCGACGTTTGATACACACAAGGTATTCCTCCGGTGTCAGTGAGTTGCAGGATCTCATGGTCATAGGAATAGATACTTGACATGCAGAAAACAATAGCAATAAACTGGCACGATCATATGCTATGTTCATCGTTTGGGTCTTGTCCATCACATCATTCTCCTAATGATATGATCCCGTTATCAAATGACATCTCATGTCTATGGCTAGGAAACCTTCACCATCTTTGATCAACGAGCCAGTTTAACTAGAGGCTTACTAGGGACACATTATTTGTCTATGTACCCACACATGTAATTGAGTTTCCAATCAATGCAATTATAGCATGGATAATAAACAATTATCATGAACAAGGAAATATGATAATAACTAATTTATTATTGCCTCTAGGGCATATTTCCAACAGTCTCCCACTTGCACTAGAGTCAATAATCTAGTTCACATCACCATGTGATTTACATTGTTATGAATCTAACACCCAATGAGTTCTGGGGTTCGATCATGCTTTGCATGTGAGAGAGGTCTTTAGTCAACGGTCTGCAACAATCAGATCCGTGTGTTCTTTGCAAATCTATATGTCGTACTGCAGATGCTACCACGCTCCACTTGGAGCTATTCCAAATGGCTGCTCCACTACATGTATCCGGATTGCTACTCAGAGTCATCCAGATAGGTGTTAAATCTTGCATCGACGTAACCCTTTACGACGAACTCTTTATCACCTCCATAATCGAGAAATATTTCCTTAGTCCTCTAGTTACTCAGGATAACTTTGACCGCTGTCCAGTGATCCACTCCTGGATCACTCTTGTACCTCTTCACAGACTCATGGCAAGGCACACTGACGGGGTTATTACCCCTGGGTATGCCGAGGAGAGGGTGTTCCAGTCCCTTTCCGAAAAAACAATACGGCCGGCTGGCCCACGGCCGGCAGGTCAACGGCCGGCTGCCCCCGAGGCCGGCTGGCGCGCTGCCGTCTGATCCGAGACCGGCAGAGAGGGGCCGGCTGGCTCGCGGCCGGCTGGACAGGAGCCGGCCCTTTGACCCCCAGCCAGGCGCACCCGGCCACTACGCGGCTGGCTCGCCCGCTGACCTCTGGGCGGGTGGGTATCCGTCCCTTCCCACTGTGGCCAAGTACGCTGACGGGACGCGACCCCCACGACGGACTCCGATGTAGCTACAGCGGCCGCTGACGTACGGGCGTGCTTGGCTACAGTCCGGGCGGTCGTACCGCTGACCGAGATCGATCGAGACCTGGCGGAGCCACTGTACCTCTGCGCCACCGTCCACTCCATTACCAGCCCCGGCGTGGCTACAGCGCTGCTGGCCGTACCGCTGACTTCGGCCGGCTGGCGCAAGACGATGCCGGACGGGGCAACCCGTGCCGCGGCAGGTGAGCGCGAGCCAATAGAAGAGCCAGCTGGCGGGCCCCAGCTGGCGATGGGACCGCGTAGCTGGCGGGCCCTACGGGCGACAAGACGACCCAGCCGGCGGGCCCCCTGCCCAGCTGGAGAGGCTGCCAGCTGGGTCCCCACTCGTAATACCTTAATAATATTTTACACCGGGGGGTTGGCCTATAAAACCCCCTGAAGCCCCCATGCATCAGGGGGGAAACACACGCACGGAGGCGTTCACCCCTCTCTCACACCCACACATAGTAGGGGAAGAGGAGCCGGCTGCTCCTTCTTCCACCTCCAGACAAACAGCTCAAGGAGCGCCATTGTAATGTCTCTCCCCATCCAACTAGACCAGCAGGACTAGGGGTATTACCTCCCACAGAGGGCCCTGAACCTGGGTACGTCGTGTGTCCATCACCGCTCGTACCTAATCCCGCTCCCGGAGCCCGTCGGCGTCCTTCGGCCCCAACCACTCTTGATAAGCCACCCCATGGCATCTGTCGTGAGAAAACGACAACAGTTGGCGCCCACCGTGGGGCCGAATGCGGCGTCGGCCGGAGTCATGCTCCGGGCGGGACCCTTCACCACCTCCCCTGGCCGCCCCGCGTCCGGGCGGAACTGCAGGCTCGTGGGGCTTGCTCCTGCGAGGCGGAACCCCGCCTCCGCTGGCCCTGTGGGCGACACTGCCGGCCTCTCCGTTGAGCGGCTCGGCAGCGACCCGCTGATTGACATCGCCATCCTCACCGAGCGCGTCGGTAGGCTGAGCCTCGCCGATGGGCCAGCCGTCGACGAGTACCCTAGCCAGGTACTCGACTGCCTCGACCCGTCCTCGTCCGTGGACGCGCTCGCCCCGGGCAAGTCCGGTAACTCCCTCTTCCGCACGGGGGTGATGGCCACCGGCTCCTCCACGACCACCGGCTGTGCCAGGGCGGAGGCGGAAGCGGCCGCCGCGGCTGCTCGCACCGGCACCTCCGACCCCCTCGTCGCCGCGCTTCGGGGCCTCAGCACCCCCGTCGCGTCGACAACGAACCCAGCCATGGCTACGGCTAAGCTTGAGGCTGCCCGTCAGCTGCTGTTCGATGTGGCAACCATGCTTGCCGCCACCAAGCGCCAGATGGAGTCCGCACAGCGCGAGTATAACTCCATCTATGGTCTCACTCCCACCGGCAACGAGCCCAGCCGGCGCGGTGACGTCCGCAACCGCGGCCGCGTGGTCGCGGAAATCCTCGGTGGCAGGCTTCCCACCTACGACACGCCGCCGCCAACCTAAGGGCGGCTCACGTGGCCTACGCAGACCTCGCCGGCCTGGAAGGCGAGGAGCGAGAGCTGCAGGAACGACACTTCCAAGACCTCATCGCCACAGCCAACGCCCAGCAGGCCCGGCTCTACGGCGTCAATGCCGGCTCCGAAATCCCCATCCCCGAGGGGGACGCTCCGCCTACCGCTGGCCAGCGCCGGCTGGTCTAGCAGGCCTCTTCCCCTCGCGGCTCCGGTCGGCGGGGCGTTGGGTCCCACAACGGACGCACCCGGCTGCGAGACGAGCAGCCGACCGTGAGCAGTCGGCGCAACGACGTTCCGGCTGGCGGCAGCCGGCGTAGCCGGGACCATACCCCGCCCCCGCGGCGGGAACGTGCCCGCTCGCCTGCTCCAACTATCCGCCCCAAGCTCGCTGCTCGGCTCGGCCCGCGCGTCCCGCGGAGTGAAAACAACGCCGGACCTGCATCGAGTGACTAGCGCAGTCGGCCCTCCTCGAGGAGGAGGGCTCGATCGGCCTGGCATGCTTCGGCCCCCGGATTCGCAATGAACCGTTTCCGGCCAGCTTCAATCTCCCTCGCGACACCCCGAAGTACAACGGTTCCGCCAGGCCGGAAGACTGGCTGGTCGATTACACCACCGCGGTCGGCATCGCCAGGGGGAATAAGCACGTAGCCATGCTCTACTCCCCCTAATGCTGACTGGCTCGGCTCGGACCTGGCTTAATAGCCTGTCGGCCGGCAGCATCAACACCTGGACGGACTTCGAGGAAGCGTTCATCCACAACTTCACCGGCACCTATAAACGGCCTGGCCGGCCCTGCGAGCTAGCCATGTGTGTCCTGGGGCCGGAGGAGCCGCTCCGAGACTACCTCATGCGCTGGACCGAGCTTCGCAACTCCTGCGAAGGGGTGCACGAGGTGCAAGCCATCCAATACTTCATCGAGGGTTGCCGCGACGGCACCCACCTCAAGCACAAGCTCTTGTGCTCCGAGCCGGCTACCTTGGCAGACCTAATGGCCAAGGCGGACAAGTATGCCACGGCCGACTCCGCAATGCGGATGAAGGTCGTCACGCCGGCCAAGCCGGCTCCGCCGCCCACCGCGCCACGGGCGGCCGCCGACAACCGGCAACAGCAGAACAACAAACGCAAGCCCGACCAGCCGGACCCTCGCTACGGAAGCCGGCAGGTCGCCACCATCGAAGAGGAGCAACCGGCTGCCTAGGCACCCAGCCAGCGCCAGCGTACCGGCAAGGCCGCCTGGCAGCCCAAGGCAACCTTCGAGCAAATGCTCGACTTACCATGCAAGCACCACTCCGGGGCCAAGCCGGCCACCCATACGCTCCGGCAGTGCAGCTTCTCCCAGCGGCTAGCCCGAGGCGAGGGCCTTCCGGCTCCTCCGCCTCTGGCTCCCCGTGAGCCAGCTCCGGCCCAGGCCCTGCCGCCAGCTCCGGCCCCGGCGGCCAACGACGGCCGCCTCCACGACCAATTCCCTCGCCAGGACGGGTCCTACGTCGTCTTCACCAGTGAAGCGACTGACAAGCACAGCGTGCGCCAGCGCCGGCATGAGGTGAATGCCACCGCCCCCTCGGTCCCTCAATTCATGCACTGGTCCGAGAAACCAGTCACCTGGAGCCGGGCAGACCATTCGGCTGTGATGCCAAACCCGGGCAGCCGCGCCCTCGTCCTCGATCCCACCATCGTCTCCGAGAAGCGCACCTGCCGTTTCTCGCGGGTGTTGATCGACGGAGGCAGCAGCATCAACATCCTCTATAGCGACACGATGCTCAAGCTAGGGCTCAAGGAGAAAGATTTGCGGACAAGCCATACGGTTTTCCACGGCATCGTGCCGGGAAAGTCCTGCACCGCCATCGGCAAGATCGAGCTCGACATCCTCTTCGGCGACCAGAGCCACTTCCGCCGTGAGCCGGTTTGGTTCGACGTGGTGGACCTCGACAGCCCCTACCACGCGCTGCTCGGCCGACTGGCTCTCGTCAAGTTCGTGGCGATCCCCCACTATGCCTACCTCAAGCTCAAGATGTCGGGTCCCAAGGGCATCATCACCGTCGCCGGCAACTACAAGATTACGATCGAGTGCGCTCGTGACGGCAGCCGGCTAGCCGAGGCCCTGGAGATAGCGGAGGAGAAGCGGCAGCTCGACCGGCTCGTGGCTCACGCCTCCAACGAGCCGGCCGTGCCGGCTCCTCCATCCCAGACTGCCGGCGAGGCATCGTTCCAGCCGTCCAAAGACACCCGGCAGGTGCCGCTCGACCCGGCCAACCCCAAGCAGTGCGTCACCATCGGCGCCAACCTCAGCAGCAAATAGGAAGGCGAGCTCGTGGACTTCCTCCGTGAGAATCGGGACATCTTTGCATGGTCTCCAAAAGACATGCCGGGTGTTCCGAGGAAGTTCGCCGAGCACAAACTTCATGTGCGGCCGGATGCGAAGCCGGTCAAGAAACCCCTGCGCCGTTTCTCCGAGGAGAAGCGGCGTACCATAGGAGAAGAGATCGCCCGGCTGCTCGCAGCCGGCTTCATCATGGAAGTGTTCCACCCGAACTGGCTGGCCAACCCAGTCCTGGTGCTGAAGAAAAACAAGACGTGGCGCATGTGCATCGACTACACGAGCCTGAACAAGGCGTGTCCCAAGGACCCATTCGCCCTGCCATGGATCGATCAAGTTATCGACTCCACGGCCGGTTACGACCTGCTGTCTTTCCTGGACGCCTACTCAGGCTACCACCAGATCAAACTGGACCCGGCCGACCGGCTGAAAACCTCCTTCATCACCCCCTTTGGGGCCTACTGCTGCATCACCATGTCCTTCGGCCTGAAGTATGCGGGCACCACTTTCCAGCGCTGCATGCATAAGTGCCTCCTGCCGCAGATCAGCAGGAACATCCACGTCTACGTGGACGACATCGTCGTCAAGACCAAGAAGCATTTCAGCCTCCTCGACGATCTCTGGGAGACCTTCGCCAACTTGTGCGAATACAAGATCAAGCTAAACCCAGAGAAGTGCATGTTCGGCGTGCCAGCCGGCCAACTCCTGGGTTTCTTCGTGTCCGCCCGCGGCATCGAAGCTAACCCAGAGAAGACCAGGGCCATCGAGCGCATGCACAAGCCGGCCAAGCTCGTCAACATCCAGAAGTTCGCCGGCTGTCTTGCCTCTCTCAGCCGGTTCATCAGCCGGCTGGGCGAGAAGGCGCTGCCTCTTTACCATCTCATGAGGAAGGCACCCAAGTTCGAGTGGACCGACCAGGCGGACGCGGCGTTCCGCGACCTCAAGCGCGCGCTCTCTAGCGCGCCCATCCTGGCGGCGCCGGCTGAGAAGGAGCCGATGCTCGCGTACATTGCGGCCACCACCCGCGTAGTAAGCGTCGTGCTGGTGGTGGAACGGCCGGAAGAGGGCAAAGCGCTGCCGGTCCAGCGCCCCGTCTACTACCTCAGCGAGGTCCTTTCCGCCTCCAAGCAGAATTACCCCCACTACCAGAAGATGTGCTACGGCATATACTTCGTCGCCAAGAAGGTCAAGCAGTACTTCCAGGAGCACACCATCACCGTGGTGAGCATAGCCCCGCTCGGCGAGATCATGAGCGGCCGGGATGCTACCGGCCGAATCGCCAAGTGGGCCATCGCCCTCGCCGACCACGAGATCCGGTACGAGCCGCGCACTGCCATCAAATCACAGACCATGGCGGATTTCCTCGTTGACTGGGCTGAGACCCAGTTCATGCCGCCTCCCCCGGACTCCACGCATTGGCGCATGCACTTCGACGGCTCGAAGATGCGAACTGGCTTGGGAGCCGGCATCGTCTTGTCATCCCCTAAGGGGGACCAGCTCAAGTACGCGCTCCAGATCCTCTTCGCCGCCTCCAACAATGTGGCCGAGTATGAGGTGCTCGTCCACGGCCTCCGGCTCGCCAAGGAGATCGGGATCCGGCGCATCATCTCCTTTGGCGACTCTGGCCTCGTGGTACAACAGGTCTTTGGCGAATGGGACGCCAGGGACGCCAACATGGCCAGCTATCGCTTCTTCGTCCAGCAGCTCACCGGCTCCTTCGAGGGCTGTGAGTTCCACCACGTCCCTCGAGCGGACAACGAGGCGGCCGATACGTTGGAAAAAATCGGCTCCACCCGGCACGCCATCCCAGCCGGCGTCTCCCTCGAACAGCTGCTCAAGCCTTCTATCAAGCCTTCCCCTGAATCGGAGTCTATCTTCGTACCAGCTGCTCCGACAGCTCTGCCGGTGCTGCCAGCTCCGGCTGCCCTGCCGGCGCCAACGGCCCCGGTGACAGCACCAACGCCGCTGGCTCCGGCATCCGACACCCCCGCGGCGGCTGGCTCTGACCCTATGGCCGTCCTGACGGCGTTCGCCGCGCCCCCCGCTGTCCCAGTCCTGGGGGCTGGCGAGCCGGTCCCGAGGACTGGCGGGCCGGTCCCGGGGACTGACGGGCCGGCTCCGGCTGCCCCCGGCTCCCCACTCGAGCTCGAGCCGGCTCCCGTCTAGGCCCCCTCGTGGGCCCAGCCCATTCTGGCTTTTCTCTTGCGCGGAGAGCTACCCCCTGACGAAGACAAGGCCCGGCAGATCCAACGCCGCGCCCCGGCTTATAGCATCATCAACCGCGAGCTCGTCCATCGCAGCACCACCGGCGTGTTCCAGCGCTGCGTCGAGCCCAAGAAGGGGCAAGAAATCCTCCTCGACATCCACCAGGGCGAGTGCGGGCACCACGCCGCCTCTAGAACCCTGGTGGGCAAGGCCTTCCGCCACAGTTTCTATTGGCCGACAGCTTTGGAAGAGGACAAGCGACTGGTCGACAAGTGCGAGGGATGTCAACGCTTCAGCACGCAGAGCCACTTGCCAGCCACAGCCCTCCAGACCATCCCACTTTCGTGGCCCTTTGCCATCTGGGGGCTGGACATGGTAGGGCCCTTCAAGACCGCCCGAGGCGGCATGACATATCTGCTAGTGGCTGTCGGCAAGTTCACCAAGTGGATCGAGGCCAGACCCATCAAGAAGCTGGACGGCCCCACGGCCGTCCGGTTCATCAAGGATATCACGGTCCGCTACGGCGTCCCTTACAGCATCATCACCGACAACGACACGAATTTCGCCAAAGGCGCGATGGCGCGTTTCTGCTCCCAGGAGGGCATCCGGCTCGACCTCGTGTCGGTGGCCCACCCACAGTCCAATGGCCAGGCGGAGAGGGAATACGGCTTGCTCCTGGTCGGCCTCAAGCCTCGGCTCGTGGCACCCCTCGTACGGTCGGCCGGCTGCTGGGTCGAGGAGCTGCCGGTCGTCCTCTGGAGCCTCAGGACCACTCCCAACCGGTCGACCGGCTACACCCCTTTCTTTCTGGTATACGGGTCTGAGGAAATCGTCCCCACGGACATCGAGTTCGACTCACCTCGGGTTACCCTGTACACGGAGAAAGATGCGAACGAGGCAAGAGAAGACGGCGTCGACCTACTCAAAGAAGCACGCGAGCTGGCACTGAGCCGGACGGCCATCTACCAGCAGAAGCTCCGGCACTACCACAGCAAGCGGATCCGGCCCCTCTCTTTCCGCGAGGGTGACCTGGTGCTCAGACGGATCCAGCGAACTGCCGGCCAGCACAAGCTGTCCTCCCCATGGGAGGGCCCATTCATCGTCAGGAAGGCATTGCACAACAACGCCTACTACCTGATAGATGTCCAGAAGTCGTAGAAGCGCAAAAGAGATGCCTCCGGCGAAGAAACGGAGCGCCCATGGAAGGCAGCACTCCTCCGACCGTTCTACTGTTAAGAAGAAACCCATGTATGTATGTATCTTCCCTTCCGTCGGAACTTAATGAATGCAATGGGGGCCCCATGCCGGCACTTGGGGCACGCCCCTTTTCAATTCCTTTGAAGGCATGTCATTTTTTAGGCAAGGCACCCGGGTCCGGCTCCCTGGCCCGGGGGCTCGCCGGCTCTTCTCCAAAGAAGGCAAGTAGCGTGGGCAAGCAACCCTTTTTCTACCCTCCCCACCCAGCCACAGACCGGCCCCCGGCTGTCCGGCTGGCGGAACCATGGGGTAGAAAGAAACTTACCATGCGAACACCACCTACGGAGTAGCAGCCGGATAAGTCCAACCGGACTGTGTAACTTCTGTAAACCAGCCTCTGCCGGTTCGCCCTAACCCTAGCCGAATGACTCTAAGGCTCGCACGCTTTCCCTAAGGACGATGCCCCGTCCCTGTCCCAGACCGGCTCCCGGCTGGCTGACAGGCGGGGCGGAAGCTGGAAGGAACCCGCGCGTAAAATAAGAGTCGAAAGATAAAGGGCAGGGGAGGAGCCGGCACACAAGTGCTTTAAAAACTTCAAATAGATCCATAAGCAACAGGCCACAGGCCAAGGATTCTTTACAATACACCCCCAGTGGGTGGAAATGCATATTAAAAAAGTCTTGCAGCAAAGGGAACCGATACAGCAAAAAGAAAAGAAGGGATGCCTAGGCCTCCGGCACATCGCCCGCCGGCTCTTCCTCCATGGCCTCGGTGTCGCTGCCGCTGCTGGAGTCGGTGCTCTCGTCGGCAACTTCGTCGCCTTCGGGGCCCTGAGGGTTGCCAAAGGAGTCCTCGGCGACCGACTCACCGTCTTCACCTAGCGCCGGCAGGAGCTCGTCCGGGTCGACATATGACGCCAGCTCGTTGGCTCGGCGGACCAGGGCGCCCTCGCGGGCGGCTCGCTCCCCCTCAGGGACCTGGCGCATCGTGACTAGCCGGTCCAGGTTGACGCCGGGGTACCATGAGGTGACGAACCGGAGGGCCATCTGCGCCCCGGAGCGGGCCGCCGACGCCTTCCAAACCTCGAGCCGGGCCACCGTATTTTCCAGCCACAGCGCCACACGGCCCTCCGGAGCCCCACGACCCGGCCAGAGGGCCGAAATCACCTCCTTGCCAGCGGTAAGGAGCCGCTCCATGTAGCGTTGGACATGGATCAGCCGGTTCTCGATGGCCAACGCAAGCTCCGGTACGTCCCAGCAGGCGTTCTCCTCGATCTCCTGCCCGCGCTGCCGCAGGCACTCCTTGTGCTCCGCAACAGCCCGCTCGGCGCGGCGCTGGGTCTCCGGGAATCGGTCTGGGGGAGAGAGAGGAATCAACGAACAAGACAAAAGCAAGTCAAAAGCAGCCGGCAAAGGAAGAAAACACTCGAAAACAAAACTTACGCTGGAAGGCCTCGTCCATATCGAGGGCGAACTGAAGGCCTGCGCTCTTCTCCCTGTCCAGCGCCTCCTCCGCATGAGCAAGGGCCACCCCGCGCGTCTCGAGCTCCCCCATGAGGCGATCTACCTCAACCTGAAGAGCGGTGGCCCGCTGGGTGGCGTCGGCCGCCCGCTTGGCGGCGTCCTCCCGGGCCGCCACCTCCCGCTGCAGCTCCACGGTCAGGCGCTCCCGCTCCGACGTGGCCGCCTGGAGCTCCTGCCCCAGCCGGTCCCGCTCCGACGTGGCCACCTGGAGTTCCTGCCCCAGCCGGTCCCGCTCAGAGACCAGTTCATCCCTCTTCTACCGGATCGGGACAAGCTCATCTGCGTAAGAAGCCAAGCTTGAGCCACTCCAATGCGGAAGACGCGGACCGGCTGCCCAGCAGTCGGCCCGGCTCTCGGGGGCTACACCCAGTGGGTGCGCTCGCGCGCCCCCACTGGAATAAACGTACCTTGCGCCTTCTTCAACTCCTCCTTGACCCGGTAGTAGCCGAGCTTGCCGCGGTTGTGGATATTGACCGCCTCATCGAAAAGTGCCTGCCGCCTGGCATTCTCAGCCTGCCCCGCGCCAAGAAACAACAAATCAGACAAGCAAATAAGGGTTAGATCCGGCCCGGCTGCCACGTAGCCGCGCAGCCGTCCCGAATCTCGGGGGCTACACCCAGTGGGTGCGCTCGCGTGCCCCGACTGATAATTCAACGCAAGACAGAAGAGTCTTACCTCCACCGCCACTTCCATGCGCCGAAAGTTGCTCTCGGCAGCCTCCGCGAACCTAGCCAGCCCCTCACGGTAGTGCGCCATGATGCGGCCGGGCTCCCCAGGCGCGAGGGCCGGGACACCAGCTGGCCGAGCCAGAGCGGCTGTAACGAGGGCCGGCGCCTCCCAGTCCCGGATCACGTCCAGCATGGTCCTCTTCGACCGGCTCGACCCGCCGCTCGACCCGGCGTCCACCATGGCAGCAGCCGGTGGAGGGTTGGCGGTGACCACCAAGGCTCGGGAGCCAGCCTCGGGCCCCTCCACGACCGGCACCGCCGGCTCCACCGCCTGCCGGACCGGCTCGACTGCTGGCTGGGCCGGCTAACTCCTCCCGTCGGTAGGTGCCTCCGACGCCACCTCCGGCGCAGCCGGGGCAACGGGCACGCCCCCCGCGGCCGGCTCGATGGCGGGAGGGGTCACCACCGCCTCCCCCCGTTGCGTCGTCTCCGCGGCCGGCTCGGAGGTCGCTCCTGCCGGCCGGATCACTTCCGTCACGGGTGGGGCCCCGGTCGTCTCCACGGCTGGCTCTTGCGGCTCACTCGACGAAGGCCTTGACCTCCGCGTCGATTCCGCAGCAGAGTCCGTCGCGCGCTCCGGGTCGGCGGACCGCCTCCGCCTCCCGCCGCTCGAGGTCCCCGAACGCGAGGGCGCGCCCTTCGCCCCTGCCTTTGCGGCTAGCACCTCCGCGAACCGCCTCTTCTCTTCCCGCGCCGTGGCCGCGTGCTCCTGCGCCTGCAGGGTGGCGGCATCCGCCGAGCCGGCGGTCGACTCCGTGTCATGGAGCTCGATGGCCTCCCTGGAACAGACAAAAGACGGGGCCTCAGGCACTTGCCGGCTCACAAACCCGAAAAACTAGTAAGAATTCAGAGAAAGATGCTCACCCAGCGACGACGGGAAGGACCCGTCTGGCCCAGGCCGGCGGCTTCGCGGAAGCCGCTCGCGCCCTCTTGCGAGCCGGCGACTGTGTCGACGGTTGCCCCACGGCCGGCCTCTTCTGCCGGGAAGTGTCCTCGGCCGTCTGGCCACGGGTCGGCCGCTCCTCGCTCCGCCCGCGTGTCTCCCGCCGAGCTGCGGGGGGTGGCGCATCCAGGATCCGAACATCATCATCGTCATCATCGTCGTCAGTCCAATCTTTGATGGAGGGTCCAGAGGGGAACTCACCAGCCACTCTGGACCCGCCGGCTCCCAGGTCGCCCATCGCGCCGTCCGCCTCGACCTCTCCCGAGGAATCGGCCCCCTCTTCGACGCCGCCCCCCAGCTCGAAGTCCTCCGGGTCGGACTCGGTACGCTCCGCCTGGAATACCTGGGGGTGCAGGCCGTCCGGCGTGTTCTGTCGCACGGAGTGCTGTGGTCACCATGGCGTGTGAGCTGGGAAAGGTCGGCTGGAGAATCAAAGGGGGGAGAGAATTACCGCAGCAGGGCGTACCAGGGGCGCCGGGTCGTGCCGGCTGTACGGCAGCTTGCCGAACCTCCATGTCCCCGGCTTCAACTTGAAATTGGTGATGGCGTTCACCCGTTTCGCCACCTGGGCCGTCGACAGGTCGAAGGTGGACAGCCGGCAGGGGTCCCGCCGGCCCGACATGTCGCAAATCCGGTGCGGCCTCTGCTGCAGAGGCAGCACCCGGCGATCGATGAAGGCGGCCACCAAATCGGGCGAGACCAGCCCCTCTTCGGCTTTCATGGTCTTGAGCCGGCCCAGCTCCGCGAGGACGTCCGCAAATGGCCCATCGCCCGTCCAGTTGATCCCGGAAGACGGGGCGTTGAAGAAAGCCGGCAGCCAGATGTAGTCCCGCGCCGGGTCGACGTTCTTCACGTAGAAGAACGTCCGGTTCCACCTCTTGACAGACTCAATGAGGGTGATGCGGGGGAACAATGGGCCCGGACGCATATCACCGCGCCCCCGCAGGCGTATGGCTCGTCCTCGTTCCTCAGGGCCTTGAGGTAGAAGAGTTTCCTCCATAACTCCACGAAGGGGAGCAGCCCGAGGTAGCCCTCGCAGAGCGTCACGAAGCTCGAGAACTGGAGAATGGAGTTGGGCCCGATGTGGTGCGGCTGGAGGTCGAATGTGTCCATGAAGAAGCGGAAGAATTGGCTCACCGGCAGACCGAAGCCGCGCGAGAAATGCCACGCGAACACCACGAACTCCCCCTCCTGGGGTTCGGGTGCCACCTCGCTGCCCGGCGGACGGGCGGCAACGCGGTCCTCCGACGCCAGCATCCGGGCGCGGCGGAGGTGCGCGATATCCTCCTCGGTGATGATGGATCCGCCCCAGCTACCGGAGGGTCCGTCGGCCATCTCTACGGTGATCGAGCGCGAGGAAGAAGATGGGTGGAGCAGCGGGGCAAGCTGAAGCGACGAGCCGCGCGCGAGAAGGAAGACGAAGGGGAGAGGGGTGCGTGAGCTGCCTCCGCCCCTCCCCCTCCCCTTATAAACACTGGGCGGCGCTCGGGGGACGTGGGGATTAACTGCGCCCACTCCCTCGGGGAATCCGCGGGACGTGGGCATCATGCGCCGCGGCCGCTGGGGTCCGAGCGCAGAAGATCCCGGCCTGCGGCCCGAGGCCTACCAGGCTAGGCCCGCGGCCTATCGGGCTAGGCCCGGGAAGGCATCCCGTCGGGCCGCAGGCACGGGACCCGTGGCATCATCACGCCCCAAGTGGCGCACCGCAGTCCGGCACGGGGCCCGATGCGGTACGACAGAGCCCGAGAAGTCGGAGGCGGTGGCCGGCGCGGCTGCCCGGCCGGTCCCACGCGACAGGCGGGCGTAGCCGGATGAAACCGCCGGTAGCCCCTCGTCAGGTGGACGTGGGCCCCCGCCGGCTTCGGGGACTACTGAAGGGGTTATTACCCCTGGGTATGCCGAGGACAGGGGGTTCCAGCCCCTTTCCAAAAAAACTATACGGCTGGCTGGCCCATGGCCGGCAGGTCAACGGCCGGCTGGCCCGCTGCCGGCTGATTCGAGACCGGCAGAGAGGGGCCAGCTGACCCCCTAGCCGGCTGGCTTGCGGCCGGCTGGATAGGAGCCGGCCCTCTGGCCCCCAGCCAGGCGCGCCCGGCCACTACGCGGCTGGCTCGCCCGCTGACCTCTGGGCAGGTGGGTATCCGTCCCTTCCCACTGCGGCCAAGTACGCTGACGGGACGCGACCCCCACGACGGACTCCGATGTAGCTACAGCGGCTGCTGACGTACGGGCATGCTTGGCTATAGTCCGGGCGGTCATACCGCTGACCGAGACCTATCGAGACCCGGCGGAACCACTGTACCTCTGCGCCACCATCCACTCCATTACCTGCCCCGGCGTGGCTACAGCGCTGCCGGCCGTACCACTGACTTCGGCCGGCTAGCGCAAGACGACGCCGGACGGGGCAACCCATGCCGCGGCAGGTGAGCGCGAGCCAATAGAAGAGCCGGCTGGCGGGCCCTAGCTGGCGATGGGACCACGCAGCCGGCGGGCCCTACGGGCGACAAGACGACCCAACCGGAGGGCCCCCTGCCCAGGTGGAGAGGCTGCCAGCCGGGTCCCCCCTCGTAATACCTTAAGAATATTGTACACCGGGGAGTTGGCCTATAAAACCCCCCGAAGCCCCCATGCATCAGGGGGGAAACACACGCACGGAGGCGTTCACCCCTCTCTCACACCCACACATAGCAGGGGAAGAGGAGCTGGCTGCTCCTTCTTCCACCTCCAGACAAACAGCTCAAGGAGCGCCATTGTAACGTCCCTCCCCATCCAACTAGACCAGCAGGACTAGGGGTATTACCTCCCACGGAGGACCCTGAACCTGGGTACGTCGTGTGTCCATCACCGCTCGTAACTAATCCCGCTCCCGAAGCCCATCGATGTCCTTCGGACCCAACCACTCTCGATAAGCCACCCCATGGCATCTGTCGTGAGAAAACGACGACATACACACAGGTGCGGTACATAGCATGGCATACTATATAGAGCCTATGGCTAAGGCATAGGGGACGACCTTCGTCCTTTCTCTTTCTTCTGCCGTGGTCGAGCTTTGAGTCTTACTCAACTCCACACCTTACAAATCAAGCAAGAACTCTTTCTTTGACTGATCCATTTTGAACTCTTTCAAAATCTTGTCAAGGTATGTACTCATTGAAACTTTTATCAGACGTCTTGATCTTATCTCTATAGATGCTGATGCCCAACATTTAAGTAGCTTCTTTCCAGGTTTTCCTTTGAAAAACTCCTTTTCAAACAACCCTTTATACTTTCCAGAAATTCTACATCATTTCCGATCAACAATATGTCATCCACATATACTTATCAGAAATTCGATAGTGCTCCCACTCACTTTGTCGTAAATACAAGTTTCTCATAAACTTTGTATAGACCCAAAAACTTTGATCACCTCATCAAAGCGTATATTCCAACTCCGAGATGCTTGCTCCAGACCATAGAAGGATCGCTGGAGTTTGCATACATTTTAGCATCCTTAGGACTGACAAAACCTTCTGGTTGTATCACATACAACCTTTCCACATGGAAACTGTTAAGGAAACTCTGTTTTGACATCCATCTGCCAGATTTCATAATCGAAAAATGCAGCAACTGCTAACATAATTCCAACAGACTTCAGCATCGCTACGGGTGAGAAAGTCTCATCGTAGTAAACTCCTTGAACTTGTGAAAAACCCTTTGCCACAAGTCGAGCTTTATAGACGGTGACATTACCGTCCGTGTCTGTCTTCCTTTCAAAGATCCATTTGTTCTGAATGTCCTTTTGCCCTTCAGGTAATACTTCCAAAGCCCATACTTTGTTTTCATACATGGATCTCATCTCGGATTTCATGGCCTCTAACCATTTCTCGGAATCCGGGCCCATCATCGCTTCTCCATAGCTCGTAGGTTCATCATTGTCCAACAACATGACCTCTAAGACAGGGTTGCCGTACCACTCAGGAGCAGTACGCGTCCCTGTCGACCTACGAGGTTCGATAGTAACTTGATCCGAAGCTTCATGATCATCATCATTAACTTCCTCTTCAACTAACGTAGGCTCCACAGAAACAACTTTCTGCGCTGCGCTATTCTCTGGTTGAAACAAAGGTTTAACAACCTCATCAAGTTCTATCTTCCTCCCACTCAATTCTTTCGAGAGAAACTCTTTCTCGAGAAAGGACCCATTTTAGCAACAAACACTTTGTGCTTGGATCTAAGATAGAAGGTTTACCCAACTGTTATGTTAGGGTATTCTATGAAGATGCATTTGTCCGCTTTGGGTTCGAGCTCATTAGGTGAAAACCCTTTTTCACATAAGCGTCGCAGCCCCAAACATTAAGAAATGACAGCTTAGGTTTCCGCCAAACCAAAATTCATACGGTGTCATTTCAACGGACTTAGATGGTGCCCCTTTTAAAGTTAATGTAGTTGTCTCTAATGCATCACCCCAAAACGATAGTGGCAAATCGATAAGAGACATCATAGTTCGCACCATATCCAATAGAGCACGACTACGACGTTCGGACACACCATCACACTATGGTGTTCCAGGTGGCGTGAGTTGTGAAACAACTTCCACATTGTCTTAAGTTGTATACCAAACTCGTAACTCAGATATTTACCTCCACGATCATATCGTAGACATTTTATCTTCTTTTCACGATGATCGCAAACTTCACTCTGATTTTGTTTGAACTTTTCAAACGTTTCAGACTTGTGTTTCATTAAGTAAATATCCCCATATCTACTCAAATCATCAGTGAAGGTAGGAAAATAATGATATCCACCGCATGCTACAACACTCATTGGACCGAATACATCAACATGTATTATTTCCAATAAGTTACTTGCCCGCTCCATCATACCGGAAAACGGGGTCTTAGTCATCTTGCCCATGAGGCATGGTCCGCATGTCTCAACTAATTCGAAATCGAATGAGTCCAAAGATCCATCAGCATGGACTTTCTTCATGCGTTTTACACCAATATGACATTTAGTGGCAGTGTCACATGTATGTGGTACTATCATTATTAAATTTGTATCTTTTGGCAATAATATTATGAACATGTGTATCACTACGATCAAGATTCAATAAACCATTCTCATTGGGTGCATGACCATTGAAGGTATTATTCATGTAAATAGAATAACCATTATTCTCTAACTTAAATGAATAACCGTATTGCAATAAACATGATCTAATCACGTTCATGCTCAACGCAAACACCAAATAACATTTATTTAGGTTCATCACTAATCCTGAAGGTAGAGAGAGCGTGCGATGGTGATCACATAAACCTTGGAAACACTTCCAACACTCATCGTCACCTCACCCTTAGCTAGCCTCCGTTTATTCCGTAGCTTTTATTTGGAGTTACTAACATTTAGCAACCGAACCGGTATCCTATACCCAGGTGCTATTAGGAGTACTAGTAAGGTACACATCAATAACACGTATATCAAATATACTTCTGTCGACGTTGCCAGCCTTCTTATCAACCAAGTATCTAGGGTTATTCCGCTTCAGCGACCGTTCTCCTCATAATAGAAGCACTTAGTCTCGGGTTTGGGTTCAACCTTGGGTTTCTTCACTGGAGCAGCAACTGACTTGCCATCCATGAAGTTTCCCTCCTTGCCCTTGCCCTTCTCAAAACTAGTGGTTTGACTAACCATCAACACTTGATGCTCCTTCTTGATTTCTACCTTCGCGGTGTCAAACATCGCGAATAGCTCAGGGATCATTATTTCCATCCCTGGCATTTTATAGTTCATCACGAAGCTCTAGTAGCTTAGTGACAGTGACTTGGAGAACTATATCAATCACTATCTTATCTGGAAGATCAACTCCCACTCGATTCAAGCGATTGTAGCACCCAGACAATCTGAGCACATGCTCACCGATTGAGCTATTCTCCTTCATCTTGCAGGCAAAGAATCTTGTTAGAGGTCTCATACCTCTCAACACGGGCACGAGCCTGAGATCCCAATTTCAGCTCTTAGAACATCTCATATGTTCCGTGACGTTCAAAACGTTTTGGAGCCTCAATTCTAAGCCATAATGCAAGACGCACTGAACTATCAAGTAGTCATCAGAATGTGCCTGTCAGATGTTCACAACATCTACTGACGACGCTTGAGGGGGTGGCGCACCGAGCGGTGCATTAAGGACATAAGCCTTCTATGCAGCAATGAGGACAATCCTCAGATCATGGACCCAGTCTGCATTATTGCTACCATCATCTTTCAACTCTATTTCTCTAGGAACATATAAAAATTCAAGGGAGCTACAACGCGAGCTAGTAATCTACAACATAATTTTCAATGACATTTTGACTATGTTCATGATAATGAGTTCAGTTAATCATATTACTAAAGAACTCCCACTCAAATTGACATCCCTCCGGTCATCCGAGTGTTACATGATCCAAATTCAACAACCCAAGTCCGATCATCACGTGAGATGAGGTGGTTTCAATGGTGAACATCTTCATGTTGATCATATCTACTATATGACTCATGTTCGACCTTTCGGTCTCTTGTGTTCCGAGGCCATGTCTGTACATGCTAGGCTCGTCAAGTTTAACCCGAGTGTTCCGCATGTGCAACACTGGCTTGCACCCGTTGTATGTGAACGTAGAGTCTATCACACCCGATCATCACGTGGTGTCTCGAAACGATGAACTTTCGCAACGGTGCTCACTCGGAGAGAACACAATTTTATCTTGAAATTTAAGTGAGGGATCACCTTATAATGCTACCGTCGTCCTAAGAAAAATAAGATGCATAAAAGGATTAACATCACATGCAAATTATAAGTGACATGATATGGCCATGAACTTGTGCTTTTGATCTCCATCTTCAAAGCACTGGCATGATCTCCATCGTCACCGGCATAATACCATGATCTCCATCATCTTGATCTCCATCAATGTGTCGCCATGAGGTTGTCACGCCGACTGTTGCTTCCACGACTATTGCTAACTCATAGAGATAAAGTAAAGCAAAAATGGCAAAAATAATTAAAGACAACCCTATTCCTCCTGCCGGTTGCCGTACTCATCGACATGCAAGTCGTGATATTCTATACAATACATGATCATCACATACATCACATATATCTCATCATGTAATTGGCCATATCACATCACAACATACCCTGCAAAAACAAGTTAGACGTCCTCTAATTGTTGTTGCAAGTTTTACGTGGCTGCTATAGGTATCTAGCAAGAACAATTCTTACCTACGCAAAAACCACAACGGTGATACAAAAATTGCTATTCAACCTTCTCAAGGACCGACTTTGTCAAATCCGATCCGACAAAAGTGGGAGAAACAGACACCCGCCAGCCATCTTTATGCAACGAAGTTACATGTCAGTTGATGGAACCGGTCTCTCGTAAGCGTACGAGTAATGTTGGTCCAGGCCGCTTCATCCCACAATACCGCCGAATCTAGAAAATACCAAGGGAGGAAGCAATATGAATATCAACACCCACAAACTCCTTTGTGTTCTACTCGAGATCTCATCTATGCATAGACCTAGCTCTGATACCACTGTTGGGGAACGTTGGATGGGAAACAAAAAATTTCCTACGCACACGCAAGATCTATCCATGGTGATGAGCATCTACGAGAGGAGAGATCAGATCCACATACCCTTGTAGATCGCTAAGTGGGAAGCGTTAAGAAACGCGGTTGATGTAGTCGAACGTCTTCGCGATCCAAATCGCAAGCCGTCCCGCGATCCAATCACGATCTAGCGCCGAACGGACGGCACCTCCGCGTTCAGCACACGTGCAGCTCGATGACGATCTCCGCCTCCTTGATCCAGCAAGCAAGGGCGGAGAGGTAAATGAGTTCTCCGGCAGCACAACGGCGTGGTGGCGGTGGTGGTGGAGCTGATCCGGCAGAGCTTCGCTAAGCTATACCAAACAGATCTAAAGGAGAAGCAATCTAGGGGGAGAGAGAGGCAGCCCGTGGCTTTTCTTGGGGTGTGGCTGCCCTCTCTCTCCTCATCTATATATAGGGGGAAGGGAGGAGGGGTGGCGCCCCTAGAGTTTCCCCTAAGGGGGCCGGCGGCCTAGATGGGCAACCCTAGATGGGTTTTGGCCCTCCCACCCTCTAGGAGCCTTGGCTCCCAAGGCAAAGGGGACGGCTGCCCTAGGGAGGGCGCCCCACCACCCCTGGTTATGTGAGATGGGGTGAGAGGGGCGCACAGCCCCTTAGTGGGCTGGTGTGCCCCCTCCCCTTGGCCCATGAGGCCCCCCAACACTTGCCGGGGCCCCCCGAAACCCCTTTCGGTACTCCTGGTCATAACTCGGTACCCCCGGAATGCTTCCGGACTCCGATTCCCTTCGTCCTATATATCGATCTTCACCTCCAGACCATTCCGGAGTTCCTCGTCACGTCCGGGATCTCATCCGGGACTCCGAACAACCTTCGGAAACCAACATATATAACTCAACTATACCGAAACGTCACCGAACCTTAAGTGTGCAGACCCTGCGGGTTCGAGAACTATGTAGACATGACCGAGACACCTCTACGGTCAATAACCAATAGTGGGACCTGGATGCCCATATTGGTTCCTACATATTCTACGAAGAATTTTATCAGTTGAACCTTTATGTCAAGGATTCAGTTAATCCCGTATGATGTTCGCTTTGTTCTTCGGTATGTTACTTGCCCGAGATTCGATCGTCGGTATCTCCATACCTAGTTCAATCTCGTTACCGGCAGGTCTCTTTACTCGTTCCGTAATACAAGATCCCGTGGCTAACACTTAGTCACATTTCTTGCAAGGCTTATTGTGATGTTGTATTACCGAGTGGGCCCTGAGATACCTCTCCGTCATACGGAGTAACAAATCCCAGTCTCGATCCAAGCCAGCTCAACAGACACCTTCGGAGATACCTGTAGAGCATCTTTTTAGTCACCCATTTACGTTGCAACGTTTGATACACACAAGGTATTCCTCCGGTGTTAGTGAGTTGCATGATCTCATGGTCATAGGAACAGATACTTGACATGCAGAAAACAATAGCAATAAACTGGCACGATCATATGCTATGTTCATAGTTTGGGTCTTGTCCATCACATCATTCTCCTAATGATGTTGTCCTGTTATCAAATGATATCTCGTGTCTATGGCTAGGAAACCTTCACCATCTTTGATCAACGAGCCAGTTTAACTAGAGGCTTACTAGGGACACATTGTTTGACTATGTACCCACACATGTAATTGAGTTTCCAATCAATATAATTATAGTATGGATAATAAACGATTATCATGAACAAGGAAATATGATACTAACTAATATATTATTGCCTCTAGGGCATATTTCCAACAATAGGCATCCCCAAAAATCCAACCGTTACACCTAAGTTGACGAACTCGGTGACACCGATGTGTGAATCTCGATGGTACCGAAGTGACCAAAAGGTGACAACTTTTGAATCTTGGTGAGACCGATATATAATTCTCGGTGGTACCGATTAGGTGACCAACGGTCAGATTGCGCAACTCGGTGACGCCGATCCAACAAATTCGGTGGTATCGATTTTGTGAATCGAGGTAACAAAAAGTTGGCAACCCAAACTCGGTGGCACCGAAGTGGAATCGGTTGCACCGATGTGCTAGGGTTTGGCATGGGTCTGTATGAGTTTCGGAATCGGTGGCACCGAGTGGAAAGTGTTGGTTGCACCGATTTTGGATATTTGGCTTTGGACAGACTTTTGTGGAAGAGCTGGTGGGTGTTTTTGGTGACTATCACTTGTGCACGTGGAGCATCTTGTTCACCAACACTACCTTACCCCCTTTTAATAGTATTGGCTTTCCTATGGACTCAAAGTGATTTCTCACAAAGTAAAATGTAGAGTCCTCTTGCTTGAAGCTTTGCCAATCCATTTCCTTGCATCTTGGGGTTACTCCTCACAACCCTTTTTGCCAACCCATCTCTCTATGGACTTTTATCTGAAATACACTAGGTAGAAGTATTAGTCCAAGAGACAATGTATGTTGTCATGAATTATCAAAACCACCAAGGGAGCATGTTGTGCTTTCAGATTGTCTTCGCGATGTGGGTCTCCTGCCTTTCTGCACTAACCAGGGAGACTGGAATGAAGAGCTCATCCTCTAGTTCTACGCAACTCTCCACATCTCTGGCTTCGGTCATGACTTGAACACATGGCAGCTGGAGTTTATGATAAGGGATAAGCATATTACTGCTTCACCACTGGATTTCTTTCCTGCAACACCACTTGCAGCCTCTGGTGAAGAGTTGGATCCTCGCTCTGAAGCCTATGCGATTGCCACTCGAAGCCTCTTCCAAATGCGAGAACCCAAAATGACTGAGATGCTAACAATGATGAAGCCTTTGGCTAGATATGCAGAATTGCCCACTTCATTCCTTGTGGATGATCTTTAGTACTTGCCCAGGACTATCTATCACATTCTTCGGAACACTATCTGGCCGATTAAAGGGCACAACTCATCTCGCAAGATTGAAGGGCCTCTGAAGACATTGCTCTACAACATTGTGTATGGCATCAGGTTCAATCTTCAAGACTTATTTCTTCGCAACCTTGCTGCCAATGGTTTCAATGTCCTCGAGCCGAAGATATATGCTCCCTAGATCATGCGCTTCATCAAGTACAAAACCAACACCAGGTTTCTTCCTTCTGCTCGCAACCATGGCGTTTATCTTCCAAATATTGAAGTTGTGCTTGCAGATCTGTATCCATCCAAGAGCAAGAATCCTATTGTTGAAGGCACTAGTGGCACTGCTAATATTGAAGGTATTCACATTCCTTCTGATCCATCAAGGGCAAGACTTATTGGTGCATTTCGCTAGCCAAGATCCGGTGCTACCAACACTGAAGTCATTGCTAGCACTCTGCCTCGTCAACGCCTTCCAAGGAGACAGCATGCACTCACTGATCGTGAACTTCTTGTTTCACTGATTCAAAGGCAAGACAAGCACCATGAGTATACTCGGCGCCAGATGCATGCCATGATGCAAGATCTCAATCATGTTCACAACCTCGCCACCAAGAATGCCTTTGTGGCTTATGAAACCAGTCGCCGCTCATGGAGGACTTTAACCATGCTGGCTCCTGAAGGTGAGCTTCGAGAAGATGGCTTTCACCCCCGCTACAGATTTGGTGCACCACCTCCCAGTGCGGAGAAATGGCGCAAGACTCCATCCCTCGAAGACAGTGATTACTCTTCTTCAGCCCCATCCGCCAACGTCAGGCTCGCTGATGAAGCTGATAATGCCACCTCTCTGCCTCCATCGACTCGGCATCGCTCCACTGCACTAGCCCCCCGCGACCCTGCTACACCGTCTTCGTCGACACCTGCTGGGAACGTTTAGCTCTTCAATGTCTTCGTCCTTTTTTTTGGTCATTCGATGACAAAGGGGGGGAAGCATTGGATGATAGTCTTCAAGCGGGTCTACTAATAAGGGTTGGGTGTTATTTTTGCTAAAGTTTACAACTCTCGTTTCTGAACACTTGCTGATTTGGGTTGTAAAACTTAAGTCCTGATGGACGTCTGCACTTCATGTTTACCGTACTCTTTGGCGCCAATTCAAGTTATTTTATGCACTTGAAGTCATTCTACAGACGCCCATTTTTCATTATGCATTTCATTATCTTCGACATATCTATTAATGCATAGTGATTGGATTACAAGGTATAGGGGGAGATCTCCACAAACCACAACCTGCCATGTGCACTTGCATTCAAAGAAATTTTTTCATATGCACATCTTCAGCGGGAGCTCTCTATATCTTGTAATCAAAATCTTCAAAACCTTATCTTCACATATGTTTATCCCCATTGAAAACTTCAACCAGTTTGTCCTCAATCACCAAAAAGGGGGAGATTGTAAGTGCATCTAGTGCCACCCTTGTTTCGTTTTGGAGTATTGAAGACAAACGTGGTTGAGGGACTGATGTGTTTGTGAGAGTTCATAGGTTAACACAGAGAGAAGTCCCTGGAGTTTCGGTTTAGCCATCGAAGACGACCCACAAAAATGTCCGAAGACATTGATGACGGCTGAAGCCATTGGTGGTAGGCGAAGACTTTCGTCTGAAGACAATGAAACGCGAAGATGAAGTCTTTTGGTAGTTTTGTTTCTTCTTTCCTGAGTCATAGGAACCAGCGTACTGTTAAGTGGGGTCGATGTTATCGAAGTCAGATGCTGACGTGATGCTCAACCCATACCTATGTGTTCGAGTGAAGACAATGAGAGGAAATCTCTTCTAGAGTTGGTTGAGTCAGCTTTACTTGTAGCTCAAGTAAAGATGCCGCGTGTGTTTGAAATCCGACCATTGTGACACGTGTCGGTTGGCCATTGACCCAGGGTCATTTCGGTCATATCAAGTCGGGTTGCCCGCTGGCTATAAATAGCCCACCCCCTCCACCATAAGAAGGTGGCTGCTCAGAGAGAGATACGGCTGTTGTCGTTTTGGAGCAGCCCACCACGAAGACATTGAGAGAGACACATCCTGTGAGGATACACCTAAACACCTAGAGCTTGCGAGGGAGATCACTTAAACACCTTAGGGATTAGGGAGTCCTGGTTTAAGGGGTCCTCGGGAGGCCGACCTATTTCTTATGGGCTGGACTATATGGGCCGCTTGCCGAGCACTGGATTGATCGAAGACCCTGTCTCCAGGAAGGAAGCTTCGAGAATCGTGGCGTATCCTCCACGTTTGAAGTAGTGAATAGGCATGTTTATCCCTTCGACGTGTAACCGACCATGTGTAAACCCTAGGTACCCTCGGCGTCTATATAAGCCGGCGGGTTTTAGGTTGTAGGAAAGAGATAACTCATCTATGGTTTAACTATTCGATCTCGAGGTAGATCAACTCTGTAATCCTCATATCATCAATATAATCAAGCAGGACGTAGGGTATTACCTCCATAGGAGGGCCCGAACCTGGGTAAAACCTCGTCTCCCTCGTCTCCTGTTACCATCGATTCTAGTCTCACAGCTTGGGACCCCCTACCCGAGATCCGCCGGTTTTGACACCGACATTGGTGCTTTCATTGAGAGTTCCGCTGTGATCGCCAAAGGAATCGATGGCTCGCCTTGTCATCAATGAAGAGGTCCACGACACGGACACTTTCGTCCCCGGACAGATCTTTGCTTTCGGCAGCATTGTGCTGCATGCTGTCCCGACCGGCCATCTAGGCCGTGTCGGAAGTTTTGCCCCTGATCAAGAGGTTAGATTCGGGAACCTAGAGTTCTCCGTAGACTCTCGGGGCGACCTGTTGCTAACCGGGCTCGCGGTCTCGCCTGCCACGCCCGAAGACTCTGAGGCTTTAACCTCAGATCCATCTTTCGGTCCCACCCATGGGATCTACCCCGGCGAGGACCCAACCTTCAGTCCGGACCCGGTCATAGTGCCAGACGTCCGGACACCTGTTCTTGCCGAACACTCTCCCCGCATGGACGCATCGGAGGTTAGCTCCGGAAGCTCTGAGCAGGACGACCCGATCGAGCTCTCGATACTCAACGAGGCCCTAGATCGGATCTCCTCGATGAAGATTACCGACGATCCAACCCCGATCTGTTCTCAGATCGGGCTCAAGGTGGGTCAGGACGAATTTTTCGTCCCACCCACCACCCACTTGGTAGCCACTGTCAAGGATTTAACCAACATGTTGGACTATGCCTCTGAGGAGGCAGAATACATGGATGAGGAGGATCGCGCCCTCACCCACGTTAACATCGGGCGGTGGACTGCCACCTCCACATACGATGTCTACATGGTGGACACTCCGAAAAATGATGGCGACAAATCGGATGAAGCGCCGTCAAGACGCCGAAAGCCGCATAAACGGTCAAAAGGAAAAAAAGGGAAGAAAAGCTATCGATGGCACCTGGGACGGAGACACCCCGGAAGACCTCGGCGATCCTGAAATCCCTGAACACCCGTTAGAGGGTTAGGAGAGGCCGGAAGACCGGCGCAACCTCGACGATCTAAATGATTCCGAGGACGACAATTACCTCCCCCCTGTCGAGGAGGAGGACATCCCGGAAGCCGATGACTTTGCCATCCCTCATAATCTTGGAGATCAGGAGCTGTTTAGGCAACAGCTTATAGCCACGGCCCGCAGCCTGAAAGCAAAAGAACGATAGCTTAAAGCCGAGGAAGACGAGCTCAACGATCAATGGACGAGAGTCCTGTCAGCTGAGGAAGGATACGGTACTGGTCTATCGGACCAACCTAAGAGCTATCCACGCAGAAGGCTGCTGCCACAATTCAATGACGAGCTCACTGATACGCCGTCTCCCAAACATATCCCATACGACAAGCCAGACCGCCCTCCTCGAGGACGAGACAGGACGGCTGACAACACCGGCTATAGGCTGACGATACCCCATAGACGGGGAAAAGAGCCACTAGAGCCCGATGACAGGTTCGACCTGCGACACGACCTGGACTACAGAGCATGTCGTACGCGATCCATCTACGGATCCAGAGGATACTCACCCGATAAACAGGAAGGGTACCGGCCTTAGCTCGACCGCAGCAATAAAGGTCGGGAACTAAACCGGGCTAGGACAGACGCCGATCACTGGCGCGACATAGCTCAGGTCAGAGGCGCTGCCCACCCACTGTGCTTCACGGACGAGGTGATGCAGCATCAGTTCCCAGAAGGGTTTAAACCCGTAAACATAGAACAATACGATGGGACAACTGACCCAACCGTATGGATCGAGGATTTCCTCCTCCACATCCACATGGCACGAGGAGATGACCTCCACGCCATCAAATACCTACCCCTGAAGCTTAAGGGGCTAGCTCGGCACTGGTTAAATAGCCTCCCCGAAAACTCCATTGGGTGTTGGGAGGATCTAGAAGACGCATTCCGATCTAACTTCTAGGGCACTTATGTTCGGCCACCGGACTCCTCCAACCTAAGCAACGTCGTCCAGAAGCCAGGAGAATCCGCGCGGCTATTCTGGAATCAGTTCTTGACCAAGAAAAACCAGATCGTTGACTGCCTGGACGCCGAAGCAATAGCCTCTTTCAGGCACAATATTCGGGATGAGTGGCTGGCTCGTCAGCTCGGCCAGGATAAACCAAGGACAATGTCCGCCCTTACATCACTCATGACTCGCTTTTGCGCACGCGAGGATAACTGGCTAGCAAGACGTAGCCACAACCCCGAAGACCCCGGAACCTCCGAAGTTCGGGATGGAAACGGGAAACCAAAGCGCAACAAGAATAAGCGCCGGCACAACAATAGTGATGCCAATGACACGGCCGTCAACGCCGGCTTCCGCAACTCCCGGCCTGGGTAGCGGAAGAAGCCTCCTAATGGCAATCGCGACGGACCCACCCCGCTGGAGAAGATCATGGAGAGGCCTTGCCAGATCGATGGCACTCAAGAGAAGCCCGCCAAACACACCAACCGTAACTGTTGGGTATTCAAACAGGCTGGCAAGCTCGCATCCGAGGACCAAGGCAAGAGCCCACACAGCGAGGACCAGGATGAACCTCGCAGTCCGATCGGTGGCGGACAAAAGAAATTCCCTCCAGAGGTAAAAACAGTTAATATGATATACGCCACTCATATACCCAAAAAGGAGAGGAAGCGCGCCCTTCGAGAGGTCTACGCCGTAGAGCTTGTAGCCCCGAAGTATAACCCATGGTCAGCATACCCGATCACCTTCGATCGACGTGACCACCCGACCAATATCCGTCATGGGGGCTCGGCCGCCCTCGTCCTAGACCCCATCATAGACGGGTATCACCTCACAAAAGTCCTAATGGACGGAGGAAGTAGCCTCAATCTGATTTACTCAGACACGGTGAAAAAGATGGGCATAGATCTGTCAAGGATCAAGCCTAGCAACACTACCTTTAAAGGAGTGATCCCAGGCGTCGAAGCCCGGTGCACGGGCTCTGTAAGCCTGGAAGTAGTGTTCGGCTCGCCCGATAACTTTCGAAGCGAGGACTTGATCTTCGATATCGTACCTTTCCGCAGCCGCTATCACGCCCTGCTCAGCCGTACAGCGTTCGCTCGCTTTAATGCCGTCCCACACTACGCATACCTCAAGCTCAAAATGCCCGGCCCCAAGGGGGTCATTACTGTCAATGGCAACATAGAGCGCTCCCTCCGAACTGAGGAACATGCGTTGGCCTTGGCAGCCGAATTCCATTACACTGATGATCGGCAAACACCGCCATCTGCCGTAAAGGCATGCAAGGCTGGGAAGTGAGCTCGGTCTCAACCCGAAGTACCAGAACCTTCCGTTCCCCGTAAATAGGGACTCGCCCCCCATCGCACAACCCTAGAACCAGCAAAGTACGTGCCGAGGAGGCACAACTTCGCGCGCAAAATTCCATGGGCGGCGGTGGGGAAAAACTATCAAAGGGTAAGTGTTCGGCTAGACCGACCTATCACCATCAAAACGTCTTCGGACACACTACAAGTACCATAAAGTACCTGCTAAGGCGTAAAGCTCATCCACACTTCGGTGACTTCTCAAGATTTTTCTCCAAAATCCGCTCGACGAACTCCTTAGGAGACGCAGGAGCGGACAAACGATAGGGCACATCGAGGACGTCAGGTTACCAATCGAAGACCCCTGGTACAACCCCTTCTGTAAGGTGTATATTTCATTTTCAAATACATGTAAACAGTTGCATCGGCAATTTGAATAATAAGAGTTGTTGAGTAAAATACAGATATATCACACATGATCGCTTCGCTGTCTTTTTTGGCACACTCTCTATCTTCCCCCTCTTCTTGCGAACCTGTTTGGTATACTTTATGATGCAACCGGCTAATAGACCGGGGGCTCGAACTTAAAAAATCGCCCTAAGCACAACTAATTCTGCGTTCGGCATCTTGGAATTCCGCTTTATATGCATTGGTTCCGAACCATGTCTTGGGTCAATAGTTGGGTTGGCCGGCTCCTGTGCTTGCCCCTTTATGTTCCGCTCGTTCGGCTAAAGGGGCAAAGGGAGAACCACTGCGATTGTGCTTCCGGCTTGCCTGGTCAAGCACCTCAGTGGAGAAAGACGAAAACTGACTGTCACAGTATGCGAGAACCGGTCTGCGAGTCCGAGCTTAAATAAACCTCGTTAGAGGTTATTCCGTGTCACATGATGGGTTTGGTATTAGTACAAACCATGTGATATCGGCTTTGACCGCGGTTCATCCGAACATCACAAACCCCTGGGGGCTAGTCATCAGCCCCCCGCACTCCTTTCTCGCGCCCCTACGGCTAAGTGAAAGCAATAAAGCATTATGGTCCGATTGCCTTGTCCTCCCCACACTACTGCCTTCGGGTACCGATAGCTCGGCTAAGGGTCATAGTGCGTTGGCAGAGACACCCCTCGTAGTATCTACATGGGGGCTGAAGCCGACGACTCGCAGCTTTCAATTTCAACGGCCACACGGGAGTTATAAAGGATGCAAAACACGAAAGACATGATAAACCATGCATCTTAAATATAAACGCGTTAAAAGGTCTTCGGACATATTATAACGCATTTATTCATAAATGTTTTCTCTTGAACATTGAGCCTCTATTGCCCGAGCACCCTCCATAACTACGGAGAAGTATCGCTCAGGGCACCTATGCTCCTTTCCAGGGGGCGGCGGAGCAGTGGCTATCTTCGTCGGATCGAGGCCCGGCTAGTGCACCTTGGCCCTTGCGAAGGCCATCCGAGCTCCCTCGATGCAGGAGGACCGCCTTAGTGCGTCGATCCGAGGCGAGGCGTCGCTCAGCTTCTGCACCAGGCTGAAGTAGCTACTCGGCAACGGCTCGTCGGGCCATAGCCAGATGCACAGATCCTTCATGGCCGGCTCCGCCATCTGGTGTAGCTCCATCAGCTGCTTCAGCTGCTCAACGAGGAGAGGAGAGCGCCCGGGGGCTTCAAATTGCACCCAAAACAGCCAAGCTTCATCTCCCTCCCCCCGCGAAACATAGAACTGGTTCGCGTCCGCTGCGCTCTTCTGGAGGTCCGAGTAGGCGCCTGAGGAATGCCACACTTGGGTAAGCAATGTGAACTTGCTATCCCCGAAGACACACTGCAGTAAATACGGCTTACCATCCGTGATAGCCTTGACCTGGCTGACTTGCTCTTCAAAGAACCGCCTACCCACCCGCACCTTCTGGAGATCGGATTTCAGAGTGGATAGTTCGGCGGCCTGCTCCTTGCCTTTCTGCTCGAGGTCCTCGCACTTTTCACCGGCGTCTTTGAGCTCCTGCTGCATTTCCTCAACCCGAGCCTCATGTTTGGCAGTGATGGCTTTTAAATCGGTGAGCGCGGCAGCCGCTCGTTCGGCCGCCGCCTTCTCGCTCGTGACCTCCTGTTTCGCCTCCTGAAGCTCAGCCTTGAGCTTCTCAATTTCCTTCGCCGAGGTTGCGTAAGCATCAAACATATAAAAATACTGCGTCGACAGTACGGTGATGAAGAATTCGGATATTATAATCCGGCTTACCTTGCACCTCGTAGAATCTCTTATTCAGAGCGTCGAGCTCATCTTCGGAGCTCTTGAGCTTCCGATTTAGCTCGTCCAGCTCGGCGGCATTAACAGCCGCCGCCGATGACGAAGCCTACACATAACAAACCACTATCAGGTTACATGGATTCAAACCTCCAAACTATCGTGATCACATGTTCGGTCCTCTTGAGGGTTATCGGAACATTCTGAACAGATATTGTCTCAAGCATTGTACGGTTAATGGTATATGATTGACCCCCAGGTGAGTTTTTCCAAACTCACCCAGGGCTCGGGGGCTGCTATATATATAACGATAGCACAAAAACAGTAATTTAATAAAACATTACGTGGCTTACCTGGAAGCCCGTCAGGAGACCCTTGAAGGCCTCCTTCAGTCCGCTATCAACGGACTGAATGCTTTGTAAAACCGCACCCATAAGGGTGCGGTGCTCCTCGGAGATGGAGGCGCTTGACAGAGCCTCCCCCATAGCCGGCCACCCATTGGTCGGTGGCGCCGGTGGAGATCGGTTGACCCGATCTCCAACCGGGGATTGAACCGGTGCCTCCGGAGGCATGGTGCGCTCCGGAGACGACCTCGGAGGTGACTGGACATCTCCTCGTCCGGTCTCCTCAGTATCCGGGAGGGGCTTTCCCCCCGGTGTTCGGTGGCCGAGGTGTTAGCCTCGACCATGACGTCATCGCCCCCACTTCTGCTGTCCGGCTCCAAAGAAGCCTATTGAGATGACACCTCCGTGGCATCCTTCGCAGTGCCCGGAGGAGAGGGATGCGACGCGGTCCTGCTCTCCGCTAGCATGGCGGGCGGGGTCTCCCTGTCCGAAATTTGATCGGCGGGAAGAACACGTGGTGGGCTGCCAGTCAGTAGGCGCTCACACGTTTGTAACATTCAAAGCTTAACACTAATAGCTCGGGAAGTCTTAGGATCTTTACTTTTGAGCTGGGGGCTTGACCCTGAGGATCCTTCGTGGAACCTTCTCGAAGTCCTCAGACTCGGTATCCGAGTCCGAACTGTCGTCGGACGAAGTTAACGTTGTCCAACGCGCTTTCTTCAGGGCGGGAGGAGGTAAATCCTCTGTGGCATCCGATGATGCCGCCCTCTTTCTTGCGAGGGGGGAATCGCCTTCCCCCTCGCCCTCGTGCTCCTCCTCTTGATTCGAGGAGGCATGGGTTTCCTCGGACACAGCCTCCGGCTGGTCCCTGATACGCAGGCCTTCTCGGCCTGGTTTCTTCTTCTTCTCCTTCTTCTGTGGCGCCTTGTAAGGCGCCACGACGAGCATCTCCGACAGTAGCTTGGACCTAGGGTCTTCGGGCTGTGGAGCCGGGCATTTGATATCCGTGGCCTTGCTCAACCATTCCTGCGGCAGTGATCAGATAGTGCTTAAATTTTCTTCAGGAAAACAAAGCCGATCAAACGAAACTATGTCATACCTAGGAAGGGGGTTTATCGGTGCGCAGGCCCTTGTCCTCCTTCTCGGCTAGCCAGTTCTCCTGCGCCTTGAACAACGCCTTCCACAGCTTCTCCCGAGTGGTGCCGAAGAACCGGCAAATTGTAGGCTCATCGTCATGCCGATAAGTCCACATAGGAGAGTCCCGGCGTTGGCAGGGGTGGATGCGCCACCGGAGCATAATCGGGACCACGTTGGTCAGTCCGATATTGTCCTTGATAGTGGAGGCAATGCACCTCTGCAGGTCGTCCACCTCTGTATCCGACCCCCAGTCGAGGCCCTTTCGGACCCATGAGGTAAATCTGGTCGGGGGACCGGATCTGAATTCGGCAGGAACAGTTCCGCCCTCCTCCCTTGGCTCGGTGATATAAAACCACTCTTTTTGCCAAGTCTTGATGGTGTCGATGAAGGTGCCGGATGGCCATCCTACGCGGGGAAGCTTGCTGATGACCACCCCGCCGCAGTCTGCGTGTTCGCCTGCGACACACTTCGGCTTGATGTTGAATATCTTGAGCCATAGTCCGAAGTGTGGCTCGACCCGCAAAAAGGCCTCGCAGATGATGATGAAGGCCGATATGTGCATGAAGGAGTTCAGCGGGAGGTCGTGGAAGTCAAGTCCGTAGAAAAACATGAGGCCCCTAATGAAGGGGTGGAGCGGGAAGCTCAATCCTCAGATGAAATGAGGAATGAAAACCACCCTCTCGCCTGGTTTGGGGGTGGGGATCACCTAGACCTCCTCCGCGGCGCGGTAGAAGATATTGGCGGGGAGGTAGCCAGCGTCCTTGAGGTCCCGGATGTCCTGGTCTGTGATCATGGAAGCCTCCCACTTGCCGTTGGAGCCAGAGCTGGCCATGGCTGAGCTCAGAGGAGGAAGGGTGGAAAACCTAGATCTGAGCTCTGGAGGCTCAGGAGATTGGGGAAGCGTGGAGGCGAAGTGCGGTTAAGCCTTGGGGTTTTCTTTCCCTTTTATTGGGCTTGGTGCCGGTTCGCCTCCCTTCACTGTGCCGTGAATCCCTCTACTTCCCAAGACGTGTGTGCCATTATACGCGCATGATTAAACATATCCCGTGTGAAACGGAGCACGATCTATGCGTTGATGGGTCGTGCTGGTGAAAATGGCCTCGAACTCGAATCGAGTTTTAGCGACTGGTTCAGTGGTCGTGGTGGGCCGTGACCTTGCATCTGAAAGGTTGTCGGGGAACACTATTTACTCCTTGATGTTTGGCCTTCAGGACCGAGCTATTCATGGTGTTTGGACGATCCATGATCGGGAAAACTACACGTCGTCGGTGGCCGAACTAAACTCGGCCGATCACTATTTGGAGAAGGGAACTCGCCTCGCAAGCCGAAGACTCTGATCACATGAAGCAGCTGGAGCTAGGACCCTTGGCGTTGGAGGCTAGTTCGGGGGCTACTGAGGGAGCCCTGGTTTAAGGGGTCCTCGGGAGGCCGACCTATTTCTTATGGGCCGGACTATATGGGCCGCTTGCCGAGCACTGGATTGATCGAAGACCCTGTCTCCAGGAAGGAAGCTTCGAGAATCGTGGCATATCCTCCACGTTTGAAGTAGTGAATAGGCATGTTTATCCCTTTGACGTGTAACCGACCATGTGTAAACCCTAGGTACCCTCGGCGTCTATATAAGCCGGAGGGTTTTACGTTGTAGGAAAGATATAACTCATCTAGGGTTTAGCTATTCGATCTCGAGGTAGATCAACTCTGTAATCCTCATATCATCAATATAATCAAGCAGGACGTAGGGTATTACCTCCATAGGAGGGCCCGAACCTGGGTAAAACCTCGTCTCCCTCGTCTCCTGTTACCATCGATTCTAGTCTAACAGCTCGGGACCCCCTACCCGAGATCCGCCGGTTTTGACACCGACAGATACACCTAAACACCTAGAGCTAGAGTGTTTGAGCATCACCAAAGTCATTCTTTTCTGAGAGAATTGAAGACTTATTACACTTGAAGACTGTGATCTTCCAAACGGTTAGGCGTCTGGGTCTAGAGCAATCCAAGAATCATTGTGGATCGCCGGGTGACCAAGTTTGTACAGGTTTTGGAAGTCTCCCCTGAAGATTTACCAGAGTGATTAGGCGTTGTCTAAGTGACTTCGGCTCAAGGGGAATAAGGTGAAGACGAGGTCTTCTGAGTTCAATCTCAGCCTCCCTAACCAGACATACAGTTGTCACATCAACTGGAACAGGTCCAACAAATCCTGTGTCTTCATCAAGCAACTGGTTCTATCCTTCACCTTCTTACATTCCTGTTCTGCATCATGAAGTCTTTCCCTATACATCACTGAAGACTTGCCCTGAAGACATTCATGCCTGCTGTTCATCTTCGTACTGTCTAAGTTTATCTTCGACTCATCTTATTGTGCATGATGTTAAAGCTTAACCTGCTCGTATGTCTTCACTATGATGCATGCCTAGACTAGATTCTTGATTGTATCCCTACCTAATCCTTTTTACGTTTCTGCACTATTCGAATACATTCCTTGTTTCGAAGACTTTTATAAAAATCGCCTATTCACCCCCCTCTAGTCGATAACTAGCACTTTCAAATGGTCTAATTGAAATTACCGTTTGTTTGAACCAAGAGATGAAACCGGGATAGCCGCCTCCATGCTTTGCCAGAAGCTCATAATCTTTGATGGAATCCTTTTGGATCACCGCTCCATCTGAGAATTTGGCGACGTATCGACTGTATCAATTATCCACGAATAAGAATAGTTCAAAGGAATTAGAAGTTGCGAAACAATGTACCGAGAACTTACTCGATGTACGGCCGCACTTCTGTTAGGTTGATGAAGATATACAACGAAATGGTATGCCATTCTTCGACATCCAATGCTATTCCTTTCGAAGCATCGGCTGGTGTGAGCTTCCCTTTGAATAGGCTGAGGTTGGATCGACCTTTTTTAGGGTCGACATCATTGTACCGAGGCTTCGGATTATGCAAATGACGATTTTTGGCTTCGTAGTGTGTTGTCACGAAGTTTGCCGCCTCCTCAGTAATGAATGCCTCGCCCATCGATGCTTCAATTTGACGTTTATTTTTACATTTTGCTCGAAGCGTCTTCTGCATCCTCTCAGTTGCGTAGCACCAACAATTTTGCACGCCCCCCCCAATCTTGCCTCGGTAGGGAGATGGAAAATCAAATACTGCATTGGATTAAAGAAGCCCGGTGGAAAGATCTTCTCTAACTTGGATATCAACTCCGGCGCCAGCTCTTCCATTTCAGATAGCACGACAGGCGATAGATCTTTTGCACAAAGAGAACGGAAGAAATAGCTCAGCTCTGCCAGTACTAGTCATTCATCCTCAGGTATAAAGCCACGCAACATCACCGGCATTACCCACTCAAGCCATATGTGCCAATCATGACTCTTGAGACCAAATATTTTTAGTTTGTCAAGACTCGCTCCCCTCTTTCGATTCGCTGCATACCCATCGGGGAACATCAACTGCATTTTCACCCACAAGATCATTTCCCGCATAGATGGCCTTCCAAGATTGAACCATGCCTTTGGCTTTGTCCAGTTCTGCTTTCCTTTCGGTTGTCGCATGTTTTGTAACGGTCTATCACATAGAGCCTCCTGATCGACTCTAGCCTTAGGATTACCCTTTGACTTCCCCTCTATGCCAAACAATGTACCAAAAAGGGCCTCGGCGATATTGTTTTCAGTGTGCATGACGTCGATGTTGTGTGGGGGAAAGGAGGTCTTTGAAGTAAGGCAGATCCCATAAGCATGTCTTGTGAGTCCAAGCGTGTTGTGAATTATACCCTTTGAAATACCCTTGACGCTCTGGATTAGGATCGAGAGCGTTTAACTGATCTAGGGTCTGTTGGCCTGTCAACACAGGTGGTGCAGAGTTTTTGACAACTCTACCTTTTATGAAATTCTTCTTGTCTTTTCTGAACTTATGGCGAGGATCCAGGAACTATCTATGCAAGTCGAAGCAAGATAACTTGCGACCAGCCTGCAACCAACTGCTACTTCTTGAGCATGCGTTGGTTTTCCCTTGAAGAGGAAAGGGTGATGCAGCAAAGTAGATAAGTATTTCCCTCAGTTGTTGAGAACCAAGGTATCAATCCAGTAGGAGATACAAGCAAGTCCCCAATAGATGTACCTATACAAAGAATCAAACACTTGCACCCAACGCTATAAAGGGGTTGTCAATCCCTTCACGGTTACTTGCAAGGATGAGATCTGATAGAGATAGATGGAAAAGATTGCTGAAAGTAAAAACACAAGTAAATAGATCTGAAAATATAAGATGGAAAATAGACCCGGGGGCCATAGGTTTCACTAGAGGCTTCTCTCAGGAAGGCAAATATTACGGTGGGTGAACAAATTACTGTCGAGCAATTGATAGAAAAGCGCATAGTTATGACGATATCCAAGGCAATGATTATGCATATAGGCATCACATCCGTGTCGAGTAGACCGAAACGATTCTGCATCTTCTACTATTACTCCACACATCGACCGACTCCTGCCTGCATCTAGAGTATTAAGTTCATGAAGAACAGAGTAACGCATTAGGTAAGATGACATGATGTAGAGGGATAAACTCAAGCAATATGATGAAAACCCCATCTTTTTATCCTCGATGGCAACAATACAATGCGTGCCTCGCTACCCCTACTATGTCACTAGGTGAGGACACCGCAAGATTGAACCCAAAACTAAGCACTTCTCCCATTGCAAGAATTACCAATCTAGTTGGCCAAACCAAACCAATAACTCGAAGAGACTTGCAAAGATATGAAATCATGCATATAAGAATTCAGAAAAGACTCAAATAATATTCATAGATAATCTGATCATAAACCCACAATTCATCGGATCTCGACAAACACACCGCAAAAGAGTATTACATAGGATAGATCTCCATGAAGATCATGAAGAACATGGTATTGAAGAGCAAAGAGAGAGAAGAAGCCATCTAGATACTAGCTATGGACCCAAAGGTCTATGGTGGACTACTCACGCATCATCGGAGGGGCAATGGAGTTGATGTAGATGCCCTCCGTGATCGAATCCCCCTCCGGCAGATTACCGGAAAAGGCTCCAAGCTTGGATCTCACGGGAACAGAGGCTCCTGGCGGTGGAAAAGTGTTTTCGTGGCTCTTTTTGGTATCCAGGGAATATTTGTGAATTTATAGGCCGAAGAGTAGGGTTAGGAGGGCTGCCGTGGGCCCACAAGCCAGGGGGCGCGCCCTACCCCCCCTGGGCGCGCCCCTGTGGCTTGTGGCCACACGGCGGCTCTCCTGCCTTGGTCTCCAAGCTTGGTAGGTTTCTTCTGGTCAAAGAAAAATCATTCCGAAGATTTTATTCCGTTTGGACTCCGTTTAATATTCCTTCTCTGCAATACTCAAAAACAAGGAAAAAACAGAAACTGGCACTAGGCACTAGATTAATAGGTTAGTCCCAAAAATAATATAAAATAGCATATTAATGCATATAAAACATCCAAAACAGATAATATAATAGCATGGAACAATCAAAAATTATAGATACGTTGGAGACGTATCACCAACGAAACTGAAGAGCTGCCTTGCATGTGGGGCACGGGAACCTTCCATGCACACTCCAGCCAACGAATAGCGCATACGCCGGCAAGTCATGCATCGAGTACATGTACCACACATGCATCATGAAGTTTTATTTTGTAGCGGCGTCGTATGTCTCGATCCCATTATCCCATGCTTCTTGCAATTCATCCTTAAGCGGCTACATGTACACATTCATATTCTTCCCTGGATAGTTGGGCCCTGTAATTATCAATGTCAGGAAAATGTTCTTTCTTTTCATAATCTCTCCGGGGGGGGGGAGATTGAGTGGAATGACAAATACAGGCCAACAACAGTATTGGGTTGCCGTCATACCAAACACATTAAACCCATCAGTGCAGATGGCAACTCGAGGATGCCTTGGATCTGCCGCTTTATCCTTATGTAATGCATCGAAGTGCTTCCAGGCAAAAGAGTCTGAAGTGTGTACCAACATCTGATTCCCATCTGCATCTAGTTCGGTTCTTTTGCCCAATTTGTGCCATGTCATCTGTCTGGCCGTCTCTTCGAGCATGAAAAGACGTTGAAGTCTTGGTACGATTGGCATATAGCGAAGAACATTAACGGGGATTTTGGTCTGAATCTTCTCACACGTACCGTTGTCTACCACAACATACCTGGAAGACTTGCAAATGGCACAAGAGTTCAAGTCCGCATACTCAAGCCTAAATAAGGCACATCCATTCTCACACGCATCTATCCTCTCATAGGGCATCTTAAGTACACGGAGGATTTTGTCCGACTGGTACAGGTTTGCAGGCAGTACATGGCCTTTGGGTAGAAAGCGTCCAAATATTGTCATCATCGCGTCGTAGCATTCTCTTCCAAGGTTGAATTGAGCCTTCATAGCCATTACTTGCGCGACGGCATCCAGCTCACAAAGCTCAGTGTGCTCGTGGAGAGGACGTTTTGAAGACTCCAACATTTCATAGAATGCCTTTGCAGATTCCTCCATCTCATCGTCCGAATCCCGAGCATCATCAAAGTCTTGCACCATGTCTTCGATCCAGGTACCATGCTCGTCAGTGCGACGACGAACCACCTCAGCTCTGGCAAGTTGGGCAGACTCACCATGAAAACTCCACACCTTATAATTAGGCGTAAAACCCCACTTCTGCAGGTGTTTACCCATTTCACCCTCTGTCTGCCTTTTAAAGTTGTCGCACCGGGGACAGGGGCACCATGCTTTTTCCTAGCCATTTGCAAATGCGGCTCTCACAAACCCCTTGGTATTTGTTAACCATTCTTTGGTCATGTCTTCCTGACTAGTGTGACCTGTATACATCCACGCACGATCACTCATCTTGCCTAGCTACTAGACACACAAGAAATATATATATAATTCAACATATATATTCATCAGTTAATCAAGTTTGTCAGTTTTATTACGTCCATGCAACCTACACGCTAATAGGTAAAGATAGGTCCTAATCCCACCCGAGTATGTGTAGATTGGGTTCGTTTTCCCATGCTCTGCTCCGGATCCGATGCAGAATTTCGGCAGCACCTCCCCGCTGTTCTCCTGATACATGTCTCGGCAATAAGCAGAGAGGATGTGTACCCGGAGAACAACAGGGAGGCACTAACGAAATTCCGCATCGGATCCGAAGCAGAGCATACGGGAAAACAAACCCAATCTACACATACTCGGGCTGTCCATGGATAACGTTGGACATTTCAAAAGGATGGCGGTTATAAATATGCAAAGACATGCATATTTATAGATGCCGCCCTTTCGAACGGGAGACGCATACTGGTCACGCATACTGTTGAATTGAAGACACCTATAGCTAGTAAGTTTCATCGGCACGAAGACCGGAACAGAGCAAATTAAGGGGGGGAGGAGATGTCATTTGTGCTCACCCACGAACGCAGCAGGGGAGCTCGTCCAACGCACGGGGTAGGTCGTCGAACACCAGACCCTCGCAGCGATGAAACAACTGCACATTGTAATCCACCCGATCAACACAAATATGATGTTTACCATAACAAAATCGGAAAATATATGACCTAACACATAATTACAAAACTATGACCCCGTCGGCCTCTGGAAGGACGAAGAGCACCTTTTCGGTCAATAGTAGGCCGAAGAGGTGTCGGGGGTCGGGGTCAGTGGCGTTGGGGGCGGCGTATTAACAGTTGCATGGAGTGTCGTGCCGGGGTGTCGGGGTGTCATGTCTGGGTGTCGGGGTGTCGTGTCGGGGTGTCGGGGCGTCATGTCAGGGTGTCTGGGTGTTGTGTCTGGGTGTCGGGGTGTCGTGTCGGGGTGTCGGGGTACTTGGCGGGGTGTCATGTCGGGGTGTCGGGGCGTCGTGTCGGGGTGTCGAGGCGTCGTGTCGGGGTGTCGGGGCGTCGTGTCGGGGTGTCTGGGCGTCGTGTCTGGGTGTCGGGGTGTCGTGTCAAGGTGTCGGGGTGTTGGGGCGTCGTGTCGGGGTGTCAGGGTGTCGGTGCACCGGGGCGTCGGGGTGTCGGGGTGTCGGGGTGTCGTGTCGGGGTGTCGGGGCATCGTGTCGGGGTGTCGGGGTGTCGGGGCGTCATGTCGGGGTGTCTGGGCGTCGTGTCTAGGTGTCGGGGTGTCGTGTCGGGGTGTCGGGGTTCTTGGCGGGGCGTCGTGTCGGGGTCTCGTTTTCTTCTTCTTCCTCTTCTTCTTTTTTTCCCTCTTCTTCCTTTTCTTCTTCGTCTTCTTCTCTTCTTCTTCTTCTCTTCTTCTTCTTCTTCTTCTTCTTATTCTTCTTCTTCTTCTTCTTCTTATTCTTCTTCTTCTTTTCCTTTTTCCTCTTCTTCTTCTCCTCTTCTCCTCTTTTTCTTCTTCTTTTCCTTTTTCCTCTTCTTCTTCTCCTCTTCTTCTTCTTCTTCTCCTCTTCTTCTCCTTCCTCTTCTTCTCCTCCTATTCTTCTTCTTCTTCCTCTTCTTCCTTTTCTTCTTGTTTTTGCACTAACCTAATTAACCTAAACTAACACTAACCTAATTAACACTAATAGATGCAATGATTAACACTAGCCTAATTAACACTAACCTAATTAGAACTAACAGATTTAAATCCACACTATCTAACTAATCTAATAATAGAAAAAAAAACAGGAAAAACAGGAAACAGAGGGGAGGAAGAGAGGCTCACCCAGGGGCAGGGGTGCCGGGGGTGGGGAGGGGTGGCCGCGGGGAGGATGGCCGCGCTGGGGGTGGGGAGGGGTGGCCGCGGGGAGGATGGCCGGCGCCGGGGGCGGGGAGGGGTGGCCGCGGGGAGGATGGCCGGCGCCGGGAGCGGGGAGGTGTGGCCGCGGCGAGGGGTGGCCGCTGGGAGGATGCCTGGTACCGGGGGCGGGGAGGGGTGGCCGCGGCGAGGTGTGGCCGCTGGGAGGGTTAGCCGCAGGGAGGAGGTCCGACGAGGGGTGGCCGGCCGCGGGGAGCTGCGGTGGTGGTGGAGGAGAAGGGGATCGAGGGAGAGGCCGCATGGTGTGTGGGTGGAGAGAGAGAGGGGGGACAGAGTGGGGGTAGTGGGGCCTGGGGGAAACGGCCGTTAGAGGTACATCCTCTTTGCCATCCGCTAGAGGACGACAAAGATCCCCAGGGTGGACGGCAAAGACAAGGCGGACGGCATACAGTCCGTCCGTTGGACCTAGCCAGGCCCACAGTCCAATGGGGCCCATCTTGTCTCTTTGCCGTCTGCCTTTAGGGTCTTTGCTGTCAGCTGGCAGACAGCAAAGAACTGGCTGATGGTAAACAACTGATCATGAGGCATATCGTTGCCGTATGTTTTTTGGATGCTGACGGCAAATAGCTTCTTTGTCGTCTGCTTGCAGACGGCAAAGAACTCGTTGACGGCAAATTGCCCGATTCCAGTAGTTACATGTTGCCCGTATTACTCGTATTGTGGGACTGAAGCAACATATGGTACCACCCCGGTTGAGGTGGACCTGTGTTCCCGACAGCCTCTTGTAGAAGTCGGGTTGACCTGAGGGTACCCGCGAGATAATTACGAGGCACGGTCGGGTATTCTTTGCCCTTGTTGTAAGTCCTCGAGACGGGGCGACGGGACCACAGATCGTGGATCACTGGTCGTTTTCGTGGGCTCCCAAGACACTAACGGGTTTCGATATGTGATATGAGTAGGCCTCTAGCCTTTTCACACTAACAACCACGCGAGAATAAGTATGGGCACTCTGCGTCGTACGTTTCTTCCAAAAGCTCTTCAGACGCCACAATTGAGCGGCACGCGCCCGGGTGGCCCGCGTAAGCACCTGCTTTGTATAAAGAGGTAGCCAGGACTGACCCCTGCCGTCCTTGCAATGTGCAGGGTTGTAAAGGATGATTGGCCCATGACCCCTTCGCAATTAGGATGTAGACCGACGTGATGGCCTCTCTGTTGAGCCTAGGTAGGACTGCAGTGCATCGATCAGGCGAGGCCGGGCATGACCCAAAAAAGTGTGTTCGGCCGGAGTTAATCGAGCGTGTTGGGTAAGTTTGTGCACCCCTGTAGGGAAGTATATCTATTCGAATAGTCGTGTCCACGGTAACGGGCGCTCGAATAGTATCACGATCTACTACAACTAGAACTGGATAATTGTGACACTAAACTAAAATGATTTCTTTGGGAATGCTTCCTCGCAGGGAGTCGAGGACGGATCTCTGGGCGTTACTCCAATATACTTGTTACTTATGATATGCTAATATGTACTCTTCTAATGTTGCAAGACACTGAAAATGCTAGTCTTTGATAGGCTAGGCCTTCCTTTCTATTCTGGCATTTCTGCAATATAGTCCACATATACAGCCCCTTCCCCTTGATATTGATGAATATTTAGCATAGATCTGATGTAAGTCTTGCGAGTACTTTGGACGAGTACTCACATTTGCCGTGCTCCCCTTTTCCCCTTGATACAATTGCTGCAATCGGATGACGGGGCCCAGGAGCCAGCTTATCCCGCCGACGACTACTACTACCCCAACGGAGCCTACCACTACGTGGAGAACGCCGATGACCAGGAGTAGACAGGAAGCTCCTAGGCAGGAGGCCAGCGCCCTTTCGATCTAGATGTCGTTGATTTGCTCAACCTTCTTAAGGCAACTTGTTTAATTATGTCTGTACTCAGATATTGTTGCTTCCACTGACTCTTGTGTATTCGAGCCCTCGAGGTCCCTGGCTTGTGATATAAAGCTTGTATTATTTTATTTGTGTCTAGAGTTGCGTTGTGATATCTTCCCGTGAATCTCTGATCTTGATCGTGCGCATTTGTATGTATGATTAGTGCATGATTAAGACGGGGGCGTCACAAGTTGGTATCAGAGCCGACTGCCTGTAGGAAGCCCCTTTCCAACTCCTTGGTTGAAGTTGAGTCTAGACTTTGAAAAACTATGTTACTAACATTGTTGTGAGGCTTATGGGCCCACATCACAAATGGGTGGTATTAGTATCTTTTATTCCTCGTATTTACTCTTGGATTCTGATCTCTCTTCTTTTTGGGTTAATTTTTTTACTAACTCTAACTCTAGGTTCTTGTAACTACTTCCTCCCGGAGAGCCCCTCATTCTAGATGATGGCTTGATTCACGAGAAGGTTATGAATATACTCTTTGACGTTTTCCCGACACCCTTGTGCCCACCGTCTTTGCAATTTCTTACCACTGATATATCCTTATCGATAACTGCATACACTTGCCATTCATACAATCATTCCCCATTGCTCTTTTTATTAAAAGATGCCCCGAAATACTCTCCGTTATCCTGGGAATCCTTTGAGCATACTGCTTTGCAGTTCATTACCGCATGAAATCCCTTACGAATAATTCCTCATACTTACCGGGGATTTATTCATCCCTAGTTGATCATGTGTTTCAAAATTCTTCAAAATACTATTCGGTCTTCCAAACATCCTCTAAAGCCTATTGCTCTTGACATTCTTGCCTGTTTGCATTATGGTTAATTCCATGCATCTAGTAATATTCGTTGACGTCCCTTGTCATCGTCATTTTGAGCCTTTTATTTGATATGTTTACGAATACTCGCAACCACCAATTTATCCTTAGAAATTATACTTTTGGCTCAGATGTCATTTTAAACATGAGATGGTTCTCGCCAATCAAATTGCCGTCGATTGTGCCCCTAAGTCTTTTCAAGTTATACATCCTTCATCAGAGCGTCTGCTTCTGATCCTTCATTTTGGAAATCATAATTCCTTTGTTATTTAAGCATTGAATTATTCAGAAGTTCTATAATCCGATGTCCTTGTATTCCTTCTTCCTCTGATTGAGTACTGATGCTCACATTAGCTCCGTTGTGGACCACCAGACCCATTGATGGGTTATTATCCGATAGTATCCTTCACATTCAAAATTCTTGTGAGTTGTTCCCATGATACATAATGCCTTGAACAATTTGTATCCTCTGATTTTGTCAACCATGCTCTACCCTCAAGCTTGTGTTTTTACTCTTGAATTTTATGGTATATGTTCCTAAGATGCCCCTGTGGGTTGAACCTATGACTTCCCTAACCCATGTGAACCCGAGAGTTTTCACGAGTCACACTCTTCTGGTGTTTTGCCAGATAAAAATTCAACATTACAACTTCTTCGAAAAATGAGAAGTGAATGAAAGGTTATGCAATAGAGAAGTGGGAGTCGACCTTGAACTTTGTGTTCATGCCCATCGACACGATGTAGATCTTATCATGGAAGCTTCTCATAATAATAATTATCCCCTTGTTATAAGTTCATCTTGTATCTGTGGTTTGGTCCTTTGCAACCGTCGTTCCGACCATGTTATTCTTCATTGATCCCATTCCTCAGACAAGTGAAAGTACTTGTCTTCTACAGATCAATACACCAGTCCAACCTTTAATTCTTATCTACCTTCGAGTATTACCCCTGGTATCTCGAGAATATCATGGAACTATATAACTTCTTATGAGCTCTTCATCAACTATGATATTTCACTGATTCCAATTTTCCTCGGGTTAGACACTCAAGGACACCGATAACTGAATAGAGTCCGCACTGTAATTCAACAATTCTTAGTAATCTTTTTTGCTTACGAGTTTTACTCGATCATGTCATCCCCAGCTGATTGGCTACATCATCATCGTCATGCTAAAGCTTGACCGTGCTATCTATGTCCTTCATCCTCAGAACCAATTCCAACAGTGCACTAAGCTTACATCGAGCTTTCAACATCATGTTGGTTGTCTTGAAAGGCAATTTCGATTCTCAGCTTGCAATCTTATATGTGGTTTCGACAACCTTTCGCTTCACCATTCCTTTGCTTGATGTTGTCGCTGATCGACTGCATCTTCATGAAACTTCTTGATAAATGTGTCTTGATCATCATCAACATTCTGAGCTCTTCGAGGATATCAATCAAATTCATGATGAGAAATACCATCCTTGCCCCTTGAAGATTTATGTTATCATCGACAACATTATTGCCTTCCCTCCAACACAAAGTCCATTCTTTGCGTGTTGGTTGTTGAATCGCCATTCTGATATTGGTCATGCTACTTAGTCCAGATTTCCGGTTGCACCATTCAATCATTGTTTAATCGAGTATGTTTTCCTCGGGCTTATGTCTTTATATCATTTGATCGGACAAATACTATCACCTTGTTCACTTAATGGTTGAAATCCATATTTATGTAAATCTCGATAGATTGTTGTTGAGGCCATCGGCCACATCCTCATCTTCTCCGTAGTTCGTGATGAACATTTAAGCTAGTGTTGGAAACTTTTGAAAGCATTACCTTTGTGCCTAGCTCATGAAGAATATGTTTGATAAAATAAGAGTGTTTGTCTAAGCTCACGTGCATTTTGCCACCGTGAATATGAGAAAGTTTTGTTTCGCTTCCTCTGAAATCATCCCAAATCAATCTTGCATGTGCGAAGTATTCTATGGTTTGATTGATTTGCTACCTTCACTCCATATATATTTCCTAGAATGCCAAGCCACTGATTGATTTGTTAAAGGAAAAGAAGTTCCTTCATAAGAGCTAATCCATATTACCACATGGAACTTTGATATCCTCTATGATGGTTCCCAACCAGAACTTGATTGCATTCCATTCTAAAAACTTCCATGTTGGCACGAATGTCTTGAAATTGTGTTCATGTGTCTTGCAATCCAACTCATGATTCAAAGCTTGCTTCCGTAGTTCATTTCCTGAGAATCTTTGCAACATCATCTCGTCAATTTGTGTTGCACCATTTTCTTCTCAAGCATCCTGAGTCGGAGGTATCCTAACACCAATCAGATCTAAATCTCGGGCAGATATGATGCTTGGAATTTTTTTCCAAGAATTGTAAAATTGGTCTTTATGTAACCCGGTAAGGTGATGTCATGTCTAGCACACATGGCCGGAGGACCTATTGTTATAGTATGTTCTTTAGTAAGGTTAGTCATTCTTCAACGAGGAAATTGTAAGACTTATTTTATAAGTGTTCCTTATGGATCCTTTGGGTATCCAAAGTCTGACCTTTACCTATGACCATGTCAATGCTATCCCGAAGCATGTCTATGGTACTCCGATCATCAACAAGAACATTGGGAGCACAATAAAAAAAATCTTGATCAACTATCCAAACACCGTTGTATGCGTAAACCTCATAAATTCCTTGCCCCTTTGTCTAAATGGTTACATACTTGGAGCCCTATCTTGTATATCATGTTCTGCCTTTCCTTGGAAAAGATATACTCTTGATACATGGGTATAAACACATTTTCCTTTCGATTGGTCTGATTAATATACCAATCACATTTTCCTTTCCATTGTTTTGTTTAACCTTTCTCGTAATCTAACTTATCTGAGCAATGGTAATTCCCTGCTTAGGTAAACACCTCGGTGTACAACTCTGTCAGTAAGACCATGTTACTATTGTTGTTAACATTCCGGTAACCGCCAGTGGACGAGAACATTGCCTATTGTCCTGCCTTGTTTCAACGAGCGGGAAAATGGCTCTATTCGTTCCTCGCCCTTTGTATCGACGTTGTTGCCAACATAACTGACAAGCTATCCTCTAACATGTCTTGCTACCATGACTGTGCAAGATGTCACTACTCTTCCTACTCTTAACCCACATGGTGGGCCCATAACCCACAGTTCCATAGGATCAGAACCTGACTCTCTTGTACATCTTTGATTCCAAAGTATCTTTTGCACTTGGCTTCATATGTAATTCCCGAGCCACCGTTCAAGGGGTGATCTATTCTATTATTAGATGCAATATTTATTTTTGTTGCTCTAAACTCTTTCACCTTCTGAATAGGCATCGAATGATTGCCTACCTGTTTGAAACTTTTGTACCATCGCATATTGTTGTCAATGAATTCCCTGAGTTACAACTCAAGAAATAATTCATGTCTTCTTCCTTGAGTTCACCGTCACATGCTCAACTTGTGGAGATACGTTCCTCGAGAGTTTTCCTTGTTATCGCATTCGTAGGACGATGAAGATCCCGAAGAAAGGATGATGACTTCACCAGGATGAACTGAAACAGAGAATTGAAGACATCAACGAAAGGGATCAACCTCTTCGAGAAGAGCAACGAAGAACGAGAAGATCTGTTAGAATTTCGTAACTAGAACTCCCCCCTTACTCCACCTCTTAAATCTCGAGATGAGATTTCTTATAGTTGAGGAGATTTGTATCACCCCCAGTGTCATGCTATAGTAAACTCATGGTAATGATGCCATGTCATCATATTTTGCTAAGCTTCATTGTCTCTTAATAAAAACCCTAGTCAAAGACAAATTATTTTTTCTTCAAACCTAGAAACAAAAATGTTTGTACTGTTGCAATTAATCCCTGAGTAATTGTGGGTTAGAAACCAACAACTTATAAAATGGTTAAGTGCCCTAAAATAATTCAAACAGGTGCCAAACCAATAATTTAAATACTTTTTAAATTATAAAAATTGCAAACTATTTTTTTAAGTGCCAAACCTTTTGTGGTAGTGACTTATTTTACAACACAAATTATGGAGCAAGTTTTATATTTTATAGAACTAATTTGGTAATAAAATTAAATCCAAAATTGTGGAAAAATACAAAACAAGAAAAGAAAAAGAAAAATGGCAACGCCCACTGTCCAACTGGCCTTATGTGAACAGTATCGGCCCAGCCCACGTGGGTCATCCCCAACCTCCCGCTACAGGAGACTGGGAGGGCGTGGCGGCTATACAGGACACCATGGCCGTGGCTGCCGACGTGCCGGCCATCCCTCGGCTCCTCTGGAGCATAAAACCGACCCCCACGACCCTCCGAGACAAACCCTATCTCACTTCCCCCCTCTCCCTTGCGCCGCTCTCCTCTCCCCAACGCAAAACCAAGACGCCGCCACCGTGGTTGACCTCGATCCCGTGACCACCGTCGTCCTCACGCCCTAGGACCTAGTCCATCTGCTTCGCCGTCGTCCACTATGTCATCTACGACAACCGGTTGGAGCTAGACGCCCTGCAGCACGAGGATCGAGCTCTTCTTCCACCTCCAGCCACCGCGAAGTCATCGTCGATCCTATCGGCGCCCTGCGCTCCCGTTCAATCAACGAGCCCCGTGCGCTCCTTGGCGAGAACCGCTCCATCTGAAAGTTTTCCCCTCGGTCCCGTCGTCGTAGGCCGACACAGCCGCACACTCGAAGATCTATTCCCAATTATTGAAGTATGAAGCATAATCTTTATTGACAACCAACAAACGGAGCTTTTAGTCATGGAGATAATCATAATTCATCATATTCAAGAGAAGAGTCTATATAAGAGTTTTCATTCTAGCAAGTCCACACACTCAACTATCATTTAGTCATCTATGATTATTCACACTCATTGCATATTTTTGGAGCTAATCTTTCCGTCAGACATATAGGAAGATAGGGGCTTTATTTGCCACCCAACTCGTTTACCTCAAGGATAATGTCAACAATAATGAGTCATGATTTCTTACATTGAACTGGATATATATATATATATATATATATATATATATATATATATATATATATATATATATATATATATATATATATGGATCTTTCCTCAACACATGATGCTTGCCAACTAAGAGAGTTTATAAATTGAAAGAAGGAAAAATATTAATGACTCTTGCATGAAAGTAAAAGCTTTGTGAAAATAAAAGATAGGCCCTTCTCAGAGGGAAGTAGGGGTTGTCATGTTCTTTTATTTGTTTATATGTGCAATATCTTAATGCAAAGGAATGTCACTTTATATTGCCCCTTGTGATAGCGAACTTTATTATGCACTCCGTCACTTTTATTTCTTCGTCATCACAAGATCGTACAAAGCTTATTTTCCTTTTCAATAAGAGATTATACATGATTATGAGCAATTTTTATTGCTTTGTGCACTTATGTCAACTTACTTGAAGGATCTTATTCAATCCATAGGTACGTATGGTGGACTCTCATGGAAAGAGACTGGGTTTAAGGGGTTATGGGTGCACAAGTAGTATCTCTACTTGGTGCGGAAATTTTGGCTAGCAAAAGATCTAAGACAAGCATCACATGTTAAAGGATCCATCACTACATAAGTTCTATGCAAATGTAAACAATCATGACCATTAGGTTGTCTTCCATGTCCAACTTCAACACTTGATCATTATATAATATTTGGTGAGGGTTCACACTCATAGATGATGTCCAAGATAGTGTATTTATATGTGGATCCTCTCTTCTCTATCATATTCTTGCATAGATTATAAAAATGACTAATGCTACGTTTGTTTATTCCCAACAACTTCAATGAGGAGAGGCGTAAGGCCATTGGAGAAGAGGTAGCCCAGCTCTTAGCAGCAGGGTTCATCGTCGAAGTTTTTCACCCGGAGTGGTTAGCTAACCCGGTGTTGGTGCTCAAGAAGAATGGCACGTGGCGCATGTGCGTGGATTACACGGATCTTAACAAGGCATGTCCGGTTGATCCATTTGCTCTCCCCCATATTGACCAGATCATTGATGCGACGGTGGGTTGTGAGAGCTTATGTTTCCTGGATGCTTATTCCGGATATCATCAAATCAAGATGGCTGTCAAAGACCAAGAGAAGACGTCTTTCATTACGCCTTTTGCAGTTTCTGCTATGTATCTATGCCTTTCGGGCTCAAGTGTGCCCAGGCGACTTATCAGCGTTGTGTGCAGAACTGTCTTCATGGTCAAATTGGGCGCAATGTTCATGCTTATGTGGATGATATTGTGGTCAAGTCAAGGAAAAAGGAGACTCTGCTGGCTGATTTGAAAGAAACTTTTGATAATTTGCGGGTTTACAAGATGATGCTTAACCCGGCAAATTGAGTGTTCGGTGTACCTGCAGGCAAGCTCTTGGGATTTTTGGTCTATGAGCGTGGCATTGAGGCTAACCCGGACAAGATAAAGGCCATCACTTCTTTGTCTAAGCCGGCGTGTATTAATGATGTTCCGCGCCTGGCGGGTCGTATTGCTGCATTGAGCCGGTTCATAAGCCGTTTGGGGGAGAAAGCTATTCCTCTGTATCAGATGATGAAGAAGACAGATGATTTCGTCTGGAGTGACGCGGCAGATGAGGTGTTTGAGGCCCTTAAAAAGCAGTTGGCTGAGCCGCCCATTTTGGCTGTTCCTGTGGAAAAGGAGCCTCTGCTCTTATATGTGACGGCTAACAACAGGGCTGTCAGTGCTGCAGTTGTGGTGGAGTGCAAGGAGGCGGGTAAGGAGTACCCAGTTCAGCGGCCGGTTTATTATGTCAGTGAGGTCTTGATGGAGTCTAAGCAAAGATATCCACATTGGCAAAAGCTGGTGCTTGGAGTGTTCATGGCCAATCGCAAGCTGAAGCATTATTTTCTTGGGCACCCGATCACAGTGGTCAGCTCTGATCCATTGGGAGATATCATTCAAAACAGAGAAGCCACTGGAAGGATTGCTAAGTGGGCAATTGAGCTTGGGCCTCTCAATCTAAAATATGTGCCCCGGACGGCTATAAAATTTCAAGCCCTGGTGGACTTTATCATTGACTGGACAGAGTATCAAATACCTGAGGAGAAGCCGGACAATACCTATTGGACAATTCACTTTGATGGTTCGAGGCAATTGGAAGGCTCGGGGGCTGGAGTTGTTCTAACTTCCCCACGAGGTGACAAATTCTGTTATGTTTTGAGGCTAATGTTTCCTTGTACAAACAATGCAGTGGAATATGAGGCTTTGCTTCATGGGCTCCGAGTGGCTAAGGAGATGAATTTGAGCCGGGTCAGATGTCTTGGCGACTCAGACCTGGTATCTCAGCAAGTCTCTGGCACGTGGGACTCAAAGGACCCTGGCACGTGGGACTCAAAGGACCCTCGCATGGCGGCTTATCGCCAGGCAGTTGATGTTATTGCTGGCCATTTCAAGGGCTATCAGGTGGATCATATTGATCAGCTAAAGAATGAGGCGGCTGATGCATTGTCAAGACTGGGGTCTCAGCGTAAGCCGGTGCCGCCTAATGTGTTCTTGGACGTTTTGCATCACCCGTCGGTCAAGTAACCGTCGGAGGAAGATTTGGCTATAGCTGACCCGGAAGAACAACTGGTGGCGGCTCTTCGCGCGATCCCTGATTGGACATTGCCTTATCTGGCGTACCTGACCCGCGGCTGTTACCTCAAGATGAGACTCTGGCACGGCGGATCATAAGGCGGTCTAAATCCATGACTATTGTCAATGGCGAGTTACACAGGCGCAGCGTGACTGGCGTCTTTCAGCGATGTGTCTCTCCTGACGAGGGCTGTGAAATCCTACATGAGATCCATGGCGGTGATTGTGGTCATCACGCCGGGTCAAAATCTTTGGTGTCTAAGGCCTTTCGACACGGTTTTTACTGGTTGACGGCTCATAAAGATGCAGAGTACTTGGTCAGTAAGTGTGACGGGTGCCAGAAATTTGGACGACGTGCCCATGTTCCGGCTCAAGAGTTACGGATGATCCCGATTACTTGGCCATTTGCAGTCTGGGGGCTTGATATGGTGGGACCTTTTAAGAGGTCCAAAGACAAGAAGACCCACCTCTCAGTGGCGGTCGACAAGTTTACTAAATGGGTGGAAGCTGAGCCGTTCAGCAAGTGTGATGCAACAATGGCAGTTCAGTTCATCAAAAAACTGATTTTTTGTTTTGGTTATCCTCATAGCATCATCGCTGATAATGGCACAAACTTGTCTAAGGGGGCTATGAAGGAGTTTTGTGATAATGAGCATATCCGCCTCGATGTATCTTCTGTGGCTCACCCACAGTCTAATGATCAAGCTGAGCGTGCTAACTAGGAAATTTTGAGAGGTATAAAGCCCCGGCTTATGGTTCCTTTGGAGCGCACGCCGTGTTGTTGGGTGGAGGAGTTGCCGTCTGTTCTTTGGAGTATAAGAACCACCCCCAACAGGTCTACTGGCTATACGCCTTTCTTTATGGTCTATGGTGCAGAAGTTGTTCTCCCCAGCGATATCTGACATGACTTGCCTGGAGTGGCGGCTTACGTGGAAACTGATAACGAGGCGGCGCGTGAGGATGCTTTGGATGCCTTGGACGAAGAACGGGATCTTGCAGCAGCTCGGTCGGCGATTTACCAACAGGACCTGCGTCGCTATCATAGACGCAGGGTCATGACCCGGACGTTCCAAGATGGTGACTTAGCAATCCGGCTGATTCAAGACCAGTCAGATATGCATAAGTTGTCACCTCCTTGGGAAGGACAGTTTGTGATCAGCAGGAATCTCAACAATGGTTCCTATTATCTCATCGATGCACGGGAGAGTGACAAGTCTCGCACTTCTGGTGAAGAGACCAAGAGGCCGTGGAATATTGCTCACCTTCGGCCAAACTATACTTGAGCCGCCGGTCCGGCTCTTATCAATGTACATATTCCTGTCATTGTATATACCATCTTTTATGATATAATAAAGTTGGCATCCCCATGATTAGGGGCCTCTGCCGTTTTTTCCGCACTAAAATTCATGCAAAGGAGTTGATCCTTCATCAAGTCACTTGGGGGCTTCCAACCCACTGGGTTTAACTTTCATACCCTCTTGGCCAGGCTTTAGATGCCATGTTCGAGTTAAACCTGCCTGTTTGCAACTTGCTACTCCACCCTGTGACCCGCCGAACTCTTGACAGTTAATCTTGCTAGGAGACCCTGAACTTTTATAAGTTATTCTCGCACAAAGACCCTGAACTTCTCAAGGTTTAAACGACTGCTTTTGTCACGAGAGAGCCGGCTTACAGTGAGCTAGGATAAACTTGCCTTGTCTGCCGTAATCCCTCCGCTATGTAGCCCGTTCGTACTCTTAGCAATGTCAATCTTTTAAAGATCCTGAACTTGCTAAGGTTTAAACGACGGATTTATGTCACGTGAGAGCCGGCTTACGAGGTTTTCAGGCTTTATGCCTAGTTTCTTCGGAAGCAATACAATTTTTTTCATAAAAAACAATAGTTATCTTGTCCTGTTGCGCCTTTAAAGCTGGCTTATAGGACAAGAGATATACAAGTTACTTGTTTTTTGCAGGTGCTCTCATGATAAGATTCTAAGTTTTGGGTAATTCTGGCTTGGCATTGCTCATGGAGTATAACCCGCCCGGCGAGTCAAGGCAGTCAGACGATTTTATATCAAGACAAATTTGCTAAGTCACCGGAATATGGGCTGAAAGAAGTTTCAACAAAGCATCAAAAGCACAAGAGCAGGCAGTTAAATGTTTCCTACTGCTATTACAAGGCTATCAAAAAGCCCAAAAGCTGCGGACTTCCAAGTTTTCTCATCAAATTATAACCCGGCATGTTAAATAAGGCCGGGTTACCTTCACATGAAGTCAGTTCTTCACCTAACTCGTCGCCGGGTCATCCTGCGCCAGGTCTTCGGTCTCCCGGATCTGGAGGTTGTCCACATCCCAGTTGCAGTTTATTAAGGCCTTGGATTTGGCTTCATCGTGCATGCTTGGAGATGGGTCAACATCAGGAGCGAAGAGGTGCTTACGACATTGAGGAATTAGGCTTTTCTCTTCAAATGTGGGCCCTCGAACTCGTTTGTTCTCTTGAGAGTAAGCCGCCTGATAGGACGACAGATCAGCTTCTGCGGCCTGCCGGCTTGCCAAAACTCAGGACACCCTCATATAGCGGGCGTAGTCATCTTGGGTGAGCTGCGATCCATCGTCCTTCAGCTGCGGAAATCCATCCATCATCTCGGCCGGGTTGAGCTCGGGCACGTAAGCCAGTGACCGGCTCAAAGCAGCCATTGCGCCCTTACGGGCGGTTGATCTCTTCAGCTCCTCTATTTGCTTCGGGATGGTGGAGAGGACTTCAAGCACGCCCTTCATAAACTTTGGGACGCCCTTCTCGGTCATCACGGCTTTTATGGTGAAGAGTGATCCGGCATAGAGCTGTTCAGTAAGAGAGTATAAAGCCTTGAGCTTCAACAGGCTGTCATCGGAAAGTTGGCGGCTCCATTCACCTACAAGCAAATCAAATATTATAAGCCGCCTAAAAGGATTTCTATAGATTTCTTTTTGAAATGAGTATTGAAGGATAAAAGAGAACTCACCAAAGACAGCTCCAATCATGCGAGATATCTGATTTTTTAGATGACTCAGCTCCTCGGTCACCATCTTAAGACGGCCCTCAGTGTTTTCTGTGCGCTTAGTCAAGATCTCTTGGCTTGTTTCAGCGGATTTCTTGAAAGTTTTGAGTTCGGCCTTGATCACATCTAGCTCAGTCAAGGCGATTTGATACTTGGCGTCGGCCTCTGCCCGGCTCTCTTGTTGCAGTGCCAGGCTCTTCTTTAGGTCTGACATGGTGGACTCAGCGGCGTTTAAAGATTCCTGTGTAAGATAAGTCAGGCAACATTGTCAGTTTAAAGCCGCCTATCCGGCTCGTACTGGTTTTACAGGAATACAGTAGAGTTATTGCAAGTCCCAAGCAGATTGTAAGCAATATACTTGGCCCTTGGGGGCTAATGTATCTCAGTTTCTTCTTCTAGACCCGGGTCATTTTTCATGAACATAACCCGGCTCTTGGGGGCTACACGTTGCTCTATAGAGTTTAAGGATCAAGTATATAAAAAGTCCCGCGTCATTATTTGTATAATAACCCAGCCCTTGGGGGCTACATTTTGGCTCTTAATCTATGATTGAGTGCCGGGTCAATATTGGTATAATAACCCGGACCTTGGGGGCTACACTTTGGTTCTTAATCTATGGTGGAGCACCGGCTTATTACTAAGATAATAAACCGGCCTTTGGTGGCTGCAAGGTGATTCTTCAAAGGTTTGCAAATTATGGAAGACCCGGCTGACCTTTTGAGAGGTCAACCGGCTCTTGGGGGCTGCATTAGTATATATATGAAGAGGCAAGGGAAGTGAAGTACCTCGTATTTCTTCTTCATCATGCCAACCAAGTTGGCTTCCATATCCCGGCTTGCAGACAGACGGCTCAGATAGCCAGAGTGTAGCTCGTCAGCAGTAAGCTTTTCGAGGTTAGGGAGTTCAAATTGAATATCTCCTTCCTTGAGATGAGCCGCTTCATCCTCGCTAGTATGCTTTGATACTATCTTGGAAGGAGCCAGAGATTTGTAACCCGCCCCAGCGATAGTAACTTCTTCATGGGAAGCCACGTTTTCAGTTGTTGGCTGGGGGCTGGGCGGCTTAGGATCAACTTCGGGGTGAGCCTCAGGAGCCTCAATATCCATATCCACTGGCTCATTTTGCTGGGGAGCTTCTTCACGGACATCTTTGTTAGCCTCAGGCGGCTCAATATGAGCCTCAGGGGTGTTAGGCTTTGGGTTCGCCGACTCTGAAGCTTCAGGAGTGGTGGATGACCCGCCTACCTTCCTCCATTGGCTTGAGCCTTATAAGCAAAGGAGAAATTCCATATCAGTAAGCAAATATAAGCTATTAATGCACGGAGGGGGATATAAACACACCTACCCCGGGTTGATAATAAGAGGAGGCAGCTTGGAGGCAGTTGAGTCGCCGGAAGAAGGGGGTGAATCCTGAAATGTTATCATTAACAAATATAAGTAAGTTGCAACACAAGGTTAGCATGCAGAAGAAATAAGTTGAAGGCAAGAAAGTACCTCAGTGCGCCATTTGCGAGGAGCCAGTTCATTTGGTAAGCCGGCTAAGAGATCCTCAGAGCCGGTGCTCCAGGTCTGACGTCTGGTATCTTCTTGCTGTTTCATCAAAAGAAAATTGGGATCCAAGTGAGCAAAAGGGCGAGAACATTTTACCTTCCGTACAGCCCGTCATATTCTCTTTACTGGTGAAAGTTCCGAGTCGGAAGAGATAATGGTTACCTTTGCAACATCAGCATGACTTGTCTCTGCTTCCTCCTGTGAGTAATCGGTGTCAATGAGTTGCATGTAGAGAAGGCCAAAGGGGTCAAGTTCTACCTCTGAATCATCCAGACCGAATAATTCCTCGGTTGATTGCTTCTTCTTACTATGAGCCGGCCCTTTAGTTTTGGTCGCCTTCGGGACTTTGTTTTTCTTCTTGAGAGAAGGGAGTAATTGTTTCTTCTAGAAAGAAGAGCCGGCCTGCGTATGATAAAATTCGTTGGCAGAAGGGTTAACAAATTGTGCAAAGTATAGCATTAAGAGAATGGATGAGGGTTAAGATGGAAAGACTTACATCCGGAGCCGGGTTAAGTGCTGAGAAGGGACTTAACCATGTTTTGCTGCAGGCCGCTTGTGACTCCCCCCAGCAAGGATTTGACAATATTATTGAGATCCGGGTCTGTCAAGGGGGTCTGGTTGAAGCGTTGAGGGTCGTCCACTCTACCAGTGTATTGGCACATTAAGGCGCCGCGGCGGCTTAACGGCAGAATCCTCCAAGAGACCCAGCAGCGGGTCAGATCAACACCTGTTAACCCATTGGCTAACAGAGCCCTTATTTTTGAAAATGTTGGGGCATATTGAGCATGTCCGGCGACGAACATCCGGTCAGGAAGCACCGTATCCGTGCTAAGCCGGTAGGGACGGTAACCCAGCAGTGGGTTCTCCCCCTCTAGTGAAGTGTCTTGGCAGTAGAACCAAGTCTTGTTCCATTCCTTGGGGTGACTCGGCAGAGTTGCTATTGGGAAGAGTACATCCCTCCGCCTCTGAAGAGTGACGCCCCCAAGCTCAAGGCTTAATCCATCTGCCATTTCTGTTTGGCGGTTGATATAAAAGTACTCCTTGAAGAGGTCAACAGACGGCTCTTCTTGTAGATAGGCTTTGCAGAAGGTCTGAAACTAGCACAGATTGGTGACAGAATTGGGGCCAATGTCTTGGGGGTGCAGTTTGAAGGAGTGTAAAACATCCCGGAAAAACTTAGACCCGGGTGGGGAGAAACCACGCAGCAGATGATCTGTGAATACAATGACTTCCCCGTCTTTGGGCTTAGGGGTGGTTTCATTGCCTGGAACCCGCCAGTGGATAACATCCTGAGCCGGCAGAACTCCCATAGTGACAAAGTCTTTGAGTGATTCTTCAGTCACCCCAGACCTTACCCAGTTGCAGGTAGATGTCGTTTTAGACATGGCGGCGGCTTAAGAAACTGCGGAAAGGTATGAGTATTTGGCGGGTTTAAAATATATTATGACCAAGGTCGTTATGACTCTACAACCAGTGACGGCATTTGGCGGGTCAATATAAAAATCATGAGCCGCCGAAGTTATTTGCGGTGTGACAACGTGAGCCGGCAGCATTACAGCGGGTCAAGTTTATCAGCGCGTACTGAAAAGTTGCTAAGTGTGGAGAAATAGATTCCGCAACTATAGCTATGGATTTAAGATCTACATGCGAGGGAAAAAGAAATATAATTTTAACCCTAAAAGCCAGTGGAAGAACAGGCGGCCTTTATGCAGATTAAAATGAACGGTAGATCTACAATGGGTACGGCGTGATTATGCAGTGGACGGCCGCGTGATTTGGGTAGCATTATGAGGCTTTAAAAGGTGCTCTTTATCTAAATTGTGAAGAACGCTTTGATGAGCGGTGATGAACACCGAAGAAACTCGACGAACTCGGGAGAAACCTAATGCAGATCTAACAAGGGGCAGCAGTGAAACCTTCAGGATGCGGACGAACGCGCGAACGCTCTAGACAGGTTCAGGTTGATGCAGCGGCCAGTGTTGATGAAGACGGCAAGGACCGAACGGTGCGGCGAGCTTCGGCGGCGTGGGCGTCCGGAGGAAGAAGAAGAAGGTGGCAGCAGGGAAAGTGAAAGCAATGGCCCCCCATGCTTATTTATAAGGATATAATGGAACAGCAGCGGTCTGGTGCGGGAATCGAGGAGGCACGATGATGATTAACTAAGAAAACACCTCGATTCTTGGGCTGGTCATATTAATGGAGAAAGCTCCGTTCTGACGTCAGGGGAATCTTTTTTGATTTTTCTGATGATGTCACGGCGGGTCATGAAAGTTTTTCAGAAACGACGCCGCCCATTTTCGGCGGGTCATGAAGATTGTCAGAGAAGGCAAGACTCGCCAACCAAAAGATTTGGAGATTGACATGAACCAGTTCAAGTCAATCTGGGGCCTAATGTTCGGGATATAACCCTGTGGTGAGACCCGCCCAGGTGGGGCCAGGTCATGTGGTTGGCGGCTTACAACAAGGTTTGGTGTAAGCTTATTCAATGGGCCTGGAGGCCCAGAGCCGGAAGACAAGATGTAACCCGGCGGTGTTAACCGCCGGTGGCGGCTTGTTAGATAAGGCATGTGTAGTTAGAGGTGAGGTCGGTTATCAAGCATAACCCGGCCTTGACCTGAGTATATAAAGGCGGGTTACCTGGGCGGCTTAGGCCACGAAACAACTGATCGATAGCTAGGTCAAGCGAACTTGCTTCCTTGTAATCGATACCCAATAAATACAACACAAAGCAGGACGTAGGCTTTTACCTCTTTCCGAGGGCCCAAACCTGGGTAACCCTTGTCTCCCGATTCTGACCAACCCCTTCGAGCTCACCGCCTTAGCGATGGCCTCGAACCTAAGTCCTTTCATAGGGACATCTGTCGTGACAAAACCACGACACTCATACTTTCTTTTATGTGAAGTAATTACTCCTTATGAGATAAGCACATGATCTTTCTATTTTTCTTATATCCATGCTATGATGAAGGGTGAAATGTGGGTAAAGCACACAAACTCAACTAACTTTATCATATAACTCTCACACTCGGTTACAAGGATAGATACGACTCAAAGAAAAATACTAAGAAAAAGAAAATCTGAAATTTATTTCTCTAAATCACATGATAAATAAGGATCGAACTAAGATAGATAATGGTGGTAAAAGTGATGGTGATACGATACCAGGGCACCTCTCCCAAGCTTGGAACAAGTTAGGGGTGATGCCCATACCCATGTACTCAAGTGTTCTTCGGTGATGATGGTGGTGTGAGGTGATCCTCCATCTTCCAAGGCATAGGTTCCCCATCATAGAAATAAGCTCTCGTCTCCGGAATCCTAAAATCGGCAGCGAGGCTCATCCTTTTAAACCTGGATTCATACTCACAGTTTTGGATTTGAAGGTCATAGATTTGAGATTGGAGATGCTCGATCCGCTCTTGAAGCTTGAAGAGAGCCTCTCCCATGCTCCTTGTGTCTATCTTGTTTTCCCGGATGAAATCTGTGATCGTAGAGTGATTAGCACTCAGACCACGCTCAACCTTCCCTTGGCACTTGAAGATCTCCTGCTCCACTGCTGCAAGCCTGGCCTTCTCGCTTCCATCCTTCTTGGGTCCTTGATGTAGGATACAAAGTATATCTAGAGGGGGGTGATCAGACTACTTGACCAAATTAAAATCCTAGCCTTTTCCCAATTTTAGTGTTGGCAGATATTAGCAATTGTAGCAAGTCAAGTACACCCTACACATGCATGTCTACCAGTATAGGAGCGGAAAGTAAAGACAAGCACATGAACGTAAAGGTAGGAAGAGGAAGATCAAACACAATTGGAGACATGAAGATTTTTCCCGTGGTTTCGATAGGTATTGCTATCGTACGTCCACGTTTATGGAGACTTCAAGCCACAGAGGGTAACGGTCACGAGAGTCCATGGAGGGATCCACCCACAAAGGGTTCACGAAGTAGCAACCTTGTCTATTCCATGATTGGCCTACGTCCACAGAGGACTAGCCTTACTCGGGGTAGATCTTCACGAAGTACGCGATCTCCTTGCCCTTACAAACTTCTTGGTTCAACTCCACAACATGAAGTAGGACGCTCCCAAGAAACACCTAACCAATCTAGGAGGCACCACCCTCCAAAAGGTAACACATGCGGTAAGAATGATGAACCCCTTGCTCTTGTGCTTCAAGATGATAGACTCCTCAACACTCAATCACTCTCTAATAGATTTGGCTTGGTAGAAGAGATTGATTGGGTGGAAAGCAACTTGGGGAGGCTAATAATCAAGACTCATATGGTTGGATTGGAATGTCTTGATCTCAACACATGAGTAGGTGGCTCTCTCTCAGAAAAATGGATAGAATAAGTGTGGAAATGTTCTGGGTGCTTCTCTTTGGAGTGAGAGGTGGTGGAGGGGTATAGATAGGCATCTCCAAAAATCCAACCGTCACAACATTATTGCCCAACTCGGTGAAACCAAAGTAAAAACTCGGTCGTACCGACTAGTGAAAAATGTGGCAAGTTTGTCCTTTTCGGTGAAACCGATATATGAAACTCGCTGGTACCGATATTGATCACCTTAGCAGATTCCAAACTCGGTGGCACTGATTTTCAAATATCGGAAATTACGATTCTTGAAAATGAGATACCAGTAAGTTGGTCACTGTTTTCGGTGGTTCCGATATGGAACTTGGTGGTACCGAGTTGGTGGTCTGGCTTAGAATCTGTCTAGGGTTTAGGCTCGATGGGACCAAAATGGAAAACTTGGTCTCACCCATTTTGAGTGTGTGGTTTTAGACAGGGAATTTTGTGGGAGAATGGACGAGTATCTAATACTTGAGAATTTTGAGAAACCAGATCATCATAGATACCTCATCCCCTTTTAATAGTATTGGCTTTCCTATCGACTCAAAGTGATTTCTCACAAAATATAAAATGCAGTGTCCTCATGCTTGTAGCTTGGCCATTTCTATTCCTTGCTTTGGGGTTCCTCACAATCCTTTAGACAATCCATTCATTGAACTTTTCCTGAAATATCCTTAGTGGAAACATTAGTCCAATGAAATATATGTTGTTATTAATTACAAAAACCACGTAGGGAGAAGTTGTGCTTTCAATCTCCCCTTTTTGGTAATTGATGACAACATATAGATGAAAGCTTTGACAGCAATATATGATCAATGAATGGCATCTTTTCTTTGAGAAGTATGTGATAAGCAAAAGGTCCCCCTAAATTTGTTCATTATTTAAAATTTGCGTTTGAATGCAAATGCACAGTCGATTAGGAACATGAGCAACTCTTCCATGTCACATACAACTTGGTGGTGTGCAAAATGATAAGAATGAATTACAATGCACATAGCACCAAACAAGTGAATGTTCATCTCTTAGAAATATCTCAAGGATAGGAAATAGTATCACCAACAAGCAAGCATATGATGATCAAACACAAACGAGTTTAGAGCAACCAAACAATAAAACACTGTTTTCAAAGTATCATGAACAAAGCAAAATACAGAACGCTCTCTCTCGATGCCCTAAGGATCTATACACTTCTGCCCCTTTGGCAACAAGTTACAAAAAAGTTCAAATAATCTAAATCTAATCGTCTCTCTGGGCATATTCTATGGTGGCAGTTGAACGAGTCGAAAGAACATCATCTGCATAGATCTCCACGGAAGTCCTTTGAAGTGGTGGAGTAGCTATTGTAGGAGCTAAAGGAGCTGATGGAGCTATAGCTGGGGCTGATGAAGATGGCCTCAACTCAGGGGTAGGCACTGTAGCAGATCAGGCTTGAGTCTTGAACTGTGTGCTGGTCCGGAGAGGAGAAACATCATCATCACTCGAGTGGGGACTAGGCACAGCATCCACTTCTTGCTTCAGAGTGTTCACTGTCATAGTCAGCTCATCCACCTTGCAGTTAAGGTCATGAAACTTTGTCTCAACAATGGTTTCAAGAATCTTCTGGTTCTTCAGGAGCTCAACAACATTCTTCTCAATCCTAGTGATAGTAGAGAAAATGAATGAAAGTTGTTCACTATTGGTCATAGGAGGTGGAGCACTAGTGGCTCTGGCTGCTTCTGCCTCTGCCTCTGCAGTAGATGAAGTGGGATGACTAGGATCCATCACCACAACATTGTCCTCGAAGTCTGGCTAGAGTGGCAGATGTGGACAATCAAGTGCATAGAGGCTCTTCTGAATCTTGGAATTGATGAGCATCTGAATGTATGGAGCATATCCACATGATCGTTTCTGATCGGCAGCTGTCCTGTTGATTGTCTCAACAATCAAATCCATCACTCTAATACTGGTGTGGGTGTCTATGTGGTGCAGCATGTTGATGGAGTACCCTCTGATCATCTTATCATCTCCAGACTTGGGCATCAAGGTATACCTCAAGATAGTGTTGGTAGTGGGTAGTCCAGCTTGCAGAAAGTATACAGAACCAAACTTTTGGGTCTTCACAAAGGCAGCAGGGATAGCTTTGTACATATTGGCCATTGAGTTGTGACTCATCTTGGCCTTAGCATAGACATCCAAGTATCCTTCTTCTACCTGTGGGGATCCTAAGATGGTAGCCCACTCATCAACAGTGGATTGGTACCTGACTCCCTCAGTCATCCATATGATACGGCCATCTCGGTAGAAGTGAGCAGTGGAGTAGAACTGCATGATCATCTCATCGTTGCAGGCAGTGAACTCTCTCCCAACAAATCTCTCAATGTCACTGCACTTGAAGTTGTCTTGCACACTAGGAAAGTAGTCCTCATTTTCCTTGATATAGGCCCAGTCAACATACCTCATATCACTGATAGCTGGGCTCTTGTCCAGAAGGACAGTCTCATAGAGATCCTGTTGTTCCTTGATGTAGAATCTGACATCTACAGCAGTCTTCCTCCTGGAGGCATAGGGATCATTAGCTCTCCACTTCCTCAGTGTAACATCCCAATTTTATTAAATTAGGATGTTAATAGAATCATATTGCATATCATATTTTTATTGCATTTTTAGTTTATGATGTTCAAGTTTTTCCACTCACATAAAATAATAGAGGGGGGATAATGTGACTTCTTCAAAATATAAATGAGTGCGAAAATATTGGAATTATATTTGGTATTTGCAATGTTGCATTGAAAATTATTTTATTGACCAAAGTTAATTATTGCATTAGGAAAAATGTTTTCTAAATCTTTTTGAGGTGGACAAAATGTTCACTATGTTCTATATATTAGATTATGATTTATAAAATTATTTTTCTTATTGTATCTTCTCTGGTGGTGGAGTTAAAAAAACGTTTCTGTTTAAAAAAAACACACACGCACGCACACAAGGGAACCAGGCCAGCCGGCCCACGAGGGCCAGCGACCCAGCTCCCACGCTCGCCCGCACCAACTCCCCATGGGGGCCACTCTCCCAGCGATCGCCCCAGCCTCTCCCGATGGCATCTCTCTCTCCCTCTCTCGCATCTCTCCCTCTCTCTCATGTATGCAGGTGGGACCCCAGCCCCACGATCGCCTCGTCTCTCTCCCTCACCCACCTGACGGGTGGGGCCCGATCCCCATCGTCCCCAACCTCCCGCGTTCACCACGGGATAGAGCCGCGCCACGCTATCTCGCAACCGCCGGCCGGAGCTCCCAGGATAACACTTATCCCCGCGCTCCCGGACCCCTAGCTGCGCCTATAAAAGCCCCTCGATGCCCTCGTTCCATTCAGCCGATCTGCTCCACCTCTCGCCGCTCACAAATGCTGCCGTCGCCGTTCGCATCTCGCCGGAGCCGAGTCCTTCGCCGGAGAGCTACGTCGCCGGTGAACCTCCACGACTTCTTTTTCTTCTTGGAATCGAACCCCCTAGTCCTTCCGCATCTAGCTGACATGTTTTCATCCCCTAGGACGCACCAGAGACGACACGGCGACGACCTGCGTCGCCGGAGTTCACCGGAGAATAGGAGCTCCGTCCGCTCCCTCCGGTCGTCGCCGCCGACTGCCGTCACCACCGCCTGAAGGCCCTCGCTGAGCTGCACCCGCCCGTCTACCTCGCCCACGCCGGAGCCCACCGGAGCCGCCGCCCCTCCCGTTGCCCGAGCACCTGGTCGTCTTCCCCTACGCACTACTCGCTGTAAGCACCGCTCCCTCGCTCGTACGTAGATTAGATAGGTTTTTTTAGATCAACCGGTAGGTTAGATCTAGGTTGTTTTTTTTTTATTTTCCAAAACCGGGTCGGTTTTCTTTAGTTACATGATTTGCGTATGTCCGCCGCATAGCGCCCGCGGTGAACACCGCGAGGCAATCAGAGCCGACCGCGTCGCGCTCTAGCCGCGAACGTTCAGTATTTAACGTTTTCAAAAAAAAACGCTACTGTAGCAGTTTTTTTTTTCCAGATTTGTTTCAAAACTTCAAATGGCCTTAACTTTTTAACCGTAGATCAAAACGAGATGAAACCAGCGGCTAAATTTTCGTCTCGAATAGCCTTAACCAGAGAACCCATCATTGCAAAATTTTGGAAGTTCAAATTTGAATTTAAATCAGATTTGAATTCAAACTTCATTAGGCCATATTTCCCAAACCGTGTATCCGTTGGACGTGATTCTTTTTGCACTACGTCACACGAACTAAATCTTATGCCATGAACATTTGCCACAATATTTTATACAAAATTATTTTCTGTTCATCACAATATTGCTAGTATGCCTTGTAGGAACACTAGTGCACGTCACGGCACTACTAGAAAAAAGGGTGTTAGTGGCGCACCTATTTTGTCTATTAATGGCGCACTATAGGTGCGCCACTATTATCACGCCACTAGTAACAAATACTAATGGCGCACCACTGGTGCGCCATTAGTATCCCAGATAATAGTGGCGCACCACATAGTGCGCCATTACTATGTCAACGGTGCGCCATTACTATGCCTCCTAGGGGGCCATATATACCTTCACCTATGCCCCCAAGTGCGCCATTACTATGCCCCATAATGCGCCACTGGTATTTAGGCATGGTGCGCCACTAATGTTCAATATGGTGCGCCACTACTATGAATATTAGAAAATATTTTTTTTTGATTTTCTGGTATTTGCACAGGTTACAAAATACAATATACAGCACAGAAAAATATGCACAGAATATATAGTACAATACAGCACCACAATTAGTCAAGTATAAACATCACATAATATATACAATTCATCATATTAGTCTCCGAATTCGAAATAGTGAACAAACTTCAAACATTAGCGAAGTTTAGGTCTCGAGACCGCGAGTAGCGAGTTTGTTGTCACATTACAAAGTCGATATCGATCATCTAAACTACCATCACATAGAAGAGAGCTGCGGTCACGATGAGCATCATCACGATGAAACTGGTCTTCATCTGGTTCCTCCTCCGCTCCCTCCTCTCTCCCGCTAGATAGCGCGCGTATCTAGCTTCCGCCTCCGCCCTAGTGGTGTACCCTTTGTAACTGTTACCGCTGAAACGGTGAACCTGTCTCCGACACTCCTCCCAGTCATCGTAGACTCCGGGAACCTCACCCTTGTACACGACATGCGACGGCATCTCTATGCACTAGACAAACAAAACGTTAGTAGCAATTCACAGATAATATATAAGCAATATATAAGTATGCAACAAAAGGATCGGAAGAGAAAAGCAACACATTAATAGCACGCTTCATGGTCCTACTAATAAATAGCATCGATTACATATAAGTTGAATGACTGTCCAAACTAAAGAGACATACAAGTTCATTAAAGTTTAATTACAACATGAGCTAATCGATATTTCAGAACTACATAGCATCAATACTTTCGACTCGACTCAGGGACCGGAGCGTGGATGAAGCCGCCGTCTTTCGTGATGGTCATGAATGTGCGGTCGTTGTCAGCCTGCATTTGTAGCGTTGTTTCTATTTCACTGTTGGACGGTTGATAGTTGAGGTAGAACTGCCCCGAGGTACGAAGGACATCTTGATAGATGATTTCCGCAAACTCCGACTGGATGCGAAAGAATTCTTGTCTGATGTCGTCGTCCTGGATTGCCGACAAGCGTGCGGCCCATTCTTTGAGATTATTTGGTAGCATAAGGTGATGATGGTTCCGTACGATCGCCCGCATGTGATGGAGGGCATAGTAGGCATCCTTCTGACTGCCAGGCGGCTGCTTGACGCAGGGGAACGTCGTTACGTGGGTGAACACGTGCTTGCCGTACCTACAAATTGGCCTCCTGAAGGTGCCTCCAGATTTGGCGTAGCCGGGGAGAGCATCATCAAGAACTTTCTTGATATTTGTGTAGTCTTTCTTCGACTGACGGTCCGAGTCGAAATACATGCCCATGGAATATTTCGGGCTTAAGAGGATGAGTGTGCACTGTGTGTCACTGCACAAAACACAGAATGTTAGAAAAAAAAAAGAACGATCGAAATCTAAGAAATCATATGTTACGGGGCGGTGAGGGGATGACTTACTCGGAAAAGTAAGGCACGAGGAAGTTATCCTTATCCTTGTTCGCCAGAATGAGGCCTTCGAGGTATGAACTCGCGACTTGCCGGTCCCCAGCGCTGTCCAAGATCTTGGCACGCATGTAGAAGGGGTCGACTATCACAATGTCCGGGGTCTTGTCTCTAATGATCCGGATCTCCATACTGAGCGAAAATAGCCGAATGAAGGTGTAGTGCAGTGGATAAAGGTTAAACATAGCGAAGATGTCATCAAACCGCAGGACGATCATACGCCCGATGGTGCTACCGACAAAGCCCTTGCCCTCTGGCACCTTGGCCACAAAAACCGGGTATGCCACATCATTCTCGGAGAGACGCCGCTTCTCCGTAGAAAGAACACCGTCATGCAGACTCCGCATAGCACTGGTTGCAGCATTGAGCAGATTAGTCGGTAGCATCGGCCTACCCGCCACATGCAACCTCCTCATGATATCCTTAGGTATTGGTGGCCCGTCCTGAGCACGGATCGTACTCGGTGCCGGCTGGCTCGCACCCTTGTTATTTTTTCTTTTCCGTCCCTTCTGCTTCTTCTGCTGTAATGGGACCGAGTTCTGCTTAGAGACCACCTTCTTGAGTGTGTTGGGGCTGATAATATTTCGCACCTCGGCTATTTGAGTCTCGGTGAAGGCGGCAGCTGGAGGCGTCTCCTGAGAACCGAACAGACGACGCCTGTTGCAATTGGGTTTCTCCGCGGTACCAGCTAGATCGCGATCGTCTTTTGCAGGGTTGGGTTCTTGAGAAGGAGGCCCCAAGAATTCGTCACCGTACCCATGTTCGTTGATGTACTTATCGACGTTGGACAATGTATCGTTGTCGTCGTCCGGATCCTGTGCCATATGCATGTCCGGATCAGCTGACGGCGGTAGCGTTGCGACGGTCTTGCCATGGCTTGGCGCAGGCACGACTGGCGGTGTTGTCTGTGGGGTGGTGTCCCCCGCCCCCAAACGAATCTGGCTCTTTGGCCAAAGCATGGACCAGTTTAAGCAGGCGCTGAGGGTCATCACATCATCTTCGTCGGCCCCAGGGGGTCGATACGGAGGTAACAAGTCGTCGCAGCCCCGCAGCACCCAAACCAGTTGAACCCTATACACGGTGGGTGGCATCGGATTACCGTGGAACACGCGGTTGCCCGGTTCAACGATTTTGGCCTTGGCGACATCGATCAACTCGACGTTCACGAAGTGCAGGAGAGTGCATGGAACGTTGGCGGCGCCCTGCGAAAACATGTAGGGCGTCAGGGATGCCCAGTCAAAAGCAAGGAGATGAAGTCATCGGCCGAGGCTTAGTTACCGTGATGGCGTCGAGCTCGGCTAATGTCGAGGCACCGCCAACGGCGGGCGTGCAAGTGACGGAGGGGCCGCTTGCTGCCGAGGTGCCGGCCGGCGTATTCTTCCCACACCCGGGTGCATTAAGCTCCAATACTGGCGCCGACGCCGGAGACACCAATGCCGCCTCCGCCGGAGACACCAATGCCAGCGCGTTGTGCGAGTTGCTGCCCGTGAAGCTGGGAATCGGGGGCGGCCCCTGTTGGCCGCCCGCAATCCACCCCCGCAGCCCCTCAAGCAAGGTAGGCATAATGGCGGTGATTGTCGCTCCCAGTTGGTCTCGCACTTGCTCTTGGACTATCTCCGGAATCCGCGCCACTTTTGCCTTGAGTTCTTTAACCTCGCGCTCCCGGCTTTCCGAGCTGGTCTTTCTCTCCTTTCGCCCAGCCTTTTAGTATTCCGACCATTTCGTGGACAAGCCTTCGCCGGCCACACGACCAGCTGACGACGGCTTACTGAACTTATCCTTGTGTTTCATTACGTTCAACGCCCTATTTAAAGTGGTGTCCCAAGGGGCAGACGGGGAGCTCTGAGACCCCGCGCTACTGCTTTCAGTTTCCTGCGGAAGGAACGTGAACCATTTAGAAATTTGGCTTCATTAATTAGAATGCAACCATATGGAGCTAATTACGCGGGGGTGTATTCCTTACCAAAACACGCTCAAGATCCTTCACCTTCGGATCCGTGGTAAGCTCCTTTGTTACCGGGTCCACCTTGTACCGGGCCCTGACATAGTTCCTGGTCTGCTTTTCATGGTATTTATCGAAGAGGGGCGGTAGGCCTTGCTCGGCATGCTCCGCGTCCTCCTTGTCCCATTTAGGTTCCGCCACTCTGTAACCGCCGGGACCGAGTTTGTGGACCCCTAAGTTCAAGTCCCGCATATCTTTCCCCCACTGACTTGATTCCGCGGATGCGTTGCTCTCGCACTTGATCTTGAACTCCAGGTAGTCAGCTTCGCTGATCGAAGGATTTTTCTCCTTGATCTTCTCATAACTATCACCTCTTAGAATCATTCTCTTCATCGCGGCTCTCCAAGTAGCCAGGGCCGTGCTCATATTTGTGAGGGCGGCACTGTTCACTTTATTCCCTGAGAGGCGTGTGTTTGCGAAGTCACCGGGGAACTTGTATCGTTCGTGCAGCTTCGTGAAGAGGAGGCTGCGCAAATTCCCTCGGTCACGATGCCTTAGGTTCTCGGTGTTGATCGAGACGGTGCTCCGGAGAATGCACCCGAGTTGTCCCGCGTACCCACCGACTAATTCTTTGGGCGCCGTTGGATGCCCACTGGAGGACACTTCAGTAAATTCCTCCTTGACGGTGCCGAGCACGTTCGGGCGTCGGTCCTTCCGTTGCCTCTTCGGTTGGCTGCCATCTGTGCGTTCGTTGCCATCATCAGTGGTGGCATCCCCGGCGGCACCATCAGTGGTGTCATCCCCGACGCCACTAGGGGTTGTGTAGTCGGGATCAGTGTCTTCCACGGCGTCTTCATAGCGGTGAGGTTCTTCCTCCATCTCCTGGGACAGCTCCCAGAATGGCTTGCCCGAACCGCCGGCCTCATCGTTGTCGGCCATGTTCGCTCTAAATAGGGAAAAATGGATAACTTAGCTAAACAAACATGGGTCATTTTAGTGGTAATGGGTGGGTAACTTCACTGACAAGGGTAATTTAGCTGGCAACATAAATTCTAGGAAAAATTCGGCATGACCTTTGCTAAAAAAGGTCATGCCGGAGTGCCAGAAATTTGCCGGACGGAAATTAATCAACGTTCCGGCAAAACATTGGCAACTCAATGTACCTGCACATAAACCCCAAACCTAGCCATCCAGCGGCTGTTCTGGTGAGTGTGGAGCGGTGGGACTGGGATCAGGTGACTTGCCTTCAGGCAGTCACGCTGTAACATGCTGCCAGCCATCCAGCGGCTGTTGGACATCCAACGGCCATCAGCAGCCAAAGTGAAAAAAAAGCTTCAGATCAAGCATACGCGCACATGGTGATGCCCACACTTGCAGTATTCAGGCAGCGCAGCTATCCAAGTGCTCTCCACATTCCAGATTTTTTTAGAAGAAGCACAGATAATTTAAAACAAAATTTAATGGGAACAATCGGACTGATTATGCATGAACATCAAAGAACTGGAAGATTGAACAATTTACTAACACTTTCATAAGTGTTTAGCATAGATTTTCTGCTAGCCAGCTCAAGTGCACGCACACACACACATGTATATATCTGCCAGATCAAGCACACATCAATCCATCAGGCCATCAGCTAGCATTTAGAGAAGTAAAAATTCATTAATATTTACACATTTGTACCCATCTTTAGGAATCTGGCAATAAAAACAACATCAAACAGTCACTCTTCAGAATTAAGCAGGACAGGGCAAGCAGCAGCATGTCAAACCAATTGTACAGTCAGTGCTCTGCTTATACAGCAGACGCACAAAACTTACTTCAACAGGCAGAGCTTGCTCTCGTTGGTGGTCGTGTCGGGCAGCGTCTTGGCCTTCTCCGCGTACTCCTCAAACTCCTCCTGAAGAACATCAACAGGCATACTAATCAGCAACTGCCAACTGCTAACTGTTAAATCTAATTTTAGAGGCTACGGAACTAGCACACCTAATTTTAGAGGTAGTGTGTGGCATGTAAATTACTGCTGCAATACAGCTAGGAATGATGAACAGGACACTTGTTAGTGATGCGCAGCTCTTCTAAGATTTAATTAACTCAATCTACTAGTACATATTTCTTATCATTTGTCTGAAGCAAAGCATTCATATCCAGAATCCCCACGAAGGGCTGCGGGTCATGGCGGATCTCCATGCTGCTCCAACTCAATGACACTAGCAACAGCAAGCAGAGGAGGAGGTGCAGGGGAAGTCAAGGCTGACCGGCGAGGAGGAGGTGAGGAGGGCGCGAGCGGCTGGAGGCCGGAGACGGCGGTGGCCCCGAACCCTAGCGTGGGCGGCGGCCCCGCACACTAGCGGAGGGGAGGGCGGCGGTCGGGGGAGGGCGGCGGAGGGGAGGGCGACGGCGGAGGCCTTGCACGTGCATAGGGCAACGGCGGAAGGGAGGGCGGTGGTCAAGGGAGGGCACAACGCGCGGAGGGGAGGTCAGGGGAGGGTAACTGCAGGGGGGAGGGTCAGGCCGGGGAGAGAGGAGAGGCTGTGTAGTGGGGGGGCTGGGTAACAATGGCGCACCTGGGAGGGGTGCGCCATACATACATATAACAATGGCGCACCTCTGCCTGGTGCGCCATACATACCCGTATAGCAATGGCGCACCTCTGCCTGGTGCGCCATACATACCCGTATACCAATGGCGCACCTCTGCCTGGTGCGCCACTGCTATTTTTTTTTCTTTTTATTTTCAATTTATTTTAACCTTGTAATAAATATCCAAATACTCTAAAATAAATAAGCACACATAATTATAATTATGTAGTGTATTTAAAATAATATAATATCTAAAAGAAAATATATAGTATATGCCTGTTGACGGGCAGACCAACGGGGTTCTCGATGCCTAGATAATTCGTGCAGAAGGAGATGCACTCTTCGGTCAGAAAGCCCTTGGCTATGCTTCCATCTGGACGTGCCCTGTTGCGAACGTATCCTTTGATGACACCATTCATCCTTTCGAACGGCATCATGCTGTGCAGGAACGTCGGCCCGAGTTGGATGATATCCTCCACGATATGGACCAGCAGATGTACCATAACGTCGAAGAATGCGGGCGGGAAGTACATCTCAAGCTCGCATAGTATCACCACGATCTCTTCCTGTAGCCTTTTGAGTTGCCTCACGCCAACCGACTTCCGAGAGATGACATCGAAAAAGTTGCATAGGCCAAATAGCGTTTCACGGACGTGCGCGTCCATGATCCCACGGATTGCAACTGGAAGTATCTGCGTCATCAGCACGTGACAGTCGTGAGACTTCATCCCGCTGAACTTCTGCTTCGCCGAGTCTAGGTATCTGCTTATCTTCCCCGCGTAACCGTAAGGAAGTTTTACTCCTAGGAGGCAGGTGAAAAACTGCTCGATCTCCTTATGACTTAGAGTGAAGCACGCGGGAGGGCAGTCATATTTGATCTTCTTGGCCTTTTTGCCTTTGCGACGACTTTCCGTGTCCTTCGCCTCATCATCATCATCATCATTAGGACGTTTTGCGTGAAGCTCCTCCCTGATGCCCATTGATTGCAAGTCTGCCCTTGCTTTCGGCCCATCTTTGGTCCTCTCTAGCATGTTGAGCAGGGTACCAAGCAGACTCTCACACACGTTCTTCGTGATATGCATGACATCAAGACTGTGAGGCACACGGAGGATCTTCCAGTACGGCAAGTCCCAGAAAACAGACCTCGTTTTCCATACGCTCTGGCGCCTTTCGCTTCTTTCCTGGCGGTGGGCACTCTTTCCAATTTTTCAACAGCTCGCTTATTTCCTCGCCGCTCCTCGTACGTGGGGGTCTTCGGGGTTCGGTTTCACCATCGAACAGATCCTTGCGTTTTCTCCATGCGTCATCGTCGCGAAGCCACCTTCGATGTCCCATGAACACGGTTTTCGAAGACCCGGGATCTCTATCTAGCTGGCGATATGTTGTGTCATCCATGCACCTGACGCATGCACAAAATCCGTGGACCACCTGCCGCGCGACATATCCGTAACCGAGATAGTCGTGCACCGTCGTGAGCAGTGCGGCTCTCATAGGGAAATATTGTTTCGCTGCGGCGTCCCACGTATTGGCTGGCATTTTCCACAGCGTGTCTAGCTCCTCTTTCAGCAGCCCCAGATACAGATTGATGTCGTTCCCTGGTTGTTTCGGCCCTTCAATTAGCATACTCATGTGAATGTACTTCCTCTTCATGCATATCCAGGGGGGAAGGTTGTACATCCACACAAACACAGGCCAGGTGCTATGTGTGCTTCTCTGGCTGCCAAACGGATTGACTCCATCGGTGCTCGCGCCCAGCATGATGTTCCTTGGATCGTCCCCAAATTCTGGGTGTTCGAAGTTCAACGCTTGCCACAGGCTCGCATCCTTAGGGTGACTCAGCATCTTGTCATTTTTATTTATCTCCGGATCATTTCCGTCATCTTCTCGCTTCTTCTCCTCCGTATCCGCGTGCCAACGCAGGAGCTCTGCTAGCTTAGGGTCCGCAAAATACCGCTGCAGACGAGGAGTGATCGGAAAGTACCACACCACTTTTCGAGGAGCTTTCTTCCTCTTCTTGTATCGAATGACGCCGCACACCGGACATATGGTAGACTCCGCGTGCTCGTCCCGATAAATGATGCAATCGTTCATGCACACATGGTATTTCACGTGCGGTAAATCCAGAGGACACACAATTTTCTTCGCCTCCTCGAAACTGGTCGGGCACTTGTTCCCCTTGGGAAGACGTTCGTGCCAGAATGACATGTTCTCGTCGAAGCATGCGTCGGTCATTTTGTGTTTTACCTTCATCTCCAGAGCCATGAGCGTTACTTTCAGGTGGGTATCCTCGGGCCTGCATCCTTCATACAATGGAGTAACCGCGTCTATCTCCAGTTGATCCAGCTTGGCTTTCTCTCGGGCGGCAGCTCTTGCGTTACCCGTCTGCTTGAGAAGCAGCTCTTGAATATGAGGGTCCTGCACCCAGCCCATCGATGGTCCATCATCGTCTACTCTGGCATCTTCATCTTCATGATCATGCCCTTTGTCTTGATCTTCCTCATCATCATGTCCGGCATCTTCTACATGATGACTGTGTCCTGCATCTACTTCGTGATCATGTCCTGGAGATTCTTTGTCTTCTCGCCCGCCCTCGCCGCTATTGTCTTGCTGCCCTTCCTTATTTCTTGCCCGGCCCCCATGGACGACTTCATAATCATCTTCATCACCTTGCCACCGATAGCCATCCATGAAACCACACACGAGCAGGTGGTCCCGCACCTGTCTGGAATCCGGGTCCATAAGGCTCTTCAGCTTGCATCTTCGACACGGACATCTTATCTCCGTCTCGTTCTTTTGAAGCATCTCGGCCTTCGCGGAGCTCAAAAACCTATTCACGATGCCTTCGGTCATCGTGCGAACCATGGTCGCCTGCGGGGTAGAGCAAAACAATATTTTAGAACCAAATAAAAATTTGGCATGACTTTGCCTAAAAATAGGACCAAAAAGAATGCATAGTGCCAAATTCTCGCCGAAACGGAAATGAATCAACATTCCGGCAAAATATTGGCAACTATCGCATTTGAAATACCGGTACCTGCAAACACAAACATATGCAACACCACAAACATACGTAGATCTAGCTCAATGAGAAAAGTGTAGATCTAGGCCATAAAAAGTGTGTACGTTGGAGGGAGAAAAAAGTAGATCTAGAACATAAAGAAAGCTTTCCCCTTACTTACCTATGAAAAAAAGGAAATTTAACCACTTAATTTGGGTGAATCTATGGTGCAAATGAGGTGAGGAGGAGGAGGCAGCCGAGACCAAGCTTGGTAGAGGTGGAGAGAATGAAGTGGGGAAAGTGAGTGTGGTAGGTGGCTGTCAAAAATATCTAGCTGCTCTCAGGTTACCAATGGCGCACCTCCTAAGTGGTAACCAGGGTTACTAATGGCGCACCTGGTGTGTGGTGCGCCATTACTAGTTTTGAAAAAAAAATTGTTAGTAGTGGCGCACCGTGGGTGTGGTGCGCCATTACTAGTTAAAACTAGTAATGGTGCGCCATTAATGTCCATATTAGCTATAGCCGTTTTCCTAGTAGTGCGGATTTTGAACCATCTTTTCACACCGTGGTTTTATACTTTGAATATTTCCATGCTAATGACTTGTGTTGGATTTATTTGGTTTTTGCAAATATTTTGTTGCATGTTTCTTTGAATTGTATGAATGCTTGTTTATGTGAATTCATTTTACTTTTGCGTTAGATTGTCCGGAGTGCGAAGCAGAGTACTACCACCCCCTAGAACTTCACTCCCAGCATGAAGGCAAGTTACATTTTGATCATACATGTTTTTACCTATGTTTTATATATGCACGTAGCCTTTTGTTGTAGGGTTGCATGGTAGAAATTTTATGCCCGAGGGCTATGCTTGCACCCAGTAGTTCATTTGAGGTAGGTCTGAACCGTACAAACTTTGTCGCCACCGTGTTATGTTACAATGCTTCGCCAAAGTAGACGTGGATTGGGGAGTGTTATCATCTTGAGATGTGAGTGACAAAGTAGTAATTAGGACCAACTTTAATGAACTAACTGGGTGGAAATTGGTTTGTATGGTGGCGAAGTACAGTGAGAGCATTCATGGGAATCCATGGGAGTGCACACTAGTGGTCCGTCCACCCAGGCTCAAAGGGATCAACCTTGTTTTCATGTCTAGAAGCTTCCGTGTGCAGCCGCAAGCCAATATGGGCTCTGTCTTAGTTGAGTAGATGGTGTGACCTCTTCCGGGATAGGCTAGCAGATGTAGATGTTTTAGGTGTACCGGTCTATCCGTGGGTTAGGGGGAATGCTTTTGAAAGACTATGTCTCGATCTTCCGATCAAGGATGTGGTCGAGTCTTGTGGGGAAAAGTGCACAACCTTTGCAGAGTTACAATCAAGTCGATTAGCCGTGTCCCCGGTCATGGACAACTTGAGCTGTTAGTAGTGGAAATGTAGGGAGATCTCATCATCTTTAATTAATCAATTGGGTATTGACATAATTTTGGAATGGATTGAGATAGGGTACCATCTCATACTTATGAAATTTGTAGAGGTAGAACAATAAATTTTGATAGGGAAAAATCAGCTTTATGCAAACATTAAACTTAGAGCTTTCCACTAGCCAAATTGCATGTGCAATGTAGGCTCATTACACTTTATGATGTGACTTGCCAGTACATTCCATGTACTGACCTACACGGCTGCAACTTATCATGTTGCAGATTTATCCGACGATGAATAAGGTGCGATAGGTCATTGTTCTGCACTCAGCTTGCTCGTGGAGTTGATGGACTCGTTACACTTTTTGCTTCCGCATTATTTTGCTTTATTGGGCCCTAGGCAACATTATTGTAATAATACTCTTTTGAGGATTCTCGATGTAATAAATGTGTGTTTGAACTCTGTTATAAATCCTCGAGTACTGTGTGTGTCAGCATACCGATCCAGGGATGACACTTAAGCATAGAGACTCCGATCCCTTGAGATCGGGTTGTTACACTCAGTATTGCATCCTTTCCCTTCTTCATATCTTTAGCTACTGGGTGAGCATCATTATGCAATTGCAAATGTGGTCTTAGCTTCCTCAGAACTGAAATGTCATCCACTTCTTCCATGGTGCAAGATCTCTTGTTCTTAGCTGCAAGAGGAATGTCCCTGGTAGTCTTCTTAGACTTGGAGGCTGCAGACTTAGGAGCATTGGGCTTGGCCTTGGTTGCAGCTTGGCTGGCCATAGCATCAGCCATGCACTTCTTCTTAGCAGGAGGGGACTTGGCAGCTAGCTCTTCCTCCTCTTCCTCTACTTCTTCAGCTGTAGCTAGATCCTCATACATAGAGGTAGGCCTGGCAACCACACGGACAATCCTCTTCCTTGGTTTCTGTCCTGCTTTCTTGGGCAAGGACATGGAGGTGTTTGGAGACTCAAGGGATAAAGACAGATTCCCCTTAGCACTCTCTAGTGCTCTCCTAGCCGGAGTGCTAACATACGCCTTTCTTACTGGTTTCTTGACAGTAGTGGCTTTGGTGTCAATTTTCTTGGCAGCTATCTCCTTGTCATGCTGCTCTTTGGCGAGAACCTCCTCTGGCAGAAAGTCTAAATCCTCCTCATCTGAATTCAATCTCTTCCTAGACCTGGCGGCACCCTTGGGAAAATCTGGAGAACTGGGAATGCATGGGTCTGAGGAAGACGAGGAACTAGCATATGGGCTAGTGCCTGAACTCATGTCAACATCCCTCTCCCTGGAGTTATTCTGGCTATCATCTGATCCTGACATACTAACAAGCTGAAACTATGAGTAGAGTATAGAAGAGCAGATGGGTTGAGCATCACAAAACACACAAAGTTTTCTCAAATTTGAACTCAAAATCTAAAGTTTAATTTTGTGCAAAAAGGATATCGGGTCCACCGAGTCCAAAATTTTGGAGCCACCGAGACTTACAACTTCCTTAACAGAAACATGGCAGCTTCTTCGGTTTCACCGAAAAGAGCCACTCAGTTTCACCGAAGTTGTTCCGTGTAGCCCTAAAACCAAAATCGGTAGAACCGATTTTTCTGACTCGGTGACACCGAGATTCGATTTGCGGATGGTTAAACCTAAAAATTCATCGTTCTCTAATCTAATGGAATTTCTCGATGATGGAACTTGTTCACACGGTGCGAAGAAGATGGAACTTAATCTTTTGCACATGAATCAGACGGGCAGTGCAAAGAATTTGAGGCCTTACCCTAACTTGCCGATGACCTCCTACGACGGCGACGGCGGGTCATGATGTCGACGGCGAGAACCTCCTATTGGGGTCACGATGCACACGATCACCTATGGGGCCACCGGCCCCTTGTGGTTCGGCGGGGGTGAGGTCACGTTGCACAAAGAGCAGAGGTAGCGAGACAGCGCGACGATGAGACACTGGCGTTTTACCCAGGTTCGGGCCGCTGAGAAGCGTAAAACCCTACTCCTGCTTTGGTGGATTGATCGGGGGAACACGAAGCACGCACATCGCTCAAACCCGGCAAGGTTGCCTTCGGGGGAGCTGCTACGCGAGTACAAGTGTCCAAGGGTCCGAATCTTTAGCTAGGTTGCCTTGGGCCTCCTTTTATAGCTCAAGGGGCAACCATAGTGGCAAAATAGACATTACATAGCGATTAGATAGCTAACAGTACTATCATACCTAACTCTGGCACTTAGGACAAAATGCCATAAATGCTAGACTAGGTGGCGTGCGGGGATGCATTCCCGACAAGCTTCTACCACTACTGTAACTAGCTATTGCTCATATCTTGACACTCTTCTAGACGGGTGTCAAACGGGCATAATCTATCTTCCAACGCCACGTACTTAGTGAGAGCCACTTAGCCACCTGCGTGCTCGACACCGCATCGATAAGTGACTGGTGTTGCAATACGGTGGAGCGGTGGCCGATTGGCTCGCGCCTGCCGGGGGACGGCTTGCCGGGTCTTCCTTTAGATGTGTGCCTCGGTCCCCGGCAAGCACTGGGGACGTTGCTGGCGCATCTCGAGCCGGTTTTGGGCCGTTGCATCATCCTTGCTGGCATTGCGTAGCCAGCGTAGGCTGCCTCTGCAGGGGTCTTGGTCTTGAATGTTGGTTTTGTCTTCTTGATGCGCTCCTTGAACTCGTAGAGCGGCTTGTTTGGATGTGGCTAGTTTTGTCTATGCTTACGCTTGATGGGTTCCGCTACTACTGCCTTTGCATAAGTCAGGGGCACTGGGAACCCCATTCCTAGTGCACCGACAGGAGCCCCCGGTGGCCGAAACGTGCTTGCCTAGCGGGGTTGGGTCAGGCCCAAAATTTATGCACAGGCGCACAATATGTGGGAGTAACCGCCGATTTTTAAGTCAGCACTTACCTACTACCTCAGGGTGTTTCCGCCACGCGCGCCACATGCATTACAGGGAGTTTGCGGTGGATGCGCATGGCCCACAGGAGCGGGAGTGGCAGAAACGGCAGCGCCAGTGGTTGGAGCAAAGGGGCGGTTGCTTGTTCGCCCGTGATCGTGGGTCGCGGGATTGGTGGAGATGGGCGGCCGCCTTGAAGCGGAGGAGTGCCAGCCCACATGCCATTTCCTATAAATTAGGGGGTCATAGGGGGCGATGCTCATCCATCCCCTTCACCTCCCTGATCTCAGTGTCACGTAGCTCGCCCTTCTTCTCCATCGTCGGACCATCCCTTCCCCCCTGATGGTCAGCGGGAAGGGTCGGGTGAGCGCGCCCGCCACTGCAGGGTTTCCTTTTTGTGTCCGTGCCTAGCCCCGGCTTGGGTCGATGGTTTTGGCCGGAGGGGCCATGGACGGGGGAGCGGGCGGCGCGGCGGACGCGCCAGGGACAGCTGCGGTGGCGCACTCGCCGCCGCGTCGCCCGCTGCTTCAGTCTCGGCAGAACATCGCGCGGGCGACACCATGCCGGAGTTTGTTGTGGAAACGCATCACTGTGGTCAACTGCGGTCTCCGCGCTCCTTCTTCAAGGCGACGGAGAAAGATCGTTCATACGGTCATCGGCCGCACTCGAGTGGTCGCGGGAGCGGTCCATCATGGGTCGTGGCGGAGTTCTCCACCTATGGCATTATGCATCCCACACATGGGAGGGAGCCTTTCGCCTACGTGTACTCCTTAAGGGCAGGGAGTTTTTCCTGCCTCGGGTCAACTGGGACGACCATGTTCTCTGTGAAGCTCTTCAGGAGGCTTGGCGTTCGCTTTGGCCGCCGCATCGAGGGCTTGGACGACCGCGGAGGAGGAAGATGATGGTGCGGCAACCCACGACGCGGCAACCCACAACGCTTCGAGAGCGGGGACGACAGCTCTGGCGCGTCGTGATTGCCGGCAGCACCATCATCACCAGCTGTGCTCCGGCAGCGCCATCATCCGCACCTGCCCTCCGTCTTCTTCTTGCCAGCTTCGTCCACCCTTCCTGGGGGCATGGGCCTCCTGATCCTCCAGGGAACGCGTCCCGCTGGCCCTGGCGGGGAGGCGTCGAGTCCCAGCCAGGCGCTCCTTTTGCCCTCTCTTTCTTTTCCATCCTATCCCTAGGAGGAGAGGGACAAGAAAGGCATTACGGGGCACTTATCTTTTTATAAATCTAAAGATGTAGGCGCTTGCCAAGTTTTAGCTAATCATAATGCAATCTTTATCCATTTTGTGTTGGAAATGAATGAAAGAATGCTATTTCTCTCCCTTAAGTAATGTCCTTCTTTCTCCTTGTTTATACTGTGTCAGCATGCTTTTCCTTGCCGCACGGAACTATTTGCCGGGTCTAACCGCGAGCGCCAAAGGGGGAGCGAGCCCCTGGCAGCAGGATGGTATCATTTCCCGGCAAAGCTCCTTATCGGTATCGGCACGGCCCCGAGGGCTGGGAGATGGCTCGTCCCGACAAGGGTTTCCATTGCGCAAAGGACTCCATGGCACAGTTTAAAAAAGATAGCAAGGGTTTCCTCATGGGAGAAAATGGCATCAAGTTTGGAATACGAGATTAGACTTATATTTTTCGAGCAGTATTCCTTTCCGGGGTGTGACGGGCCGCCGTCCTTGTTCCTTCGCCCTCCTTCCCTATTTTCCTGATGGTCAAACATGTAGGGCAAAAGATCTCTGCCCTTCGGAGAAAGAGAATGCGGTAACAAGGATCATAGGCTCATCAAGTACTCTAGCAAACTTCTAAAACTTAAAAGTAATAACATTGCAACATAAAAATGCATAGTAAACATGCGGCTTGATGCTATGATGCAATGCCTATCTTTATTATTGCTTGCTCAGGGTCTGCGCCTGGCTTTGTACAAAGTGTTACATGCAACTTCGGCAAGGCTTGTACAAAAGGTGGTTGCCTGGGACTTGGCCCGGCAACCGCGCCTTACGGGTAGAACTTACGAAGATTCTCAATATTCCATGAGTTATCCATTTTGATGCCATCTTCGGTCTCAAGACATACTACGCCAGGTCTGGTGACTCGTGCTACCCGGTAAGGGCCTTCCCACATCGACGTCAACTTGTTGGTACCCTTGGCGGACTGAACGCACCTAAGGACAAGGTCGCCTTCGTCAAAGCTCTGGGCGTGGACCCTGCGGCTATGATAGCGGTGCAGGGCTTGCTGGTAGCATGCAGCACGCATAGCTGCCCGGAGACGATCTTCCTCGAGGAGCATGGCATCGTCATGCCGTAGCTGCTCTTGCTCTACTTCATCATAGGCAAGTACTCGAGGTGACCCGTATATGAGTTCCGTGGGGAGAACTGCCTCTGCGCCATATACTAGGGAGAAGGGTGTCTGGCCGGTAGCTCGATTTGTGGTCGTTTTGAGGAACCAAAGAACCATCGGCAGCTCATCTATCCAGCGCTTGCCGCTTCTTCGTAGTCTATAGAAAGTTCTTGTCTTGAGCCAGCTATCGCTTCCTCGTCCAGCAGCTGGAACGAGGCCTCGCCGACCGACTGGGACGGAGGAGCCGGCATGGCCGGCTGGCCAGAGGTGTGGGCCACGAGCCGGTCGAGCTGCCGCTTCTCCTCTGCTATCTCCAGGGCTTCAGCCAGCCGGCTGCCGTCTCGCGTGCACGCGATTGACATCTTGTAGTCGCCAGCGACGGTGATGATGCCCTTGGGACCCGGCATCTTGAGCTTGAGGTAGGCGTAGTGGGGGATCGCCATGAACTTGGCGAGAGCCGGCCGGTCCAGCAGCGCGTGGTAGGGACTGTCGAGGTCCACTACCTCAAACCATAACGGTTCGCGGCCGAAGTGGCTGTGGCCACCGAAGAGGACGTCGAGCTTGATCTTGCCGACGGTGGTGTAGGACTTTCCTGGCACGATGCTGAGGAAAACTGTCCGGCTCGCTTGCAGGTCCTCCACCTTGAGCCCCAGCTTGAGCATTATATCGAGGTAGAGGATGTTGATGCTGCTGCCCCCATCGATCAGCACCAGCGAGAAGCGGCAGGTGCGTCTCTCGGAGGTGATGGTGCGATCGAGGACGAGGGCGTAGCTGCCAGGGCTGGGCATCACGGCCGGGTGGTCAGCCGAGCTCTAGGTGACCCGCTTCTCGGACCAGTGCATGAACTGGGGAGTCACGGGCATGCTGGCATTCACCTCGCGGTGGAGCCGGCGCTGAGCATGCTTGTCCGTCTCTTCATTGGTGAAGACGACGTAGGAACAGTCATGGTTGGGGAATTGGTCGAGCAGCCGGCCGTCGTTCTGGGCCGGAGCCGGAGCCTGAGCCGGAGCGGGAGCCAGAGCCGGAGCCGGCGCGCGGGGAGGCGGCGCGGGAAGAGTCGGCAGGCCCTCCCCCCGGGCCAGCCGCTGTGAGAAGCTGCACTGCCGGAGCGTGTGCGTAACCGGCTTGGCGCCGGGATGGTGTTTCCAGGGGAGGTCGAGCATCTGCTCGAATGTGAGCTTGGGCTGCCAGGCAGCCTTGCCGGTGCGCTGACGCTGACTGGAAGCCTGGGCAGCCGGCTGCTCCTCCTCGATGGTGGCAACCTGCCGGCTCCCGTAGCGGGGATCCGGCTGGTCGGTTTTGCGCTTGTTGTTCTGCTGCTGCCGGTTGTCGGCGGCCGCCCGCGGCGCGGCGGGCGGCGGAGCCGGCTTGCCTGGCGTGGCGACCGTCATCCGCATGGCGGAGTCGGCCGTGGCGTATTTGTCCGCCTTGGCCATCAGGTCTTCCAGGGTAGCCGGCTCGGAGCATAGGAGCTTGTGCTTGAGGTGGGTGCCGTCTCGACAACCCTCAATGAAGTATTGGATGGCCTGCACCTCGTGCACTCCTTCGCAGGAGTTGCGGAGCACGGTCCAGCGTGTGAGGTAGTCGCGTAGGGGCTCCTCCGGCCTATGGACGCACATGGCCAGCTTGCGGGGCCGGCCGGGCCGCTTGTAGGTGCCGGTGAAGTTGCGGACGAACGCCTCTTCGAAGTCCGTCCAGGTGTTGATGCTGCCGGCTGCCAGGCTGTTCAGCCAGGTGCGGGCTGAGCGGATCAGCATAAGGGGGGCGTAGCGGACGGCTACACGCTTGTTCCCCCTGGCGATGCCGACTGCGGTGGTGTAGTCAATCAGCCAGTCCTCCGGCTTGGTAGCCCCATTGTACTTCGGGGTGTCGCGGGGAAGCGTGAAGCCGGGCGGGAACGGCTCGGTGCAGATCCGGGGGCCGAAGCACGCCGGGCCAATCGAGCCCTCCTCCTCGAGGAGAGCCGACTGCGCCAGCCGGTCGAGGCGGAGCCTCGCGTCGTTCTCGCTGTGGGGGACCTGCGGCCGGAGCCGAGCCGCGAGTTCGGCGCAGACGACTGACGGGTCGGAGCGGGCCGGGTCCTGTCGTGGAGGTGGAGTGTGTCCGCGGCTAAGCTGGCTACCGCCAACCGGCGCCTCGTCGTGGCGGTTGCTACCAGCCGGGTTGTTGCTGCGCCGGCTATTCACAGCCGGCTGCTCGTTCCCGCGCAGCTGGGAACGCCAAATGTTGCTTCCCTCGGCCTGCCGGCTGGAGGGGCGGGGGGAACTGGAGTGCTGAGCCGGCTGACGGTCAGCGGCCCCAGTGCCCACGCCCTCGGGACGGGGAACCTCGGAGACGGCCCCGCCGGGGGCGAGACCGACTTGTTGCGCGTTGGCGGTGTCGATGAGGTCCTTGATGTGCCGCTCGCGCGCGGCGCGCTCCTCACCCACCAAGGTAGCCAGATCCTCGTAGGCTACCTTGGCGGTCCGTAGGTTGGCCGCGGGGGTGTCGTAGACGGGAAGGCAGCCGCCGAGGATTTCCGCGACCACGCGGCCGCAGTCACGCACAGCCCCACGCCGGCTGGGCTCGGGGCCAGCCGGGGTGAGACCATACGCGAAGGCGTACTCCCGCTGCGCGGCTTCCATCCTGCACCGCTCGTACGCGAGGGATCTGGCGTCTTCGAATAGTATATGGCGGGCCGCCTCCAGCTCGGCTGTGGCGGTGGCCGGGTTCGCCGTCGGAGCGATGAGGGTGCTCAGACCCCGGAGGGTAGCGGCGAGCGGGTCGGAGGTACTGGCGCGCGCGGCGGCCGCGTCGGCCTCGGCCCGCACACAGCCCGAAGTGGTGGAGGAAGCGGTGACCATCACTCCTACGCAGGCGCAGGAGCTGTTGGCCTCGCCCGTGGTGAGCGCGCCCACGGACGAGGGTGGATCGGTGCAGTCGAGCACCCGACTAGGGTACTCGTCGGCCGTCGGCTCGCCGGCGAGGCTCAGCTTGCCGAAGCGCCCGACGAGCGTGGCGATGTCGAGCGCGAGGTCGCGGCCGAGGCACTCATCGGAGAGGCCGACAGCGTCGCTCGTAGGGCCTGCCGGAGCAAGCCCCATGAGCGTGCAGTTCCGCCCGGATGCGGGGCGGTCGAGGGAGGTGGTGAAGGGCCCCGCCCGGAGCGTGACTTCGGCCGGCGCCGCGGACGGCCCCACGGTTGACGCCAACTATCGTCGTTTTGTCATGGCAGATGCCATGGGTAGGCTTATCGAGAGTGGTTGGGGCCGAAGGACGCCGACGGGCTCTGGGAGCGGGGTTAGGCACAAGCGGTGGCGGACACACGATGTACCCAGGTTCGGGGCTCTCCGTGGGAGGTAACACCCCTAGTCCTGCTTGGTCTAGTTTAGACAATGGTGAGGTTACAATGGTGCACCTGGAGCTGTGTGGCTAGAGGAGGAAGAAGGGGCTAGACTGCCTCTGCTGCCTCTCTACGTGAGTGTCGTGGGTGGAGAAAGTCGTCCCCCTTGCATGGGGGAGGCCCGGGGGGTTTTATAGACCAGCCCCCCGGATTACAATATGAATAAGAGGTCTCAGGGGGCCCCAGCCGGCAGCCTCTCTAGCCAGCCGTGGGGACCCCGGCTGAGGGGTCCCGTCGCTGGTAGGGCCCGCCGGCTGCAGGATCCCGTCGGGAGCCGGCGGGGCCCGCACGGTGGGTCCCCGTGGCGGTCATGTCGCGACACGGGTCGTCCTTCGGGGCGTCGTCTTGCGGCAGCCAGCTGAGGTCAGCGGTACGGCCGGCCGCACTGTAGCCATGCCAGCACTGTTGGGCGTCCTGTCGCAGTCGGCCAGAGTCAGAGGCACTGTCGCCTCCACTGTGGCCACACGGGTGCTGACCCCCGATGGGATGGGGGGCCACTGTAGCCACGCGTACCTGACTGTGGCATCGAATGGGCGACCGGCCAGGGCGGCAGGAGCCTCCGCCCCCAGCCGGCCAGCATGGCGTAGTCGGTAGGGCGTAGCTAGCAGGGCGTGGCCGGCAGGGCGTAGCCGGACTGTAGTGGGAGACGGCTCGCCCCCCAGTCGCTTCAGAAAGTTGGAGTAGTGGGTCGCTTGAGGCTACCCCGGGATTATCCCCCCGACAGTGATCAGCGACGCTGTTTTCTGCGCATGGTACATGCTTCGCTTGCAATCTATCAAAGTGCTTTTCCAGCTTCCTCACTTCTTCCACTTATGCTTCCATCAACGGACTCTGATAATCTTTGTTGACTTGGTTGACCACGAGTTGAGAATCTCCTCGAATGATTAGTTTCTTGATTCCCAACTCCACCGCGATTCTGAGTCCGGCAAGGAGCCCCTCATACTCAGTGGTGTTGTTGGTGGCCTCCTCTCGGGGAAAGTGCATCTGGACCACATACTTGAGGTTCTCTCCTGTGGGGGCGATGAAGAGCACGCCCGCTCCGGCGCCCTGAAGTGAGAAGGCACCGTCAAAGTACATGATCCATTCCTTAGGTACTTCTTTGCCGGGGAGAATTGTCTCTGGGACCTCTTCGTCTGGCGTGGGCGTCCATTCCGCAATGAACTCCGCCAGCGCCCTGCTCTGAATTCTGGAAGTGCTCTCATACTTCAAACCAAAACTTGATAGCTCTAGCGCCCACTCAACTATCCTGCCAGTGGCTTCGGGGTTCCTCAATATATGCTGCAGCGGAAGGCGGGTGACAACTGTGATCTCGTGGCCTTGGAAGTAGTGGCGCAGTTTCCACGAGGCCATGATGAGGCTGAAGATTAGCTTTTGCACTCCAGAGTACCTTGACCTAGCCTCCTACAACAAGGAGCTAACAAAGTACACTCGGCAATGCACCACTTTCTTCTTTGCCACTTCCTTGAAACTGCCTTCCTCTGCTTGCTTAGGTTCCCCTTGCTTTGCATCAGGTCCTGCCGTGGATGCTTCGGTTCCACTCCTAGTGGATTCAATCGTAGCGGCTGCATCTTCCCCCACTTCCCACTGCGCCACCAGCGCTGCACTAACCACTTGATTCGTTGCCGCCAAGTATAGCAGCAATGGTTCTTGCAGTTTAGGAGCGACCAAGGTGGGAGCGGAGGTAAGGTAAGCTTTCGGGTCGTGCAGCGCTGCTTCTGCTTCTGGAGTCCACTTCATCGTGCCGGCCTTTTCTAGAATCTTGAAAAACGGCAGGGCGCGTTCTGCGGATTTGGAGATGAACCTACTTAATGCGGCAATGCATCCGGCCAAGCGTCTCACGTCCTTGACGGACGTGGGTGCATGTATCTGTTCGATTGCTTTGATCTTGTCGGGATTGGCTTCTATTCCCCACTGAGATACAAAGAACCCAAGCAGCTTGCCGGATGGGACGCCAAACACACACTTCTCAGGGTTGAGCTTCAGATTGATCTTGCGCAAGTTCATAAAAGTTTCCTCCAAGTCTTGTATGAGGGTTGCTTCATCTCTGGTTTTGACTACTATGTCATGCATATAAGCTTCCATGTTCCTGTGCAACTGAGGTTCGAATCCAATCTACATGGCCCTTGCAAAGGTAGAACCAGCGCTCTTTAACCCGAAGGGCATACGTACAAAGCAGTACGTGCCACATGGAGTTATGAATGCGGTCTTTACCTCATCTTCTTTAGCCATGAATATCTAGTGGTATCCGGAGTAAGCGTCCAAGACGGAAAGTAGGTCACACCCGGAAGTGGAATCAACAATCTGGTTAAGGCGCGGCAATGGAAAAGGTCCTTCGGGCATGCTTTATTAAAGTCAGTGAAATCAATGCAAAGCCTCCATTTCCCATTCGCCTTGCGCACCACTACCGGGTTGGCTAACCAAGTGGGATGCAATACTCCTCTGACTAAACTGGCAGCTTCGAGCTTCTTGATTTCCTCGGCGATGAACTTCTGGCGTTCAAAGGCTTGTTTCCTAACTTTTTGCTTGACGGGTCGGGCATGAGGGCACACAACAAGGTGGTGCTCAATTACCTCCCTGGGAACACTGGGCATGTCAGATGGTTGCCAAGCAAACACATCGACATTCGCCCGTAGGAAGGCAACAAGCGTGCTTTCCTATTTGTCGTTAAGGGTGGAACTGATGATAAACGTACCACCAGCGCCATCCAGCCTCGTCAGGACCTTCTTCGTCGCTGGGTTGGTGACTTTGGATCTTTTGCTAGTGGAGCGCTCCGGTAGGTCATCGAAGGGTGCAGCGCACTCCGAAGAGGCGCGCTTCCTGGAGTCCTTGCCGGTGTCCCTGCTAGGCTTCTTCATTTTCTGTGGTTCCTTGGCGGGAGCCGGGGTTTCCGCAACCTCGGTTGCAACCACGTCTCGATACATCTTGTCCACACATATAACTGCGTCCTTCTTATTAGATGATATGGAGATGATTCCCATGGGCCCTCGGTTGCTACCAAGTGTTGTAAGCATAGTGGGATTCTGCCATGAATTTTGCCAGAGCCGGGCGACCAAGAATTCCATTGTAAGGCAAGGGGAGTTTGACCACATCAAACACCACCTTCTCGGTCCGATAGTTCAACTCCCCGCCAAATGTCACAGGCAAAGTGATCTTTCCCTTGAGTCGGCTCCTGCCGGGCTTGATTCCTTGGAATGTACCCGTGGCTTTGAGCTCCTCGTCAGGGATCTGCAACTTTTCCACCACCTTAGGGGAGATTAAGTTCAACCCCGCTACGCCATCAACTAACATCTTGGATACTTTGAGGTTGCGGATTGTTGGGGAGACCAACAACGGCAAGCATCCGACTGCAGTGGTGCGGTCAGGATGATCCTCTTCATCAAAGATGATAGGCGTGCGGGACCATTTGAGTGGCTTCCTGGATTCCGCGGCAGGCTCCACGACGTTGATCTCACGTGCCCACTGCTTGAGCTGGCGGTGGGAGGAGTGCAAGGATGCACCCCCGTCAACACACATGGCTACCGTTGCCCTTTGGAATTCTTGAACACTGGACTCTTCTCCATCATCCTCATCATCACTCATATCATATCCTTCTTTTTTCTCACGGCCTCTAGCAGGTTTTTCCTTCTACTGCGGGGCCTTGCCGCGGCGGCCTCCTCTACCATCGCGGCCCTTCCCGGCAGCACAATCTTGGCTTCTCTCCTTGTCACGCTTCTCGTATTCAGCCTTCTCGTTCTGAGCAAGCTGCTTAACTTGGTGGCATTCTTGGAGATCATGACCTTTGGTGCGATGGTTGCTGTATGGCCCGTCGGACTTTCCGGTTTTCTCTGCCACTCTGGCCTCCCGGCAATCAGCACACGTAGCAGCTCCCTTGCCGGGGGTCTCGGCCTTGGCCTTCTTGCCGGCGTTGAGATCACCAGAGCTCTCAACGGCCAATACTGCCATTCCCTTACGCTTCTTATTGTGCCTTCAGCTCCTCCCCTTGGGCCAGGTGCATCGTCGTCGTCATCTGAGTCGACTCCGACGCCAGCCTCCTCTCCGGGGAGTTTCCTTCCTTCTTCAGCACGAGCACACTTGTCCGCCAACGTGTACAACTCGTTTACGGTCTTGGGGAGTCAAACATTCATCTTGGCCCGCATCCTCCTGTTGTGCACGTTCGAATGGAAGGTAGCAATCATGGCTGTCGGGTGTATCTCTGGAATGTTGCGGTGTACTCGACTGAATCTCTGGATATATTTCCGCAAGGTTTCTCCCGCCTTCTGTGGAAGAACTTGCAGGTCGCTGGGCTGTCCTGGCTCTTGGTGGCCACCTGTGAAGGCGCCGACAAACTCGTTGCACAGGTCAGCCCACGACGAAATAGAGTTCTCCGACAGGTGCATCAGTCACGATCTCACATTTGGCTTGAGTGCCAGAGGGAAATAGTTGGCAAGCACCTTCTCATCTCTTACTCCGACGTTTGGACGGCTATCGTATAGATGCCCAAGAACTCTGCCGGGTTAAGCTTTCCGTCGTATTTCTTCGGCAGTTCAGGCTTGAAGGCTCGGGCCGATGGCCAGTGGACCTGCCGCAGCTCGCGAGTGACGGCAGGGCACCCAACCTCATAAGGCAGGTACCCGCCAACACTGGGCGCGGGGTCGTCAGCATCTGGGCCGTTGCGCCTGTCGGATTGGCGGTGTGCTTGCCAACGTCGCTCTATGGTGATGCACGCGTCTTCCCTCCGGCGGTCTTCTAGGATACGCCATTGGTCCCGGCGATCTTGCTGGCCGAACGAGGCCATAGACGCTTCGTCGGGCTCGTCAACATGTGGAGCTCGTTGTGGCCGCCCCTGGGTTTGTTGTCATGGAGGAGATTGCACCGTAGGGGCGCCCCCCTCGACGCGACCGTCAGCCTGGGCTGCTGTCGCCGTCCGCGGGCGCTGTGACGACTCTACACACTGTGATTTGCTAGCTTTGGAGAAGCCGATCAAACTCCGGATGGTGGATCTCCACTCGTTCATCTTATCAGGCGCTGGCGGAAAATTCAACAGCAGCTGGGCCCGGACCATCGCTTTTGCTGCTGTGGTCGGCATGGCTAGAGAGTCGGATCGTTATGTCGCTAGACTCCTGGTGGAACCAAGAGGGGTGTCACCGTGCATCGCTCGCCGGGCGGTCTGACGTGGAAGAGGTCAAACTTGTGGGTCTACGGCCCCGTTCGGCGCTCCGTCTTGCTCCTGGCGAGGCATGCGCCCAGTAGCCGCGCTTGCGGCGGGCGTAGCTGGAAGATCACGGCTTGCCCCGGACTGGGCGCCGCCGTTGTGGCCGCGACCACCAATGCGGCGGGGAGGCAGAGACTGAACGTTTCCTCCTCCCGCCGCACTAGGGCTGAGCTCGCCAAAATGCTACTGCTGTCGCTCGTCTTCAGCGTTCCCTGCTCTAGTTCTGGGACACGACGGTGGCGCCGCATGCGCTGGTCGTGTCGCCCATGACACCCACCTCGCTGTTCGCTGCTGCTGTGCCCACGGCGTCCGCAACCGCGGGCGCGGGGGCCTTCAAAGTGGAGGGATGCGTGGTCACGCCGAGCTTCTTCTTAGGAGCCATCGAGGAAGAAGGTGGCGATGAAGTTCGACACGCTGCTCACGATCTCAGGTTCGCACAAATGATGCCCCCTACCTGGCGCCCCAAAGATATTGGGGTCACGATGCACACGATCACCTATGGGGCCACCGGCCCCTTGTGGTTCGGCAGGGGTGAGGTCACGTTGCATAAAGAGCAGAGGTAGCGAGACAGCGCGACGATGAGACACTGGCGTTTTACCCAGGTTCGGGCCACTGAGAAGCGTCAAACCCAACTCCTGCTTTGGTGGATTGATCGGGGGAACACGAAGCACGCACATCGCTCAAACCCGGCAAGGTTGCCTTCAGGGGAGCTGCTACGCGAGTACAAGTGTCCAAGGCTCCGAATCTTTAGCTAGGTTGCCTTGGCCTCCTTTTATAGCTCAAGGGGCAACCACAGTGGCACAACAGACATTACATAGCGATTAGATAGCTAACAGTGCTATCATACCTAACTCTGGCACTTAGGACAAAATGCCATAAATGCTAGACTAGGCGGCGTGCGGGGATGCATTCCCGGCAAGCTTCTACCACCGCTGTAACTAGCTATTGCTCATATCTTAACACGCTTCTGGACGGGTGTCAAACGGGCATAATCTGTCTTCCAGCGAGTCGCCACTTACTTAGCGAGAGCCACTTAGCCACCTGTGGGCTCGACACCACATCGATAAGTGACTGGTGTTGCAATGCGGTGGAGCGGTGGTCGGTCGGCTCGCGCCTGCCAGGGGACGGCTTGCCGGGTCTTCCTGTAGATGTCTGCCTTGGTCCCCGGCAAGCACCGAGGACGTGACTGGCGCGTCTCGGGCCGGTTCTAGGCCGTTGCATCGTCCTTGCCGACGTTGCGTAGCCAGCATAGGCTGCCTCTACCGGGGTCTTGGTCTTGAATGTTCGTTTTGTCTTCTTGATGCGCTCCTTGATCTCATAGAGCAACTTCTTTGGCTTGGGCTTGTTTTGGCTGTGCTTACGCTTGATGGGTTCTGCTACTACTGCCTGTGCATAAGTCAGGGGCAGTGGGTATCCCATTCCTAGTGCACCGACACCTCCAGTGGTGCAGACGGACGGGAGCAAGGGAGAAGTCCGAAGATGTCGAGCGGCAGCTAGGGTTTTGCGGGGACCACGGGATTTGAAGAAGTGATTTCAAAAACCGGTTCCGCTGAGTATATATATCCCATAGTTGTCGGTGACCCCGGTTCTAAAATATCGGTGCCACCGAGTTCCAATACTGTCAGTTGACAGGGAAACCCGGTGAAGCCGAGATTATAGAATCGGTGCTACCGAGACTCATAAAACAGATCAACCCTAGGCTTCGGTGGAACCGAGATTTTGAGATTGGTTACACCGAGATTACATTGGGGAGGTTTTGGAAGTCAGCTCTTAAAGAAACGGAACTCCGAGTGCTCCTCACACAGAGGGTTCGAGAAGTGCTTGCTCAAATTTTGTGATGAAGCATGAATAGGATTTGAGACGAGAAAGCATAGATAGCTAGAGAGGGGTCCTAGGCATTCTTGCATATCCAATTGGCAAATAAAAATGAAAACCAAATAGCAACAATTGTATATCCTCATATGAGTAAAGATATGCATACCAACATGCTCACACAATAAGATGTCCAATGAAAGCATGGCAAACATGCAAAACCACTCTAGCATCTAACAAGCACTTTGGCGATGATGGGGTCAACTATATATGAGTATATTGACTTAGGAGCCAAGTAAGAATACTTGATCATAAGTCATACTCATCGTTTAAGCACAAGTAGGATTACCACTTTTACATAAAGTATTTTAATGTTGTCACACCTTATGAGATGCTTTAACTCAAGTCTTAGAGTAAAGCTCCCCCTTGATGTGACACCCCCCCTTAAGAGGGATAAACTAACCTTGGGTTTTGTCGATGAAGACTTCATGTAGGTGATGTAGTGGTGGATGCTCAAAGTTGATGAAGATCATCTTGAGTTGGGAGCAAATCCCTGTTGTTTCCTTACTCTTCTCACCTACATGGGTTAGTCCCACACAAGGAACAAGTACAAGGATATCTATGGACATGTAGTGAAATGAATACATGATAATGTCCATTGATTCTTTCATTACCTTTTTCCTTGCTTACCTTTGAGGGAATGTGTGACTCCTTGAACTATTGCATAGAGTTGGAGTTGATTGCAAATAGTCCTTGCCAAAAATGAATATGAGTGAATTTCATTGGCAGAGTCACCCCTCAAGAACTTCTCTAGTTCTTCTTCTTGGGTACCCACATCAAGTTGATGGTAATCCTTGGTGTTGAAGTAGCACTAGATGATGTAGAGCTTGGAGTAGCCTTGGGAACCCACTTCACCACGCCTAGGGACTCATCTTCAAATGTGTCAATGTCATGTTGAAGCTTGCCCTTACCCTTGTGGTCTTGTGGTGGAAGGTCATCATGAGCACTTGTTCCCTTGGGGAGAGTAGGTTCATACTTCTCCCTTTGAGGAACAAACTTAGGCTTGGGGTACAGACCTTCTTCCCATTCAACTCCATTTGCGTTGAAGTAGCCAATGCTTCGATTCTTCCGGTATCCTCCATGCTTGCGTACAATCTCTTCGAATTGCTTACATCCGGCAAGACTTTTGTAGACACCTTTCTCTATAATTCCTTTTAATAAGTCGTTTTCTTGCTCAAGTGTAACTTGGCTAAGAGAATCATTAGTGGAATCAATAGAGCTACTAGAAACAACATCATTTGATTTAGCACTAGCATTGCTATTACTAAATGAAGAACCTTTCTTGCCTTTGTTACTAGTTTGCTTGGATTTAACTTGTGGAACAAATGTAGACAAGAGTAATCGTTTGGCAAGATAAGAAGAACACTTTTTTCGAAGATTGTCATTGATAGCTTTAAGAAACTCATGTTCTTACTCTAAATTTAGCTTCTCGAAGCGTAGCTTCTCATGAGTTCTCAAGAGCTCTCTATGATCTTCTAGAGTAGATTCATGAGCTAACTTAAGAGTGTTTAGTTCTTTAGTTAAACGCTCAATCTCCTTCTTATCATCATCATACGACTTATCTTGATTAGCATGAAAATCATCAAGTTCATTTTGGCTAATATCACTAGTTTCATCAAAGAGCAAGTCAACATCTCCTAATAGATCATCCTCATCACTATTGAAGTCAATGTATTCGGGGTGTGATACCTTGGGGCCTTTAGCCATGAAGCAACTTCCACTTTCTTCATTTGGTGAATCAAATAAGTCATAGGAATTGGTGGTTATGAGTGCAAGTCCAGCAATACCTTCATATTGGCTATAGTCAGAGTTGGAGTGGTAGCTTCTCTCGGATTGGTTGCCGGAATTGGAGCCGGAAACCCATTCACCAACATGAGCTTGATGTCTTCTTCTTGTGTAGATCTTGGTGTACTTGTCCTTCTTCTCTGAATCTTTGCTTCTCCGGAAGGGTCTTCGTTCATAGCGATCTTCTCTACTCCTTCTCTCTCTTCGAGGTGATTCATCTCTTGAGCTTTGTCTTGTAGTTGAATCTTCTCTTCTCTTGTGGGGGGCTGTGCACTCATTGGAGTAGTGTCCGGGCCTTCCAAAATTCTAACAATTCCGGTCATGACTAGAGGCATGCTTCTCATCATATCTTCAACTGGAGCTTCTCTCTTTGCCTCTACTCTTGTAGAACTTGTCGAATTTCTTGACCATGAGACTTATCTCTTCATTGGTAACAAGGTTGTCACTTGAGGTAGCGGGAGTGTCACTTGTAGCTTTGTATGCACCGCTTGACTTGGTGTGCTTTTCTTTGTCTTTGAGTGACATCTCATGAGCAACAATCCTTCCAATGACTTTCGTGGCCTTGAGATCTTTGTAATTGGGCATCATTTGGATCAGTGTGCACACGGTGCCATAAATTCCATCCATGGATCTACGGATCTTCTTGATGATGAATTTGTCGGTCATTTCTTCGCTTCCTAAGCCGGCAATCTCATTTGTGATGAGAGCAAGCCTAGAGTACGTTTTTGTGACTCCTTCGCCATCCTTCATCTTGAACTTGTCAAGTTGACTCTGGAGCACATCCAACTTAGATTCCCTGACGGACTCAGTACCTTCATGCATATCAACCAAAGTATCCCAAATCTCTTTTGCATTCTGAAAACGGCTTATCTTGTTGAATTCTTCGGGGCATAGGCAGTTGAATAGATTGTCACATGCTTGAGCGTTGTATTGCAACATCTTCAATTCTTCCGCGGTCGCATCACGATCCGGTTCCTTTCCATCGCCAAAGAATTCACCCTGCAAGCCAACATAAACAACAGTCCAAACTGCGGGGTTATGACCAAGAATATGCATTTTCATTTTATGCTTCCAACTAGAAAAGTTTGTACCATCAAAACATGGACCTCTACGATGATAACTTCCCTCACTATACTCTCCTAGGTTGTGAAACCAATGCAATGGAGACCAAATCTCTGATACCACTTGCAGGATCCAAAGTATGTCTAGAGGGGGGGTGATTAGACTACTTGACCAAACTAAAACCCTAGCCTTTTCCCAATTTTAGTGTTGGCAGATTTAAGCAATTGTAGCAAGTCAAGTACACCCTACACATGCATGTCTACGAGCATAGCAACGGAAAGTAAAGACAAGCACATGAAAGTAAAGGTAGGGAGAGGAAGATCAAACACAATTGGAGACACGAAGATTTTTCCCGTGGTTCCAATAGGTGGTGCTATCGTACGTCCACGTTTATGGAGACTTCAACCCACAGAGCGTAACGGTCACGAGAGTCCATGGAATGCTCTACCCACGAAGGGTCCATGAAGTAGCAACCTCGTCTATTCCATGATTGGCCTACGTCCACTGAGGACTAGCCTTACTCGGGGTAGATCTTCACGAAGTAGGCGATCTCCTTGCCCTTACAAACTTCTTGGTTCAACTCCACAACACAACTTAGGAGGCTCCCAAGCAACACCTAACCAATCTAGGAGGCACCACCCTCCAAAAGGTAATAGATGTGGTAAGAATGATGAACTCCTTGCTCTTGTGCTTCAAGATGATAGACTCCTCAACACCCAATCACTCTCTCACAGATTTGGCTGGGTAGAAGAGATTGACTGGGTGGAAAGCAACTTGGGGAGGCTAGAAATCAAGATTCATATGGTTGGATTGGAATGTCTTGATATCAACACATGAGTAGGTAGCTCTCTCTCAGAAAAATGGATAGGATAAATGTGGAAATGTTCTGAGTGCTTCTCTTTCGAGTGAGAGGTGGTGGAGGGGTATATATAGGAATCTCCAAAAATCCAACCGTTACAACATTATTGCCCAACTCAGTGAAACCGAAGTAAAAACTCGATCATACCGACTAGTGCAAAATGTGGCAACTTTGGCCTTTTCGGTGAAACCTGTATATGAAACTCGATGGTACCGATATTGATCACCTTGGCAGATTCCAAACTCGGTGGCACCGATTTTCAATTCTTGGAAATTCCGATTCTTGAAAATGAGATACCAGTAAGTTGGTCACTGTTTTCGGTGGTACCGATATGGAACTTGGTGGTACCGAGTTGGTGGTCTGGCTTAGGATTTGTCTAGGGTTTAGACTCGATGGGACCAAAATGGAAAACTCGGTCTCACCAATTTTGAGTGTGTGGGTTTAGACAGAGAATCTTGTGGGAGAATGGATGAGTATTTTTGGTGGCTAACACTTGAGCATTTTGAGCAACCAGATCATCATAGATACCTCATCCCCTTTTAATAGTATTGGCTTTCCTATGGACTCAAAGTGATTTCTCACAAAATATAAAATGTAGAGTCCTCATGCTTGTAGCTTGGCCAATCCTATTCCTTGCTTTGGGGTTCCTCACAATCCTTTAGCCAATCGATTCATTGAACTTTTCTTGAAATATACTTAGTGGAAACATTAGTCCAGTGAAATATATGTTGTTATCAATTACCAAAACCACCTGCGGAGAAGTTGTGCTTTCACTTGAACATCCCGGATGTGGAGCACCCCCTCATGCATCTCACTTGAGGGTGCTTCATCACCTCTGGCGGGTAGGGGTTGATGACCTTCTCAAAGAACTTGTCCTTGGAGGGGCTTGGAAACGTCATGGTGATCAAGATCTATCAGAAAAAAGCCCGAAACAAGAATAGAGGAGAAACTTGCGATGTTGTGATAAAAACATATGGGAGTTCATGATTTTTCTAGGTCAAAATATGAGCTCGGGAGGAAATCGGAGTCCGGGAGGCACATGAGGGCCCCACAAGCCATCACTGCCCGGCCCAGCGGGCCGCGCCCTGTTGGCTTGTGCCTCCCTCGTGGGTCTCCCCAACTCCTTTTCATTTTTGTAATTTTTCTAAAATACCAAAACCAACAAAAATTAATTTTTTGGAATTTTTGGAGTTGGTTTACTTACCGTACCACGTACATGCCCCTTTTTCAGGTTCTGGAGCGTTCCGGAAGACCTCCTTCATGTGTTCTTTCGGCGTTATAACTTCGATGATATTAGTTTCCTCATTAATGGGTGTACCTGAAATGTAGTGCTTGATCCTTTGCCCATTCACCACTGTCGGGTTTTTGCCTTTGAAGTTGTTAATTTTTATAGCACCGGAGCGATAGACCTCCTCGACAACATATGGGCCTTCCCATTTGGAGAGGAGTTTTCCTGCAAAAAATCTGAAACGAGAATTGTACAAAAGCACTAGGTCTCCTACATTGAATTCTCATTTTTGAATCCTCTTGTCATGCCATCTCTTAACCTTTTCTTCAAACAACTTAGCATTTTCATAGGCTTGTGTCCACAATTCATCTAATGAGCTAATATCAAATAACTCTTTTCACCGGCAAGTTTAAAATCATAATTAAATTCTTTAATTTCCCAATAAGCTTTATGTTCTAACTCAAGAGTAAATGACAAGCTTTTCCATAGACCATTTTATATGGGGACATCCCCATAGGAATCTTATAAGCAGTTGTAGAAGCCCATAGAGCATCATCTAGTTTGTAATACCAATTCTTCCTAGATCTATTGAAAGTCTTTTGCAACAATCATTTTATTTCTTGGTTGCTCAACGCAACTTGGACACTAGACTGAGGATGATAAGCTGAGGCAATTCTATGGTTAACATCATATTTAGCTAGAAGTTTACGGAAAGCACCATGAATAAAATGTGAACCACCATCAGTCATTAAGTATCTAGGGACTCCAAACCTCGGAAATATAATATCCTTGAGCATTCGAATAGAAGTGTTATGATCAGCACTACTAGTTGGGATAGCTTCTACCCACTTAGTAACATAATCAACAACAACTAAAATATGAGTATACTCATTAGTGGAAGGAAAAGGTCCCATAAAGTCAAACCCCCAAACATCAAATGGTTCATTATCAAGTGAATAGTTCATAGGCATTTCCTGTCGTTTACCAATGTTACCAACTCTTTGGCATTCATCACATGAAATGACATACTTACAAGCATCTTTAAAAAGAGTAGGCCAATATAACCGGATTGTAGTACCTTGTGTGCAGTTCTGTCACAAGCATGGTGCCCTCCGTAGGCCTCGAAATGGCACTTCCTTAGAATATGTTCCAGTTCATGCTCAGGTACACAACGTCTAATAACACCGTCTACTCCCTCTTTATAGAGATGTGGGTCATCCCAGAAGTAATGTCGTAAATCATAAAAGACTTTTTTATTTTGTCGATAGATGAAACTAAACCTGGGCATAACCCGGGTCGGTTCGGGTTTCGGGCCGGGCTTGAAAAAGCCCGAACGGAAAACCTCAGGTCCGAGTCCGGCCCGGCCCGGCCGTCGGGCCTAACAAATGGGGCCCGAACCCGACCCAAACCTGGAAAGCCCGATAAAGCCCGATCGGCCCGGCCCAATCTAGGCTAAAAATTTGTGTTTTGCAAGCCCGAGCCCGGCCCGGTCTGCTCGTCGGGCTCGCTTTCCAGGCCCGAGCCCGGCCTGATGGCACGATCAGGCCCGGCCCGGCCCGGGATTTTTGGGCCGGGCCGGGCTGCCCATGCCCAGGCGTAGGTGAAACTAGGTGGGATATATTTAGCAACAATGTAATTAGCATAATCAGCATACCATGGAGTGCTACGTAAAGTATTTATAGCAGCAAGATGCTCATCGGGAAAATTATCATCAATAGGAAGTGGGTCATCAAGAACATTTTCCTTCCTAGACAAGTTATCTGCTACAGGGTTTTCAGCTCCCTTTCTATCAACAATATGCAAAGCAAACTGTTGAAGTAAAAGCACCCACCTAATAAGTCTAGGTTTAGCATCTTTCTTTTCCATAAGGTATTTAGTAGCAGCATGATCAGTGTGAATAGTTACTTTGGAATCAACAATGTAAGTTCTAAACTTATCACATGCAAAAACAACTGCTAAAAATTCCTTCTTAGTGGTACCATAATTTCTTTGAGCAGAGTCTAGAGTTTTACTAGCATAATGAATAACATTCAATTTCTTGTCTACTCTTTGCCCAAAAACAGCACCAACATCATAATTACTAGCATTACACATAATTTCAAATGGTAGGTTCCAATCAGCTGGTTGAACAATGGGTGCAGAAATCAAAGTTTTCTTAAGTATTTCAAAAGCTTCTACACAATCATCATGAAAGACAAAAGGAATATCTTTTTGAAGAAGATTAGTTAACGGACTAGAAATCTTTGAAAAATCATTGATGAAACACCTATAGAAACTAGCATGAGCAAGAAAACTTCTTATACCTTTGATATCTTTTGGGCATCGCATTTTCTCAATCGCATCAACTTTAGATTTGTCCACCTCAATACCTCGTTCAGAAATTTTATGCCCAAGCACTATGCCTTCATTCACCATAAAGTGGCACTTCTCCCAATTCAACACAAGATTAGTTTCTTCACATCTCTGCAAAACTCGATCAAGGTTGCTCAAGCAATCATGAAAAGAAGTCCCGTAAACGGAAAAATCATCCATGAATACCTCAACAATCTTTTCGCAAAAGTCTGAGAATATAGGAGTCATACATGTTTGAAAGGTAGTAGGTAAATTCCAAAAGGCAAACGCTTGTAAGCATAAATTCCAAAAGGGCAGGTAAAGTAGTTTTCTCTTGATCCTCTTTTGACACAGGTATTTAAGAAAAACCAGAGTATCCATCGAGAAAGCAAAAGTGTGTGTTCTTAGATAATCTTTCTAGCATTTGATCAATAAAAGGCAAAGGGTAGTGATCTTTCCTAGTAGCTTTATTTAATTTACTGAAATCAATCACCATCCTATATCCAGTTACAATTCTTTGTGGGACAAGCTCATTTTTATCATTAGGGACGACACTTATACCATCTTTCTTAGGAACACAATGAATAGGACTTACCCATCTACTATCAGCAATAGGATAAATTATACCTGCTTCCAGAAGTTATAATATCTCAGTTCTTACCACCTCCTTCATTTTATGATTGAGACGACGTTGATGGTCAATGACTTGGTTTAGCATTCGGTTCCATATTAATCTTGTGTTGACATAGAGTAGGGATTATGCCCTTAAGATCATCGAGAGTATATCCAATAGCAGACATGTGCGTCTTCAGAGTTTTAAGTAATCTTCTTTCTTCATGCTCTAAAAGGTTAGCACTGATGATAACAAGATATATCTTCTTTTCATCAAGATAAGCATATTTCGAAGTATCAGGTAATGTATTTAGCTCAAACACGGGATCTCCTTTGGGTGGAGGAGGATCCCCTAAAATGTCAACATGCAAGTTGTGTTTGAGGAAAGGTGTTTGTTTAAGAAATATGTCATCTATTTCATTTCTTTCATTCATATGCATATCCTTCTCATGGTCAAGCAAATATTGTCCTAGAGGATCGGTAGGAGGCACAACAATAGAAGCAAGACCAATAATTTCATCTTTACTAGGCAACTCTTTCTCATGAGGTTGTCTATTAATTTAGAGAAATTAAATTCATGGGGCTCATTGCCAAAGCCTACTTTAACCTTCTGTGTGACACAATTAATTTCAGCATTAACAGTGTTCAGAAAAGGTCTACCAAATATAATGGGACACAAATTATCTTGTTCAAAACCAAGTACTAGAAAGTCAGCGGGGTACTTGACTTTTCCACACAAGACTTCAACATCTCTAACAATCCCAAGTGGCGAAATAGTATCACGGTTTGCAAGTTTAATAGTGACATCAATATCTTCAATCTCAGAGGGAGATATATCATTCATAATTTCTTTATATAAAGTAAAAGGTATAGCGCTAATACTAGCACCCATGTCACATAAACCATGGTAGCAATGATCTCTAATTTTAACAGAAACAACAGGCATGCCGACCACTGGTTTGCTTTTGTCTAGCTTATCCTGCTCATTAAGAACTCTCTTTGCAATTCTAGCAGATTCACCATATAGATAAATAACATGCCCATCAACATTGTCAACAAAGAGATCTTTGACTACCATAGTATTAGGTTCCACGCTTATTTGGTCAGAAGGTGTAAGTGTCCTAACATGACTTTTATTAACCACAGTTGTAGCCCTAGCATGTTCCTTAATTCTAACAGGAAAAGGAGGTTTCTCAATGTAAGAAGTAGGAACAATTGGATCAACATGGTTAACAATTACTTCTTCCTTCTTAATTTTAATGGGTTCCTCTAATGGTTTTTCAATGGGAGTATGATACTTAAACCACTTTTCTTTGGGAAGATCAACATGAGTAGCAAATGATTCACATAATTTAGCTACTATCTCATAATCAAGACCATATTTATCACTAAACTCATAGAAAGTAGTAGTTTCCATAAAAGACTTAACACAATCAAAATTAAGCTTTATACCTGACTCTTTACCTTCGTCGAGTTCCCAATCTTCAGAGTTGCGTTTAATTCTTTCAAGAAGATCCCATTTGAATTCAATAGTTTCCTTCATGTAGGAACTAGTAGCACAAGAATCGAGTAACACTTGAACATCATGAGAAATTCGAGCATAAATGTTTTGTATAATCATATTTTTCGAGAGCTCATGGTTCGGGCAAGTGTGCATCATAGATTTCATCCTCCCCCAAGCTTGAGCGATACTTTCTCCTTCACGTGGCCAGCAATTATAATAAAATTCCGAACACGATGGACTAGATGCGTAGGATAAAACTTCTGATGAAATTCCAGCTTCAAGTGATTCCAGTCCCATGATCCAATATCATCCAATAGCCTATACGACATCAATGCTTTTCCCTCCAAAGATAAAGGGAAAACTTTCTTCTTAACTTTGTCTCCAGACAAACCTGCAAGCTGAAATAATCCACAAACCTCATCGACGAATATCAAATGGTAATCAGGATGAGTCGTACCATCATATGGATTAGCTAACGGTTTTTCAAGCATACCCGAAGGAATCTCATAATAAATATTTTTAGTAGTTTCCGTAGGTTGAGGGACAACTTCCTCATCTTCAGTTCAGGACAAAGATGCCCCGAACAAGCCACTCAAAGGGTGACCGTTCATAGTGACTAGCAGCAGTAAATTTCAGCACGTATAGAAAATGTTTCCTTACCAATTCCCACTTACTAGAGGCGCTTCACTCCCCAGCAACGGCACCAAAAAAGAGTCTTGATGTCCCAGAAGTATAGGGTACCAATTGTAGTCCTTTCAATAAGTAAGAGTGTCGAACCCAACGAGGAGCAGAAGGAAATGATAAGCATTTTTCAGCAAGGTATTCTCTGCAAGTGCTAAGAGTAGCAACAGTAGGTAGTTCTGTAGCAAAGTAATTCGTAGCAAGTGACAAGTAAAAATAGTAACAAGTATGCAGCAAGGTAGCTCAATCCTTTTTGTAGAAAAGGACAATCCTGAAAGTATTCTTATATTAAGCAAGCGCTCCTGAGGACACATGGGAATTTCTGTCTAGTCATAATCATCATGCTGAGTTGATTCACGTTCGCTACTTTGATAATTTGATATGTGGGTGGACCGGTGCTAAGGTGTTGTTCTTACTTGAACTAACAACCTACTTATGGTTACCCCCTCTCGCAAGCATCCGCAACTACGAAAGAAGAATTAAGATAAATCTAACCATAGCATGAAAAATGTGGATCCAAATCAGCCCCTTATGAAGCAACGCATAAAGTGGGGTTTAAGTTTATGTCACTCTCGCAACCCATCATCTACTTGGGACTCCAAAATGACTTCCCTTCTCGCATGGTGAAATGCTATGTTGTCGACGTTCACATGACACCACTAAGAGAAGTAACAACATACATATCATCAAAATATCGAACGAATACCAACTTCACATGATTACTTATAACAAGACTTCTCCCATGTCCTCAGGAACAATAGTAACTACACACACCTCATCAACATGTTCAAGATCAAATATAAAATAATAATTATTAAGGATCAGAACATAATATCTTTCACCAAGTAATCCAACAAGCATCAACTACAAGATGTAATCAACACTACTAGTAACCCACAGGTACCAATTTGAGGTTTTGAGACAAAGATTGAATACAAGAGATGAACTAGGGTTGGAGATGAGATGGTGCTGGTGAAGATGTTGATGAATATTGGTCCTCCCACGAAGGAGGAAACTTTGGTGATGATGATGGCTTCGATCTCCCCCTCCCGGAGAGGGATTCCCCCGGTAGAATCTGACTGCCGGAGGGCAAAAGGGCCTCTGCCTAGGTTTCCGCCTCGAGACGGCGGCGCTTCGTCCCAATAGATTGCTTATGATTTTTTCTAGGGTAAAACACAAGATATAGGAGAAGAGGGACGTCGGGAGGCCAGCACGGGCCCCACAAGCCATCAGGGCGCTGCCCAGGGGGTGCATGCCCTGTTGGCTTGTGGCCAGCAGGTGGCCCCCCTCTAGTTTATATTTGATCCATAAATTCTTAAATATTCCATAAAAATTCTTCGTGAAATTTTAGGTCATTTGGACTCTGGTGATTTTTCTGCATTTTACTCGGTTTTCCGGTCCAGAATTCCAGTTTCCAGATATTTCCCTCTTTGTGGTGTACCTTGCACAATCAGAGAGAAAGGCATAAGGATTATGTGATACCGGGGAATAGTGGACAAGAATAACATAAATATCAATAATAAATTATGATGCAAAATGGACGTATCAATCACCATATATGAATAAGATTTAGTTGTAAGTAATTGGACACATTATTAGATGCCAAAATTGGAATCATTAACCATGCTATTTACTGGGAATATGTCAATATGGGGTATCACGTTGCATCAATGGTTCTCTTGCTTGCTCCTCAAACAAAACATTCTATACATAGATTGAGAAAACCAAATCACTTTCATCAGAATACTGCCCAAAAGTTGAAAAAAGGAACCAAATCACTTTAAACAGAATGCTACCCAAGGGTTGAAACAACATAGCAGAAACTTGTGCCTTCAGAGAAAAATCGTCGAACACATACTGTTGGGGATATACCCCACGGGTATGACCCGCCCAATGTATGCCCCAGAACAGTCAGGAGGCCCATAAGGGAAATTTCAATCAAAAGATTTGAGGCCCAGAAGCCAGCTTATTCTAAAGGCCGGCTCATGGAACATCGCATGGCAGGCCGACTCACGGGAGAAGGCAGGAGTACTCCTTTGCTTGAGAGGCAAGATGTGTTGATAGAATTGGGCTAGGTCATGGGTCTTTATATGACCAGTGCTCTGTTGTAACCTTTGGGTCTTCACCTATATATATAAAGGGAACCCTAGAGGAGAAAGATCAAGTAGGACAGAAACCCTCGAGAGCTAGGTTAGCGAAATCGCACCCTTGTAATCAAGATCATCATCAATATACACAAAGCAGGACGTAGTCTTTTACCTCCATCGGAGGGGCCGAACCCGGGTAAATCCTCGTCTCTTGTTCCCGATCAACCCCGTTCAAATCGCCACCTAGTGCGATGGCCTCACACCTAAGTTCTCTCACGAGGACATCTGCCGTGAAAAAACCACGACAGTTGGTGCCCACCATGGGGCTGTCGCACGGTGGAGTTGAGTTCTTGGAGGGAGCTCTTCCAGGGTTCGGGAGTTACGCGGTTGGTCAGATGACCAAGAGTCACCGTGGCAAGCTCTACATTGACGATTAAGGTTGGGACCCCGAGGCTGACTAAGTTGATTACTGGTACCGGGTCCCCTTCGGCATGATCCACATCTTCATCGGCAAAATCGGCGCTTCAGTACCCGAGTCGGTCATCCGCACCGACATCGTCGAGCCGGTTCAGCGCGTCCGACCTAGCCGGCGTCATGTCTTTGTCGGCTTCACCCAAGGAGTCAGCCTCTCAGATGAACCGGTAGGCATCAGGGACACCCTCGACAACTCTGATGACGAATCTTCCATGGGAGATACTGACTCAATTTGTCCTCTTTATGATGGTAGACTTGGGGGCTTTTCGGAAGATGAAGTCCCTAAGGAGTCCCATGAGCCACCCCGTCAGATCACTGTCTACATGGCCGGAACCGCGGCGGCTCAAGATCCGTCGGTGGCTGGAGCGGCAAACGGTACTGGCGGGTCAGGCAAGACACCGGCTCAAGCCATGATGGACCTGATGGCTGAGATGGCAAAGCCCTTGGGGACGGCTGTTACTCCGGAAAATCAGGAAGAGCGTAATGCAGAATTGATAAAACTTCGCGAGGAGATGGCCAAGGTACAGGAGGAAATTAACGTCGAAAACGCCCGGATGGCGGAGTTACAGGCTTATATCCATAATGAGTCGGAGCGCCTGAAGGCCGAGGCTTGGCAGTTAGGGCTTCGTCGAGATGCCTCTGAGGCGGTTTACCAGATGAGACACCAGAGCCGGATACCATTAAACCTCAGTCGTCACGATTATTCACCACCCCGCAGCAGATATGAGGAGTTGGACAGTCATGCAAGGATCCGCCTCGTCAATCAGCCCGGCAGATCGAGCCGGCTCAACTGCCACCGGTTCAATCGCCGCCTCGACGTTTCTAGATGCCGCAAGGTCACTTCTCCAACCCCGTTGAGAACATGTTGGCAGCAACTCATAACCTAGAAGCGCTTCCTATTCATGGGAACACTCCAGTTGATATTGAGGCCAGGAACGCCATAGAAATGTTGAAAACAGCGGTGACGTAGCAAGCGCAGTATTCCTATAGCCGTGATTGGATGCATTCCACACCTTACTCCAGTCGCAATAAGGGTCGGCATGTGGAGTCCCCGGTGGTTTCCAGCAGCGGGCATAGGCAATAGCCCCAGAATTCCCCGACCCGGTCTGTGTTTTCAAATGCACAGGCGGTTGTCAACGGGGCTAGAGCAGCATGGCAAGCGGAGGCAGAAGCGGCAGTAGCGCGGGCGATTCAACAGCCTACTATCGATCCCCAGTCAGCAGCATTGGGAGTTGGAGTTAGCAGTAGGACGATTAGAGTTCCCTGTCTAAGCCCGGCTCTTCGCAGCGAGCGTATGCCTAAGGATTTCAAAGGGCATCACAAAGTCCCTAATTATATGGCTGACCTCGAGCCGGTGGCATGGGTCGAAAGCTACGAGTTATCCATGGACATGCTTGATGTCAGTGATGCCGTTTGTGAAACATATCTGACCATGATGTTGGAAGGACCGGCTCGCACGTGGTTGAAAAAGCTTCCACCTAACTCAATCAACTCTTGGGCAGAGTTGAAGAAACGTTTCATCAAACATTTTCAAGGTACCTGTAAACGGCCAATGACGATTGTCGATCTGCAGCACTGCATTCAGCGCAAGGACGAATGTCCCCACCATTGGACTCACCGGGTCACGGAGATTATCCACTCTTTTGATGGCATCACCGCTGCCCAGGCTGTTTTCATTTTGGAGAAAAATTGCCACTTCCAACCGCTCGTCCAGAAGCTGGGGCACCTCAAGCGGAAAGTCCAGGACATGGGAGATCTTATGGATGTTCTAACTAGGTATGCTGAGTCAGATAGCACGAAGGATCCTGGTTGTAACGAGGAGAAGGGTGGTAAGAACAAGAAAAATGATGGCGGTAGAGGTCATCAGCAAAACCATGGTCATAATGGGAATCACGGTGATCAGGGTAATAATGGTAAGAGGAAGCAGCCTGAAGGCAGATCAGATTTTGTTGCCAACACTAATGCTTGTTTCAAGGGTCAGTAGCGAAATAACAACTCCGGCAGGACTTATAGTCGGAATAAGCCACGCAACTATGAGGAAGCACTCAAGGGTCCTTGTCCCAACCACAGTTTCCCTGATAAGCCGACTTCTCATTCATGGGAGAATTGCCACTTTTTGCAGGAGTTCTGCAATCAGGCTTTTCAGAATTTTCAAGGAGGCAATGGCGGAGGAAATCCGTGCCATCATGGCGGGTCCAGCGCTGGTTCATCTAGAGGCTTCGCGGGTTCAGGCTCCAATGGATCTAGTGGCTCGGGGCTGGTTATCAGCATCATGACGGTCACAACATAGGACAACAGCGTTCTGGATAGGGCAATGCGCAGCATAACAATCAAGCAGGGTTTCAGAGCAATCCCAAACAATTGAACAGCGGGCAGTATCATGTGTTCACCACCGGCACTTGCAGGAAGGATCGCAAATGGAGGCAAAGGGCCGTTAACTTAGTTGAGCCGGCTGTTCCAAGATATTTAAACTGGTCCGAGCAACCAATTACTTGGAGCCGAGAAAATCATCCTCCGCAGTTTGACAACACGGGTGGTCTTGCTCTGGTGGTGGCACCTCAAGTCGACGGTTATACCCTGACAAAGATTCTCACGGATGGGGGTAGTAGCATCAACATTCTATATTATGATACTTTCTGGTGGATGAATCCGTATGAGAATTGCAACCCTCAACCACGTCTTTTCATGGAATTGTCCCTGAAAAGTCAGCTTATCTGATTGGGCAAATAAAGCTCGATGTCGCCTTCGGTTAAGCACAATTACAGATGCGAGTCTTTGACTTTTGAAGTAGTCCAAACCAGGAGCCCTTATCACGCCCTGTTCGGACGGCCGGCTTATGATCGTTTCATGGCTTGGTCTTGCTATATTTATCTCAAACTCAAGTTGTCCAGGCCAAAAGGCACCATTATTGTGGGTGGAAGCTGGAAGATAGCTCAAGAGTGTGAACAAGGGGATGCGGCTTATGCTGAGTCTACTTGTGCTCTAGAGGAGTTGAAGTTTTATACTGACAACGTCGATCCAGAAGATATGACCCCCCTCTAGAAGCCCACCACTGAATCATCCTTAATAGAAGTTTAAGCCAGCTGAGGATACTAAGCAGATTGATTTGACCCCTGGCGACTCATCTCAACAGTTCACTATTGGGACTGGCTTGGAGCCAAATAGGAAAGCGCGCTCATCGAGTTCATCCATGAGAATCGGGGCATCTTCGCATGGAAACCTTCTTACATGCCTGGAGTACCGAGGGAACTCGCTGAGCACCACTTGAATGTGGATCCAAAGATGAAACCTATATGGCAATACCTTCGTTGTTTTAACACGGAGAGACGAAAGGCTATCGGGGGAGAAGTGGCCCGACTCCTAGCTGCCAGCTTCATTGTTGAATTTTTTTCATCCTGAATGGCTGGCAAATCCACTGTTCGTTTCAAAGAAAAACGACACTTGGCGTATGTGTGTTGACTACACATATCTCAACAAGGGTTTTCCTAAAGACCCGTTTGCTCTTCCGCGCATTGATCATATTATTGATTCTACAGGCGGTTGTGAGCTTTTGTGCTTCTTGGAAGCTTACTCTTGCTATCATCAGATTAAGATGGCTGTCGAGGACCAAGAAAAGACAGCTTTCATCACTCCTTTTGGAGCTTTCTGCTATGTATCTATGCCCTTCGGGCATAAAAGTGTCTGGGCTACTTATCAATGCTGCGTTTAGAATTGTTTGCACCCACAGATTGGTCGAAACGGTCATGCTTATGTTGATGATATTGTGGTGAAATCTCGGAAAAAGGAGACTCTATTGGATGATTTGAAGGAAACATTTGACAACCTTCGGGTATACCAGATGAAGCTCAACCCGGCAAAGTGTGTTTATGGATTTCCTGTAGGAAAACTACTAGGATTTCTGGTTTTTGAGCGTGGTATTGAGGCTAACCCGGATAAAATAAAGGTAGTGACCTCACTCACTAAGCCGACCAATATTAATCAGGTTCAGTGCATGGCCGGTCGCATTGCGGCTTTAAGACGGTTCATCAGCCGCCTGGGTGAGAAGGTGATTCATCTGTACCAATTGTTGAAGAAGATAGACAACTTTGTCTGGACGGACGCTGCCAATGAGGCTTTTGAAGCAATCAAGAAATAGCTTGTTGAGCCGCCCGTTTTAGCCGCCCAGACTGACAAAGAGCCTATGCTCGTGTACATTGCTATAAATAATAAGGCAGTCAGTGTGGCAGTTGTCGTTGAGCGCAAGGAGGAAGGAAAGGAGTATCTGGTCTAGTGTCCCATTTATTTTGTCAGTGAAGTTTTGACATTATCAAAAACAGCGATACCTGCACGGGTAGAAATTGGTCTTCGGAGCTTTTATGGCCAGTCGAAAGCTCAAGCATTATTTCCAGGAACACCCAATCACTGTTGTCAGTTTAGCCCCTCTTGGAGATATTATACAAAATAGGGAAGCTACTGGCCGGGTCGCAAAGTGGGCAACTGAACTTGGTCCTCACCAGGTGAAATATGTACCTCACATAGCTATCAAGTCACAGGCACTTGTGGATTTCATCAATGATTGGACAGAATTGCAAATTCCGAAGGACAGACCAGACAATACGTACTGCACAATACAATTTTATGGATCCCTGCAATCGGAAGGCTCGGCGGCTGGAGTTGTCTTATGTTCCCCAAGAGGTGACAAATTTTGTTATGTCTTACGGCTTATGTTCCCTTGTACTAACAATGCAGCGGAGTATGAGGCTCTCCTACATGGTCTCCGCATGGCTAAGGAGATGGATTTAAGCCAGGTCAGGTGTCTGGGTGACTCAGATCTTGTCGCTCAGCAAGTTTTTGGGACTTGGGATTCCAAAGACCCTCTTATGGCAGCTTACTGGCAAGCAGTCACAGACATTGCCGGTCATTTTCATGGTTGTCAAATCGACCATATTTATCACCGGCTCAACAAAGCGGCAGATGCCTTGTCAAGACTTGGCTCTTAGCGTAAGCCAATTCCCCTCAATGTGTTTCTGGATGTTCTTCATCAACCTTCGGTCAAGTTACCATCAGAAGAAGACTTAGCTATCCTAGACCTAGAGGCGCAATTAGTGGTGGCTCTTCATGCTATGCCTGATTGGATAGTGCTGTATTTGGCTTATCTGACTCAAGGCAAGCTCCCAGATGAGGAGATCATTGCCCGGCAGATCATCAGGAGTTCGAAGTCCATGACTATAGTTAATGGTGAGTTACACCGTCGAAGCAGCACTGGCGTGTTTCAACGATGTGTTTCTCCTTCAGAAGGACAAGAAATTCTCAATGGGATCCACGCATGTGATTGTGGTCACCACGCCGGCTCAAGATCTTTGGTGGCCAAAGCTTTTTGCCACTGGCTTACAGCTCATGCAGATGCAGAGGATATTGTGCGCCAATGTGACGGATGCCAAAAATTCGCTCAACAAGAACATGTGCCGGCTCAGGAGTTGCGTATAATTCCAATCACTTGGCCCTTTGCAGTCTTGGGGCTTGACATGGTCGGCCCGTTCAAGCCGTCTTCTGACAAGAAAACTCACCTCTTGGTGGCGGTTGATAAGTTTACCAAGTGGGTTGAAGCAGAACCAGGTAGCAACTGTGACGCCGAGACAACAGTCAAGTTTTAGAAGAAGTTGATTTTCCGTTTTGGTTATCCACATAGCATCATCACAGACAACGACACTAACCTCTCCAAGGGAGATATGGAACGGTATTGTCAGTGCGAACACATCCGGCTTGACTTAGCGGTTGTTGCTCATCCACAGTCTAATGGACAAACTAAGCAAGCCAATCAAGATATATTAAGAGGAATAAAACCCCGACTCATCGTTCCCTTACAGCGCACTCCTGGTTCCTGGGTCGAGGAACTCGCTGCAGTACTTTGGAGCATACAAACAACTCCAAACAGATCCACCGGATTCACACCATTTTTTCCGGTTTATGGAGCAGTGGCAGTGCTTCCAAGTGATATTCGGCACAATTCCCCTAGAGTCTCTGCGTATATTGAAGCAGACAATGAGCAGGTGCGTCAGGATTCCTTGGATGCATTGGAAGAAGAGCGCGACCTCGTGGCGGCTCGATCAGCTATATATCAGCAAGACTTGTGTCGTTACCACAGCCGCAGGATTCACAACCGGAATTTTCAAGAAGGCGACTTAGTGCTCCGTTTGATTCAAGACCAAACAGGGGTGCATAAGCTCTCACCACCTTGGGAAGGACCTTTTGTCATCAGTAAGAAACTCTACAATGGGGCATACTACTTGATTGACATCCGTGAAGGATTATATACTTCCGGAGAAGAAACTACTCGGCCATGGAACATTGCTCATCTTCAGCCATACTAAACTTAGAGCCACTGGCTCCACACCATTATACATACCTATGTATATACCTTTTTGTGTTCAATATAATAAAGCCGGCACCCCCGAAGCTCGGGGTCTCTGTCGTTTCAGCTACAAAATTGCATGATTCTTTATTATTTGAACACAAGTCACTTGGGGGCTCCCGACTTAGCGAGTTAGCCGTTCATAATTTCCCTCTTGACTAGGCTAAAAGACGATAAAACAAACAAATTTTTGGTTAAACCTATGTGTTTGCAAGATGCTTCTCCGAACAAAGTGACCTCGTGTACTCTAGATAAGTCAATGCATAGGGACCCTGAACTTATTTAGGTTAAAATACCGGCTTGTGTCACGTGAGAGACGGCTTACAGAGAGCTAGGATAAACCAAGGCCTACTAAGACAGCTTCATGAAAGCAAGGACTTGAGCTTCAAAAGCCAGTCTTAAAGTCGTGCTATAAAACGCCGGTTTATTTAATTTCTAATCTATAGTACATATCCTACTTATGTTTTTCAGGTACATTGTTACCATCTATTTTACCGGCTCAAAAACTAAGATCCAGGTTAAGATACTGTAGTCATACTATGACCAGTTGTCTACTTCATCTATCAATGACCAAAAAGCTTTGGTTGATTTTAATGGGTCGGCTCATATTGCCGGCTCATATTGCCGGCTCAATGCCATGAAATGCAGTGGCTCATTGGGACAAAGGGTTGTCTCCAACTTAAAGATCAGATGAAATTCGTCAAACTAGCAAGTCATGACAAATTTATGACGTCAGGCAAAGTAATGACTACCAAGTTTACATGCTGCAAAATACTGAGGCACTACATGCACAATATCACGGCAGGCAGATCAAATGTTTGCTACCCCTATTACAAGCTCACATCGGGAGCCACAAAATATAAGCAAGTTTTTCTGAAGATCACTATATATTGAAGACCGGCTTAAGCCTCCTACTCTGCAGCTTCTGCATCCTCAGCTTTATCCCTAGCTTCTACCTCCGCCTGTGCCGGCTCAACGTCTGGGGTCTGGTGGCCCTTTTGCACCCACTGGATTGTTGTCAAAGCTTTGAAGTTTGAGTCACCAAGCACAATAGTAGACGGGTCAACATCAGGGGCAAAAGAATGCTTACGGTGAGGGGGCACGAGCTCAGAAAATTGATCTTTTGGTGGGTCAGTGCGCTTGTTATCCATGGAGTAGGCGGCTTGATATTTTTCCAAATTCAATTCATCTGCAATAAGTGTTGCCAGTGTGCGGGTCTCTTTTACACAGGCGGCATAGTCTTCTCCACAAAGCTCAGAGCCATCAAATTTATATTCTGGAAACCCGCCTGCCAATGCTGAGATGTCTAATTTAGGCAGATAGGCTTTTGCTCTCGCAAGCCCCATATTAGCCCCTGCTCGAGCCGCCAACTTTTCAATCTCCTCCACCCATTGAGGGATTGTAGATAGCTGATTTAACATAGCCTTAATATTCGTTGGAGGATGCTCAAGGTTTTCATGGCCATAATTGGATAAACAGAGCCTGTGAAGAACTGCTCCGGATAGGTGAAGATTGCCTTGAGTGGTTTCTGCACCAAATTGTGATCTTTTCGACCTGTACAAAGGAGGTCACAAAACATCAGCATGAGTCGCCAAAATGGCTGACCAGGAATTTACACAACAAGGGATTCATAACACTCACCAAAGAGGGCAGTGATCATGTCGTTAAGTTGTTTCCTGAGCATCCGTAAATCCTCTATTACAGGACCAAGTTTTGCCTCTGCATCTTCAGCACGCTTCAGAAGGGCGCCTTTTTCTTTTTGAAACTCTGCCTTGGTTTCTGTCAGGAGGTGATTCGTCTGATGGGCAAAATCTTGGTGTTGAGCAGCCAAACGGTTTGCATCAGCTTTCGGCTTTTTCTCCTCTTTCAGCCGCTTGTGCAAGTCGGCCACAACAGATTCTGTTTTGCCTAAAGATTCCTGCACAAGATAAAGAATGAGAATAAGTGTTTGAAGCCCTGAGCCGGCACAAGCAGACGACCCGGTACTTGGGGGCTACAACATTCACAAATTTTTCAGTTTAAAGTCCCATGCAGTTGCAAGCAATCTACATGTCACTTGGGGGCTAATGTACCTCGCTTCTTCAATTCCGAGAAGGAAAAAATACGTGGTTATTTCAACAGACATAACCGGACCTTGGGGGCTACAGGTGGAATTTCTCATTTCAAAAGCCATCTTGAATGTACCGACTCATTGTTATCATAATGACCCGACCCTTGGGGGCTACAGGAAGGAAGCTCTTTTATCACCCAAAGACCCGGCTCAATTATTATCATAATGACCCGGCCTTGGGAGCTACGGTTGATTCTAGCAATTATATTGAAGAACCAGCAGCTCATTATTTCATATTAAGCTGATCCTTGGGGGCTATAAGAGTCCACATGAATGACATGAAGTATAAAATTTACCTCATATTTCTGCTTCATGACGCTGACCAACTGTTGGGGAACGTTGCATGGGAAACAAAAATTTTCCTACGCACACATAAGATCTATCCATGGTGATGAGCATCTACGAGAGGGAGAGTGAATCTACATACCCTTGTAGATCGCTAAGCGGAAGCGTTAATAAACGCGGTTGATGTAGTCGAACGTCTTTGCGATCCAAATCGCCGAGCGTCCCGCGATCCAATCACGATCCTTCCGATCTAGTGCCGAACGGACGGCACCTCCGCGTTCAACACACGTACGGCTTGATGACGCCTTCACCTCCTCGATCCAGCGAGCGATGATGAAGTAGTGGTTGAGTTCCAGCAGCACGACGGCGTGGTGATGGTGGTGAGGAACGATCTCTGCAGGGCTTCGCCAAGCACTACGGAGATTATGACGGAGGATCTAGAGGGTTAGGGTTGCCGCACACGGCTTGGGGAAATCTTGATGTGTCCCGTGTGCTAGCCCTGCCCCTCTATTTATATGTTGAGCCTTGGGGTCTAAACTTGGAGTAAAAGCCTCCTCCGGGTCGGTTTTGCCCGCACAAGGTCGGTTTGGCCCGCAGGGAAAGAGTCCAACTCGGATCCCTGCCGAACCGTGCACAGCCGCGCACAAGCGGTAGTACCGCTTCACACAAGCGGTAGTACCGCTTGGGCGGTAGTACCGCTTCACACAAGCGGTAGTACCGCTCGGGCGGTAGTACCGCTTCACACAAGCGGTAGTACCGCTTACGCGGCAGCAAAACTACTTTTGCACTTTCCAATACCTTGTGGGCTTTATCCCTTTGGCTCATATAAAGTGTTGCTGCACCCGAACACTTCGGTAAACATCCGGAACCCCTTCCGGTGAACTCCGGAACCCTTCCAGAGATCAAAACACTATTATCACATATATCAATCTTTACCTCCGGACTATTCCGGAGATCCTCGTCATGTCCGGGATCTTATCCGGGACTCCGAACAACTTTCGGTCACCAACATAATAACTCAATTATACTAATCGTCACCAAACGTTAAGTGTGTAGACCCTGCGGGTTCGAGAACTATGTAGACATGACCGAGACACCTCTACGGCCAATAACCAATAGCGGGACCTGGATGCCCATATTGGCTCCTACATATTCTACGAAGATCTTTATCGGTCGAACCTCTATATCAAGGATTCAGTTAATCCCGTATGCTGTTCCCTTTGTTCTTCGGTATGTTACTTGCCCGAGATTCGATCGTCGGTATCACTATACCTAGTTCAATCTCGTTACCGGCAAGTCTCTTTACTCGTTCCGTAATACAAGATCTCGTGGCTAACACTTTAGTCACATTGCTTGCAAGGCTCATTGTGATGTTGTATTACCGAGTGGGCCCTGAGATACCTCTCCGTCATACGGAGTAACAAATCCCAGTCTTGATCCATGCCAACCCAACAGACACCCTCGGAGATACCTGTAGAGCACCTTTATAGTCACCCAGTTACGTTGCGACGTTTGATACACACAAGGTATTCCTCCGGTGTTAGTGAGTTGCATGATCTCATGGTCAAAGGAACAGATACTTGACATGCAGAAAACAATAGCAATAAACTGACACGATCAAATGCTACGTTTACAGTTTGGGTCTTGTCCATCACATCATTCTCCTAATGATGTGATCCCGTTATCAAATGACATCTCATGTCAATGGCTAGGAAACCTTAACCATCTTTGATCAACGAGCTAATCAACTAGAGGCTCACTAGGGACACAGTGTTGTCTATGTACCCACACATGTATTTGAGTTTCCAATCAATACAATTATAGCATGGATAATAAACGATTATCATTAACAAGGAAATATAATAATAACCAATTTATTATTGCCTCTAGGGCATATTTCCAACAGTCTCCCACTTGCACTAGAGTCAATAATCTAGTTCACATCACTATGTGATTTACATTGTAATGAATCGAACACCCATGCAGTTCTGGTGTTGTTCATGTTTAGCCCTTGGAAGAGGTTTAGTCATCGGATCTGCAACATTCAGATCCGTGTGTACTTTGCAAATATTTATGTCGTCCTCCTTGATGTAATCGCGGATGGAATTGAAACGTCGCTTTATGTGTCTGGTCCTCTTGTGAAATCTTGGTTCCTTGGCTAGAGCAATGGCACCAGTATTATCACAAAACAGAGTCATTGGGTCAAGTGCACTAGGCACTACTCCAAGATCTGTCATGAACTCCTTCATCCAGACACCTTCCTTCGCCGCCTCCGAGGCAGCGATGTACTCCGCTTCGCATGTAGAATCAGCTACCACGCTTTGCTTGGAACTACACCAGCTAACCGCACCCCCATTAAGAATAAATACGTATCCGGTTTGCGACTTAGAGTCATCCGGATCAGTGTCAAAGCTTGCATCGACGTAACCCTTTACGACGAGCTCTTGATCACCTCCATAAACGAGAAACATGTCCTTAGTCCTTTTCAGGTACTTCAGGATATTCTTGACCGCCGTCCAGTGTTCCATTCCTGGATCACTTTGAAACCTTCCGACCATACTTATGGCAAGGCTGACATCGGGTCTTGTGCACAGCATTGCATACATGATAGAGCCTATGGCCGAAGCATAGGGGATGACACTCATCTTTTCTCTATCTTCTGCAGTCACTGGGCATTGAGTCTTACTCAACTTCACACCTTGCAAAACAGGCAAGAACCCCCTTCTTGGACTGATCCATTTTGAACTTCTTCAAAATCTTATCAAGGTATGTGCTTTGTGAAAGTCCTATTAAGCGTCTTGATCTATCTCTATAGATCTTGATGCCTAATATGAAAGCAGCTTCTCCTAGGTCCTTCATTGAAAAACTCTTGTTCAAATATTCCTTTACGCTTTCCAGCATTTCTATATTGTTTCCAATCAGCAATATGTCATCCACATATAATATTAGAAACGCTATAGAGCTCCCACTCACTTTCTTGTAAATACAAGCTTCTCCGTAAACTTGTATAAACTCGAACGCTTTGGTCACCTCATCAAAACGAAGATTCCAACTCCGAGATGCTTGCACCAGTCCATAAATGGATCGCTGGAGTTTGCAAACTTTGTCAGCATTCTCTGGATCGACAAAACCTTCTGGTTGCATCATATACAACTCTTCCTTAAGGTAACCGTTAAGGAACGCTGTTTTGACATCCATCTGCCAAATTTCATAATCGAAAAAGGCAGCTATTGCTAACATGATTCTGACGGACTTAAGCATCGCTACGGGTGAGAAGGTCTCATCGTAGTCAACTCCTTGAACTTGTGAAAAACCCTTTGCCACAAGTCGAGCTTTATAGACGGTGACATTACCGTCCGCGTCCGTCTTCCTCTTAAAGATCCATTTGTTCTGAATGGCCTTACGCCCTTCAGGTAATACTTCCAAAGTCCATACTTTGTTTTCATACATGGATCCCATCTCGGATTTCATGGCCTCTAACCACTTCTCGGAATCCGGGCTCATCATCGCTTCTCCATAGCTCGTAGGTTCATCGTTGTCTAACAACATGACTTCTAAGACAGGGTTGCCGTACCACTCAGGAGCAGTACGCGTCCTTGTCGACCTACGAGGTTCGATAGCAACTTGATCCAAAGCTTCATGATCATCATCATTAACTTCCTCTTCAGCTAATGTAGGCTCCACAGAAACAACTTTCTGCGCTGCGCTACTCTCAGGTTGAAGTAAAGGTTCAACAACCTCATCAAGTTCTATCTTCCTCCCACTCAATTCTTTCGAGAGAAACTCTTTCTCAAGAAATGTTCCGTTTTTAGCGACAAACACTTTGCCTTCGGATCTGAGGTAGAAGGTATACCCAACTGTCTCTTTTGGGTATCCTATGAAGACGCATTTCTACGCTTTGGGTTCCAGCTTTTCAGGCTGAAGCTTTTTGACATAAGCATCACATCCCCAAACTTTAAGAAACGACAGCTTTGGCTTCTTGCCAAACCAAAGTTCATATGGCGTCGTCTCAACGGATTTCTATGGTGCCCTATTTAAAGTGAATGCAGCTGTCTCTAATGCATAACCCCAAAACGATAGTGGCAAATCGGCAAGAGACATCATAGATCGCACCATATCCAATAAGGTTCGATTACGACGTTCGGACACACCATTACGCTGTGGTGTTCCAGGCGGTGTTAATTGTGAAACAATTCCACACTGTCTTAAGTGACTGCCAAACTCATAACTCAGATATTCTCCTCCTCGATCAGATCGTAGGAATTTAATCTTCTTGTTACGATGATTCTCAACTTCACTCTGAAATTGTTTGAACTTTTCAAATGTTTCAGACTTGTGTTTCATTAAGTAAATATACCCATATCTACTTAAGTCATCAGTGAAGGTGAGAAAGTAACGATAACCACCGCGCGCCTCAATGCTCATCGGACCGCACACATCAGTATGTATGATTTCCAATAAGTCACTTGCCCGTTCCATTGTTCCAGAGAACGGCGTTTTAGTCATCTTGCCCATGAGGCATGGCTCACATGTGTCAAGTGATTCAAAATCAAGTGACTCCAAAAGTCCATCAGCATGGAGCTTCTTCATGCGTTTTACGCCAATATGACCTAAACGGCAATGCCACAAGAAAGTGGTATTATCATTATCAATTCTATATCTTTTGGCATCAATGTTATGAACATGTGTATCATTACTATCGAGATTCAACAAGAATAAACCCCTCACATTGGGTGCATGACCATAAAAGATATTACTCATATAAATAGAACAACCATTATTCTCTGATTTAAATGAGTAACCGTCTCGCAATAAACAAGATCCAGATATAATGTTCATGCTTAACGCAGGCACCAAATAACACTTATTTAGGTTCATCACTAATCCCGATGGTAATCGAAGAGCGAGCGTGCCGACGGCGATCACATCAACCTTGGAACCATTTCCCACGCGCATCGTCACTTCGTCCTTTGCCAGCCTCCATCTATTCCGCAGTTCCTGTTTTGAGTTGCAAATATGAGCAACCGCACCGGTATCAAATACCCAGGCACTACAACGAGAGTTGGTAAGGTACACATCAATAACATGTATATCATATATACCTTGTTTGTTGTTGGCCGCCTTCTTGTCAGCCAAATACTTGGGGCAATTCCGCTTCCAGTGTCCAGTTCCCTTGCAATGAAAACACACAGTTTCTGGTTTGTGTCCAGCCTTGGGTTTCTTCACGAGAGGAGCAACTGCTTTGCCACTCTTCTTGGAGTTACCCTTCTTACCCTTGCCATTTTTCTTGAAACTAGTGGTTTTATTGACCATCAACACTTGATGCTCCTTCTGAATTTCAGACTCAGCGGCTTTCAGCATCGCAAACAGCTCGGCGACTGACTTGTTCATCCCGTGCATGTTATAGTTCAACACGAAGCTCTTGTAGCTAGGTGGCAATGATTGAAGAACTCTGTCAGTGATAGCCTCTGGCGGAAGGGGCATCCCTAACTCAGCCAGACGGGTGGAGTACCCAGACATTCTGAGCACGTGATCACTGATAGACCCGTTCTCCTCCATCTTGCAAGCATAGAACTTATCGGAGATCTCATATCTCTCGATCCGGGCATTCTTCTGAAAGATAAACTTCAACTCCTGGAACATCTCATATGCTCCATGACGTTCAAAACGTCTTTGAAGTCCCGGTTCTAAGCCATACAACATTGCACATTGAACTATTGAGTAATCATCAGAACGAGCCTGCCAGGCGTTCACAACGTCTAGAGACTCAACTGGAGCGGGTGGATCACCAAGCGGTGCATCAAGGACATAAGCCTTCTGGGAAGCCGTAAGGATAATCCTTAGATTACGGGCCCAGTCCACAAAGTTACTTCCATCATCTTTCAACTTAGCTTTCTCTAGGAACGCATTAAAATTCAGGGGTGCTACTGCGCGAGCCATGATCTACAACATAAATATAGCAAAGACAACTTAGACTATTGTTCTAGATAATGAGTTTAGTTAATCATATTACTTAAAAAACTCCCACTCAAATTGACATCCCTCCGGTCATTCGAGTGTAACATGATCCAAATCCACCAACTCAAGTCCGATCATCACGTGAGTTGAGGTGGTTTCAATGGTGAACATCTTCATGTTGATCATATCTACTATATGACTCATGTTCGACCTTTCGGTCTCTTGTGTTCCGAGGCCATGTCTGTACATGCTAGGCTCGTCAAGTTTAACCCGAGTGTTCCGCACGTGCAACATGGCTTGCACCCGTTGTATGCGAACGTAGAGTCTATCACACCTGATCATCACGGCGTGTCTCGAAACGACGAACTTTCGCAACGGTGCACACTTGGGGAGAACACAATTTTATCTTGAAATTTAAGTGAGGGATCACCTTATAATGCTACCGTCGTCCTAAGCAAAATAAGATGCATAAAAGGATTAACATCACATGCAAATCATAAGTGACATGATATGGCCATGAACTTGTGCTTTTGATCTCCATCTCCAAAGCACCGGCATGATCTCCATCGTTACCGGCATGACACCATGATCTCCATCATCTTGATCTCCATCAACGTGTCGCCATAAGGTTGTCGCGCTGACTGTTGCTTCCACGACTATAGCTAACGTTTAGCGATAAAGTAAAGCATTACATAGCGCTTAATGATTGACACGCAGGTCATACAATAATTAAAGACAACTCTATGGCTCCTGCCAGTTGCCGTACTCATCGACATGCAAGTCGTGATATTCTATACATCACATGATCATCTCATACATCACATATATCTCATCATGTAATTGGCCATATCACATCACAACATACCCTGCAAAAACAAGTTAGACGTCCTCTAATTGTTGTTGCAAATTTTACGTGGCTGCTACGGGTTTGCAAGAACCGTTCTTACCTACGCAAAACCACAACGTGGTGTAGTGATTGCTTTTTGATCTTCTAAAAGAACCCTCTTCATTGAAATCGATTCAACTAAAGTGAGAGAGACAGACACCCGCTAGCCATCTTTATGCAACGAAGTTACATGTCAGTTGAAGGAACCTGTCTCGCGTAAGTGTACGCGTAATGTCGGTCCGGGCCGCTTCATCTCGCAGTACCGCCGAATCAAATATCAACTAGTAACGGCAAGCAATATGTATACACCCACGCCCACAACTCGTTTGTGTTCTACTCGAGATCTCATCTACGCATAGACCTAGCTCTGATGCCACTGTTGGGGAACGTTGCATGGGAAACAAAAATTTTCCTACGCACACATAAGATCTATCCATGGTGATGAGCATCTACGAGAGGGAGAGTGAATCTACATACCCTTGTAGATCGCTAAGCGGAAGCGTTAATAAACGCGGTTGATGTAGTCGAACGTCTTTGCGATCCAAATCGCCGAGCGTCCCGCGATCCAATCACGATCCTTCCGATCTAGTGCCGAACGGACGGCACCTCCGCGTTCAACACACGTACGGCTTGATGACGCCTTCATCTCCTCGATCCAGCGAGCGATGATGAAGTAGTGGTTGAGTTCCAGCAGCACGACGGCGTGGTGATGGTGGTGAGGAACGATCTCTGCAGGGCTTCGCCAAGCACTACGGAGATTATGACGGAGGATCTAGAGGGTTAGGGTTGCCGCACACGGCTTGGGGAAATCTTGATGTGTCCCGTGTGCTAGCCCTGCCCCTCTATTTATATGTTGAGCCTTGGGGTCTAAACTTGGAGTAAAAGCCTCCTCCGGGTCGGTTTTGCCCGCACAAGGTCGGTTTGGCCCGCAGGGAAAGAGTCCAACTCGGATCCCTGCCGAACCGTGCACAGCCGCGCACAAGCGGTAGTACCGCTTCACACAAGCGGTAGTACCGCTTGGGCGGTAGTACCGCTTCACACAAGCGGTAGTACCGCTCGGGCGGTAGTACCGCTTCACACAAGCGGTAGTACCGCTTACGCGGCAGCAAAACTACTTTTGCACTTTCCAATACCTTGTGGGCTTTATCCCTTTGGCTCATATAAAGTGTTGCTGCACCCGAACACTTCGGTAAACATCCGGAACCCCTTCCGGTGAACTCCGGAACCCTTCCAGAGATCAAAACACTATTATCACATATATCAATCTTTACCTCCGGACTATTCCGGAGATCCTCGTCATGTCCGGGATCTTATCCGGGACTCCGAACAACTTTCGGTCACCAACATAATAACTCAATTATACTAATCGTCACCAAACGTTAAGTGTGTAGACCCTGCGGGTTCGAGAACTATGTAGACATGACCGAGACACCTCTACGGCCAATAACCAATAGCGGGACCTGGATGCCCATATTGGCTCCTACATATTCTACGAAGATCTTTATCGGTCGAACCTCTATGTCAAGGATTCAGTTAATCCCGTATGCTGTTCCCTTTGTTCTTCGGTATGTTACTTGCCCGAGATTCGATCGTCGGTATCACTATACCTAGTTCAATCTCGTTACCGGAAGTCTCTTTACTCGTTCCGTAATACAAGATCTCGTGGCTAACACTTTAGTCACATTGCTTGCAAGGCTCATTGTGATGTTGTATTACCGAGTGGGCCCTGAGATACCTCTCTGTCATACGGAGTAACAAATCCCAGTCTTGATCCATGCCAACCCAACAGACACCCTCGGAGATACCTGTAGAGCACCTTTATAGTCACCCAGTTACGTTGCGACGTTTGATACACACAAGGTATTCCTCCGGTGTTAGTGAGTTGCATGATCTCATGGTCAAAGGAACAGATACTTGACATGCAGAAAACAATAGCAATAAACTGACACGATCAAATGCTACGTTTACAGTTTGGGTCTTGTCCATCACATCATTCTCCTAATGATGTGATCCCGTTATCAAATGACATCTCATGTCAATGGCTAGGAAACCTTAACCATCTTTGATCAACGAGCTAATCAACTAGAGGCTCACTAGGGACACAGTGTTGTCTATGTACCCACACATGTATTTGAGTTTCCAATCAATACAATTATAGCATGGATAATAAACGATTATCATTAACAAGGAAATATAATAATAACCAATTTATTATTGCCTCTAGGGCATATTTCCAACACCAACTTCATCTCATTTTCCCGGCTTTCAGATAGTCGGGTTATATACTGCTTGTACAAGTTATCAGTCTCGAAAGAGGAAAATCCAGGAAGTTCTAGCTTTGCCTTCCCTTTCTCCAGAATCTCTGGCTCAGGATTAGCTATAGTTTTTACCAACACAGACAAAACTCCAGGAGCTTGGAAGGTTTCTTTCAAAACAACAATTTCTGTGTTGTCATTTGTGATTGATGGGTTGGTTTCATCCACGTTGACTGTAGAACTCGGAGGGTGGGGAGGATTTGGCGGCTGAAAGGCTGTCTTAGGCGGCACACCTAGCTCTTCAGCTACTTTTTCAATAAAAACCGGCTCGTTGGCATGGGTCATTTCTACATCCAAGGCAGGCTCAATATCTAATTCCGGGTTATCTCCACCCGAAGGATCAACATGAGAAGCCGTCTCATCTGGTGGAGGGAGTGGAAATAGAGGATCTACAACACCACAGGATGACCCGGTTGTTTGATTCCTCAGAATAGCCTAGGCCCTGAAAGTCATCAAAGATAAGTATTGAATAAAGGAAGACAACAAACTATGATAAGTTACATAGTACCAGCTCATGTAGGAGCTTACCCACGGTTGATGGTGAAAGGTGAGAGCTGTGTTGGCGTTGAGTCACCAGACGAAGGCGACAATTCCTAATAAAGTGAATTAGAAGGGCTAAGAGGTTGCTTAAAAAGGTCGGCTTTTGGACGAGAAACCATTGGACTATGCGGCACCTCAACACGTTGCCTACGGGCGGGCGGCTCAAGAGATAAGTCGGGCGCCAGCTTGCCCGAGCTGCTTCGGGTCTTGCGCTTGGCTTGTCCGGCTTGTTGAGATTTCTTCAAAAGAATGTTGGGGTCTAAGTGAGCATCTGGATGAGAAAACTTAACTTTCCTGACGGCTCGTCTTGGCTTCCTTGGGATATACATTTGAGTTGGAGGAAATTGAAATTACCTCAATGTCGTTGGCTTGACTGGTTCTGGTGTTTTCCTGGGAAGAGGTAGCATCAGCAAGCACAATGAATAAACGACCAAGCGTGTCAAGTTCTACCTCAGATTCTTCTCCTGATGATGATTCATGTGCCGGGTCATTCACTTGGCCTGACAAAGGAGCAGGAGCCCTGGGTGTGGCCTTCTAGAAATCAGAGTTTGCGTGCAGTAATATAAGCCGGATAATAAATATGGCGGGTCAAAATAAGATTGAGAAAGAAATGAAATGTGTTCGTCAAAGTTAGAACTGGAGGAACTGGATTCTTCAGATAAAATGGAGCCAGTCTGGTAAGCTACACTTCTCTTTTGAGTCGGAAAAGAACCTCTTAGTAGCTTTGTTGATGGCCTCGTCAGTCAGTTCTTTCTTGCTGAAGTATTGAGCATCCTTTGACTCGCCCGTATATTTGCACATTTAATCACCTCTCATGCTGACAGGTTGGATTTGCCAAGTTATCCAGCACCGGATCAGGTCGATCCGGGTAAGGCCATGAGCAGTCAAAGCCCTTAGTTTGGTGCGCACAGGTGCCAACAGATCTCTCTCCTCATCAGTTGGCCAACCTGGGAAATCAACATTCCCACTAAGTCATTCTAATCGAAAACCTGGCAAAGGATTCTGCTCTGCAGGGGTAGTGTTCATGCAATAGAACCAGGTTTTGTTCCATCCTTTTGGATGACTCGCCAGTTTCGACTCAGGAAAAGGGCTGTGTTTCCTCTTCTGAATAGAGACACCGCCAAGTTCCTCACTGGCGCCATGCTTGGTTTCAGTTTGGCGGTTAAGATAGAAAAATTCCCTAAACAAGATCACAGACGGCTCAATTTGGAGGTATACTTCACACAACACTTGAAATTGACAGATATTGGTCATGGAATTGGGACCAATATCCTGAGGCCTGAGGTAGAAAATGTGTAAAAGATCCCTGAAGAATTTCGAGCCACGTGGTCAAAAGCCTCAATGCAAGTGATCAGAAAAGACAACAACTTTTCCTGGCTCAGGCTGAGGGTAAGGTTCTTCTTCAGGTGCTCGCCATCTTATAACCTTTCGAGCCGGCAAAAGACCTTGACTTACAAAGTTGTCTAAGGTAAGTGTTGATTCCTGAGATCTGACCCAACCACATATTTTTGGTGTTCTTGGGGGCCATGGTGTCTTACAGATCAACTGCTAAGCAAATAAAAAGAATGAGACGGTGTATATTTCGAGCCGCCAATATTCAATTGATGATTTAAGGTATGAGGACTTCAGCAATGGACCAGCGTTCGCATGATATAAAGATAAGCCGGCCAAACATGAACTGGAATGATCAAATAAGTCGGACAAGTAATGAGAAGAACAAAGGATAACGTAAGCCGGTCTTTATGTAAGCCGACAAGAAAGTGACTCGGGTATGCAGCACTTAGAGACTTTTTGTTAGTGAAAAACCACTTTCTACAATAGTTGGAGGATCAATCAGATTTAAATAAAGGCGCAAAAAGAAGGGAAATATGCCCTAGCCAATGGAAGAACCAAAACTGAAGCACTCATAAGGTTCCATTGGTGAACTGTTTCGGATCTATTTTGTGAAAAATACAAGGCGGAGATCAAGCTAAAACTATATTTCCTAAAAGATCGTGGAGCCTACGGATCTACAACGACCATTCGGATGAACAGGATGAACAGGTTTTGAACACCAAAGGAATCGAACCATAATGGGGAGAAGGGGGCTGACCAGATCTCTGCGGAGAAAGGATGAGGATGGTTGCATCTTCTCAGGAGACCGCAGACGAGCTCCGATGATGATGGCAACGCAGTTCGAAGGTCTGGTGTGGGCTTCAAGCTCCGGTGAGTTCGAGTGGTGCTCTGGAAGCGCGAGGAGGAAGAAGGAGTAAAAAGTGAAAGGATGGGTGTCGAGGCCTATTTATAAGGAGGTGAAAACTAAAACGACGCCGTAAGAAACGGAAAGGACATGGTAAATTTGTATCTGAAACCGCGCCTGGATTTTCGCGCCAGACCGGATTTGGCGTTGTTTTCAAAAGATTCTTTATAATGGCTTCAGGCGACAACGGTCAGCGGAATGACGTCATGAAGATATTGGTTAAATGACGCTAAGTCCTAAGTAGGGAAAGGTAACCCGGCAGAAAATTAACCCGAGCAAAAGATGAGACATGGTTAGTTCATTCAGACTAAAGAGTTTATGGAGTTTAACATGGACTAATCCAAATTAAACTAGGGTCTAATGTTGGGGATATACCCCACGGGTATGACCCACCCAACGTATGACCCGAAATTGCCAGGCGGCCCATAAGGGAAATTTCTATTAGAAGATATGAGGCCCAGAAGGTGCCTTATTCTAAAGCCCGGCTCATGGAATGTCGCGTGGCAGGTCGGCTCACGGGAGAAGGCATGAGTATTCCTTTGCTTGAGAGGCAAGATGATTAGATAGAATTGGACTAGGTCACGGGTCTTTATATGACCCGGACACTGTTGTAACCCTAGGTCTTCACCTATATATATAAAGGGAACAATGGAGGAGAAATATCAGGTAAGACAGAAACCCTCGAGAGCTAGGTTAGCGAAATTGCACCCTTGTAATCGAGATCATCATCAATATACACAAAGCAGGGCATAGGCTTTTACCTCCATCAGAGGGGCCGAACCTGGGTAAATCCTCGTCTCACGTTCCCGATCAACCCTGTTCAAGTCGTCACCTAGTTGCGATGGCCTCGCACCTAAGTTCTCTCACGAGGACATCTGCCGTCACAAAACCTCGACACATAATGTGCAAGAAGTCATGTGTTCAGATGCACTTAGTGGAGAGGAGGGAGGCATGATGGGATGCAAATCTCCATTCCATCCCACTTGGGTAAGGCGATTCGAGATTTGGTCGTCCCACCTCTAGGTGAAATGTCACCATCCACCACCAACCCAGGGGATTGGCAGAGAGGGGTGGCGGGGCTGGATGGGAGGTGGGGTGGATGTGCGGTGCGTCTAGGCGAGGCGGAACGAACTACGAGGAAGATCCATCTGTCTCCGTCGTCGATCTGGTCTGGAGGAGGACTGACAGTGAAGGTCCGGCGGAGCTTTGTCCATGTCCATGGCGTCCTACAGATCAGGAACTGGCAGAGGGAGAGATATTAATGAGGAGAGAGAGAAGGGAGGAGGAGGGCTCAGGCACGGCTCACGGGCGTAGGAATCAGCGGCGGCTCGCCAGAGCGCGCGCGGCGCCGGAGGTGGAGTTGACTCAATCGGATCGGGCAAAGCGCATGGGGCACCTGGGTCGCATAGGATTCTTTCTGTATGGAAATGATGGCGAGCGGGAAGCATCGGAGGATCGGCGGGCGGTGGCGGAAGCATGCCTATGCTCTGGCGAACGGCGTCCCATTTGGGAGGAAGAGGAGTGGGCGAAAGCTCGTGCGGGCGTGGCGTTGTGCGCAGTGGTTTTCTTTATTTCGAACAAAAGGGCGGGTAGTGTTAGTGATCGAGGGATTAGTGGCTTTTTTGCATGGCTTGTTGCGTTAAACACCAGAGAATTAGGGAACTTTAGATCTTGAAGATGAATGGGCGAGATCGCTTGGATCTGTGCGCTCTCATGCTTTTATAGGTATAATAGATAATAGATAGATAGTAGATAACGTTTGGTTAGAATGGCCTTAGATGTTTAGTGGCTTTGCAATCTACAACAGCTATCAAAACAAAAATAGGATATTATTCGCGATTTTATGGACATCCGATGGCGAGTCTCGTATGCGCCGGATCTCGTGACCAGCCGATCGGTGACCCTCGCTGACGGCGAGCTTCTCCTTTGACACGACGCTCTTCGGCTCGTACTCTTCAGCTCAGGCGGCGCGGTGGTGGATGCGCGCGCGCTCCGCGAGGGCGAGTTCATCAACATCGGTCATTTGGTTTCGTTCCCCTACTTCTTCGCTAGGGTTTGAGATCGTATTTCGACGACTGCCGCGGCAATTCCGACGGTGCACGCGGGGAAGGGCGACAGGCATGCGGAGCGTGGTACACAGGAGGAGGTGCATGGCGTTGGCACACTGCGCCAACCCATGGCGATCGGTCCACCTATTGTGGGCCGTGGAACGGGAGCGCCACCAATGGTAGATACCGACCATGTGTATGGAGATCATGCCTCTACCGCTCCTCGCGTCGTCTTCGCGGGTATAAATCCCATTACCCACACCCCGCTTGACCTAGATGCCGCCCTCTCCCATCTGTGGGCGGTGACGCAAAACCCTAGATCCAGCACTCCCTCCTCCTATGACTGGTGGAGAGGAAATATTCGTGGAGGCGAGAGATGCTTTGCAGAGGTTGCTGCCTTTCCTCCCCGACCACCATATCCCATGACTGACAAGGCGAATCGAGGTTTCCGAGGAGATCAACACGAGGGTTTCGGCGCGGGACGCGATGGGCGTGTGATACGTCCATTTTGCATCATGATTTACTATTGATATTTGTGTCATTATTGTCCATTATTCTCCGGTTATCACATAATTCTTATATCTTTCTCTCTTAATATGCAAGGTACATCACAAAGAGGGAAATATCTAGAAACTGGAATTCTGGACCGGAAAACCGAGAAAAAGTCAAAAAATCACCAGACTCCAAATGACCTGAAATTTAACGGAGATTTTTTTATAGAATATTTGGGAATTTCTAGAGCAAAAAGATACCAGAGGGGAGCCACAGGTTGGCCACAAGGCAACAGGGCACGGCCCCCCTAGGGGCGTGCCCTAATGGCTTGTGGGCCACCTGTTGGCCTCCCGATGCCCATCTTCTCCTATATGAGGTGTCTTACCCTAGAAAAAATCATTGCTAACTCTCGGGATGGAACGCCTCCACCTCCAGGTGGAAACCTGGGCAGAGGCACTTTTGCCCTCTAGCAGTCAGATTCTGCCGGGGGAATTCTTCTCCAGGAGGGGGAGATCGAAGCCATCGTCACCACCAACGCTTCCTCCTTCGTGGGAGGACCAATCCTCATCAACCTCAGCACCAGCACCATCTCATCTCCAACCCTAGTTCATATCTTGTATTCAATCTTCGTCTCAAGACCTCAGATTGGTACCAGTGGGTTAGTAGTTGTGTTGATTACATCTTGTAGTTGATGCTTGTTGGATTACTTGGTGAAACATATTATGTTCAGATCCTTAATCATTATTATTATACCTCTGATCTTCAACATGTTGATGAGGTGTGAGTAGTTACTATTTGTAACAGCCCGAGACCGACGCTCTAGAAGATTCCCGATTTATTTCGTTGTCATCATGTGATTCTTTTGTTTGTCACATTCATCATCGCATCATTCGCATCATCTGCATAGCATCATCGTTCATTTTTTGGAAAACTTGCATCCGTTCGTAGTTGCCGGTCCTCTCCGTTCTCTTGGACGATCGTTTCGAGAACAACCACACACGCACGCCCCCGCGGCATGGATAAATTATTGTTTTTAAAAGCGCGTATAAAATATTCTCGGATTGGGTCGAAACTTGGCGTGCGGTCTTGTTTTATTGTTGGTAGACCGACTGCCAAATTTCGTCATAATCAAAGGTCGTTTGATACCCGAACGGCCGACCGTAGCAGCGCAGTCATCGGATTATTTATTGTATGTTTTCAGTTTTAAAACTCATGTCATGGGCTGCAAAACAACCTTCTCATCTCAGCCCACACCCCCTCTCCACAGCCCACTACCCAACCTAGCCCCCCCTCCGCTTCCGGACCGTCTGATCGGAATCATACAGTCCGAAAACGGATGAAATAGCTAACCCTAGCCCTCCAAATCATCCCTGCCTATAAATAGACATGCTCCCTCTCCAAAAATGGCCTCCCTAGCCCACTGCATCGTTTTCCGTGCCGTCCCCGTCCGTCGCCGCCACTTGGCGCCGGTGCCGCCATCATTTCGGCCAACCGTGGTGCGCCACCTCGCCGCCAGCCGCCCCTGCAGCCAACCCCCGCACGCCACGTCGCCCTCGCACCGCCCCCAGCCATCGAAGCCCGCCGGGGCCCAAGCCGGGCCCGACCGCGCCTGCCGCCAGCCCGAGCGCTGGCTCGCCTCTGCCCCGAGCTCCCGAGCGCGCTCCACCGCCGTCGCACCTCACCACAACGCCTCTTGCTCGCCGCCCCGCCGCCTGCCATGGCGCCGCCCCTGCAGCCCACCGCCGGCAGCCGCTCCGGTTAGATCCGGTGGCCCCCTGGCTGGATCCGGCCACCCCGGCCTTCCCTTCGCCCGATCCGCGCCTCTCGCCTGATCCCTGACCTCGCCATCACCTCGGCTGGGCGCCACGATGGCGTTGACCGTGCCTGCCGCCGGCAGCCTCAACTGCCGCTGGGACGAGCCTGTCCCGACACCGCCTCGTCCCATCTCCCAAACGGGACATCCCCGTCCGCTGCACCGCCTCGTCCAGCATCGCCTCGTGGGTAAAAACGACTAAGTCTGAGAAAACTGCATGTTCTACATCGTATATGCATTTTAAAATAGTTGCAACTTTTAACCTGTTCATCCGATTGAAACAAACTTTATATGAAAATTCATGTATTTTTCGTGCTCTACATGATAGCATCACTTGCATGCATATTAGAGATCATATACATGCTCAAATCTTTGTTGCAAAAGTGCATCCCATCGTAGTTCCAAAATCTGTTACTTTATTCAATGTTGCGCAGTTGATTGCATCTAAACCGTAGGTCTTTTCCATATGGTTTCTTCACGAGATGTGTTCTACAATATGTCTACTTTGATGCCATGCCTCTGGTTGCTAGGTAGGAGTTCATTATCATGTCAATTTCTTGCTCTCAAGTGGCTATCACATTAAAACTGAAATCTGTTAACGACGAGTTCCGTTTTGCGAGCATCATATTAAGGAAACCATGCATCCTATGTAATTTTGCCAATTGTATGATTTGAAGTGTGTCATGCCTAGTTGCTGTTAGTGTCCTTGCCATTCTCATAAGTGATTGTTATGCTACTGTTATTGTCATGTCTACATTCCTAGTCAAACTGCAGCTTTGGGAGATTGTGAAATAATTCTAAGTCTCAAACTGTTATTTTGTTGTCATGTTGTCATGTGATTTGCTATTGATCTAGGAGTCTTTTGTGGTTGCTCCCAAGGAGTCTTTTGTTAAGCATGTTGCTGTCTACCATGTTGTGTCTTTTGATGCTATGTATAGGATTTGCATCATAGTAATATTCTTTGTCCAACATGTCAATCTGTTAAAAAACTGCTGCTCATGTCTACCCTAATTTTCACTAGGTCTGAGAATCTGTTTTCTTCATAATGCCATGTTGTGTTGATGCTAGCTAAGATTCCATGCATAATTAGACCTTGCCACCATGGTATGAATTGTAGTGCATCATGTCCTCTACCATGCTGTAGATTTGCATGCCATAATATGCCCTGTAGCATATAGTTTTATTGCTGCCAATATGCCTTCATGAAAATCTGCTATGCTAAAACCTGTTATTTTCACCAAGTCCTAATATGCTATATTTTGTTGCAGTGTTGTGAGCTTCCTACCATGTGATCCATGACTCTTTTGAGTGTGAAATGTGAAGATGAAATGAAGTGTTTGTTATATGCTACTGACCCATCCTTAGTTTGTGCATTTTAGAATCTTGTAGCTTGTTGTTTTGATGCGTGCAATATGCCATGTTGCTGTTTTGGACAGATTTGCACTAAAACTTGTGTTTGTTGTTGTGGTTGACCCGTAGCTCCGTTTTGGTCATGCCATATATGAAACTTGCTTAGATTTTCATGTAGTATCATAATATATTGCTGCATTCATGATTTGAAATGTTTGTGGTTGTCATTTTCATGCATTTTGCATTCATGCCATGTTCATCTTGTGAAGGTCATATCTTTTAGACCGTAGCTCGTTTGAGATGTTCCATATATGTAAATCGACTAGAATAACGTGTAGAATTGCATGGTATACTTTATTATCCTGTTTAATAAATATAAAACATGATTAGTTCAGATCTGGACCAATGTCGAAATTAATATATGGGGTTGTTTCGGAAATGCTATATGTTGTTTCCGGCCTCATTTAAACTTGCCTAGATGTGTAGTTTACTTATGCTTCACCTCTTGCCATGTTTAACAACATTTGATATTGTTGTGTACCTAAACAAGAGTGAACTAAATATTCGAATGTTGAGTTTCGTCAATATGCAACTCATTGCATATTGAGCTTCACTTAATGTGTAGAAGTTGATTGTTGTGCTTGCCATGTCATGCATAACATGCATCATATTTGAAGTGCATCGTGTCATGCATATGTCGTGGTGTATCGTGTGTTGATTGTTTGTTCTGGATTGCTTCTTCTTGATAGAGTTCCAAAAGCGTTCGGAGTGTGAGGATTCGTTCGACTACGTCCCGTTCGACTACTTCACAGATCGCCTGCTTCACGAATTCGTTCTTCTTCCAAGCGGGATCTCAGGCAAGATGATCATTTCCCTGGATACCATTACTATCATTGCCATGCTAGATGTCTCGTTTCTTTCGCTTGTCTCGCTACCTACCACTTGTTTGTCAAGCCTCCCAAAATGTCATGATAAGCATCTAACCCCTCCACATCCCAGCAAACATTGTTTGGCTATGTTACTGCTTGCTCAGCCTTTCTTATAGCGTTGCTAGTTGCAGGTGCAATTGTTTCCATGTGCCAACATGGATGTTTTTGAGCTATCACAATAGTATTGCTATTTAATTTAATGCACATATATACTTGGTAAAAGGTGGAAGGCTCGGCCTTTTGCTTGGATTTTTGTTCCACTTTTGCCACCCTAGTTACTTGTGTACCGGTGTTATGTTCCATAATTAAGCGCTCCTAACATGCTCGGGGTTGTTATGGGGACCTCCTTGACTTTCGTTTTAGGATAAAACTTGTCTGGCAAGGCCCAACTTTGGTACTACATTTGCCCAACATAATAATACAGAACACCGTTACTAAAGCATAGGGCGTCATGAACCCGACGAGTTAATTCAACACAATACAGGGGGGCCAGTGCTGATGGAACTGGTCCAAAACAGAGCACTGTGCGGGGCCACCCCGGGGTAACTCGGGGGATTTCTATCAGGCCACCGTACGCGTAGCTTATCCATGGTGACCTGAGAATGAGATACGCGGCTCCTATCGGGATTGTCAGCACGTCAGGCGGCCTTGCTGGATTTCTTTTACCTTTCTCGAACGTCTTGTGCGCGGGATTTCAATGACACTTCGGGCTATCTCGAAGATGAGATTTTCCATCGGGATTCCGCAAATACTACGGGTGATTCCGGGTTGAGGAATTCCAACGCGGCGTGTGGTTAGTTTGTGATGGATGAGTTGGAGCACCCATGCAGGGTTAAATCTTTCGGAAAGCCGTGCTCGCGGTTACATGGCAACTTGGAAACTTTGCTTAACACCCGGTCATAGCAAACTTGAAGTAAACTCAAATAAAATACACCAACCGTGTGCGTAACCATGACTGTCTCTTCACTTGAGTCCTTATCCGAGAGAGAACACGGTGGGTGTTGGGGATATAACCCCGTGGTCAGACCCGCCCAGGTGGGGCCGGGTCATGAGGTTGGCGGCTCATACGGTAAGGCTTGGAAGTAGCTTGCCCAATGGGCCTGGAGGCCCAGAGGCCGAAGACGACGTGTAACCCGATGGCGTAAGCCACCGATGGCGGCTCGTCCAACAAGGCAGGAGTAGTTAGAGGCAAGGTCAGTTATCAAGTATGACCCAGCCTGGACTCTTGTAAAGCCGAGGGCCTCGACCTGTGTATATAAAGGCGGGTTACCTAGGCGACTTAGACCACGAAACCTTTGATCGAGTACTAGGTCTAGCGAATCCGCTCCCTTGTAATCAATATACAATCAATACAACTCAAAGCAGGACGTAGGCTATTACCTCCTTCGAGAGGGGCCGAACCTGGGTAAACCTGTGTCTTTCGTCCCAACCAACCCCTTTGAGTTAACCGTCGTAGCGATGGCCTCACACCTAAGTCCTGGCAATAGGACATCTGCCGTGACAAAACCACGACAGTTTGCGCCGACCGTGGGGCCTATGCTCGGTGGTTTGGAGTACTCGAAGGGCTCTCTCCCAGGGATCGAGGGATACACCGTTGGCAGGATGACCAAGAATCGCCGCGGCAAGCTCTACATCGACGACGCTGGTTGGGGCCCCGAGGCCGACTCAATCAAGTATGGGTACCGGGTCCCCTTCGGTGGAATTCACGACTTCATTGGCAAGATCGGCGGATCTAAGCCCGGACCGGACGTCTGAACCGACTTCGTCGAGCCGGCCCGGCGCGCGCAACCCGCCCGGGTCAACCCGGGCCGGAAGCACGTCTTCGTCGGCTTCACCCAAGGCACGGAACTTGAAGGTTCTATGTCGCCGGAGGAAACCCTCATCTGTTCGGAGGATGGATCCTCGAGCGGGGAGGCAGAATTAATCTACCAGCTTCACAACGGCGGGCTTGGGGGCTACTTCGAGGGCTACCATGACCCGGAATACCATAACCCAGAATACTATGAGCCGCCGAGCAGAGCCGCTGTCTTCATGGCTGGATCGGTGCCGGCTTCTGGCAGCACGACAGCCGGGATAGCGGCCGCTGGCGCAACGGGAGCCGGGTCAGCCAGGCCGCCATATCAAGTTTTGCTGGATCTGATGAATGAACTTACGACTCTGATGGGAGCCGAGGTCACGGCCAAAAACCAAGCAGCCCGTAACACGGAGATCGTGAGGTTGAAAGACCAGATGGCCAGTGCCCAAGAGGAAATCAACGCGCTGCAAGCTTAGATGGATGCTGAATCGGAGCGCCTCAGGGCGGAAGCTTTTCGCCTTGACTTGGATCAACAAACTGCAGACACAGTCCGTCGGATGAGGCACCAGACTCGCCTGCCGGATCAGTATGAGCCTAGGAATCTTTTCAACACACCGGGGTCAGGACGGAATGCGCCTCTGACCTTGACCCAAACGGCGGAAGTACCTGGGAGTAGGGTGGTGGTTCAGCATCGGCAGCCAGACCCGCCCAGCGGGAACCAGACCCCGCCGCAGCACTTTCCCACACCACCCGGTCATTATTCTAACCTGATGGAGAACGTGGTGGCAGCGATAGTCAGGATCGGCGCGCTTCCCATCCCTGATGGAACGCCTTTTGCGGAAGAAGCACGGAATGCCATTGGGTATTTACAGACAGCGGTGGCGCAACTGGAGAAGTATACCTATAGCCGGAGCCGCGTGCACTCGACCCCTATCCCGAACCGCAGTTACAGCCGACGTATAGAGTCGCCTGCGATTTCTAGCAGCGAGCGACGTCGGAACCCGGCGTGTGATGACCCGCCTGCTGTTGATGCCCAGGCGCTTGTAGATAATGCAAGAGCACAGCGAGAGGCGGCAGCAGCCGCTGCGGCTTATCAAGAGTCACCCACAGTAGCACCTTCTGTTTCGGTAGGAGCCGGAATAACCTCCAGGGCTGTGGGAGTGTCGTGCTTAGTGCCGGCTCTACGAAACGAACGCCTGGCGAAGGATTATAAGGGTCCCCGTAAGGTGCCAAATTATACTGCTGATCTACCTCTGGAAGCTTGGATCGAAAGTTATGAGCTAGCCATGGAGATGTTAGACGTCAGTGATGTAGTCTGCGCCAAGTATTTCATCATGATGCTGGAAGGGCCGGCTCGCACGTGGTTGAATGGTTTGCCACCCAACACCATTAATTCCTGGGCCGAGTTGAAGGCAAAGTTCATCATGAATTTTCAAGGAACGTGCAAGAAGCCCATGACAATCGTGGATCTGGATCATTGTGTGCAGCGTGAGGATGAGTCAGCCCACCATTGGGTCCGGCGGGTCTCAACCATTATCCACTCCTCTGATAATATCACAGCGGCTCAGGCGGTTCTAATTCTGGAGAAGAATTGCCACTTTTTGCCCGTTAAATAGAAGCTTGGACGGCTCAAGCGTTCATGCCAGGATATGGGGGAGCTTATGGCGGCTCTCACCAAATACGCAGACTCTGACCGTACAAAGGATCTTGGGTCGGATGAGGAGAAATCAGCTAAGGTAAAGAAGAATGGCAATGGCAAGGGTCAACAGCAGAGTGGGGTAGGAAATAATAATAACAGCAATGGCGGTAAACGGAAGCACCCGGACGGCGGTCAGATCTGGTGGCCAATACTAATGCTGGGAGCAACCGCGGGAAGGGCAATGGTAAACCGCCTTTCGTCAAATCTAAGCCTTTCAATATGGAAATAATGTTGAATGCTCCTTGCCCAAAACATAGTGTTCCCGATAAACCATCCACTCATGCCTGGAAGGATTTTTGGGTCATGCGGGAATTCCAGAATTACAGCATTAACCAGCATCAGGGTGGCGGCAATGGACCGTTCGGCGGGTCAGGATCCAGTTCTCCTGGGTCCGGCTTTGGTGCAGGCGGCTCAGGTTCTGGTTATCAAGGTCAGGGAAACCATGGGGGTCATAATCAACAGTCTGGCAATGGAGGTCAGCAACAAAACAACTAGTCCGGGTATCAGAGTAACCCAAAACAGCTTAATGGAGGCCAATATCACGTCTTTACAACAAGCCTTGACAAGCGGGATCAGAAGCTGCGCAAGCGGGCGGTTAATGCGGTCAGGCCGGCTCTCCCACAGTACTTAAAGTGGACTGAGTATGACATAACTTGGAGCAGGGAGGATCACCCGCCGCGTGTGGATAACCCGGGGCAGTTGGCCTTGGTAGTAGCCCCCAAGTAGGAGGCTACATGTTCACCAAGGTGCTTATGGATGGTGGCAGCAGTATCAACATCCTGTACTATGACACGTTCCGCCGGATGAACTTGCTTGACAAGGATCTCAAGCCATCTTCGACGGTTTTTCATGAAGTGGTCCCCGGAAAATCGGCTTATCCAGTTGGAAAGATTGCCCTGGAAGTAGCCTTCGGTGATGAGTTCAATTACAGGGTGGAAACCTTATGGTTCGAGGTGGTCAAAATGAAGAGCCTGTACCACGCCTTGTTTGGGCGGCCGGCTTATGCCAAGTTCATGGCTAGGCATTGTTATGTATACTTACAGCTCAAGATGCCCGGATTAAACAGAATGATTACAGTGCATGGTGATCGGAAGATTGCTCCTGAGTGCGAGGAAGGCGACGCTGCATATGAAGAATCAAGTTGTGCTGAGGCAGAGCTCAAGTTTTATAAGGAGAATGTTGACCCGGCAGATATGACCCCATTGAAGAAGCCTAGCACTGAATCTGAGCCGCCCCTTAAGTTTGTGGCAGAAGATACCAAGCTGGTGGATTTTACTCCTGGCGACTCATCGTAGCAATTCACTATTGGGGCCAATATGGATCCCAAATAGGAAAGCGCACTCATTGAATTCATCCGTGAGAATCGGGACATCTTTGCATGGAAGCCATCTGACAAGCCGGGTGTACCGAGAGAATTCGCTGAGCACCACCTTAATGTGGATCCTAAGTTTAAGCTGGTCAAACAGTTCCTCCGTCGTTTCAAAGAGGAGAGGCGTAAAGCTATTGGAGAAGAAGTAGCCCGGCTCTTGGCAGCAGGGTTTATCGTCGAAGTTTTTCACCCGGAGTGGTTAGCTAACCAGGTGTTGGTACTCAAGAAGAACGGCACGTGGCGCATGTGTGTAGATTACACCGATATCAACAAGGCGTGTCCGGTTGATCCATTTGCTCTCCCCTGTATCGACCAGATTATTGATGCAACGGTGGGTTGTGAGAGTTTATGTTTCCTAGATGCTTATTCGGGTTACCATCAGATCAAGATGGCAGTCAAAGACCAAGAGAAGACGTCTTTCATTACGCCTTTTGGAGCTTTCTGCTATGTGTCTATGCCTTTCGGGTTGAAGAGCGCTCACGCGACTTATCAGCGTTGTGTGTAGAACTATTTTCATGGTCAAATTGGGCGCAATGTTCATGCTTATGTGGATGATATTGTGGTCAAGTCAAGGAAGAAGGAGACTCTGTTGGCTGATTTGAACGAAACTTTTGATAATCTGCGGGTTTACAAGATGATGCTTAACCCGACAAAGTGTGTGTTTGGTGTGCCTGCAGGCAAGCTCTTAGGATTCTTGGTCTCCTAGCGTGGCATTGAGGCTAACCCGAACAAGATAAAGGCCATCACTTCTTTGTCTAAGCCGGCGTGTATTAATGACGTTCAGCGCTTGGCGGGCCGTATTGCCACTCTGAGCCGGTTCATAAGCCGCCTGGGTGAGAAAGCTATTCCTCTATATCAGAAGATGAAGAAGACAGATGACTTCGTCTGGAGTGATGCGACTAATGAGGCGTTTGAGGCGCTCAAGAAGCAGTTGGCTGAGCCACCCATTTTGGCAGCTCCGGTGGAAAAGGAGCCTTTGCTCTTGTACGTGGTGGCTAACAACAGAGCTGTCAGTGCTGCAGTTGTGGTGGAGCGCAAGGAGGCGGGTAAGGAGTACCCAGTCCAGCGGCAGGTTTACTATGTCAGTGAGGTCTTCACGGAGTCCAAGAAAAGGTATCCACATTGGCAAAAGCTGGTGTTTGGGGTATTCATGGCCAATCGCAAGCTGAAACACTATTTCCTTAGGCATCCAATCACAGTGGTCAGCTCTGCTCCTTTGGGAGATATCATTCAAAACAGAGAAGCCACTAGCAGGATTGCCAAGTGGGCAATTGAGCTTGGACCTCTCAATCTGAAATATGTGCCCCGGACAGCTGTGAAATCTCAAGCTCTGGAGGACTTTATCAATGACTGGACAGAATGTCAAGCACCTGAGAAGAAGCCGGACAATACATATTGGACAATTCATTTTGATGGCTCCAGGCAATTGGAAGGCTTGGGGGCTGGAGTTGTTTTAACTTCCTCACGAGGTGACAAATTCTGTTATGTTTTGAGGTTAATGTTTCCTTGTACTAACAATGCAGCTGAATATGAGGCTTTCCTTCACGGGCTCCGTGTGGCCAAGGAGATGAATTTGAGCTGGGTCGGATGTCTTGGCGACTCAGACCTGGTGGCTCAGCAAGTCTCTGGCATGTGGCAGTCTAAGGACCCTCGCATGGCGGCTTACCGCCAGGCGGTTGATATTATTGCTGGCCTATTAGGTGGATCATATTGATCGGCAGAAGAATGAGGCGGCTCACGCGTTGTCAAGACTGGGATCTCAGCGTAAGCCGGTGCCGCCTAATGTGTTCCTGGACGTATTGCATCACCCGTCGGTTAAGCTACCGTCGGAAGAAGATTTGGCTATACCTGACCCGGAAGGACAATTGGTTGTGGCTCTCCGCACAATCCCTGATTGGACGCTGCCTTATCTGGCGTATCTGACCCGCGGCGAGTTACCCCAAGATGAGACTCTGGCGCGGCAGATTATAAGGCGGTCTAAATCTATGACTATTGTCAATGGCGAGTTACACAGGTGCAGCGTGACTGGCGTCTTTCAGCGACGTCTTTCTCCTGACGAGGGCGTGAAATCCTGCAAGAGATACATGCTGGCGATTGTGGTCATCACGCCGGGTCAAAATCTTTGGTGGCCAAGGCTTTTTGACACGGTTTTTACTGGCTAACAGCTCATAAAGATGCAGAGTACTTGGTCAGTAAATGTGACGGGTGCCAAAAATTTGGACGGCGTGCCCATGTGCCGGCTCAAGAGTTACGGATGATTCCAATCACCTGGCCGTTTGCAGTCTGGGGGCTTGATATGGTGGGACCTTTTTAGAGGTCTAAAGACAAGAAGACCCACCTCTTGGTGACAGTTGACAAGTTTACTAAGTGGGTTGAGGCTGAGCCGGTCAGTAAGTGTGACGCAGCAGCAGCGGTTCAGTTCGTCAAGCAGCTGATCTTTCGGTTTGGTTATCCTCATAGTATCATTACTGACAATGGCACAAACCTGTCCAAGGGGCTATGAAGGGGTTTTGTGATGGTGAACATATCCACCTCGATGTATCTTCTGTGGCTCACCCACAGTCTAATGGTCAAGCAGAGCGTGCTAACCAGAAAATTTTGAGAGGGATAAAACCCCGGCTTATGGTTCCTTTGGAGCGCACACCGGGTTGTTGGGTGGAGGAGTTGCCTTCAGTTCTTTGGAGCATAAGAACCACCCCCAACAGGTCAATAGGCTATACACCTTTCTTCATGGTTTATGGCGCAGAAGCTGTTCTCCCCAGTGATATTCGTCATGACTCGCCCAGAGTGGCGGCTTATGTGGAAGCTGATAATGAGACGGCACGTCAGGATGCTTTGGATGCTTTAGACGAAGAACGGGATCTTGCAGCAGCACGGTCCGCGATTTACCAGCAAGACCTGCGTAGCTATCATAGCCACAGGGTCAAGACCCGGACGTTCCAAGAAGGCGACCTAGTACTCCGTTTGATTCAAGACCAGTCAGATATGCATAAGTTGTCACCTCTTTGGGAAGGACCGTTTGTGATCAGCAGAAATCTCACCAATGGTTCCGACTATCTCATCGATATACGGGAGAGCGACAAGTCACGCACTTCTGGTGAAGAGACTGCAAGGCCGTGGAATATTGCTCACCTTCGGCCATACTATACTTGAGCCACCGGTCCGGCTCTCATCAATGTACATACTTCTTTCATTGTATACCATCTTTTATGATATACTAAAGTTGGCATCCCCATAATTCGGGGCCTCTGCCATTTTCCTGCACTAAAGTCTCGTGCAAAGAGTTGATTCTTCATCAGGTTACTTGGGGGCTTCCAACCCACTGGGTTTAGCTTTCATACCCTCTTGGCCAGGTTTTATATGCCATGTTCGAGTTAAACCTGCCTGTTTGCAACTTGCTACTCCACCATGTGACCCGCCGAACTCTTGACAGTCAATCTTGCTCAGAGACCCTGAACTTGAAAAGTCAATCTCGCAATAAGACCCTGAACTTGTCAAGGTTTAAACGACGGCTTTTGTCATGCGAGAGCCGGCTTACAGTGAGCTAGGATAAACTTGCCTTGTCTGATGTAGTCTCTCCGCTATGTGGCCCGTTCGTACTCTTAGCAATGTCAGTCTTTTAAAGACCCTGAACTTGCTAAGGTATAAGCGACGGATTTATGTCACATGAGAGCCGGTTTACGAGGTTTCAGGCTCTTATGCCTAGCTTCTTTGGAGGCAATACAAAAAAAATTCTTACGAAAATAAAAGCTATCATGTCTTGCTGTGCCTTTAAAGCCGGTTTATGAGGCAGAAGATATGCAAATATATATTCTATTGCTTGTTTTTTGCAGGTATTTTTCATGATAAGATTCTAAGTTTTTTGGGTATCCCCGGCTTAGCATTGCTCATGGAATATAACCCGCCGGGCGAGTCAATACAATCAGATGATTATATCAAGACATTTTTGTTAAGTCGCCGGCGTATGGGCTGAAAGAAGTTTAAAAAGTGCATGAAGTCACAAGAGCAGGCGATCAAGTTTTTCTACGGCTATTACTAGGCCTCACAGGGCCCAAAATATGTTGTTCAAGTTTTTTCACAAGTTAGAACCCGGCGGCTCAGTTTCGCCCCAGTTTGCATCTTTGAAGACCGGTTCTTCAGCTAGCTCATCGACGGGTCACCGTGCGCCGGGTCTTTGGTCTCCTGGATCTGAAGGTTGTCCACATCCCAGTTGCAGTTGAGTAGAGCTTCAAATTGAGCTTCATCATTAAACATGGGAGACGGGTCAACGTCAGGGGCAAAGATATGCTTACGCCGTTGAGGGGTCAGATGCTTTGGCTCAAAAGTAGGCGCCCGTACTCAAGTGTTGTTGTTGTCGTAAGCCGCCTGGTATGTCGCCAGGTCAACTTCTGTGGCTAGCCGGCTAGCCAACACTCGAGACTCTCGGTGGCAACGGGCATAGTCATCTTGAGTGAATTCTTACCCGTCGTCCTTAAGTTGTGGGAAGCCGCCCATCATCTCTTCCGGGTGAAGCTCTGGTGCATATGCCAGCGCCCAGCTCAAAGCAGAAATTGCACCCTGGCGGGCGGCCGATCTTTCTATTTCCTCAAAGTGCCTGGGAACAGTGGAGAGATAATTCAACACGTCCTTGATCAGTTTCTCACACCTTTTTCACCAAAGACTGCCCTGATGGTAAAGAGGCTTCCGGAGTATAGTTGTTCAGTGAAGGTGTATAAGGCCTTCAGCTTCAACATACTGTCGTCTGGAAGTTGGCGAGTTCGTTGGCCTGCACAACAGATTGAAGTTGGCGAGTCTCCATAGGATCATAATTGCAAGTATAGTCAGCAATACTTACCGAAGACGGCTTTGGTCATCCAGTTTATGTGCCGCTTCAGTCTGGTCAGCTCTTCAGTCACCGTTTTCAGACGGCCCTCTGCATCTTCTGCACGCTTGGTCAGGGTGGCTTGACTCGTTTCAGCAGACTTTTTGAATGTCTCGAGCTCAGTCTTTATTTTCTCCAGCTCGGTCAAAGCGATCTGCCACTTTGCGATAGCTTCCGCTCGGCCTTCTTGTTGCAGTGCCAGACTCTTCTTAAGGTTTGACATGCTAGACTCAGCAACATTTAAAGATTCCTGCACAAGACAAGTCATAACAAGGCAAGATTATCAGTTTTAAGCCGCCAGCCGGCTCATACTGGTATTTAAAAGTTTGGCAGAGAATCATTACAAGTCCCAAGCAGATTGGAAGCAATATACTTGACACTTGGGGGCTAATGTGTATCAGTTCTTTCATATATCTACAATACAAGTAAGACCCGGATCATCTTCATGAAGATAAGCCGGCCCTTGGGGGCTACACCTTGCTCTTAAAAGTCTAGGATCAGGTCTAAAAAAGTCCCAGTTTGTTATTGGTATAATGAGCCGGCCCTTGGGGGCTACATTTGGCATTTTTGTATTTATTAAGGCAAAAAGTCCCGGCTCATTATTAGTATAATGATCCGGCCCTTGGGGGCTGCAACATTGGTCTATTCAAGTCTGCATATTATTGAAGACCCGGCTTATTTTTGAGAATATAAGGCGGCCCTTGGGGGCTATGTAAGGGTATACAGAGAACGAGAAGTGGAATACCTCATATTTTTTCTTCATCATGTCTACCAGTCTGGCTTCCATATCCCGGTTGGCGGCCAGGCGGCTCAAATAGCCCGAGTGCAATTCGTCAGCGGTCAGCTTCTCCAAATTGGGCAGATCAAGCTTGTTCTTATCCTTCTCAGGTGAAGGCGTTTCAGCCTTGCTGATGTGCTTGGTCAACACGTTGGAGGGGGCCGGAGCGGCATAGTCTGAGCCGGTAATAGTGACCTCTTCTTCTTGAGCCGTCACCTCTTGAGTTGTTGGCAGGGGGCTGGGTGGCTTAGGATCCATCTCTGGAAAAGCCTTAGGAATCACAACATCAACATCCACCGACTCGTTGGGCTGGGGAGTGTTTCATGAGCACCCTGGTCAGCATCGGATGGTTCCGCTTGAGCTTCAGGAGTGTCAACCTTTGGGTCTTCCGGTTCTGAAACATCTGGATGGGAAGATGACCCGCTCTGTTTCCTTTTCTTGGCCTGGGCCCTGCAAGACACGGACTTCATTATCAGTTATATGCAAAGACATTATAGTAATAAGCAGGGAAAGTATATAAGAAAGTTTCCCCGGGTTGATGACAAGGGGAGGCAGCTTGGAGGCAGTTGAGTCACCACACGAAGGAGGGGTTTCCTGATACAATTAGAAGAAGCAGTATGAGTATGTGACAACACAAGAGTAATATGCAGCAGTACAGATATAAGCCGGAAGTACCTCGTTGCAACGTTTTCGGCGAGCCGGAGTGTCAGGCAAGCCGGCCACCAGGTCTTCAGAGCCGCCGCTCCAGGTCTGACGTCTGGCGTCATGTTGCTATTTCTTCAAAAGAAAGTCGGGGTCCAAGTGAGCAAGGGGATGTGAAAACTTAACTTTCTGGATGACCCGCCGGATTCTCTCTGTTGGCAGAGGTTCTGAGTCGGAGGAGATGATAGTTACCTCTGCAGCCCCGGCTTCACTGGCCTCCGCCTCTTCCTGAGAAGAGTCAGCGTCAATAAGTTTTTCCACACTTACCAAGGGAATCAAGTTCTACCTCTGAGTCGTCCAGGCCGAATAATTCTTCGGTTGATTGTTTCCTTCTACGAGCCGGAGCTTTAGCCTTGGTTGCTTTGTTTGCTTTTCTTTTCTTTTTGGAGGTAATGGTTAACCTCTTGTTCCAGAAGGAAGAGTCGGCCTACGTATAAGTATATGCATTGGCGGAATGGTTCAAATAGAATACAAGAAATAAGGCATTTAAGGAAAGGGTGAAGATTAGGGTGAAAAGATTCACCTCTGGAGCCTGGTTAAGTGCATAAAAAGGACTTAACCCCGTCTTGTTGCAGGCTGCTTGAGTCTCTCCCAGGAGAGATTTGATGATGGCATTGAGATCCTGGTCAACCAAGGGAGTCTGGTTGAAGCGTTGAGGATCGTTCACCTCGCCAGTATACTGACACATTAAGGCATCACAGCGGCTTAGCGGCAGAATCCTCCAAGAGACCAAGCAGTGGGTCAGATCAACGCCTGTTAACCCATTGGCTAACAGGGCTCTTATTTTTGAAAAGGTTGGACCGTATTGGATGCGCTCTGCGGCAGACATCCGGTCTGGGAGCTCGGTGTCAGTGCTGAGCCGGTAAGGACGATAACCCGGCAGTGGATTCTCTCCTTCTGGGGAAGTGTATTTGCAATAAAACCAGGTTTTGTTCACATCTTTGGGATGACTCGGCAGAACTGCTGCTGGAAAGAGTACATCCCTTCGTCTTTTAAGAGTAACACCTCCAAGCTCAAGACTCACCCCATCCGCCATTTCTGTTTGACGGTTGACGTAGAAATATTCCTTAAAGAGGTCAACAGACGGCTCTTCTTGCAGATAAGCTTCACAGAGAGTTTGGAACTGGCACAGGTTGGTGACAAAATTGGGGCCAATGTCTTGAGGGTGCATTTTATATAAGTGTAAGGCATCCTGAAAAAATTTAGACCCGGGCGGTGAAAAGCCACGGAGAAGATGGTCTGTGAACACAAGGACTTCCCCATCCTCGGGCTTGGGGGTGGTTTCATTGCCTGGAACCCGCTAGTGGATAACATCCTGAGCCGGCAAAAAACTCCCATGGTGACAAAATCCTTGAGTGATTCTTCAGTTACCCCGGACCTTACCCAGTCGCAGGAAGCTGGGGCTTTAGACATGGCAACGGCTTAAAAGACTGCGGAAAGGTATGAGTATATGGCGGGTTAAAAACGCGTCATGACCAAAGCAGCTATGACTCTAAAAATGGTGATGGTACTTGGCGGGTCAGAATAAAAGTTATAAGCCGCCAAGCAGGTTGCGGCATGACAACGAGAGCCGGCGGTATGATGGCGGGTCAAGTTTGCCAGTGAGTATTGGAAAAATTGCTAAGTGTGGAAAAACAGATTCCAACGGCTACAGCTACCGATTTAAGATCTACGGGTGAGATAGAAAAAAATATTTCCTAAACCTAAAGGCCTGTGGAAGAACAGGCAGTTCCTATGTGGATTACAGTGAGCAGATAATCGATAACGAGCATGGCATGTTTACTAAGCGGATGGCCGCATGGTTCAGCTAAACACTATAAAGCCTAAAGAAGTGTTTTTTCTCTGATCTACGAAGAATGCTTCGATGAGCGGTGATGAACACGAAGAAAACCTGATGAACTCGGGGGAAGCCTGAAGAACTAATGCAGATCTATAGAAGGGGCAAAGATGGAACCTGGGAGATGCAGATGGAGCGGGCGAACGCGGGAGTGTTCTGGACGCGATCAGGGTGATGTAGCGGCCTGAGTTGGAGACGACGGCAAGGTCCGGATGGCGCGGAGGAGCATCGGCGGCGCGGGCGTCTGGAGGAAGAAGAAGAAGGCAGCGGCGGGGAAAGTGAAAATGATGGGACCCCCCGCGCATATTTATAAGGGGGTGATGTAATAGCAATAGTACGGTGCAGGAATCGAGGAGACACGATGACTATTGACCAAGAAAGTGCCTCGATTCTCGGGCTGGTCATATTAATGAAAAATATCCGTTGTGACGTCAGGGGAATCTTTTTGATTTTCCTGAGATGATGTCATGGTGGGTCAAGAAAATTGATCAGAGACGACATCACCCATTTTCAGATATGGCGGGTCGTGAAGATTTGTCAAAGAATGCAAGATTCGCCAACCAGAAGACTTGAAGATTGACATGAACCGGTTCAAATCAATCTGGGGCCTAATGTTGGGGATATAACCCCGTGGTGAGACCCGCCCAGGTGGGGCCGGGTCATGAGGTTGGCGGCTCATACGGTAATGCTTGGAAGTAGCTTGCCTAATGGGCCTGGAGGCCCAGAGGCCGAAGACGACGTGTAACCCGGTGGCGTAAGCCGCCGGTGGCGGCTTGTCCGACAAGGCAGGAGTAGTTAGAGGCATGGTCGGTTATCAAGTATGACCTGGCCCAGACTCTTGTAAAGCACAGGGCTTCGACCTGTGTATATAAAGGCGGGTTACCTGGGCGGCTTAGACCACAAAACCTTTGATCGAGTACTAGGTCAAGCGAATCCGCTCCCTTGTAATCAATATACAATCAATACAACTCCAAACAGGACGTAGGCTATTACCTCCTTCGAGAGGGGCCGAACCTGGGTAAACCTGTGTCTTTCGTCCCAACCAACCCCTTTGAGTTAACCGTCGTAGCGATGGCCTCACACCTAAGTCCTGGAAATAGGACATCTGCCATGACAAAACCACGACAGTGGGGTTATGTTTGTTCGTAAGTAGGTGTTCAGGATCTCTTAGAGGTCATTACTAGTTCACGTCCGTTTATGCGACAATCGTCCCCCTTTATTCTTGTACTCGTAAGTTAGCCACTCAAATAAATGCTTAGTGCTTGCTGCAGCCTCACCACTTAACCATACCTCACCCATTAAGCTTTAATAGTCTTGATACCCTTGGAAATGAGATTGTTGAGTCCCTATGGCTCACAGATTACTACAACAATAGGTGCACGTACAAGTAATTCGATGATTTGACGTGAGAGCGATGCTTGTTTGATTTGGAGTTCTTCTTCTTCTTCTTCTTCATCAATCTGGGATGTGTTCCAGGCGGCAGCCTGGGATAGCAAGGATAGATGTCATTTTATCGTTTGTTTTCGTCCGTAGTCGGACCCTGATCTTCTGTATGATGTTTGGATATGTTGTTGTGTTGATGTGATTTTGATGTAGCTTGTGGCGAGTGTAAGCCAATTCCATATACTCATCTCTTCTTTACATGTACTTGTAATGATATCCATTCTTGCGAAACGACGAGATGCGCTTCTATCCCTGTCGAGGCCCCCGTGCCAAAATAAGGATAGGATCGCATCTTGGGCGTTACAAGTTGGTATCAGAGCCTGTACCGACCTAGGAGCGCCCTTGATTGATCGAACTTTGGCCGAGTCGAGTCTAGTGAAAAACTATTTTGAGTCTAGTTATATATCGGAGAGTAGGATTCTTTTTACTCCTCTTCTATGCTCTGGTGAGGAATCCTGACGTAGGAGTTTTAATTCTTCCCCTCTTCTCACTCAATTTTTTTTTAGGATCACGCGGGTATTTTGGAACCTCTATGATGTCGATGTAACCGGAACTCTGTTCTTGGTGCCTCCCGTACGTATGGATTGGACCCGGGGAGTTGAACGCCAAGGGGTTCTTGACACATCGCTATCGTTCAGTTTCCTTAGTATCTCAGGACGCGGATGTTTGAAATTGCTTCAATACTATTCGTGGTGCGAAGAGTGTGGCGGCACCCAGTACTGGGGAGCGGTTTCACATCTACTGCCATGTTTAGTATCGTTGTGATTACGAGGGTCTAAGGTAGATGAGTTTCTGAGGCTTCTCTGTTTATGTGTTGACGGATGTGATACACTGGTGGGTAGTATTATTGCTAGGAGTTGAGTGTTTTATTCAGTAATTGATCCATGTATCCGTTGGACCAGATTGCATAACCAGAAAGATTCGGAAGTTCTTAGGTGGGAATTTAAGTAGTTACCTAGGATTATCCGTCCAGCAAATGCAAATGGGTTATGTATTTGTTTCCGGCTTAATTCGAAAGCCTCATCCTTTGTTTTGTTTTGTAGTATGGTAATTCGAGTTGCTTCGATGTCATGTGGTGATTTCATATCGTTCTAAGTGGTGTTCCCACATTTCTATGGGAATGCTGATCCGTTTGATCAACCGGAGTTGTCATGAAATTCTTTTCAACTGGTGTGCCTCCCTTCAAGTTAATTCAACCTTCTCCAATATTTGCAAGATCAATCCTCATATTTCTTTCCGGAGTTCGTTTCATCCGTCGCAAGTTTTCTTTGTTTCCCCCCACCCTCCCGCCCTTATCTGCAATTATTAAATTCTCATCCAAGTGTCTTTCTATTTATGTGATGCTTCCGCTATCTTCTCTTCCATGGTGTATCCGGTGATTCGTTGCGAAGATGCTCAAGTGCTCAAGTTCATCATTTCTTAGTCTTCATCTTTGTTTTCTTTTACGGTGGATTCAATTAAAGATTTCGATGTTCATCATATCTTTCTCATTCGCGAAATGCCTTTTTCATCTTGGAGATTCTCATCCAAACCTCTCTTCCTAAGAAATCGTTTCAATAGTGTTTTCTTTGAGTGGGACCATAACCCATTGGTTTTCCCCAGGATCTTACCTGGCTCTTCTAATCTTCCCGGAGATGTCCTCAAGTTCTTTTCAAATATGACGTAAGAATGAATTCCATCAGTCATATTCCTTCTCCAGATTGTTTCTAAATTATTTTCATCGTTGGCTCAACCTTTCCTTATTAGTTGTTCAAGAGTATCTCAGTAATTCTTGGTGGTGTTTCTTGTCATCATTCTCAGCGTTGAAGACCGAAGGAGTGTTTCTCTTAAATCTTGTCCATTCTCATGAAGATTCATGGTTAAAGCTTGTTGCTATCCTCTCAAATTCTTTTCGATCATGAGAAAATTCCTTCCATATCTATCCGGAGCATTCCGAGTTGCTTTCATTCTCGATCCTCCGAAGGCCATCATTTCAGAAGATTTCTTCGTTCTCAACTTTCACCTTTCGTTCTCAAATTCTTCTCAATTGTTGTCTCTTCGTTCGTATCTCAATTATTCCGGTGCCTTGTTCAAGTTTCTCTTAGGAAAATCTTGATATCTTCATTCTCATGTATTCCCATTCATTTCAATTCTCACCGGTGGTTTGTTCAAGACTTCTTCAAGTTTGTGCTCTTTTCTGGCCTCAATCTTTCAAGAAGAATAAGTCGTATGACAAATCCGTTGCTTGTCATCAATTTAACTTGATGAAGGATAAGCATAACATAATTCTTATTCTCGTTTTCATCAAAGCGATTTCAATCTTTCTTCCAGAGTTGTTCAGGGTATCAATTTAACTTGATGAAGGATAAGCATAACATAATTGAAGTTGTTCATCTTTCTTTCCGGAGTTCCAAGTTTCCTCAAGTATCTCATCGCAAAGCTTCTTCTAAATCTTTGCAAGGTCATAATCTTATTATTTCCAGCCTTCATTTCTTTGATAATTCTTTTGTATACGGAGGTTCTTCATGGTGGCTCTTCAAGGATTTAAATCATTCTTGAAGTGTTCTTCATGATTCTTGTTCGAAGAGCTCAAGTATTCTTTATCTTGCATTTCAGTGCAATTCATTCTTTCTTATCCTTTGAGATGGTGCTATATCATTCTTGAGTCATGAGGAGTTTTGAAGAGAATTGTCAAGAATGAGATATCTAAACCCATTTCGCTTCTTTTGAGTTTATCTTGGATTGGATTTCACCTAAAACGTTTCCTAAGGATTCTTGCTATCGTGGTGCTTATCATGATCTAATTTTTCTCCTTCTCTTGGTGTAAGAAGTTTGCATGTTTTGTTGCTCCCAGCCAATCAATTGTTTCCTTTTGTGGCGGGTTGTCACCTCATAATGTTGAGATGTTTACCATAAGCCCACAACAAGTTTTCTCTTTTCGTTGTTGAATTTTCAACGACTCCGTTCAATCTCTCTTTTACAAGGATTATTTTCAAATTCAATTGTGGTAGAAGTTATCTTTTCTTCTCCGTTCTTTTCTTTTCAATGATCTTGCTTCTATTCTTTTGTTACGGAGGCATTGTGATGTTGCTCTCTTCGAACCGTTATCTCGTTTCGTCAAGATCATGTTCTTTTCCTTGCGTATCCATTTAACCGGAGTGTTGTGCCCTCTTTTCAAGTTCATTCTATCATCAAGTCTTGCTTCTCTTTTCAACCGAAGTGCTGCCCAAATTTCTTGTGAATTCTTGCTTGTTCCTCATGTCATTCTTCATCTCTTTCCAACCTTCATGGTTCATTGGTTTCACTCGTTTGTCAAAGAAGCAACTGAGTTTTCCCTCTTCCTCTTCCCCTTCTCATTCTAAGATCTCGGGTCGAGATCTCTTGTAAGTGGAGGAGAGTTGTAACAGCCCGAGACCGACGCTCCAGAAGATTCCCGATTTATTGCGTTGTCATCATGCGATTCTTTTGTTTGTCGCATTCATCATCGCATCATTCGCATCATCTGCATAGCATCGTCGTTCGTTTTTTTTTGAAAACTTGCATCCGTTCGTAGTTGCCGGTCCTCTCTGTTCTCGTCGACGATCGTTTCGAGACCAACCACACACGCACGTGCCCGCGGCATCGATAAATTATTGTTTTTAAAAGCACGTATAAAATATTCTCGGATTGGGTCGAAACTTGGCGTGCGGTCTTGTTTTATTGTAGGTAGACCGCCTGCCAAATTTCATCGCAATCAGTGGTCGTTTGATACCCGAACGGCCGACCGTAGGAGCGCAGTCATCAGATTATTTATTGTATGTTTTCGGTTTTAAAACTCGTGTCACGGGCCACAAAACATCCCTCTCATCTCAGCCCACACCCCCTCTCCACATCCCACTACCCAACCTAGCCCCCCTCCGCTTCCGGACCGTCCGATCAGGATCGTACGGTCCGAAAACGGATGAAATAGCTAACCCTAGCCCTCCAAATCATCCCTGCCTATAAATAGACATGCTCCCTCTCCAAAAATGGCCTCCCTAGCCCACTGCATCGTTTTCCGTGCCGTCCCCGTCCATCGCCGCCACTTGGCGCCGCCGCCGCCGTCATGTCGGCCAACCGTGGCACGCCACCTCGCCGCCAGCCGCCCCTGCAGCCAACCCCCGAATACCACTTCGCCCTCGCGCCGCCCCCAGCCACCTAAGCCCGCCGGGGCCCGAGCCAGGCCCGCTCTGGGCCGAGCCGGGCCCGACCGCGCCTGCCGCCAGCCTGAGCGCTGGCTCACTTCTGCCCCGAGCTCCCGAGCACGCTCCACTGCCGCCGCACCTCACCACAGCACCTCCTGCTCGCCGCCCCGCCGCCTGCCATGGCACCGCCCCTGCAGCCCACCGCCGTCAGCCGCTCCGGTCAGATCCGGTGGCCCCCTGGCCGGATCAGGCCACCCCGGCCTTCCCTTCACCCGATCCGCGCCTCTTGCCTGCTCCCTGACCTCGCCATCGCCTCGGCTGGGCGCCACGACGGCATTGACCGTGCCTGCCGCCGGTAGCCTCAACTGCCACCGGGACGAGCCCGTCCCTGCACTGCCTCATCTCGTCTCCCAAACGGGACATCCCCGTCCGCTGCACCGCCTCGTCCAGCTTCGCCTCGTGGGTAAAAATGACTAAGTCTGAGAAAACTGCATGTTCTACATCGTATATGCATTTTAAAATGGTTGCAACTTTTAACCTGTTCATCCGATTGAAACAAACTTTATATGAAAATTCATCTATTTTTCGTGCTATACATGATAGCATCACTTGCATGCATATTAGAGATCATATACATGCTCAAATATCTGTTGCAAAAGTGCATCCCGTCGTAGTTGCAAAATCTGACCGGAAGCAAGGACTTGGTGGTGGACGTTCGAACCGACACATCCTTGGCCACTCAAGTCTCCTTTGATGATGACACAATTTCAAAGGTATTGGGTCTTGGCAAGGTGGTTATCTCTGCAGACTTAACCATTGAGAGAGTCATGCTTGTTGAGACCCTTGCATACAATTTAGTTTCCGTTCGTTAACTTGCACTCATGGGTTTTAGTACTTTCTTTGGTATTGACTCCGTGGCCCTTTTGTGGAGCAAGACTCTTAAAGTAGCCTTTGTTGGGCATGTCGAATATGGTCTCTATGTGGTCAACTTCTCGGAGCGACCCACTAAGACCGCGGCGTGTTTAATGGCTAAAGTTGATGTGGGATGGCTTTGGCATTGCCGGTTAGACCATGTCAATATGATATCTTTGCAAAGTCTCCTCAAAGGGGATCACGTTCGTGGACTAACAAATGTGAGGTTTGCCAAAGATCGTGCTTGCGGTGCTTGTATCGAGGGAAAGCTACATGAGACGTCTCACTGCCCCACGACTACTATTTACTCCAAGAGGCCCCTAGCGCTCCTTAACATGGATCTCTTTGTTCCTCCATCGTTTGATAGTCTTGGGGGAAGAGAGTATTGCTTGGTAATTGTGGATGATTACTCAAGATACACCTGGGTATATTTCTTCAAGAGGAAGAGTGAGACCCAACAAACTGTCATCGACTTTGCAAATGAAGCTCAAGGTCAACATGAGGCAAAGATATTGATGATTATAAGTGACAACGGCACAGAGTTCAAGAACTACACCTTGGATGAGTTTCTAAATGATGAGGGGATAAAGCATCAATAGTCCGCACCATATACCCCTCAACAAAATGGTGTTGCGGAGAGGAAGAATCGGACGTTGATGGATGTGGCAAGGACCATGATGGCGGAATTCAAATCTCCGTATAACTTTTGGGTCAAAGCCATCAACACTGCATGTCATGCATCTAATCGGCTCTACCTCCGCAAAGGCTTGAACAAGACTCCATATGAGATACTTACCGGTAACAAGACCAACCTCAAGTACTTCCAGGTGTTTGGTTGTAAGTGTTTTATTCCCAAGAAAGGTGTTCGTTTGTCTAAATTTGAATCTAGAGCTCAAGAGGGCATATTTGTTGGTTATGCGACAAACTCTAGTGCTTACCGTGTCCTCAACAAGTCCAATGGACTCATTGAGGAGACATGTAACATGGAGTTTGATGAAAATAATGGCTCCCAAGTGGAGCAAAGTAGTCTTTGTGATGTAGGTGATGAAATTCCTCCCCAAGCCGTAAGAAGAATGGGTGTGGGACACTTCCTACCCGTTGAGGAACCTCTTGTGGCCGAAGGAGAAGGACAATGTTGTACTCAAGTGGAACCATCACCAACGCAAGACCCACACGCTTCCTAAGAACAACGTGAAGTCCCGCAACCAAATGAACAAGATCAAGGGCAAGATCAACCTCATGATGATGGTGATGCACCAAGTGATGCTCAAGATCAAGTTCCTTTACAAGAGCAAGCTCATGACGGCGCTCCAAGTTCTCAAGATGGTCCTCCCCAACCCACTATGGAGGAAATATTAGAGCGTCATGCCGCCAAGGTTGCTAACAAGCTTCAAACTCAACAACATGTCTTGGATAACGTCTACGGAAGCTTGAGTAAAGGGGTAACCACTCGTAGACAATTAACAAACTTTTGTGAGCATCACGCGTTTGTTTCTTGTATTGAACCCTCAAGGTACAAGAAGCTCTCGAGGACACAGAATGGCTTGAAGCCATGCACGATGAACTCAACCACTTCGAGCGCAACAAAGTGTGGCGATTGGTGCCAAGACCAAAGGAGAATCACAATGTCATTGGAACCAAATCAATCTTTAAGAACAAGCAAGATGCGAACGGTGTCGTCATTCACAACAAGGCAAGACTAGTGGCATGATACGTCTCCAACGTATCGATAATTTATGAAGAATTCATGCCATATTTTCCTATGTCTAAGATACTTTTATATGGTTTTGATTTACTTTATATGATTTATTTAGAACTAACCCGGACTGACGTTGTTTTCAACAGAACTACCGTGTTGTTGTTTTTGTGCAGAAAATGAAAGTTCTCGGAATCGCCCGAAACTTTTTGATGATTTTTTCTGGAGGAAATAAGCAATATTGGAGCGAGAACCACCGGAAGTGAGCCACCTGTGGGCCACAAGCCATCAGGGCGCGACCCCCCAGGCCGCGCTGTGTTGGCTTGTGGGACCCACATGACTCCGTTGCGCATGATTCCAGTGTTGAAAATCCTATAAATCCCCAAATCCCCAGAAATAATGAGAAACTCTCCGCTCCGCCGCCGCAACTCTCTGTATCGACGAAAAACCAATCTGGAGCCTTTCCAGTACCCTGCCGGAGAGGGAAATCATCATCCGGTGGCCATCTTCATCATCCCGGCGGAGGCCATGAGGAGGAGGGAGTAGTTCACCCTCGGGGCTGAGGGTATGTACCAGTAGCTATATGTTTAATCCACTGTTCAAAAATTCGTCCAATTGAGCGATTTATCATCCGATTTATCGCTACTCGTGGGGTGACCGATAAGATTATGTCTTATCTTCACCGTTTATCTTTTGGGCCGATTTATCGCTCTGACAAGCGATTTATCGGGAATCTACAGATAAATCAGGCCTATTCCTAGCAATATGTTTGCAAAAACTATGTTTATTTGTGTTGTTGTGGACCTTGTTATGCAATATGTACCATTGCCCTATTTTGTTTGTAATTATACGAGGATTCAAAGGTCAAGAATCAAGGTAACACTTTTTTCCAATATATTTTTGGTGTTGAATATAGCATATTTCAGTGTTTGGAACCTGGGATTTGCAAAAAATGGCCGATTAATAGTCGACCGATAAAATCGATTAATCAGCCGATTTCCAGTTAATCTCTAATCCCCAGCTGACCGAGACGCTAACGATAAGCGATATCCTCAACATTGGTTTAATCTCTTGCTCTCATGTTCTTGAGATGGCACGATCTTGATGTATCACGGGCTTTGTTAATATAGATGGATCATATGGTGTGTTTCCCTTACTATCTTGTTGTGATGAATTGAATCTTTCCCTTTGAGATCTCGTTATGTTGGATTGAATATTGGATTTGAGAACACTTGATATATATCTTGCATGTGGATACCCGTGGTGACAATGGGGTGTTCTATTGATTCACTTGATGTATGTTTTGGTACTCAACTTGCGGATTCCCGAGGTGACATTGGGGTAAGCTATGCATAGGGGTTGATACACGTTCTTGTCCTACGTTCTCCGATAGAAATCTTGGGGTGCTCCTTGAAGTTCTTTGTGGTGGATTGAATACGATAGATTTGAAATTGTTTGATGCATGTTGTATAATTTACCCACGGATACTTGAGGTGACATTGGAGTATCTAGGTGACATTTGGGTTGATTGATATGTATCATTGGTGTTATTTTGGTACGAACTCTAGGGCTGTTTGTGACACTTATAGGAATAGCTCAAAAGATTGAACGGAAAGAATAACTTTGAGGTGGTTCTACTACTTACACCAATTTCATCTTATTGTTCTCCGCTAGATAGGAACTTTGGAGTGATTCTTTGTTGCACGTTGAGGGATGATCATATGATTCAACTATGTTACATTATTGGGAGATTGCGCTAGTGAAAGTATGAACCCTGGGCCTTATTACCAAGCATTTATACAATGTTTTGCTCGCTGTTTTACACTTTTTACCTTGTTGTTTTATATTTTCAGATTACAAAAACCTATATCTACCATCCATATTGCAGTTGTATCACCATCTCTTCACCGAACTAGTGCACCTATACAATTTACCATTGTATTGGGTGTGTTGGGGACACAAGAGATTTCTTGTATTTGATTGTAGGGTTGTTCGAGAGAGACCATCTTCATCCTACACCTCCGACGGATTGATAAACCTTAGGTCATCCACTTGAGGGAAAATTGCTAGTGTCCTACAAAACTCTGCGCTTGGAGGCCCATCAGAGTCTACAAGAATAAAGTTTTGTAGTAGACATCATGGCACAAGGCTACTCCCAAGTCGAGGGTATCGACTACGGTGAAACCTTTACTCCCGTTGCCCGCCTTGAATTTATTCACATGTTTCTTGCATATGCATCTCATCATGATTTCAAATTATATCAAATGGATGTGAAAAGTGCTTTTCTTAATGGTCCACTTAAGGACTTGGTATATGTCAACCAACCTCCGGGGTTCGAGGATCCTAAGTTCCCCAATCATGTATACGTTCTCGATAAGGCACTTTATGGCCTTAAACAAGCCCCATGTGCGTGGTATGAGCACCGTACCGAGATGTTGCAAGACCGTGGGTTTGAAATTGGGAAAATCGATCCCACTCTTTCCACAAAGTGGGTTAACTGGAACTTGTTCGTATGCCAACTATATGTTGATGATATTATCTTCGGTTCTTCTAACAAATTTTTCAATGATGAGTTTGCCGCACTAATGACCAAAGAGTTTGAGATGTCCATGATGGGAGAGTTGAAGTTCTTCCTTGGATTCGAAGTCAAGAAACAAAGTCAAGGAACCTTCATCAACCAAGAAAAATATACTCAAGACATGCTCAAGAGGTTCAAGTTGGATGATCTCAAGGCAGCCAAGGCCAACACTCCCATGCCGCTCAAATGCCAACTTGACAGTGATACCAATGGTAAAGATGTGGATCAAAAGGTATATTGCTCCATGATTGGATCCCTGCTTTGTCTTTCTGCATCTAGGCCGGATATCATGTTGAGTGTTGGAATTTGTGCAAGATTTCAATCTGCACCTAAGGAGAGTCACTATGTGGCTGTCAAGCAAATCTTTCGATATTTGGCTCATACCCCAAACTTTGGCTTATGGTACCCCAAAGGTGCTTCATTTGATCTCATAGGATATTTAGGCTCGGATTGGGAGGGAGACCATGTGGAGAGGAAGTCAACTTCTGGAGGTTGCCAAGTCCTCGGTCGCTCTTTGGTAAGTTGGTCTTCGAAGAAACAAAACTGTATTTCTCTCTCGTCCACCGAGGCCGAGTATGTAGCTGCAGCAAGTTGTTGTGCACAGTTGCTCTGGATGAGGCAATCTTTAAAGGATTACGGTGTCACTTGTGACAAAGTGCCACTCTACTATGACAACGAGAGTGCTATCAAGATCTCCCACATCCCGGTGCAACATTGCAAGACGAGGATATTGAGATTCGTCATCACTTCATCCAGGACCATATCAAGCGTGGGGAGATTGACCTTATTCATCTCAACACTCATGATCAACTTGCAGATATCTTCACGAAGCCATTGGATGAAGCAAGATTTCGCGAGTTAAGGCATGAGCTAAATATCATTGATTCGAGCAATGTGGCTTGACTTATTGCACACCCCACCACACTCTTCATTATGTCTTGTTTAGATGTATGCATGGACATAAGGGGGGTATAGTTATCTCAATGAACAATCCCTCCCCCTATTATGCATAAAGTGATCAAATCTTTCACATTCACCATTTTTTATGGTACTTGTGCTTCAAAGACGAGTTTTGGTCATGGGCCCAAGGCCATACCAAGTGACTCAAACATAGGTGGCTCCAGCCACCGCCCCCTCCTAGTGAGGTATTTTCTTTTGAAGAGCTTGTTCGTATTTTGTGTCACTCCAAGTCTTATTTTTCATCTCCATTTTTCCTATACTTAGAGTGTTATCTACCATTTGCTGGTCCTTGTGTCTCCAACCTCTTCAAAATTTGCATAAGCCACCCTTTGTAGCTTCATTTTCTGTCTTGTGGTCTCCCAAGGCGGTACTACCGGTGGAAAGGGCGGTACTACCTCCGCCACCTGCGGTACTACCGCTGGAGCGGTACTACCCGGCCTTCTGCTGTGCCGTAGTACCGGAGCAGTACTACCGCTTGTGAGTTCCCACAATGGGTTATGGGGGCAGGGTAGGGGAAGTTCCACTTCCCCTTACCCATTCATCCCCTCTCTCTCGTGGCTCTCTCTCTCCAGGCGACTCCAGGGCCACGGAGGCCGCTGTCGGACCTCTGTTTCCGGCCATTCTTCCGTGATTCCAACTAGTGGAATCGATGCCCACCCTCTCCTCTTGGCATGGATGCCAATATTGTTCCCGTTCTTCTCTCCTATGGTTCTACTTTTTGAATCTAGGTTTTGGACAATACGAAATGCATTCGTCGATTTTTAGTCAAATCGAGGCATGAGTTTGTTGTGGAAGATGGCAAGGGAGTAGTTTTTTCGTTTTAGTGGTCAATATGTGCATTTGACGTCACCGGTAGTACCAGATTTGACCGGCGGTAGTAGTTGCCCCCATGGTCTCCGCCAGCATGATACTACCGCTCCTCTTGGAGCGGTACTACCGTTACTACCGCTCTGGTCAACGGTACTACTGCTTGTGCTGGCAAATGCCCATGTTTTCTCACTTCCACTCCAGATTTATTCATTCTTTTCCTTTTGGCTTATGCAACTATTTTACACTTGCTTTTCCTCGCTTGGTTTTTTTGGGTTCCAGGTGGTAGCAGTTCTGCTCGTCAGGAGCGCAGGGTGAACCCCAGCCATGATGGTGGCTCAAAGCGCATCGCATCTCAAAGGAGGACAGCTCACCGAACCCCAATGCTCCTCCCAAGCAGAAGACGAAGAAGGCTGATACCAAGAAGCAGCCAACCATGAATCAGATACCTGTCAAAGAGTTCTGGCTTATTCGCCGTCAAGACACGTATGTTAATCCTCAAGAACCTTCTCTTCGCAATTGTCCCTTCTGGACCCGGTAACAAGTGTCTATCTACAATGATGTGCTCCTATTCAAGGAAAACTTGTATGTGCCACATGTCAAGTCCATTGATATGGAGTTTTTGGAAAAGAATGCCCAATACTTTGGAGAGGCGCTTGAACTTTGTGAGAAGCTGGGAATTACTCATATTATGCAGTTCAACAAGGACTTTGATGCACAGATGGTGGCAGTGTTTTATGCTACAGTTCATCTCGGGAATGATGAGGCCCAAACCTTGACTTGGATGACAAATGGGAGGAAGCTGACTGCTACTTGGAAGGAGTTCATGGACTTGTTAAACATTGAGGATAAGGGGCTCCATAACACAGTTGGATTTCGCCCCCACAAGGAGACCACATCCACTCACAAGAGGCATATCTGGCCCTACATACCTGAGAAGATATCCTCCACCACTGGCAAGTCATCCTATGTACTTGAGCCCTTTCTTGATATTATGCACCGCATCTTCAGAAACACTCTTTTTCCCCGAGTTGGAATTTTGGACATGGTACACTCCTACCTGGTGGATATGTTGCTCTTTTGTCAGCATGTGAGGAAGAATGATGAGGTACAGGTTCTGGATATTTCACATGTCATGTGATCTCAACTTCTCTCTGCAATCTCTGAACGCAAGGTTCCTATCTATGGTCCGTACTTGATGCATTTGATTGAGAGCACTTGGGCAAAGACCTTTCCAGGCATCCGCTTTGATCACAATGAGTTGATTTCCCACAAGGTTGTACATCTCCGTCATAAGGACAAGTGGGCGAATTATGCTTCTCCTGAGATGGACATACCTGATGTTGAGGATGAGGACAACACTGGTGCAGCGACGTGTAATAAAAACGGTTTTTAACCCCTTTTCGTGACGTAGTTGTAAACCGTCGCCTTGCATGTGTGGGTGATAGGGGGGTCCATCCCACACGACACGGCAAACCCGTCGGCAATGGTGGCCAACGAACTGAGGGATCACTAGAAGATTGTCTAGAGGGGGGGTGAATAGACTACTAGCAGGAATTTAAAACCTAACCTTTTCCCAAGTTAATTGGTTGGCAGATTTTAACAGTTTTAGCAAGGCTAGCAAGACTAATATACCCTACACATGCATGTCAACAAATATGGCAGTGGAAAGTAAAGACATTGCACATGAAGTAAAGAGTTGAGATAGGTAGATCAAACGCAATTGGAGACGCAAGGATTTTTCCCGTGGTTCTGATAGGTGGTGCTATCGTACGTCCACGTTTATGGAGTCTTCAACCCACGGAGGGTAACGGTCGTGAGAGTCCATGGAGGGCTCCACCCATAAGGGTCCACGAAGTAGCAACCTTGACTATTCCATAACGGTTTCCGTCCACGAAGGACTAGCCTCACTATAGGTAGATCTTCACGAAGTAGGCAATCTCCTTGCCCTTACAAACTTCTTGGTTCAACTCCACAGCACGTAGTAGGAGGCTCCCAAGCGACACCTAACCAATCTAGGAGGCACCACCCTCCAAAAGGTAGTAGGCTCAGGAATGATGATGAACTCCTTGTTCTTGTGCTTCAAGATGATAGACTCCTCAACATACAATCACTCTTTCATAGATTTGGCTTGGTGGAAGAGATGGGATTGGTGGAAAGCAACTTGGGGAGGCTAGAAATCAAGATCCATATGGTTGTAGTGGATGATCTTGACCTCAACACAAGGGTAGGTGGTTCTCTCTCAGAAAACTGGATGGGGCAAGTATGGAATAGTTCTGAGTGCTTCTCTTTCGAGTGGGTGGTGGTGAAGGGGTATATATAGGCATCCCCAAAAATCCAACCGTTACTCACAAAATGACCATCTCGGTGACACCGATGTGTTAATCTCGGTGGTACCGAAGTGACCAAAAGGTGGCAACTTTTGAATCTCGGTGAGACCGATATATAACTCTCGGTTGCACCGATAAGGTGACCAATGGTCAAATTGCCCATTCTCGGTGACGCCGATCCAACAATCTTGGTGGTACCAATATTGTGAATTTGTGTAACAGAAAGTTGGCAACCCAAACTCGGAGGCACCGAAGTAGAATCGGTTGCACCGAAAAGGTAGGGTTTGGCATGGGTCTGTCTGAGTATGGGAATCGGTGGCACCGAGTGGAGAGTGTTGGTTGCACCGATTTTGAATATTTGGCTTTGATAGACTTTTTGTGGAAGAGCTTGTGGGTGTTTTTGGTGACAATCACTTGTGCACGTATGAGCATATTGTTCACCAACAGAACCTTACCCCCTTTTAATAGTATTGGCTTTCCTATGGACTCAAAGTGATTTCTCACAAAGTAAAATGTAGAGTCCTCTTGCTTGAAGCTTTGCCAATCCATTTCCTTGCATCTTGGGGTATTTCCACAATCTCCACAATCCTTTTTGCCAATCCTTCTCTGTGGACTTTATCTGAAGTACACCAGGTAAAGGTATTAGTCCAAGAGACAATGTATGTTGTCATGAATTATCAAAACCACCAAGGGAGCATGTTGTGCTTTCAATCTCCCCCTTTTTGGTAATTGATGACAACATACAATCAAAGCTTCAAATAAATATATGCATGGATATAATGAAGACTTTGAGAGACACATGACTTAGATTTGCTCCCCCTAAATGTGTGGAATCCCTTTAAAGGATAGTTGCTTTGGAATGCATGGACACACATATAGTAGAAGGGATATAAGAAGTCATGTGTATCTTGGCTATATGCATCTAATATATATGAATGAGATGTATCCTTGTTCAAGACTTCACTCTTGCAAACAATATGTGCAATAAGCAAGAGATCATCTTGATTAAAGATATGATGCACATACTTACCTTGAGTTCTTGAGCATTCATGTAGTAGAAACACACTTGAGAAAACAATGTTAGGAAACACAAGAGTATTCTACCAATCAAAAAGGCAATAGAACTCAAAACTACCAAGATATGGAGAACATATAGAAGATAGTATTCCTTAAGATTGATATGTTTCATTTAGAATTTTCTCCCCTAGGTATGAAAGTAGTAGAACATCCTCTCCCCCTGAATCTTAGCATGTAGATATTGGGATTGGATAGGGTGAGAAAAATCTAAGATGATCAATCAAATAAAATAAGCATATTATTCTCCAAAACATATTTTTCTCCCCCTACTTTGGTATTCTCACCTAGTCTATATAAGTGTAAAATCTTGATATCCTCTCTCCCCCTTTGCATAAGCATGTATCTCCCTTTAGCATGGAGCTTTGTTATTCTCCCCCTTTGGCATTAATTTCCAAAAAGGTGAAACACAGGGACATATACAGGGATCATTGACTAAGAAGGGATCCTTGAGATCAAGGGTCATTGAATGTAGGGTTCATAGAGATGAAAACTGAGGAAATCATTGAAACTATGTTCTCTCCCTTTGAGATTTTGAAAGACTTCTCCTCCTTTGAGTTAGGGATCCTTGAATAATGAATTTCTCCTCCTAAGTTATTTTTTATTTTTTTTATTATTTTTTAATAATAAGAGGGGATCATCGAAGTAACAAAATCAACACTTACAAGATCAGTAAAGAAACATAGATTTGCATCAGTGAACATAAATAAGAAAAGAAAACAATTCGGTGACTCCGATACAGACAAATCGGTGGTACCGAAACTTTATAGTGCAGCTCTTCTGCCATTTCGGTAGAACCGAGATATTTGAATCGGTGGCTCCGAGGCTAAAACAGAAGCTTGGCAATGGAATTTTGAAATCGAAATTTCTTAAACTTTGCCAATAACACAGAGTCAAACAAAATTTAAAAGGAATGCAAAAGTTTTCACAAAAGAATATCAACTAGAGAAGATTTGAGTGGTTCCAAGAAATCTTGAACATAGGGAATGAACCAACTAAAATCCTTATCTAGATGATGCGCGGTGACTAGGTCACCTATATTAGAGTATATTGACTTAGGAGCCAAGCAAGAATACTTGATCATAGGTCATACTCAACGTTAAGCTCAAAATGGGGTTACCATTTTTCGATTAAGAATTTTAATGTCTTCATAAAACTTGAGTTTCTTTAGCTCATGACTTGGAGTAAAGCCTTTTCAAGGATATGAGTACATACCTTTGAGTGATGTTGATGACGTGGCTTGTAGGTGAACTTGTTGAGGATGCTCGAGGTTGATGAAGATCATCTTGAGTTGGGAGCAATCCTTCTCGTTTTAGTACACATATCACCTACAAAGGTTAGTCATGCAAGGAAGAACAAGAGATATATCCATTTGACATGATACCAATTGAGATTTATCAAGTATGATTATATCAAGTATATGTCAAGGATATGGTTGAGTTTTCTTCTTCCTTCCATCATCAAGAGGGGTTGTGGAAACTTGGTAATGACAAGATTGCTTAAGATTTGAGTTGATGGCAATCTTGTGGAATGAAATTCTTCCAAGTACCTACAAAAGGTTAGATGCAATACAAGGGAGCATAGAATTCCATGGCATAAGATAACATGTTAGGAGTATCATGGAAATATCAAGAAAGCTAATGCCCTTGCATGCAAACGAGTGAGTCTAGCTCAAGTTTGAAGCATCAATGATGTTCAACTCACTCCTCAAATAACAAAACGTTTTCTTATCAAGTGGCTTAGTAAAGATATCAGCCAATTGCTTGTTGGTGCGAACATGTTTAAGATCAATATCTCCTTTGGCAAAATGATCACGAATAAAATGATGTCTAACTTGAATATGTTTAGTTCGAGAATGTTGCACAGGATTATGACCAATTTTAATAGCACTTTCATTGTCACAAAGTAATGGAACATTTCTAACATGGATTCCATAATCCTTAAGCGTTTGTGTCATCCATAGTAATTGCGCACAACAAGATCCAGCAGCAATATACTCAGCTTCGGTAGTAGATAGAGATGCCGAGTTTTGTTTCTTGGAGGACCAAGACACAAGAGATCTACCCAAAAATTGACAAGTACTCGAGGTGGATTTTCTATCAACCTTGTCACCGGCATAGTCCGAATCGGAATAGCCAACAAGGTTAAAGGAAGATCCCTTGGGATACCAAATGCCAAAGTTTGGTGTTTGTATCAAATATCTCACAATACGTTTCACGGCCAAAAGATGACACTCTTTAGGTGCAACTTGATATCTAGCACACATGCAAACACTAAGCATAATATCGGGACGAGAGGCACAGATATAGCAACGAACCAATCATAGATCGATAAACTTTTTTATCAACCGGTTCATCCTCCTTGGTAAGATCAACATGTCCACTAGTAGGGGTTTTCATACCTTTGCATTCTTGCATGTTGAACTTCTTGATCAAGTCCTTGGTATACTTAGTTTGAGAGATGAAAGTTCCTTCTCTCGTTTGCTTGATTTGCAAACCAAGAAAGAATTTCAGCTCACACATCATGGACATCTCATACTTCTTGGACATCAACCTTCCAAATCTTTCACTAAATTGTGGGTTAGTAGATCCAAAGATAATATCATCCACATAGATTTGGCACACAAATAATTCACCATTAACTCTCTTAGTGAATAAGGTTCCGTCAATTTTACCAATTTCAAAACCTTTTTCAATAAGAAACTTCGTTAAGCATTTGTACCAAGCACGAGGGGCTTGCTTAAGACCATAAAGGGCTTTACGAAGCTTGTAAACATGATTAGGTTTCTTAGGATTCACAAAACCAGGTGGTTGCTTAACATAGACTTCTTCTTCAATCTCACCATTTAAAAAGGCACTTTTAATGTCCATTTGATAAAGCGTGATATCATGATGATTAGCATAAGCAAGAAGAATGCGAATAGCTTCAAGTCTAGCGACGGGGGCGTAGGTCTCACCATAGTCCATACCTTCGACTTGCGTATATCCTTGGGCTACGAGACGATCCTTGTTCCGTACGACTTGACCGTCTTCGTCTTGCTTGTTCCGCTGATGTTTTGCTCATCCTTGGGCTTCTCCACGAGTGCCCACACTTCGTTCCTCTCGAAGTTGTGAAGCTCTTCATGCATCGCGTTCACCCAATCCGCGTCTTCAAGAGCTTGTTCTACCTTCAAGGGCTCAATGCTAGATATGAAAGAATAATGCTCACAAAGGTTAGCTAAACGAGTTTTAGAGAGAGTGATTCTCCCTGTTTGTATATCACCAATGATTTGGTTTAGGGTAATGGTTCTTGGTCACTTGTGCTCTAACTCGGGTCAGCTTCCGATTGTTGGATGGTGGAGCTTCTTCTTCATCATCATCTCCTTCATCTTCGTTGTTGTTGAAGGTGTCGTTCCCTTGAGGTGGTGGTGAAGGTGGTTTTGGTGGATCTTCATGATGCACTTCCTCCTCTTCATCATCTTGTCGTGTACCGCTTGTGGATGCCTCCATGTCATGTTGTGGTTCACCTTGACATGAAGTAGGGGCTTCCACTTGAGTTGATGAAGTACTTTCCTTCACCTCCATGGGACGAATCTTGCCGATGGACAAGTCTTGGATAGCTTCCGAAGGATCTTTGTCACCTACATCATTTGGCAATTGTTCGACTTGCAAACCATTAGATTCATCAAACTTCACATCTACCGTCTCTTCAACTTTTCGAGTGAAGTTGTTGTAGACACGGTAAGTGTGAGAGTTCGATCCATAACCAAGTAGGAATCCTTCATGAGATTTAGGAGCAAATTTAGTACGACGATGCTTATCAAGAATGTAGCACTTTGAGCCGAATACCCCAAAGTATCCAACTTGGGGTTTGTTACCGGTGAGTAGCTCGTATGCCGTTTTACTGAGAAGCTTGTGCAAGTAAAGTCGGTTTGTGGCATGACACGCTGTTTCCCTGGCTTCTGCCCAAAAGTGTTTTGGCGTCTTATATTCGTCAAGCATCGTTCTAGCCATCTCAATGAGCGTCCGGTTCTTCCTCTCAAGAACTCCATTTTGTTGAGGTGTGTACGTAGCCGAGAACTCATGTGAGACACCTTCTTCGTCAAGAAAGGTATCCACATGGGTGTTCTTGAACTCTGATCCGTTATCGCTCCGAACCTTCTTGATCTTCACTTCAAACTGATTTTGCGCTTTGTGAACAAAGTTCTTGAAGATCTTTTGAACCCGCGACTTATGATCAAGAAAGAATACCCACGTAAATCTGGAAAAATCATCAACTATAACTAGACCATAGGAATTTCCACCGAGACTCTTGTAAGCATTGGGACCAAAAAGATCCATGTGAAGTAACTCGAGTGGTCTCCTAGTAGTCATGATATTCTTAACGGGATGACGTCCACCTACTTGCTTTCCAGCTTGACAAGCACTACAAAGTCTATCTTTGTCAAAGATAACATCTTTAACACCAAGTATGTGATCACCTTTGATAAGCTTGTCTAAGTTACGCATGCCAACATGTCCAAGTCTTCTATGCCAAAGCCAACCTTTAGAAGATTTTGCAATAAGACAAGTACGAGGTTTGGATCTCTTAGTGAAATCAACAATGTATAAATCACATCTACGGAAACTGGTAAAGACCATTTTATGATTATCTTGACGAAACACTTGGCAATCTACCTTCGTGAATAGCACATTAAAGCCAAAGTCGGCGAGTCTAGATACGGAAAGAAGATTGTAGCCAAGAGATTCAACAAGCATATCATTTTGGATAGAGCTATCATGGGATATGGCCACCTTACCAAGACCAAGTACCTTACCCTTGGAGTTGTCTCCAAATTTTACGTACGTTCGCGGTCCATGGTTTGGTGTGATCTCTTCAAACATTTCTCTATCTCCGGTCATATGATCGGTACATCCGCTATCGAGAATCCACTCTTTTCCTCCGGACATGTAATCCTTGAAGTTTGCCATGAGACTTAGATTCTTCATGATCTTCTCATACTCGATGTCGAACAGCTCATCTTCATCGTAGTAGCCATGTTCCACATTGTCATCATCAAGTGGGAAATCCTCGTCATAAAGAACAAGAGATTCATTAGGATTGTGATCATGACAATGTTCAAACTTATGAATGCGAATGGCTTCTACAATAATGTTGTTGATAGTTGTGACATCTCCTTTAGCACGCATGAGGTCTCTAAGCTCAAATAGACAATCATCAAACTTGGGATCACTAGGCGTCATTTTGTGGAAGGCAATAGTTTTATGAAGAATTTCATCAAGATTACTTAATGAATAACTTGGATATCGTTTCTCCAAGTCATTCCACAAAGTGTAAGCACATTCAAAATTCTTCATTTGATTAAGCACATTCCTAGGCAATGCTGTAACAATGAGATTAACAGTTCTAAGATTGCATATCATATCAATTTCCTCTTCGTGTGTGGGGTGTAGAGGATCAATGGGAGGCACATAAGGGCTCTTAACATGCTTGCTCAATTGAAATTCATTAAATAGCTCAAGCATCAAAGTTTTCCATTGACTATAGTACTCTCCATCAAGAATAGGCACTCTACAACTCAAACTCCCTATACTAGACACATCCATCTTCCTCCTCGGTGATTAAACAAAAGCAATGGAGACCAATGCTCTGATACCAATTGAGGGATCACTAGAAGATTGTCTAGAGGGGGGGTGAATAGACTACTAGCAGGAATTTAAAACCTAACCTTTTCCCAAGTTAATTGGTTGGCAGATTTTAACAGTTTTAGCAAGGCTAGCAAGACAAATATACCCTACACATGCATGTGAACAAATATGGCAGTGGAAAGTAAAGACATTGCACATGAAGTAAAGAGTTGAGATAGGTAGATCAAACGCAATTGGAGACAAAAGGATTTTTCCCGTGGTTCCGATAGGTGGTGCTATCGTACGTCCACGTTTATGGAGTCTTCAACCCACGGAGGGTAACGGTCGCGAGAGTCCACGGAGGGCTCCAACCATAAGGGTCCACGAAGTAGCAACCTTGAATATTCCATAACGGCTTCCGTCCATGAAGGACTAGCCTCACTATGGGTAGATGTTCACGAAGTAGGCAATCTCCTTGCCCTTACAAACTTCTTGGTTCAACTCCACAACACGTAGTAGGAGGCTCCCAAGCGACACCTAACCAATCTAGGAGGCACCACCCTCCAAAAGGTAATAGGCTTGGCAATGATGATGAACTCCTTGCTCTTGTGCTTCAAGATGATAGACTCCTCAACACACAATCACTCTCTCACAGATTTGGCTTAGTGGAAGAGATGGGATTGGTGGAAAGCAACTTGGGGAGGCTAGAAATCAAGATCCATATGGTTGGAGTGGATGATCTTGACCTCAACACAAGGGTAGGTGGTTCTCTCTCAAAAAACTGGATGGGGCAAGTATGGAATAGTTCTGAGTGCTTCTCTTTCGAGTGGGTGGTGGTGAAGGGGTATATATAGGCATCCCCAAAAATCCAACCATGACACCAATGTGTTAATCTCGGTGGTACCGAAGTGACCAAAAGGTGGCAACTTTTGAATCACGGTGAGACCGATATATAACTCTCGGTTGCACCGATAAGGTGACCAATGGTCAGATTGCCCATTCTCGGTGACGCCGATCCAACAATCTCGGTGGTACCGATATTCAGAATTTGTGTAACAGAAAGTTGGCAACCCAAACTCGGAGGCACCGAAGCAGAATCGGTTGCACCGAAAAGGTAGGGTTTGGCATGGGTCTGTCTGAGTATGGGAATCGGTGGCACCGAGTGAAAAGTGTTGGTTGCACCGATTTTGAATATTTGGCTTTGACAGACTTTTTGTGGAAGAGCTTGTGGGTGTTTTTGGTGACTATCACTTGTGCACGTATGAGCATATTGTTCACCAACAGAACCTTACCCCCTTTTAATAGTATTGGCTTTCCTATGGACTCAAAGTGATTTCTCACAAAGTAAAATGTGGAGTCCTCTTGCTTGAAGCTTTGTCAATCCATTTCCTTGCATCTTGGGGTATTTCCACATTCGCCACAATCCTTTTTGCCAATCCTTCTTTGTGGACTTTATCTGAAGTACACTAGGTAAAGGTATTAGTCCAAGAGACAATGTATGTTGTCATGAATTGTCAAAACCACCAAGGGAGCATGTTGTGCTTTCACGAATGCAAACGTTTGGCAAAACTAAGTGTATGGGATGTCCGCATCTGTCACAAACGAGGGTCACCGGGAAATCGTTTGAGATATGGTGTATTTCCCATACGATTCATCCTTGCAACTCGTGTGAGATCACACTAACATCGCACGCGCTATTCTGTGGCGCGCCGTTTATGATGTGTGACGAATCGCAAACAGTTCACGATTATAAAGCGTGTATGATAAGGGGGCTATCACACACATTTAGTTCCACTATGACCGTCTGTGATATGATATAAGAGTGCACACGTTTGTCATTATAAAACCATATGCGAAGGTTGAATCTATCCCACATGCGGCGTTTTTCGTAAACGTTTGCGATTTACAAAACGTCCCGAACATGTGATCCATACTTCCCAAAAGTGTCTTCCAGACTAACCTATCGCACGCGTTCTTCTTTGACCAACGTTTACGATGGGCACGATATCATACACAGTTTGAAATACGAAATTGTGCGTCATAAGGAGACTAGCACAAATGCTGGTGTCATTAATCGCACTCGTTCTTTCTCGCCTGACCGTGTGCTAAGACGAGACTCATCACACACGCCGTGAATGGAGAAACGTGTGTGATGTTGAAGTTGATCGCAGACGTTTTGCTTTTTCAAACTATGTGCATTATAATGGCATGTAGAGCATGATTTTCCCCTAATTAAATACCTTTGTTCATAATTCACATAATTTACATTTGAAAGTAGGAATTCATGTATTTCATATCGAATCATGTTTAAATGTAGGTTTAAGAACGAATGCATAATTCGATTCACATGTACATATACTCAAGAACTACATAAGCATCAATTCTCAAAAAAAGGAACACTATAGAAGGGACAAATAAAGAATGATGGAACCACGGTTGTATTAAAGACAGTAAAGAGAGAGCTGAAAGACATTCTGGTTGCTGGAGTAGGTGAAGCGGAATGCCCATATTGTGCCCTCCTTCATGCCTAACGCACGAACGACTCTAGGCCAGCCCCTAGTGATGGCCGCCCGCCCATCCTTCACTGTCTTCATTACGAATTCTCGATGCTCATTGTAGTCTCGATGATATATTTTAACCTTCATTGCATGTCCAACAATCATGTACTTTGCAAGGTACTCTTGAGTAAACTGCTTTGGGAACCACTGCAAAAGAAAAAGATTTAGACATTGTTGTGTGACAACTCACTATGGGCAGTACTAATAGAAGCCTACAGAGTTCGTAGTTACCATCCTATAGCTCACTGTTGTGTTGGATAGAGCGTAAACAAATAGTCTAATTGGCATTGTTTGTCTCTTTTCCCTAACAATCATTTTCAGTTTCCTAACTTGATGCTGGTTCATGAATATTTCATTGCCCCACACGCAAAAACGGTCCAGGAATGGATCTTTACCTAAGACATATGTACCTACAAGCAAGAAGCCGATATTAGAAGCTAAAATGCAGTTGCAGAATGGTGTAATATATTACTCCATCAGTTCCACAATGTGTTGCCTATAAACATTTTGAGAAGTCAACATTTACTTACTTTGACCAAGTTTGTAGAGAAAAACATGTACATATAGAATTGCAATTCCATTTCATTAGATACATCACAAAATTTCATAGTTTATACATTTTAGATGGTATATGTAGATACATCACAAAAATCTATATGCACTACATGATGGAACGGATGGAGTATAAGCGGAGGGATGAAAAGAACCTCGGTGGAAAACGTTGGCCACTCCCATTGTTGTCTTGTGCATGTACATGTAAAGTCATGATAAGTACAACAGGTTTAACATCAACCAAGTATACGAGGTATCTGCTTGAAATAAACAAGGCATATATGCTCACTATAACAACCAAATATAGCCATTTGATACTGGACAAATGCTCAATGGAACCAACCTAACAAACAGATAACGAAAGGCAAGGCGTCTCACTGGTGCAGCGACGTGCTATACAAACGGTTTTTAACCCTTTCCGCGACGTCGTTCTAAACCGTCGTCTTGCCTGTGTGGGCGATAGGGGGGGTCCATCCCACACGACATGGCCAAATCATCGGCGATGGTGGCCAAGGAACGCAAACGTTTGGCAAAACTAAGCGTATGAGATGTCCACATCTATCAGAAACGAGGGTCACCTCTCAACCGTTTGAGATATGGCATCCTTCCCATACGGCCCATCCTTGCAACTCGTGTGAGATCACACTAACATGGCACGCGCAATTCTGCAGCGCACCGTTTACGATGTGTGCCGAATCGCAAACAGTTCATAATTGTAAAGCGTGTACGATAAGGAGACAATCACACACATTTTGTCCTACATCGTCGTTTGCGATATACGAAGATTCACAAATGCTCCAACTGTCATACTCGTGTCGGATGCATACGACATAACAAACAGTTAAACAGTGTAAATCGTGTATGATAAGGAGACTGTCACAAAATATTTAGGTCTGCTTAACCGTTTCTGATATTGTCTAACATCACACACGGTTTGTAGACGGCAATTGTGTGCATTGTCGCACACGGTTTCTCTCTCTGAAACGTGTCGAATCATGAGGTATATCACGCACGTTCTGCTTTACAAACCGTGTGCGGTGTAATGACCTGCAGAGCTTATTTTTCGGCTATTTTAATCGACACAATTTAAAATTCTACAAGATTTGAATTTGATAGTAGGGTATTGCATTTTTCATATCCATCTTATATAGACATAGGTTCAACAACCAATGCATTATTCCATTCACAGGTACATATGTTCAAGAATTACATCAAGAAATAATAATTACATTAGGACCAAATAAATAATGATGAACCACGGCTGCATACTTGTATTAAATACGGTAAAGGAAGAGGTGAAAGACACTCTGGTAGTTGTACAAGGTGAAGCGGAATTCCCATATTGTGTCCTCCTCCATGCAGAATGCACGAATGACTCTAGGCCAGCCCCTTGTGATGGCGGACCGCCCATCCTTCTCTGTGTTGATGAGGACATGTATGTAGTCATCGTGGCCTAATAGATATACTTTAACGTTTGCACGTCCACCAATCATGTAGTTTGAGAGGTAATCCTGAGTAAACTGCTTTGAGAACCACTACAAACAAAATAGATTCAGACATTGTAAATTTGTAAGCTAAGAACTCATTGTGGACAGTAAAAAGAAGGGTACAGAGTTCGTAGTTACCATCCTGGAGTTCACTGTTGTCTTCGATAAGGTGTAAAGAAATAGTTTAATTGCCATATTTTGTCCCATTTTATTAACTACCATTATAAGTTTCCTCACTTGATGCTGGTTCATGAATATCTCATTGCCCCATACGCAAAAAGGGTCGACACACGGATCTTTACCAGTGACATGTGTACCTACAAGCAACGAGTTAGCATTAGAAGGTAAACAGAAATTGCACAATGACGTAGTACAGTATTCTCCGTCCCAGCATATAAGATCTTATCACATCCAAAATACTCACATATTTGATGTATTAACACCTTATACTTTGGGGCAGATGGAGTATATATATAAGCCATGTGATGAAACTAACCTCGATGAAAAACAACAGCTGTTCCCGATATTGTCCTGGGTAAGTACAACGAAAGGCATGTTAAGTACTGACAGGCTAAACATCAACCAAATATATGCATGGTAAACAACATGATCACAAAATGATAGCTTCAGTGTGCAGGTTTAAGCACGCTAGCTAAGCTAATAATAAGTGGAGATGCGTGTTAACTGCAATAGGCTTAGCATTTAACAACAACAAAATATTGTCATTCTAACTAGTATTGTGCACGTTTAAGCACACTAGTTATAGTTACATAAAAATGGAAAGGCTTGTGCTCACTACAACAAGCTTAACAGCAACCAAATATAGTCATTCTAACTGGTATTGTGCACGTTTGAGCACACTAGTTATAGTTACATAAAAATGGAAAGGCTTGTGCTCACTACAACAATCTTAACAACAACCAAATATAGTGATTCATAGTGGTACTGTTGAAATTGCATAGAATGTAGCTCGTGTTTACACATCAAATTGTATAACTGAACATCACATTGTGAAAAAACAGAAATAAATAGTGCGCATGTTAACTACACCATGCTTAACAGGAACCACATATGGCCGTTGAAACTGGTATGATGAAATTGAACTGGAAAGTACATACTTGCAGATGTAGAACTTCACAACGTGAATAACTGAAATAAACAAGACATACTATATAGCAATTGAACCAGGACATATGCCCAGTACAAACAACCGAGCTAGGAAAAATAGTTAAACAAGGCATATTCTCACTACAACAGGCTTGATAGCAACCAAAAGTAGTCATTCCAACTGTACTATTGAAATTGCATAGAACGTAGCCGGTGCTTAAACATGAAATTGTATAACTAAACATCACATGCGAAATAATTGAAATAAACAATGAACGTGTTAACTGCACCAGGTTTAAGAGGAACCATATATGGCTCTTGAGACATTTAGCATGAGTGAAGTAATTTAACATGAGACGGGTTTCCTCACCTGTCACAGATGGGCTCATTCCCATTAGAAGAGCGAGGATTATGGGTGTGCTCCCTGTTGTCACAGATGGGCTCCTTCCCCTTGGAAGACCAGGGATGCAGGGTGACCTCCCTGATGTCACGGATGGGCTCTTTCCCCTTGGAAGAGACGGATAGGGTGACGTTGTCGGCGTCGGCGTCGGCGTCGCCGATGAGGTCTGACTTGGCAGTTGACAATGCCGAGCCACCGCCATAGAACGTGTCCTTCAGAAATGACAAAAGAGGCTCCATGGAGATGAAGGAAGGCAAATTCTTGAGAGCAAAGCAGAGTAGATCAGCAGCTAGGCCTTTCATGAGGTCGACGGGGGTTGAACCCGAGGGGTCGGGGTAGGGCCACTTAACCTGTGACATAGCCCGCGATAAGCCATCACTGTCGACGAGCTCAACGTCGTAGCCGGCTACGTCGATATGCATCCATACGGGAACCCGCTATCTTACAGCCTTGTATTCGTTAGATTTCCCGGCGGCCTCGGAGGCCACCTCGTCATCGTAGTCAGCTTCCCCGGCGGCCTCGGCGGCCACCTCGACATCGTGGACAGCTTCCCCGGCGGCCTCGGCGGAATGGGCGGCCACCTCGTCATCGTAGTCAGCTACCCCGGCGGCCTCGGCGGACACCTCGACATCGTAGTCAGCTTCCCCGGCGATCCCGGCGGGCACCTCGTCATCGTAGTCAGCTTCCCCGACAGCCTCGGCGGCCACCTTGGCATCGTCCGTCGGAAAGGCCACAATATACCTCCTTTTGGCCATTCGGTCCTTGATCTCCCCTGCAAGTGTAGCTGGGATTAGGCTGTAACGGTCTGAGGTGGGGATCAGTGTGGTTCTGTGAGGAAGGGGGTGTTTAGCAGGCGCCATCTAAGAAATTCTGGGCGGCGAGGGTACGGAGATGGGTTCGTAACCTGGACGGGGAGAGCAGGAGAGGTTGACTATGGAACGCGGAGCGGGATCGGGGGCGGCGGCGGCGACGGCGAGGTAGCTAGGGTTCGAGCGAGGGAGTTGTGTGGGGTTGGGGTGGGAGGGGCCTAGGTGGTGTTTGAGGAAATGTCGCGGCTACTTTAAATTTTACTTGGAGGGAATGAAAAGCCAGGACTAACTGAAATTTTTATGAAGGGTTTGAAGTGGCACCGGAGGAACAAACATCGCACACGGCCCGAACATAATACCTGTGTGCAATTCAAAGAGATAAACCTGCGTAACCATCAATTTTTAAATTGATTAACGTGGGTAACTATTTTTAAGATTTCTCTATGCGGGTTGGTGCAAGGTGGTTTGTAGTTACGTGACAACCATGGGCCGCGCGTGGCACACAGTTAGCATGCGGGAACCGTGTCTACTACTCTACTGCGTACACAATCGCACACAGTTGTCTCCTTCGACTCATCTGCTATTTAAGTTTCAAAAAGAGACTACCCTGCCATTTATATAACAACATTGGAAATTAAACATGATAAATCTAGGGTCATCGCACAAACAGACCTACTTGTGGACCAAATGTATGTATCGAAAGGTTGTTGTGGTGTTCAAATACGGAATGCACAACTTTCATGTGACACACAATGTCCTGCAGAGCACACGACAATGTTGGCTTATGCCCCCTGCCCCCCTGAGGCAGTCCTGGTTTAAGGGGTCCTCGGGAGGTCGGCCTATTGCTTATGGGTCGGACTATATGCGCCACTTGCCGAATACTGGAAGGATTGAAGACCTCGTCTCCAAGGAGGAAGCTTCGAGAATTGTGGCTTGTCCTCCATGTTTGGAGTAGTAAATAGGCATGTTTTATCCCTTCGACGTGTAACCGACCATGTGTAAACCCTAGGTACCCCCGACGTCTATATAAGCCGGAGGGTTTTAGGTTGTAGGCCAACAGAACTCATCTAGGGTTTTAGTCATACGATCTCGTGGTAGATCAACTCTGTAATCCTCATACCTTCAATATAATCAAGCAGGACGTAGTGTATAACCTCCATAGGAGGGCCCGAACCTGGGTAAAACCTTGTCCCCTTCGTCTCTTGTTACCATCGATCCAAGTCTCATAGCTCGGGACCCCCTACCCGAGATCCGCCGATTGTGACACCGACATTGGTGCTTTCATTGAGAGTTCCGCTGTGATTGCCAGAAGGAATCGATGGCTCGCCTAGTCATCAACGAAGAGGTCCGCAATATGGAAACTTTTGTCCCTGGACAGATCTTTGCTTTCGGCAGCATAGTGCTGTACGCCGACCCGACCAGCCATCTAGGCCGCGTCGGAAGTTTCGCCCCTGATCAAGATGTCAGATTCGGGAACTTAGAGTTCTCCGTAGACTCTCGAGGCGATCTATCACTAACCGGGCTCGCAGTCTCGCCTGCCATGCCCGAAGACACTGAGGCCTCAACCTCAGACCCATCTTTCGGCTCCGCCCATGGGATCTACCCCGGCGAGGGCCCGACCTTCAGTCCGGATCAGGTCATAGTACCCGACGTCCGGACATCGGTTCTTGCCGAACACACTCCCTGCACGGACGCATCGGAGGTTCACTCCGGAAGCTCTGGGCAGACCGGTCCGATCGAGCTCTCGATACTTGACGAGGCTCTAGATCGGATCTCGTCGATGAAGATCAACGACGACCCAACCCCGATCTATTCTCAGATCGGGCCTGAGACGGGTCAGGACAGATTTTTCATTCCACCCACCACCCACTTGATAGCCACTGTCGAGGATTTAACCGACATGCTAGACTACGCTTCCGAGGAACCAGAGTACATGGATCAGGAAGATCACTCCCTCACCCCCGCTAAGATCGGGCAGTGGACTGCCACCTCTACATAAGACGTCTACATGATGGACACTCTGAAAAACAACGGTGATAAATCGGATGAAGCGCCGTCAAGACGCCGAAAGCCGCATAAACGGTCAAGAGGAAAAAAGGGGCGAAAGTCTATCGATGGTACCGGGGACGGAGACACCCCGGAAGACATCGGCGGTCCCGAAATCCCTAAACACCCGTTGGAGGGTCAGGAGAGACCCGAAGACCGTCGCAACCCCGATGATCCAGATGATCCTGAGGACGACGACTACCTCCGCTCTATCGAGGGGGAGGATAATGCGACTGCCGATGACTTCGCCATTCCCGACAATCCTGAAGATCGGGAATTGTTCAGGCAACAGCTCATATCCACAGCTCACAGCCTAAAAGCAAAAGAGCGGCAGCTCAGAGCCGAACAAGACGACCTCAACGACCGATGGACGAGAGTCCTCTCAGCTGAGGAAGGACACGGCACCGGTCTATCGGACCAACCTAAGAGCTACCCACACAGAAGGCTGCTGCCGCAATTCGATGACGACCTCACCGATACGCCGTCTCTCAAGCATACCCCATATGACAAGCCAGACCGCCCCCCTCGAGGACGCGACAGGACGGCTGATGATACCGGCTATAGGCCGACGATACCCCGTAGACGGGGAAAGGAGCCACTAGAGCCCGATGACAGGTTCGACCTGCGACACGACCTGGACTATAGAGTAGGCCGCACGCGATCCATCTACGGATCCAGAGGATACTCACCCGATAGACGGGAAGGGTACCGGCCTTGGTTCGACCACAATGAAGATCGGGAACGAGCCCGAGCTAGGACAGACACCAATCACCAGCGCGTCATAGCTCGGGTCAGAGGCGCCGCCCACCCACTGTGCTTCACGGACGAGGTGATGCGACATCAGTTCCCGGAAGGGTTTAAGCCCGTAAACATAGAGCAATACTATGGGACAACTGACCCAACCGTATGGATTGAGGATTTCCTCCTCCACATCCACATGGCACGAGGAGATGATCTCCACGCCATCAAATACTTACCCCTAAAGCTCAAGGGGCCAGCTCGGCACTGGTTAAATAGCCTCCCCAAAAACTCTATTGGGTGCTAGGAAGACTTAGAAGAGGCATTCCGATCTAACTTCCAGGGCACTTATGTTCGAGCGCCGGACTCCTCCGATCTAAGCAACGTCGTTCAGAAGCCAGGAGAGTCCGCGCGGCTATTCTGGAATCGTTTCGTGACCAAGAAGAATCAGATCGTAGACTGCCCAGACGCCGAAGCTATAGCCTCCTTCAGGCATAATATTCGGGATGAATGGCTGGCTCGACAGCTCGGCCAGGACAAACCAAGGATAATGTCCGCTCTCACATCACTTATGACCCGCTTTTTCGCGGGCGAGGATAATTGGCTAGCTAGACGTAGCCATAACCCCGAAGACCCCGGAACCTCTGAAGTTCGGGATGGAAACGGGAAACCGAAGCGCAACAAGAACAAGGGCCGGCACAATAATAGTGATGCCGATGACACGGTTGTCAATGCCGGCTTCCGCAATTCCCGTCCTGGGTAGCGGAAGAAGCCTCCTAAAGGCAAGCACGATGGACCTACCCCGCTGGACAAGATCCTAGAGAGGCCCTGCCAGATCCACGACACTCAAGAGAAGCCCGCCAATCACACCAACCGTAACTGTTGGGTCTTCAAATAGGCCGGCATGCTCGCATCCGAGGACCAAGGCAAGAGCCCACGCAGCGAGGACGAGGATGAGCCTCGTGGTCCGATCGGTGGCGGTCAAAAGAAATTCCCTCCAGAGGTAAAGACAGTAAACACGATCTACGCCACTCATATACCCAAAAAGGAGAGAAAGCGCGCCCTTCGAGATGTCTACTCCATAGAGCCTGTAGCCCCGAAGTATAACCCATGGTCGGCATATCCGATCACCTTCGATCGACGCGACCACCCGACCGGTATCCGTCACGGGGGTTCGGCCGCAGTCGTCCTAGACCCGATAATAGATGGGTACCACCTCACTAAAGTCCTAATGGATGGTGGAAGTAGCCTCAATCTGATTTACTCAGATACGGTGAAAAAGATGGGCATAGATCCGTCAAGGATCAAGCCCACCAACACTACTTTCAAAGGAGTGATCCCAGGCGTTGAAGCCTGGTGCACAGGCTCCGTGAGCCTGGAGGTTGTGTTCGGCTCCCCCGATAACTTTCGAAGTGAGGACTTGATCTTCGACATCGTACCTTTCCGCAGCGGCTATCATGCCCTGCTCGGCCGTACAGCGTTCGCTCGCTTTAACACCGTCCCTCACTAGGCATACCTCAAGCTCAAGATGCCCGGCCCTAGGGGGGTCATTACAGTTAATGGCAATACAGAGCGCTCCCTCCGAACTGAGGAACATGCGTTGGCCCTGGCGGCCGAATTCCATTACACCGATGATTGGCAATCGCCGACATCTGTCATCAAGGCACCCAAGGCTGTGAAGAGAGCTCGGTCTCAATCCGAAGTACCAGAACCTTCCACTCCCCGTAAATAGGGACTCGCCCCCCATCGCACGGCCCTAGAACCGGCAAGGTACGTTCCACGAGGGCACAACTTCGCGCTCAAAATCCCTTGGGCAGCGGTGGGGAAAATTATTAAAGGGTAGGTGTTCGGCTGGACCGAACCATTACCATCAACACGTCTTCGGACATACTACAGGTACCATAAAGTGCCTGCAAAAGGCGTCAAACTCATCCATACCTAGGCGACTTCTCAATACCCTTTCTTCAAGGTCCGTTCGCCGAACTAACAAAGCCCATAAAGGCATACACCTCCTTAGGAGATGCAGGAGCAGATAAGCGACAGGGCACATCAAGGACGTCAGGTCATCTATCGAAGGCCCTTTGTACAACCTCTCCTGTCAAATTTATATTTCATTTATCAAAAACCTGTAAAACAGTTGCATCGGCAATTTAAATAATAAGAGTTGTTGATTAAAATATAGATATATCATTTTCTCTTTGCTGTCCCTTTTCGGAACACTTTCTGTTTTCTCCCTCTTCTTGCGAACCTGTTTGGTATACTATACGATGCAACCGGCCAATAGACCAGGACTCGACCTTAAAAATCGCCCTAATCACAATTTCTTTAAGTGTTTGGCGTCTTGGAATTCCGCTTTATATGCATTGGTTTTGAACTATGTCTTGGGTCAATAGTTGGGTTGCCCGGCTCCTATGCTTGCCCCTTTATGTTCCGCTAGTTCGGCTAAAAGGGCAAAGGGAGCACCGCTGCGATTGCGCTTCCGGTTAGTCTGGTTAAGCGCCCCAGCGGACAAAACCGAAAACTGACTGTCATGGTACGCGAGAACCGGTCTGCGAATCCGAGCTTAGCTAAATCTCGTCAGAGGTTATTCCGTGTCATACGACGTGTTTGGTGTTAGTACAAACCATGTAATATAGGCTTTGGCCGCGGTTTATCTGAACATCACAAACTTCTGGGGGCTAGTCATCAGCCCCCGCACTCTTTTATCGCGCCCTACGGCTAAGTGAAAGCAATAAAGCATTATGGTCTGATTGCCTTGTCCGCTCCACACTACCGCCTTCGGGTGCCGATAGTTCGGCTAAGGGTTATAGTGTGGTTGGAAGAGACACCTTGTGTAGTATCTACACGGGAGTGAAGCCGACGACTCGCAGCTTTCAGGGTTAGCGGCCACAAAGGAGTTATAAAGGATGCAAAACATACAAGACATGATAAAACCATGCATTTTAAATATATACACGCTGACAAGTCTTTGGACATAATACAACAATCTATTCATACTCGTTCTCTCTCGTACACTGTGATTCTATGGCCCGAGCACCCTCCATAACTCCGGAGAAGTACAGCTCGGGGCGCCTATGACCCTTTCCAGGGGGCGGAGGAGCTGTGGCTACCTTCATCGGATCCAGCCCCGGCCAGTGCACCTTGGCCTTCGCGAAGGTCATCCTAGCTCCCTCGATGCAGGAAGACCGCCTCAATGCGTCGATCCGAGGAGTGGCGTCGCTCAGCTTCTGCACCAGGCCGAAGTAGCTGCCCGGCAGCGGCTCGTTGGGCCATAGCCGGATACAGAGATCCTTCATGGCCGGTTCCGCCATCCGGTGTAGCTCCATCAGCTGCTTCAGCTGCTCCACAAGGAGAGGAGTACGCTCGGGGGCTTCGAATTGCGCCCAGAATAGCCGAGATTCATCTCCTTCTCCCCGCGAAGCATAGAACTGCTTCGCGTCCGCTAAGCTCTTCTGGAGGTCCGAGAAGGTGCCTGAGGAATGCCATACTTGGGTAAGCAACTCGAACTTGCTGTCCCCGAAGATACACTGCAATGAATACGGCTTACCATCCATGATAGCTTTGGCTTGGCTAAGCTCCTCTTCAAATGACCGCCTATCCACCTGCTCCTTTTGGAGATTGGTTTTCAGGGTGGATAGTTTGGCGGCCTGCTCCTTGCCCTACCACTCCAAGTCCTCGCACTTCTGCCCAGCATCTTTGAGCTCCTGCTGGATTTCCTCCACCCGAGCCTCGTGCTTGTCGCTGGTGGCTCTTAGGGCGGATAGCGCGGTAGCTGCTTCTTTGGCAGCCGCCTTCCCAACCGCAGCCTACTGCTTGGCCTTCTCAAGCTCGGCCTTGAGTTTCTCAAGCTCCTTCGCCGAGGCTGTGCAAGCATTAAGCATATCAAACAACACTGCATTGACAGTACGGTAACAAAGAGTTTTTTACTCTAATTCGACTTACCTTGCGCCTCGTCGAATCTCTTGCTTAGAGCGTCAAGCTCGTCGTCGGAGCTCTTAAGCTTCCGATTTAGCTCTTCTAGCTCGGCAGCGTTATTGGCCGCTGCCGTCAACGAAGCCTGTAACAAACAACATCATATAACGTTACAGGAATTTACAACCTCCGAACTGTCACTAAAATGATCCTATGTACGATCCTCTTAAGGGCTGACAAAATGATCCGAACATATATTGTCCTATACATAGTTCGGATAAGGATCTATGATTTGACCCCGAGGTAAGTTTTTCCAAACTCACCTGGGGCTCGGGGGCAGCCGTGTATATAATCATAACTCAAAGAAATCAATATTTCACAAAATAGAGCATTACATGGCTTACCTGAAACCCCGTCAGGAGACCGTTGAAGGCCTCCTTCAGTCCGATATCCATGGACTGAATGCTCTGCAGTACCGTGCCCATAAGAGTGCGGTGCTCCCCGGAGATGGCGGCGCTTGATAGAGCCTCCCCCATAGCCGGCCACCCATTGGTCGATGGCGCCGGCGGGGATCGGCATGGTGCGCTCCGGAGACCGCCTTGGAGGTGACTGGATATCTTCTCGTCCGGTCTCCTCAGTATCTGGGAGAGGCTTCTCCCCCGGGTCTTCGGCGGCCGAGGTGTTAGCCTCGGCCATAACGTCGTCGCCCACGCCTCCAGTGTCCGACTCCAAAGGAGACTGTTGGGAGGACACCTCTGTGGCGTCCTTCGCAGCGCCCGGAGGAGAGGGGTGCGACACGGTCCCGCTCTCCGCTAGTTCGGCGGGTGGGGTCTCCCCATCCGAAGATTGATCGGTGGGCTGCAAGTCACAAAAGTGCTCACATGTTAAGTAACGTTCCAAGCTTAGCATTAATAGCCCGGAAGGGTCTTCGGATCTGTACCTTCGAGGTGGGGGCTTGACCCTGAGGTTCCTCCGCGGAACCCTCTCGAAGTCCTCGGACTCAGTATCCGAGTCCGAACTGTCGTCGGATAGGACCACCTGTGTCCGACACGCTTTCTTCGGGGCGGGAGGATCTAAGTCCTCCGGGGCGTCCGATGATGCCGCCCTCTTTCCTGCGAGGGGGGAATCGCCTCCCTCCTCACCCTCATGCTCCTCCTCTTGATTCGAGGAGGCGTGGGTTTCTTCGGACGCAGCCTCTGGCTGGTCCCTGATGCGCAGGCCTGTTCGGCCTGGTTTCTTCTTCTCCTTCTTCTTCGGCGCCTTGTAAGGCGCCACGACGAGCATCTCCAACAGCAGCGGAGACTTGGGGTCTTCTGGCTGAGGAGCTGGACACTTGAGGCTCGTGGCTTTGCTCAACCATTCCTGTGAAAGGCGATGCTTAGACTATCTTTAGGAAGGCAGAGCCAATGAAACGAAATTATACTATACCTCAGGTGGGGGCTTGATGGCGCTCAAGCCCTTGTCCTCCTTCTTGCCCGGCCAGTTCTCCTGCGCCTTGAACAGCGCCTTCCATAGCTTCTCCCGAGTGGTGCGGAAGAGTTGGCGAACTGTAGGATCGTCGTCAGTCCGATAATTCCACATAGGAGAACTCCGGCGCTGGCAGGGGAGGATGCGCCGCCGAAGCATAACCTGGACCACGTTGGTCAGGCCGACACCCTCCCTGATCAAGGAGGCGATGCCCCTCTGCAGGTCCTCCACCTCTATGTCCGACCCCCAGTAGAGGCCCTTTCGGACCCATGAGGTCAATCTGGTCGCGGGGCGGATCTGAATTTGGCAGGAACAGCTCCTCCCTCCTCCCTTGGCTCGGTGATGTAAAACCACTCTTTTTGCCAAGTCTTGATGGTATCGATGAAGGTGCCGGATGGCCACACTGCACGCGGAAGCTTGCCGATGACTGCCCCGCCGCAGTCCGCATGTGCGCCAGCGACACACTTCGGCTTGATGTTGAAGATCTTGAGCCAAAGTCCGAAGTGTGGCTCGACTCGCAAGAAAGCCTCGCAGATTATGATGAAAGCCGATATATGCATGAAAGAGTTCGGCGGGAGGTCGTGGAAGTCGAGGCCGTAGAAGAACATGAGGCCTCTCATGAAGGGGTGGAGCGGGAAGCTCAGTCCCCGGATGAAGTGAGGGACAAAGACCACCCTCTCGCCTGGTTTGGGGGTGGGGATCACCTGGCCCTCCTTTGCGGCGCGGTGGAAGACATGGGCGGGGAGGTAGCCAGCGTCCTTCAGATCCCGGATGTCCTGGTTTGTGACCGTGGACGCCTCTCACTTGCCATTGGAGCCAGAGCTAGCCATGGCTAAGCTCGGAGGGGGAAGAATGGAAGACCTAGATCTGGGCTCAGTGAGCTCGGAAGATTGGGGAAGCAGGGATGCGAATAGGGGGTGCGGATAAGCCTTGGGGTTTTCTGCCCCTTTTTATTGAAGCTTGCTGCCGGTTAGCCTCCCTTCACGGCACCGTGAATCTCTCCGCTTCCCAAGGCGTGCGTACCATTATATGCGCATGATTAAACATATCCCGTGTAAAACGGGGCACGATCTGTGCATTGATGGATTGTGCTGGTGAAAACAGCCTCGAACCACGAATCGAGTCTTTATGACTGGTTCAGTGGTCGTGGTGGGCCGTGACCTTTCTTCTGAAAGGTTGTCAGAAATCGCCACTTACTCCCTGACGTTTGGCCTTTGGGGCCGGTTACTCATGGTGTTCGGACGGTCTATGATCGAAGAAATTACACGTCGATGGAGGCCGAACTAACTCGGCCGATCATTGTTCAGAGAAAGGAACTCGCCTCGCAAGCCGAAGACTCTAATCATTTGAAGCAGCTAGAGCTTGGACCCTTGGCGTTGGAGGCTAGTTCGGGGGCTACTGAGGGAGTCCTGGTTTAAGGGGTCCTCGGGAGGTCGGCCTATTGCTTATGGGCCGGACTATTTGGGCTACTTGCCGAATACTGGAAGGATTGAAGACCTCGTCTCCAAGGAGGAAGCTTCGAGAATTGTAGCTTGTCCTCCACGTTTGGAGTAGTAAATAGGCATGTTTTATCCCTTCGACGTGTAACCGACCATGTGTAAACCCTAGGTACCCCCGACGTCTATATAAGCCGGAGGGTTTTAGGTTGTAGGCCAACAGAACTCATCTAGGGTTTTAGTCATACGATCTCGTGGTAGATCAACTCTGTAATCCTCATACCTTCAATATAATCAAGTAGGACATAGGGTATTACCTCCATAGGAGGGCCCGAACCTGGGTAAAACCTTGTCCCCTTCGTCTCTTGTTACCATCGATCCAAGTCTGACAGCTCGGGACCCCCTACCCGAGATCCGCCGGTTTTGACACCGACACCCCCCCCCCCCCACACACACACACGCCTTCGAGTCAGCGGGGATGGTAGCTCAGTATATATATGAACTTACAAACTTATACTACAACTGCAATTCACCCTACCATAACACAAAACCAATAGAAATCCATCATGATCACCCCCCTCCCACGTGTTTTAGTTCTGAGGGTAGATTGCGTAGGCCCACTGATGGGCGCGTCTCAGAAACTTCACTAGATGGGTGAGACCGCAACCACATGTGTGTGGCTCAACTAATTACTTAAGGTGGTGTGATATTTCGTGCGTGCAAAACTTTTTGATGTGGCTCAAAAGTTGAACGATATGTAGTACCTGACCTCATAAATAGGTTTCGTGTATACGTAGTACTATTGTGATGGCCCTCCTCCGCCCCCGCCCCGCCCCATGCACACACATGCTTCGAGCAAACACCACAACCTATATATATGTATCCGCTCAAACTTCGGTCTCGTATCTCACCATGAACTATATCGTAACAAATAATGAGAGGACTATATCTACATTGGTCAAATTAACCTATAGTATATATGGGCAGGTTTAAGTGATAGACCACATGGGTCCACAAATTTGGCATGTCGTCCATAACCACGCGAGGGAGTGTGTGTAGACAACACCAACGCACATGCATGGCCCCAGGCACATATGTATGAAAGCGTTGTGCGATGTTTTCAAATACCAAACGCACAACTTTTGCTGCCACATGTGTGTCTCTTGAACCAGAATGGCCACGTACAGAGGTTAACGACCCATGCATATATAGCCCCAAGCGCGCCCACGGTTCGATCCGATAGGAGGGATTCAATGTGTATGATGCGTTTGATTTTTTGTTAGAATTGAAATGTTGATGCATATATCAACTACATATAATATATACACATATACCAACAAGAAGAATCCACCTTGGTCAAATAAACATCTCTACAGACACCTGTCAAAGTGACGACTCACATGGACATGGTTGTGTCGGTGTGATGATGTCGATGACCACGTGAGAGAGTGTTTGACAAAACAAACGCCCTCTCCATGAGGCCCACACATATATGTATCTATATAATTAAGTGTTTGTTTAGTTAGTAACCAATGGAACTTTAATGTCACTTGCCTTAGAAACTGTAAGTCGACTTACGAAAAGGATCGATCACAATGCACATAGGCCCTGTTTGGATTCATGGGTTAGAGTTAGTTTGAGCTAGTTGGGGCTCAAATAGCCCTAAAGTATTCAAACATGAGGGTTAGATTGTAGCTAGTTGCATCTAACCCAAACAAAAAAACTATCCCACCCAAGAGGTGCTAATTGGAGCTAGTTCTCATGGGCCCTTTCTATCCCACCAGCCAAGAGGTGCTAATTGGAGCTAGTTCTCGTGGGGCTCACTGAAAAATCACTTTTCTCTCTCCATCAAGTGCATCTATTGTTAATCTAACACTGTCATCCAAACACCTCTTTGACTAGAGTTAGTTTAGGGTTAGTCATGAGCTAGAAACTAACTCCAACCTCTAGCTAAGTTAGAGTATCCAAAACAGGGCCACACGCACGCATAACGAAAAGGATCCACATTGGTCAAAACAATATATAATATAGGTGCCACACATGGGCCCCATAGATTGACGCGTCACCAATTACCATGTGAGGGAGCCACACTTAGGACCACCATAGATTATATGTGACACAAGCATATGCATGGGTATATTTTTTAGATTCAAAATGCCAACTGCACGAATTTGATACAATGCGTGCTTCACAAATTGCGAAGTCCCCACGCTAAAGAAAATTGTGTGCAATATGTATGTCTCCTCCCACGCATCCCCCTCAACTTTGAGCGGTAGGAGGTACTCATGAGTACGTCACGTCAATCTTTGGTATGGAATCTCAACATGATCTACCGCAACACAGAGTAGATTAACTTAATCCACCTTGGTCAAACCCCTACCGATGCGTCTCAAAAGTGATAAACCACATGCATGGACCCACGAATGTGGGGATCACTAGTAACGCACGAAGGATTATTGTCCGAGGGACCACCACCATCGTGTGCATGTGTCCTAAACACAGGCATGACGTGCCTTGTTTTAAACATTTCAATGCACAATTTTTATAATTTCGGGTGGCACTGCCTCACAAAACGGACAATCCCACACACACAGGCTAGTGCAAACAAGTGAAACGGAAAGAGCCCCCCCCCCCCCCCCCCCCCGCGTGCGGCCACCACCGAAAACACCACTTCGAGGCGCGTCAAACTATTTTTATGCAGAAAACACGTGACACATCAGTCTGTGTTATAATTATAAAATGTCCATATATAATTCGAAAAATATGCAATAATTGAGTTTCGAGGAATTCATTGAGGAAAATCAGATGTCCCCTTAGGTTCATGTGTTTAGTCGCCATGCAATAAATGGTAAGGAACCTCAAACATCGAAAAATCATTTTAAATTGAAGTGACTCCAAAAATCAACTGAAAATCATGAAACTTGGGATTTCGTTTCATGACATATATATATATATATATATATGTGTGTGTGTCTCTCTCTATATATATAGTGTGTGCTAATTTCTGGCCTAATTAGAGACAAATTTTTGATACACTTTTCTTACAATCGGGAGCTTATTAAAGGTTGGTGCTTGGTACACACACTTGTCATGTTACCATCACGAACGATTACAGTAATGAACCGTGTGCGTTGGTCCCACCAAAATATTACGTACCACCACGAGCCGAGTGTGCCGTCCGAGCGGATGTGAGTCGACGGGACGCATGATGCGAGCAGCCCGCGGCTCACTCTGACCGTGAGGTGTGTGAGCAGGTGTGTAAATTGACCAGACGCGTCCGAGCAGGCCGCTCTGCCTCATCAGGAGATGTGCGAGATGGTGTGTGAATTGACGAGACGCGTGCGAGCAGTCCTCTCCCCAGGCTAACCGGGAGACGTGTGAGCAGTCCTCTGCGCGAACTAGACGGGAGACGTGCGACCAGGGGTGAGGCATGCGAGAAGACCGCTGCGTAGGCTCACCGGGAGGCGAGCCATTTACCCGCCTCCTGCCTAGTTCCCAACCACTCTATATTAATCGTGCCTGAGCCGCTGGTTATAGCAGGCAGCCGCATTCCCCTCTCTCCACACACCGCGCTTGCATCCTCGCCGCCGTTCCCGGTCGTAAACGCTCGGAAGTGTATCAGATGGCGACCAAGCGCACCATCGGAGGGAGTGGTGACGTGGGGATCAAAGCCGGGGCCGGCGAAGCAACTAAGCATCTCTTGATGCTGGGCGACAAGGTTGCCCTCCTGGCCGATGAGGTGTCGCGCGGACAGAAGCACGGCAATGACATTGTAAGCCCCGTCATGCCTTCCCAGCAGGAGGCGGTGCTGAACAGAGACTACTACGACCTCTCTGATGACCACTCCACCGACGACGACTCCGACGGCGACAACTCCGACGACGACGGAGAACAGGTTAGACCCCCCCTTATTTTGGTAACTATATCATAGGGTATCTCTGATTAGTTCTGTTTTTCGCCCTTTTTTATAATTCGTCCGAGGTTCATGTTATTTCAATCCATGTAATCAGAGTAAGATTCGATAGATCCGTGTTAGTGTGTGCGTATGGATTGTTTGGTAGGTAAATGATAAGTGACTTGGATAAGTAACAACCGTACATATGATTATGCTAGTATTATGTCTAAGGTTTTATAGTGATTTAATGGTTGACCTCTACAAATGATCATTTTGCTAATAATCCGTCTACATAGATGATTGTACATGTACCCATTTGTAAATAAACACTGTATAAGAGCATGTAGATCACTACTTTAGTGCTAATGTGGAGTAGTACTTACTTCAAAGTTCCTTGTTTGTTTGAAAATAACCGGTTCATGCATTTAAAGTCATTAGTTAATAATTTTGCTGCACTAAGTTGTTTGTGATATCATTTTATCCATTTTATTCATCAATGTCATGATTTTTTATTATATGTATAGGTGCTATCTGACGATGTTGGCAGCGATAAGTACGACCAAAGAAGATACAAGAAGCAAAAGCTCAAGGAGCTCTATACGGGAATGCATAATCGTCGTATCAGGACCCGGAATGGGGGCTTCGGATGCCCGTTCTGCGCCCAAAGGCTTAACCCCGTGTTTGCAAGTGTTCTGGAGCATGCTAGAGCACGAGCCGTTGGCTCTTTCAAGCAGAAGTATTCTCGGAGTGTGGCGCACGCAGCGTACGCGAAGTACCTAGAGAAAGTTTACGTTGTTGGTGGGTACGATTAGGATTGAGTTATATATACATGTCCTGATGCCAGCACTACCCTAGCTATCTATAGTTTGTGCGTCTTATATCTCTGCTTGAGTATGTTTATTATGTGTTGATCTCGATGTCGGTGAGACTCTATTTTATGAACTAATATGTAGAGCAATGTAATTGCAGTCTTGAGCTGCAATCAGTTTGGTTGATGGAATATTTATGCTTATCTTAGAGTCCCCACACAATTTACTACTAGCAACTGTTTGCCCACAACACGCACAACTACGTTTTAGTGTTGGCAGCTTTTTTACACTATGCATATTACGGTAAAAAATGCTTGACTTACTTGCAAACTTGTTGAATGCGGTAAAAAATCCAGGTGTCACACGAAAAGATGAAATCTGGAACCCAAAAACTTGGTTATTTTCCCGGACTGTAACCGAGTGCGAGGACTAACATTGTGCCGCGACACGCGTGTGTCCTGATTGTCCAGAACGCATTCCCGCGCATCGAACATCTGCGGCAGTAGGATTTACATGGACCATGGCAGTCTATTTACACCGTAGTTACACTTATCGCAAACGGCTGTGTCTACTGAACCGTTGCCTCCGAAGCACATTATTATTCTGGCTGAGAAAACCCTCACCATCATCCCCGCTTAACAAAACCCGCGCCGTCCTTCCCAGTCGCACCCACACTGCATATTCCACACCGCTGCTTAGTGCTGAACTTGTACGCTGCTTTATGTCATTGCACACGCATCATTTTTACTAACCGTTTGCCATTTAACGCCCCCAATAATGGGAGCTTGTTCCAGCCGACGCGTGGCCAACCGAGCTGGGCGAGAGGCTGTGCGCATTTGCATGCGGGAACGGGCTCACCATAGATACGTTGGCGGCACTTTGAGCCGCCACGTGACCAAATGAACCGCCGGGAAAGCTTGTTCGTGTGCTGGTCAAGCTTGCACAGCAATTCTCCGCAGGGAACACGGTGACAAGATGTGCCAATTACAGCCCGTCCAACCCCCATTTACTCCACTGCTTATTTAACCTATTGTCTCTCTTCAACCTTTCCCCACAACGCAAGAAGCACACCCACACTACAAATACAGAGAGGATATCCTGCTCGGCTCCAATGGCGGAGCTCCCAGTGGCTGCCGACGACGAGCGGCAGTTCACCATTCGTGCCTACGTGGACAACCACGTAAGGTTCAAGAACCTCACGGTGGTGTACACCAAAGACCCGATCTGGGTGGAGACCTCCATCCACACCATGGAGCAGTTACTTTTCTATGACAAGTACAAAGTGGTCGACTTCGACCTCGAGTACATCGGCGGTTGTGCCGGGTGAGGGAGTCTGGGATTATGGGGTCCTCGGACTGCCGACTTATTCCTTATGAGCCGGACTCGTGGACCACTCGTTGGAGGATTGGACTGACCAAATACCCCGTTACTAGAGGGGAGGATCTCAGGAGCCGTGGCATGCCCTTCAAGCTTAAGGTGATAGAATAGGCATGTTTATTCCTTCGATAGGCAACCGACTATGTGTAACCCTAGGACCCCCGGTGTCTATTTAAGCCGGAGGGTTTAGATTGTAGAGACAGGTGAACTAATCTAGGTTTTAGTCATTTGATCTCGAGGTAGATCGACTCTATAATATTCATACACATCAATACAATCAAGCAGGACATAGGGTTTTACCTCCGTAGGAGGGCCCGAACCTGGGTAAACACCGTCTCCTTCGTCTCCTGCTACCCATCGATCCTCATCTCATAGATCGGGACCCCCTACCCGAGATCCGCCGGTTTTGACACCGACATTGGTGCTTTCATTGAGAGTTCCGCTGTGCGATCGCTGGAAGGATCGATGGCTCGCCTCATCATCAGCGATGAAGTCCGCAACAAGGATGTTTTCGTCCCTAGTCAGATTTTCACGTTCGACAGCGTCGTATCGCATGCCTATCCGGCCGGCCATCTAAGGCAGGTCAGAAGTTTCATCCCCGATCAGGAAGTCAGGTTCGGGAGCCTTGAGTTCGTCACCGACTCCCGGGGAGATCTTGTCTTGACAAAATTCTCAACCCTCAAGGAGGAGCCTACAGGCCCCGACGCCTTGACGCCGGAGGCAACAGGCTCCGCCATGGAAGTGGCCCCTATCCCTGGGCCGGCCATAACGCCCAACCCATCTGATATGCCCGAAACCGCCACGGCCGAATACAACCCGACCCTGGGACAACAGCGCTACGGATCGACCCCATGCTCTCCAACGACTTAGATCCCGCCGACATCTCGTCTTTACACGAGTTATTTGGTCGGGTTCAAACCTTGAATGTTACCGGCTGTCAGTGTCAAAACCGGCGGATCTCGGGTAGGGGGTCCCGAGCTGTGAGACTAGGATCGATGGTAACAGAGGGACGAAGGATACGATGTTTACCCAGGTTCGGGCCCTCCTATGGAGGTAAAACCCTACGTCCTGCTTGAGTATATTGACGATGTGAAGGTTAGAGAGTTGATCTACCTCGAGATCGACTAGCTAGAACCCTAGATGAGTTTCTGTCTCGTATGATCTAAAACCCTCCCGGTTTATATAGACACCGGGGGGGGGGTACCTAGGGTTTACACATGATGGGCCTCCTACCGAGGATGGAGATGTCGATTTCCTCATCTTGACTTGGAGTGCACGACGCACCTTTGGGGCTCCCTTCTGGAATGTGGAGTCTTGATGTGTCCGGCCCTTCTTCAGAGAACGGCCCATCAAGCCAGCCTATTGAGAGATAGATCGGCGATCCGAGGACCCCTTAGTCCGGGACTCCCTCAGTAGCCCCCGAACTAGCCCCCAACGCCAAGGGTCTCAGCTCCAGCTGCTTTAGAGTCTTCGGCTTGCGGGGTAAGTTCTCCTTCCCTTTCAATGATCGGCCGAGACTAGTTCGGCTTCCGACGACACGTATTTCCTCTGATCATATGATTGACCGAACACCATGAATTGCTTAGCCCCGAAGGCCAATCGCCAAAGTGTAACTAGTGTTTTCTGACACCCCCCCTCTGATGAAGGTTCGTGGCCTACCACGACCGCTGAACCTGTTATGAAAACTCGATTCGCGGTTCGAGGCCATCTTTACAGTGACACGACTTATCAATGCAAATCATGCTCCGTTTCACACGGGATATGATTAATCCTCATACGCGCATAACGGCCCCCATGTCTTGGGAAGCAGGGGGATTTGCGGCGCGGTAAGGGAGGCTAATCGGCGACACGTCCCATAAAAAGGGAAAAACCCCAAGGCCTGTTGACGCTTCCCATTCGCATCCTCCGCCTCCTCAATCTCCCCAAGCTCCGAGAGCCCAGATCCAGTTTTTCCTCGCCCTCTCCTCCGAGCTTAGCCATGGCAGGTTCGGGCTCCAATGGCAAGTGGGAGGCCTCCACGGTCACTGACCAGGATATCCGGCACCTAAAGCAGGCCGGCAACCTCCCCGCCAACGTCTTCCACCGCGCCCCAGAGAAGAACCAGGTGATTCCCACCCCCAAGGTAGGCGAGATGGTGGTGTTCGTCCCCCACTTCATCCGGGGACTGAGCTTTCCGCTCCAACCCTTTGTCAGGGGTCTCATGTTTTTCTATGGGCTGGACTTCCACGACCTTCCGCCGAACTCCTTCATGCACATATCGGCATTCATCATCCTCTGCGAAGCCTTTCTGCGGCTCGAACCGCACTTCGGCTTGTGGCTCAAGGTCTTCAATGTCAAGCCGAAGACCGTGGCCAGCGAGAATGCAGACTGCGGAGGGGCGGTAATCAGCAAGCTCCCCCGCATCGAGTGGCCTACTGGCACCCTCATTGACACAATCAAGACCTGGCAGAAGGAGTGGTTCTACATCACCTAGCCAAGGGACGAGAGTTGGGCGGCGCCCGCCGAATTCAGATCCGAACCCCCAACGAGATTGACCTCGTGGCTCAGGAAGGGCATTGACTAGGGGTCGGATGCTGAGGTAAAGCTGCTGCAGAAGCACATTACCTCGGTGATCGAGGCCAAGGTGGAGTTGGTCAACGTGGTCCAGGTCATGCTCCACCACCGTATCCTTCCCTGCCAGCGCCGGGCTTCCCCAATGTGGGCTTATCAGTCTGACGATGAGCCTACCGTGCGCCAACTTTTCCGTACCACTCCTGAGAAGTTGTGGAAGGCATTATTCAAGCCTCAAAAAGATTGGCCGGCCAAGGAAGAGGATACGGGCCTAAGCACCGATAACCCATCGACCAAGGTATGGTATAATTTTAATTCATTAACTCTGTTTCCTTGGCAAAAAGTCTGAACGCCTTCTCCCTTACTTTCACAGAAGTGGCTGGGCAAAGCAGCGAAGGTTAACTGCCCGGCTCCACAACCCGAAGACCCCAGGTCAGAGCTGTTGGCGGAGATGCTTGTTGTGGCGCCGTACTCGGCGCCCGAGAAGAAGGAGGAGAAGAAGAAGGCCAGAGAGGGCCTCCGCATCAAGGACCAGCCGGACGCCGCATCCGAGGAAACCCATGCCTCCTCCAGTCATGAGGAGGAGCAGGAAGACGAGGGGGAAGGCGTTTCCCCCCTATCAGGGAAGAGGGCGGCGTCGGGCAAAGTTGATCCTGCCCGACGACAGCTCGGATTCTGACGCGGAATCCGAGGACTTTGAGAGGGTTCCCCGAAGGAGTTTAAGGGTCAAGCCCCCCGCTCAAAGGTATGAATCCGAAGACTCCCGAGTTATTTGTGCGAAGTTTTTCTCAATGTTTTGAATGCAAGTTCATCTTCTAATCCGCAGCCCACCGGGCGTTCTCCCCACCGTCCAAATATCGGACGGGGAGTCACCACCCGCCGAGCTAGCGGAGAGTGGGACTGCATCGCACCCCACACCTCCAGGGGCCGCGAAGGATACCGCGGAGGTGTCATCCAGCCAGGCTCCGTTGGAGCCGAACACGGGCGGAGGGGGTGACCATGCCATGGCCGAGGCTGACGCCGCGGCCGCCGAAGGCCAGGGAGAGGAAACTCCCCAGGCTGCAGAGGACCAGGGGGAGAATACTCCCCTGGTTGCCGAAGAGGAAGGGCAGAGAAGGGCCCAGTCCACTCCAAGGACGTCTCCGGAGCACGTTGTGCCTCCGGTGTTACCGGCTAAGTCCCCGATCAGAGATCGGACTGCCCGATCACCACCAATGCCACCTACGGCTGAGTGTCCGGTTATGGAGGAGGCGCTAGCTAGCGCCCCCATCTTCAAGGATCACCGCACTCTTATGGGTGCAGTTTTACAAGGAATTCAGTCCGTCGATAGCGGACTGAAGGAGGCCTTCAATGGTCTCTTGACGGGTTTCAAGGTGAGTCATGTAATACCTTTTCCTGAACAACTTTTAATTTTAAGTTTGTGCTATGTTTATATATGTAGTAGCACCCGAGCCTCGGATGGGTTTACAAAAACGCATCCGGGGGTCAGGTAATAAGGAATGAACAGTGACGTATAAGGTGCCATTTAGTCCTGCAATGTTCTAACAGCCCTTAAGAGGACCGAACATAGAATCATGACTTTGACAGTTCTGGGGTTGGAATGCACATAAATGAATGTAGTTTTTTGTAGGCTTCGTCATCGGCGGTGGCCGGTAATGCCGCTGAGCTGACCGAGCTAAATCGGAAGCTCAAAATCTCTAAAGAGGAGCTTGATAGCCTGAACAAGAGGTTCGACGAGGCACAAGGTAGGCCGAATTCTAATGGAAGCGGGGTATTAGGTAACCTCCTAACATGCTTGATATCACGCTTTATCGCTTTCACTTAATCGTGGGAGTGTAGAAAAAATGCGGGGGCCGGTGACCAGCCCCCAGTGGTTTGTGATGATCCGATTTATCGGGACCGAAGCCAACATCACGTGGTTGGTGCTAGTACCAAACCCCTCGTATAACACGGAATAACCACTATCGGTTTTTTTAGTATGACACTTATGCTCGGATTCGCAGACCGGTTCTCGCTTACTATGACGGTCAGTTTTCGGCTTTCTCCCCTGAGGTGCTTGACCAGACGAGCTGGAAGCACAATCGCAGTGGTTCTCCCTTTGCCCTTTTAGCCGAACGAGCGGAACGTAAGAGGGCAAGCACAGGAGCCGGGCAACCCAACTATTGACCCAAGACATAGTTCGGATCTGATGCATATAAAGCAAAACCCAAGACGCCAAACACACAACCAGTTGTACTGGGGTGATGTTCATGGCGATTTTAAATTCGAGCCCTCGGTCTATTAGCCGGTTGCATCATAATATATACCGAACAGTTTTCGCAAGAAGCGCTACCAAGGGAAGAACAGAGGATGTATAAAAGACAACGAAGTGGCCATATATAATGGTTTTGTACTTGCTCAATAATACTTATAACTTGGATTGCCGAAGCAACTGTTTACAGGTAGATGAAATATAAAATTTACAGAGGGGAGGCTGTACCAGGAGTCTTCGATTGCTGACATGACGTCTTCGATGTGCCTTGTCGCCTGTCCGTTCATATTCCTCTGGGGGGTTGCATCCCTTTAAGAGTGATGCTGTCGCCAAGCAGACCTTGGGAAGAAGGTCTTGATAAGTCGCCAAAGTGTGGATGAGCTTTACGCTTTTAGCAGGTCCTTGATGGAACCTGTGTTTTGTCCGAGGACGTGTATTGGTATTGGTCGGTCCAGCCGAACACTTACCATTTGATGGTTGTTCCCCATTGATGCCCATGGAATCTTGAGCGCGAAGTTGTGCCTTCTTGGCACGTGTTTGGTGGTCGTTGGGGCTGTGCAATGGGGGGCGTGTCCCAATTTCTGGGGAGAAGAGGAATCTGGGAGTTCGGATTGAAACCGTACTCGCTTGTCGACCTTACGGACCTTTATGGCCGATTTAGGTGTTTGCCGATCGTCCTCGTAATGGAATTTGGCCGCCAGGGCCAACGCATGCTCCTCAGTTCGGAGGGAACGCTCTGTGTTGCCATTGACGGTGATGACCCCCTTGGGCCTGGGCATCTTGAGCTTGAGGTATGCGTAGTGTGGGACGGCGTTAAAGCGAGCGAATGTTGTACGGCCCAGCAGGGCGTGGTAGCCGTTGCGGAAAGGTACGATGTCGACGATCAAATCCTCGCTGCGGAAGTTATCGGGAGAGCCGAACACTACTTCCAGGCTAACAGAGCCCGTGCACCAGGCTTCGACTCCTGGGATCACTCCTTTGAAGGTAGTGTTGCTGGGCTTTATCCTTGACGGTTTTATGCCCATCTTTTTCACCGTGTCTGAGTAAATCAGATTTAGGCTACTTCCTCCGTCCAGTAGGACTTTAGTGAGGTGATACCCATCGATGATGGGGTCTAGGACTAGGGCCGCCAAACCCCCATGATGGATACTGGTCGGATGATCACGTCGATCAAAAGTGATCGGATAGGCCGACCATGGGTTAAACTTCGGGGATACAGGCTCTACGGCATAGACCTCTCGAAGGGCGCGCTTTCTCTCCTTTTTAGGTATATGAGTGGCGTATATCATGTTCACAGTCTTTACCTCTGGAGGGAACTGCTTCTGACCTCCATTGCTCGGAGCGCGGGGCTCCTTGTCGTCCTCGCTGCATGGGCCTTTGCTCTGCTCCTCGGCTGCGAGTTTGCCGACCTGTTTAAACACCCAACAGTTACGGTTGGTGTCGTTGGCGGGCTTTTCCGGAGTTCCATGGATCTGGCAGGGCCTCTCCATGATCTTGTCCAGCGGGATGGGTCCGTCACGATTGCCTTTAGGAGGCTTCTTCCACTGCCCGAATCTTGGGTTGCAGAAACCGGCGTTAACGGCCGTGTCATCGGCGTCGCTAGTGCTGTGCCGGCATTTGTTTTTATTGCGTCGTGGTTTCCCGTTTCCATCCCGGACTTCGGAGGTGCCGGGGTCTTCGGGGTTGTGGCTTCGCCTCGCTAGCCAGTTGTCCTCGCCCGCGCAAAAGCGGGTCATGAGTGATGTAAGGGCGGACATGGTCCTCTGTTTATCCTGACCGAGTTGGCGAGCCAGCCACTCGTCCCGAATGTTATGCCTGAAGGAGGCTATAGCTTCGGCATCTGGGCAATCGACGATCTGGTTTTTCTTGGTCAAGAACCGATTCCAGAACGGTCGAGCGGACTCTCCGGCCTTTTGCACGACATTGCTTAGGTCGGAGGAGTCCGGGGGCCGTACATAGGTGCCTTGGAAGTTAGATCGGAATGCATCCTCGAGATCCTCCCAGCTCCCGATAGAATTTTCGGGGAGACTGTTTAACCAGTGCCGAGGGGGAGGTACTTGATGGCGTGGAGATCATCTCCTCGTGCCATGTGAATGTGGAGGAGGAAATCCTCGATCCACACTGCTGGGTCAGTTGTGCCGTCGTATTGCTCGATGTTCACGGGTTTGAATCCTTCCGGGAACTGATGTTGCATCACCTCATCGGTGAAGCACAATGGGTGGGCAGCGCCTCTGACCCGGGCTATATCGCGCTGGTAATCGGCATCTGTTCTGGCCCGGTTTTGGTCCCGAACTCTATTGTTTCGGTCGAGCCAGGGCCGGTACTCGTCCCATCTATCGGGGGAGTACCCTCTAGATCCATAGATGGATCTCGTGCGGCCTGTTCTGTAGTCCAGGTCGCGTCGCAGGTCGTACCTGTCATCAGGCTCCATTGGCTCCTTTCCCCTCCTGCGGGGTATCGCCGGCCCATAACCGGCGTCGCCAGCCGTCCTGTCTCGACCTCTGGGAGGGCGGTCCGGCTGGTCGTATGGAGTCTGCTTGGGGGATGGCGTATTGATGAGCTCGTCGTCGAATTGTGGCAGCAACCGCCGGCGTGGGTAACTCTTGGGTTGATCCCATAGGCCGGCGCCATGTTCTCCCTGAGCTGATAGGACCCTTGTCCATCTATCGTTGAGGGTATCTTGTTCGGCCTTGAGCTGCCACGCTTTTGCCTTTAGGCTTCGGGCAGTGGCTAAAAGCTATTGCCTAAACCGTTCTTGATCCTCAATGGTTTCGTGGACGATGAGGTCCTCGTCTTCCGGGCTATCCTCTTCCTCTACAGGGGGGAGGTAGTTGTCATCCTCGGAATCGTTCAGATCTTCGGGGTCGCGCTGGTCCTCTGGCCTTTCCTGGTCCTCTAACGGATACTCGGGGATATCGGGATCGCCGAGGTCTTCCGGGGTATCGTTTTCCCCGGTGCCAGCAATAGCTTCCCTTCCCTTTTTTGTCTTTGACCTCTTACGCGGTTTTTGGCGCCTTGACGGCGCCTCACCTGAGTCATGACCATTTTTAGCTGGTGTGCGCTCGCCGTTACCGGCTGGCGTATCCACCATGTAGACATCGTAGGTGGAGGTGGCGGCCCATCGCCCGGTGTTAACGGGGGAGGGAGCGCGATCCTCTTCCTCCATGTCTTCTGCCTCCTCGGAGGGATAGTCCACCATATCAGTTAAGTCTTCGATAGTGGCTACTAAGTGGGTGGTGGGTGGGACGTAAAATTCCTCTTGACCCGCCTCAAGACCAATCTAAGTGTGGATCGGGATTCGGTCATCAGTAGTTTTCGTCAAGGAGATCCGATCTAGAGCTTCGCCGAGTGTCGAGAGCTCGATCGGGTCAATCTACCGGGCGCGTCTGGAGTTAACCTTTGACACGTCCGCACGAGAAGTGTATTCGGCAGGAGCTGATGGCCGGCCGTCAGGCGCTATAGCCGGATCCGGATTGAAGTCCAGATCATCATTGGGATTGGCCCCGCGAGCGGGATTGAAAGCGATGTCCAAGGTTAAGGCATCAGAGTCCTCGGGCGCGTCAGACGAGACTGCGAGCCCGGTGAGCAAGAGATCGCCCCGAGGGTCTACGGAGAACTCTAAGTTCCCGAATCTGACTTCTTGATCAGGGGCGAAACTTCCGACCCGGCCAAGGCAGTTGGTCGGGTCGGCGTACAGCACTATGCTGCCGAAAGCGAAGATCTGTCCAGGGACAAAAGTGTCCATATTGCGGACCTCTTCGTTGATGACTAGGCGAGCCATCGATTCCTTCTGGCAATCACAGCGGAACTCTCAATGAAAGCACCAATGTCGGTGTCAAAACCGGCGGATCTCGGGTAGGGGGTCCCGAGCTGTGAGACTAGGATCGATGGTAACAGAGGGACGAAGGAGACGATGTTTACCCAGGTTCGGGCCCTCCTATGGAGGTAAAACCCTACGTCCTGCTTGAGTATATTGATGATATGAAGGTTACAGAGTTGATCTACCTCGAGATCGACTAGCTAGAACCCTAGATGAGTTTCTGTATCATATGATCTAAAACCCTCCCGGTTTATATAGACACCAGGGGGGACCTAGGGTTTACACATGATGGGCCTCCTGCTGAGGATGGAGATGTCGATTTCCTCATCTTGACTTGGAGTGCACGACGCGCCTTCGGGGCTCCCTTCTGGAACGTGGAGTCTTGATGTGTCTGGCCCTTCTTCAGAGAATGGCCCATCAAGCCGGCCTATGGAGAGATAGGTCGCCGATCCGAGGACCCCTTAGTCCGGGACTCCCTCACCGGCGGCCAAACCTCTGTTTATGACCGGATCGGGTTTAAACCCGATGATAGGGAGATTCGTGTCCCGCCGATCACTCACCTGGTCGCCACCGTTGAGTGTCCGGCCGGAGGTTCGTCCTCTTAGCCACCGGAATTAAAAACAGTTTATATCCTGGTCTCCATCCGCTAGGATTTCTCCTACAGTCCGAAATCCAGAACCCAGACCGGAAACAGTTCGGAATCGGCCGCCGATCTAGCGCGCGACCTAGAGCCCGTGCAGAGGGGTCCTGTTGGCAATATGGACTCCAAACACACCATGCCGAACTCCGCGATGGCACGGGAGGCAAACGTCGTGATCCCGGACTCTGATCCTGGCGAGAAACCAAAAATTTCCCCGCGCACCACCCAAGTCTAGCGCTCCTAAGGCAGTGCAGGACAGCCCAAGTTATCGGGCTTATGGGAAGTTAAACAACACCCAGGGGAGTCAGTCCATCACTTCTGGGCTAGACTCCTCCTTTTTAAAGATAAAGTACCAGACAATAGTGGCCAGGAGATAATAGCAACCTTCAGGCGCAATTGCCACAATGAAGGAATCCTCAATGCCCTAGCCCGTCGAAACATTCGTGACTTCACCGAGTTATCGGACCTAGTGCAAAAATATTGCGCCATGGAAAGCACCTGGCAAGCCGAACGTTTGTTTTCGGATCTTGTCCCCTCCAAACACCTTAGAGGAGCTCGGAAAAAGCGAATACCTCCGCAACGGTCAGCCAAACATGAGCCCGCCGAGAAAAAGAATAGATCCCCCACGGGAGACAAAACTGTCCTTGACGGACTATTAGACAAGCCATGCCCTATACACTCTGTGTTACTAAACACAAACCCGACTCACAGCCTTAGAGCTTGCTGGGTCATCAGGAAGGTGGCAAAAAGCGGAGAGGCCATCCTCGAGGCCCTACCTCCAGTCAGACGATCAACAGCACCACCTGAATACAACGATGAGATCCTGACAATCTACGAAACGTTCTCCTCCAGGAATATGAGGAAAAGAACTCTTCGAGAACTCGAACAAATCTATCAGGTGGCAGCAACAAATTCATGGACAGACACACCGATCACCTTTGGAGAAGCTGACCAACCAATCACACGCCCCGCCCGAACACCTGCCGCACTGGTCCTCAACCCTATTGTTGACGGCGTCAAGTAACAGAAGGTGCTAATGGACGGCAGCAGTGATTTTAATCTCATTTACGAGGATACCTTGGAAAAAATGCAGTTCGACCGATCACGCGTCGAACATAGCAACACAACCTTCCGTGGGATGATCCCTGCGAAAGAGGCACGTTGTTCCGGACGCGTTACCCTCGACGTGGTATTCGGCACGCCCGAGAACTACAGATCTGAAGAACTTCTCTTTCATATCGTGCCCTTTCACAGTGGCTACCATGCCCTTTTGGGGCGTTATGCTTTCACAAGATTTCAGGCTGTACCACATTACGGGTATATGAAGCTCAAAATGCCAGGCCCAAACGGGGTTATCACAATAACAAGTGACCCGAATAGAGCCCTTCGAGCCGAAAACGGAATAGCCGCACTCGCCCTCAAAGCACTAGCCGAGACCTTGGCGGCAGATTAGCTGACCGCACTCCGGTCAACAGTGGACAAGGACGATGTGGTCCTTAGCAAGAGGCCCAAACCCACGTCCTTTAAACCCGCAGACGAAATCGTCAAGTTTCAGGTGCATCCAACGGACCCAAATAAAATAGCATCGATCGGAGCTCAGCTGGACCCCATGGTGGACGAAGCACTGCGAACATTCTTACGAGAAAACTGGGATATCTTTGCCTGGCACCCTTCAGATATGCCGGGAATCCCACGACGGCTAGCAGAACACAACCTGAACATAATCGCCGGCTTCAAGCCCGTCAAACAGGCTTTACGCCGATTTTCCGAGCCCAACCGACAGGCTATGGGCGAAGAACTCGCAAAATTGCTGGAGGCCAGATTCATAAGAGAAATCAAACATCCCGAGTGGCTGGCAAACCTGGTGATGGTACCAAAGAAAGATAAATCCTGGCGGCTGTGTGTCGATTTCAAAGATCTCAATAAAGCTTGTCCCAAGGATCTTTTCCCCCTACCACGCATAGACCAGATTATTGATGCCACAGCCGGACATGACTCATTGTGCTTCCTCGACGCTTATTCCGGATACCATCAGATCAAAATGAAGGAATCCGATTAAGCCGCAACTGCATTCATCACCCCCTACGGGCCATTCTGCTTTAACACAATGCCTTTCGGGCTAAAGAACGCAGGTGCTACATACCAGCGTATGATCCAGACATGTCTCGAGAAACAAATCGGTAAAACAGTCGAGGCATACGTGGACGACGTGGTCGTTAAGACCAAAAACGTTAGCCAGGTGATAGACGACCTCAGGCAAATCTTTGCTAGTCTGCGGGAATATGATATACGGCTTAATCCAGACAAATGTGTCTTCGGAGTTCCCGCCGGTAAACTACTCGAATTCATTGTTTCCCATAGAGGAATAGAGGCGAATCCTGCTAAAATCCATGCCCTATGTCAACTTGTGATCCCTACAGAGCTAAAGCACGTCCAAAGGATGGCAGGTTGTGTGGCGGCCCTGAGCCGCTTTATCTCCCGCCTTGGTGAAAAGGCTTTGCCGCTCTATAGGCTGCTGAAACGGACCAAAAACTTCGAGTGGACCGATGAAGCAACGGCTGCACTAGAAGAAATCAAAACACTGCTGGCCAGCAACCCCATTCTCACGGCGCCAGGTGCCGATGAACCAATGCTACTGTACATCTCGGCCACCAATCAAGTGGTCAGTGCGGTACTCGTCGTCGAACGAGATGACAAGGGTCACAAATTCAAGGTGCAAAAGCCAGTCTACTACGTGTCAGAGGTGCTAACGCCATGCAAGTCCAGATATCCACAATACCAGAAGATAGCCTATATCGTGTTTATGGCATCACGAAAACTTAGACACTATTTTCAAGAATGTTCGATCACGGTGGCATCCGAAGTACCCCTGAACGATATAATCAATAATAGGGACGCCACGGGCCGCATAGCCAAATGGGCCATCGAACTCCTTCCTTTCAAAATTGCCTATATGCCACGACGAGCTATTAAATCTCAGGTTTTGGCCGATTTCCTTGCCGAATGGACAGAGGCCGAGCTCCCTAGAGAATATAGCACATACTCCCATTGGACGATGTACTTCGACGGATCCAAGACACTGGCCGGACTGGGGGATGGAGTTATCCTCACATCCCCCATGGGAGACAATGTCCGGTACGTGTTGCAGATCATGTACGCCGATTCCAACAATGCGGCCGAATACGAAGCTCTATTACACGGGCTTCGGATGGCAGCATCGATGGGCATACAACGGCTTGAAGTAGGGGTAGACTCTAATCTCGCCATCTCCCAAATCAACGGCGAATTCGATGCTAAAAATCCAAAGATGGCAGCATACAGAAATGCCGTCCTTAAAATATCCACACAGTTCGAGGGGCTAGAATTCCACCACGTCGCTAGAGACAACAATCAGGCTGCTGACATACTCGCCCGTATGGGGGACAAGCGCGACCCCGTCCCGAAAAACACCTTCCTCGAACGGATTTTCAAGCCATCGGTGGTATGGCAGGACGAGAATAAGGACGCCGGAGCCGTCAGTACGGAAGAAATTGTCCCTCCTTCAAATGAACCAGACGAACAAATCATCGACGGCTCCATAATTGAAGAAACGCCTTCAGCTCATGAGGTCATGGCAGTCATTGCACCATGGACCGAGCCCCTTCTCCGCCAAGAACTCCTCGACGACCAGACAGAGGCGAGACGCATAATCCGGCGGTCCAAGGCGTATTAAGTCCACGAGGGTGAGCTATATAAGAAAAGCACTACGGGAATACTCCAACGGTGCATATCTGAGGAAGAAGGAAGACAACTTTTGGCCGAAGTCCACGCGGGCATGGGCGGCCACCACGCCGCTGCACGGGCCTTAGTAAGTAAAGCCTTTCGAGCCAGATTCTTTTGGCCCACCGCTCGAGCAGACGCCCAAGCACTCGTCCAACATTGTGTTGGATGTCAACTATTCGCAAATCAAAGCCACATGCCCCCGACAGCTCTTCGGACTATTCCGATCACCTGGCCTTTCGCGGTCTGGGGGCTGGATATGGTCGGACCACTTAAAGGGGGGACCAAGAAAAATAAATACCTACTGGTCATGGTCGACAAGTTCACCAAATGGATCGAAGCGAAGCCGGTAAGATCAGCTAAGTCCGGACCAATCGTCGACTTTATATCCGGCGTGGTACACCGTTATGGTGTCCCGCAGAGCATAATAACAGACAATGGATCCAACTTCACCGCACAGGAGGTGAAGGACTGGTGCGCAAACATGGGCATTAAGCTCGACTATGCCTCGGTGTATCACCCGCAGACCAATGGACAAGTCAAACGGGGCAACGGCCTAATCATGAGTGGCACTAAGCCACGTCTGGTCCGATCTCTTCATAAATCCGACTGCAATTGGGTAGAGGAGCTTGACTACGTTCTGTGGGGTTTGCGTACCACCCCGAATCGATCAACGGGATACACTCCGTTCTTTATGGTCTACGGGGCAGAAGCAGTCCTTCCCTGTGACATCATCCATGACGCACCGAGGGTGCACATGTATGAAGAAAAGGAAGCCGAGTTTGATCGACAGGACGACCTAGACGCCTTGGAAGGAGAGCGCGACATAGCTTGGGCCCGATCTACTTTCTATCAACAGCAGGCTCGGCGCTACCAGAGCAGGGAGGTTAGAGCGAAGGCATATAATGTGGGCGAACACGTCTTACGACTCCCAGAAAAACAGAAGCATAAACTCAATCCCAAGTGGGAGGGCCCTTTCATAATTGACGAAGTACTTACAGGAGGGGCTTACCGCCTCCACAAACCGCCGGACAACCGCCTCGAACCAAACCCATGGAACGCAGCTCGTCTTTAGCGCTTTTACGGCTAGACCGGTGTCGTCATATTCCTTACCTTTCTTTTTCTTTTTCCTTTTTCTTCTTTCGTATTCTTTCCTTTCCACTTTAGCTTTACAGGATTGAGTACCATTTCCCGGTATGTGTTCGGCTAAACCGAGCTTGTGCTATGTTTTTCTGCATACATCCTCAGATGTCCTATCCGAAAAAACACCTGGGGGCTTCTTTTCGAAGCCGAACATTATATATTCTGTGCACCGATTCATGCATATTGTGCATGCACACTTCCCCCCATCATTTTTAAGCCAGTATATGCATCAATTGGACCTAAGATTTTGGCCAAGCTGGGTTGCCTCGCTCCTGTGCTTACCCTCTACGTTCGGCTAGAGGGTAAAGGGAGCAGCTCTGCGATTGTTACGGCCGGGTCATCCGGATACGTACCTCAGACGGATAAAGCCGAAAGCTAGCTATCTTAAGAAGAAAATTGGTCGGCCACGACGGAAGTAAAACAAACTTGTGGTGATTATCACCATTGCTTGGGGTTGTTTTTCCCCTAAGAAACAATTATCCGCATACTATCAGTATACGGACTTGATATCTACGATCTACGTAGCAACCAGAAGGAAGGAACCGATAGAGGGACTATTTTCTTCGGAAGATGTTTCTTACGTTAAGCATTAATATAACATATCTCTCTATGCACGTACTGTCTGTTCGCACCGAATAGCCGGATTGCCTGGTTCCCCGACATAAGTTCTTTTTATTGAGGACACTAGATGCGGAACACACCCACGCTCTTTGCGAGGGAGGATGAAGCCGATGGCCGGTTAAGACAACGTTTTCAGCATAGACGGAGCAGATTTTGATGTAAAGTACATAGTTACATAGAATCAAACACCTGGCTGCTGGTCAAGATTATCTATTAAGGTATCCAAGGTGCAATCTTCTTGCGACAGACGAGCGGCGGGCATCACTTGATCGTAAACCAATTGAAGTGGCACTTCTTGCCCATCTGGCCCTACCGGCCCAACCCGAGCCATATGCTCTGGGTTAAGTTTGGTAAAGCGGTTCTTGATCATTGCCCATGCCTCCGGCGCTCCCTCTCAACAAGCCGATGTCTTCCATAACTCCTCTCGACAAGGCGATGTCTTCCATAACTCAAAACGACATCGGGCTCCTTTAAATCGATCAGCCAGTTCGGACATCCCTTCTGGAGGTGTCTCGGCAGGCCAGAGCGCTTTGGTCATGATCCTCATGGCTCTCCGAGCCCGCTCATGTACGGCGGATAGTTCCTTCAGTAAGTTCCCTTGGAATGATCCGATCTCTTCCTCGGGCTGCCGGTTAGGAGACCTAGACACGAGATGAAGCATGTCCCTTACACTTAAGATAAAGGTACTTTTGGAATTACGAAGATGTAAATACACTTACAGAACATGCCCCTCTGGAGTCTCTGGTTCACTTCCTGGGTTTGAGCCAATTGAGTTTTCAAATTCTGAAGCTCTTCGGCCTGCCGCTGGTTTTCCGCCTTAAGTTGGTTCTTTTCCTCAAGACTTCGGGTCAACACCCGGTGGCCAGCCTCTAGCTGAGATTCGGCATACGTCTGAGATTGTTGGGCTGCGTCCAAATCTTTCTGCAACTTCCCTATGGATTCAGCTACTATAAAATACTCTCTCGTCAGTACGGGAAACGTCGCATTAAATTCGGCAAATTAACGTACTCACCGTGTGCCTCTCAGGTGAAATTCTTCACTTGCTCTAGCTCAGCCTTCACGGTTTCAACCTGTGTTCGGCTAACCTCGAGTTCCTTGACCAACTTCTCATTTCGCTGCCTTAAAGCCTAGATTGTGCATAAAGCAATATTCAAATCCTTAACTCGGCCGTTCCGACCAAATCAAGGCTCGGGGGCTACTCGATTAATATTTCTGTTCAGCCGCTAAAACCGATTACTTACCTCCAGATTGGACGATATCAGTTTGGCGGCTCCCTCAAGCCCCGCTCGGGCAGCTCCGATGTGTGCGTCCACCGAACTTAGGGCATTAAACTCTTGATCAGAAAACACTTGATGACGCAGGGTTTCCTTACGCCGTCGGTGGTTCATCGCACTCTCTACCTCAGAGTTAGTAACCGAGACGTCCTCAAAATCTTCGGGGGGCTGATCCATCGCAGGGGCCTCCGCGTTGAGCTCAGGCTGAGCAGAAGACCTTGATTCATGATGGTTGCCCGGCACCTCGGCGACGTCTCCGGTAGGAGGTGGCTGTACTCATCTCCTGAGTATTTTCGACACGAGATTTTGGTGAGTACTTACTGCAATCATCACAATGGCCGAACTAAAATGGTTAAATAAAAGTACCTCTTGGATGAATGCACGGTTGAGGTGGTCCCCGCGGCTTGCTCACAAGGAGGATTCCTGCTATTGCTCGGAACGGGCCCTGCCGCAGTCGACGACGTTCGGCGCGTGGACCGACGACCCTTGGGAGTGGAGGTCGGCACACCAGGGTTGGCATGGGTCGCTTTCCCTTTATGGGAAGGGGCTTTCCTTTTACCAGTGGTGGAAGAAGGAAGTGGTCCGGGGTGATCGGCTAAAAGAGCCACCTTGGAGCTGTCAAGGCTCTCCTGGTAAAAGACCCCGTCCTCATAATCAATTGATAACTCCGGATCATCGTGGAATCTGGGATCGTCATCGTGAGAATAACTCTCTGGTTGCGGAGCCGGATAGCTAACTGTCTCAACCCAATGCCTCCAATTCTGTTTGGACAGATTAAAAGTTTCGATCAGAAGAACTATACTTGAATATCCGAACTCGGAAAATAAAGCCAAAGACTTACCCATTCGATGGGGTTACGACTCGAATAGCCTTCCTTGGTTGACAATCGAGCAAAGTCTTCCTTTTCTCCCTTAAAAAGATCGGCCAGTACGCACGCCATAGCCGCCTAATTGGCAGGGCCCTTCCGTTGAGAACGGGTAATGTCATTTGTTCCGTTGTAATGCCACAGGGGGTGGGTCATTTGTTGAAGGGGTTGAACGCATCTCGCAATGACTGTGGCCATCACATCTATGATGGTTAGCTTGTTATGGACCAGTAGCCTCACTTGGGTGGCTAGGCGTTTTACTTCGGCACTTTCCTCTTGGGACGAACTCTTCGGTCGCTAGTTGAACCTTTTCTTCAAGGGGCGTCGGAGTATTCGGGTAGACCCCTCTGAGCTGGGTCGAAAAGGGGAACGTCCTCAATATAGAACCATTCCGATGTCCATTCTTCGGACTCTTTCTTCGGAGTCCCGACGCGATATCCCGTCCCGGCTATAAGCCATACTTCGGGTCCATCCACTTCCTGACTTGTCCCGCCCCGAGTACGGGGGACGAGGCAGAAGTACTTCCTCCATAAACTGAAGTGGGCCTCGCAGCCCAAGAACATCTCGCAGAGGGCAACAAAGCCGGAAATGTGCAGAATGGATCCAGGGGTGAGATGATGGAGCTGAATCCCGTAAAATTCCAACAGTCCCCTCAAGAAGGGATGAATGGGGAATCCTAGGCCCCGCAAGAGGAAGGACACGAAACATACCCGCTCCTCCTTGCGTGGGGTAGGAAAATTCTCTGCGAAGGCCTCGCCGTTCGAAGAAGTCAATCCGGCTCGGGTGAACGCCAGATCCGAGGCGGGAAGATAACCATGGGTCTCAAGGTTGCGCAGTCAGACGAGGGACACTGAAAAGCTTGCCCAATCTCCGGGAAGAGGGCCGTGAGGGCGCGAGGAGGAGCCAGGGGCGCTCGCCATATTTTCAAGTTCTCTCGCTTGGGACTTTTCGATGGAGGGGAAGGGGAAAGGTTTGCCTAAGGCATGGTTCAGCCTGCTTAATATAGGCGGTTCCTCCCCTTCGCCTGCAGAAAGGGCAGTCCTGTAAAAGGTTGCTGAGCTGCCCATCTCCCATTAGCGCACAGGAATCGAGGAGCGTCGTTAGCTCTAGACAACCAAGTTAAAGCTGTGGGCCATGTGACATTTCGGCGAGCGAGAACTCACTGATGGCCGAATCATTGTTTACCGAATATAGAAAAGAGAAGAACTCGCCTCGCAAGCCAAAGAATTTAGCAGCGCGGGACTATCCGGACTATATACCTCGGCATGGGAGGCTAGTTCGGGGGCTACTGAGGGAGTCCGGGATTAAGGGGTCCTCGGACTGCTGACTTATTCCTTAAGAGCCGGACTCATGGACCACTCGTTGGAGGATTGGACTGACCGAATACCCCATTACTAGAGGGGAGTATCTCAGGAGCCGTGGCGTGCCCTTCAAGCTTAAGGCGATAGAATAGGCATGTTTATTCCTTCGATAGGCAACTATGTGTAACCCTAGGACCCCCGGTGTCTATATAAGCCGGAGGGTTTAGATTGTAGAGACAGGTGAACTCATCTAGGGTTTAGTCATTTGATCTCGAGGTAGATCGACTTTGTAATATTCATACACATCAATACAATCAAGCAGGACGTAGGGTTTTACCTCCGTAGGAGGGTCCGAACCTGGGTAAACACCGTCTCCTTTGTCTCCTGCTACCCATCGATCCTCATCTCACAGCTCGGGACCCCCTACCCGAGATCCGCCGGTTTTGACACCGACACTGGGTATGATCAGAAGGTTGCCATTGCCCAGCTATGCGTGGGCCATTACGTCCTCGTCTACCACTACTGCCTGGCCACAAGGCCTTGTGATCGATTTGCCAGGTTTGTCAACAGCCCCGACTACATATTCGGTATGGTGGACACCACCAACGATGAAAAGGTGCTCAAGACGACTGGCTTGGCCTGCCGGAATCTTGTGGACGTCCAACGCCTGTACAAGATCTTGGGCGGCGAGGAGAAGCATAAGGACTCCCTGGTTGACCTTGCCATGGCCATCATCGACCCCTACTATAGAGGCATGAAGGATGTCTGCAAGAAGAAGAAGGTTGCCTGGCACCGCGCCTGGGTCCGTAGACTAGATGAAGATCACGTCAAGTACGCAGCCAAGGGCGCGTATGTAAGCTACGAGATGTGCAGGCGGAATGTTGACATGAGGAAGTGCCTCCGTCATGCGCCGATCGTCAACCCTCGTCACTACTAGTTTAGTATGCATCTACTTGTTAATTGATGTGTGCAAATATTATCTGTAGTCAGTAACGTAATTGGATGTTTATTTAGGTTATGCAATCATGATGTTGTTCTGTAGACAGAGCATAGATGCTATATGCAGACATAATAGATCACGTCGCTTATGATTATAGAAAGGAACATGTCAGTGATGATTTCAACAATCACAGACAATTGGGTGCGAGCAAGTGTTTGCCCATAGGCCACATCACACACACCTTATTATCAGGAATCGTCTGTCTTTTTATCGGTCTTCCCACCTAATTCCGAGTACTGACTTTCTGAATCGTATTTGATGGATCCACCTTCGCTCACAGTTCGTGCCATTAGCGACGGAGCTTGAACTATACCTTTTGAGATTCATGCATCGCACACAGTTTCATCGAAGGGTCTCTGATTTATGTGCCGTGTTTGGACCATGCATGCCATGGACACACCCTCTCCGTTCGTGGTGTACACCAAACATTCGATCTGGATGGAGAACTCCAACATCATGGACCTGTTACTTGACGAGGACAAGTACAGAGCGGTCTGGTTCGATCTCGCGTCCCACCGCGTGCTCTGTTCTCGCGTCCCTGCGTGTGCTCTGCTCTCGCGCCCCTCCGTACACGCTCTGTCAGTGGTTGGGGCCAGCCCACGATCACGTTCGGGGCTCCATATGCATGCGGTTGTGCCACGCGCGTTGCCCCATGCAGTTATGTGCTCCACGACTGAATCACGCGCTGCAAAAACTGCCATCCGGACGTGTCGGTTTTCCAGGACGTCCAACCCCCATTTATACCCACGGCCATTAACCATAGTCTCTTTAAGCTTTCGATCGCGCCCCACAACACAATAAGCGCACCCTGGACGACACATACAGAGAAGATGTCCAGCGGCCCTCGAATGGAG